>CM053769.1:405896072-405954595 GCA_028658325.1 Potorous gilbertii
TCAGGTCTTCCTGATTCCAGGTCTGGCTTCCTATCTGCTGCTATCATCTATCTAAAAATATAAGCTCTTTATTTTGTTTTGGCTTTTGTATCCACAGGGCCAGGCACAGCGCCTTACCATGAGGAGATAATCCGCAAGCGTTTATTAAGTGCTTATTTTGTGCCTGACTCTAGGCTAAGTTCTGGGGATACAAGGAATAATAAAAAACAAGCCCTATTCTAAAGCAGATTACATTTAAATGAGGGGAGACAACATGTACATACCATCCATCTACAGCGTAGATGGATGGTAATCTGAGAGGAGAAGGCATTAAAGTTGGGAGAACCATGAAAAATCTCCTAAAACAGTAAGATTTGCATTTAGTCTTGAAGGGAGACAAGGAACCCAGGAACTAAAGATGAGGAGGGCAGTCATTGCAGGTGCGGAGGACAACTAAGGAGAAGGTATGGAGATGGGAGATGGAGTGTGGTGCTTGAGGAACATAAAAGTGGGCCAGAGTTACTGAACCATAGAGTGTGTGAAGAGAAAGAAAACATTAGAAGATTGGAAAGGTAGGAAGGGGCCGAGTTTAAATGTCCAACAGAGGGATTTGTGTTTGACCCTTTGCGTAATGGGGAGTCACTGGGGATCAGAGATCAGGAAAGTGACATGGTCACACCTGAGCTTTACAGCTGTCACCTTGGGGGCAGCTAGGTGGTGCAGTAGATAGAGCACTGGCCCAGGAGTCAGTAGAACCTGTGTTCAGATCTTGCCTCAGACACTTACTAGCTGTGTGACCCTCAGCAAGTCACTAAAGTTTCATTGTCTCAAAAAAAGAAAAGAAATATCACCTTGACAACCAAGTAGAAAATGGTTTGGAGTGAGGAGACACTCTAGGTGTTTAATAAACATTTCTTGAGTTAAATCGCATCCCATTTTTCCTATAAGGGCAGGGACTGGGGATGATCCTAGGGAAAAAGAATTTTCCATTGCAGTCGACAAACATGAAACTGAGACCCAGAGATTCGGGTTCCGTGGCTAGTCAGTGACTTACACTGCTCCAGACGGTGCCATCAGTGACTGGTATTAATGCCATTTGCTTTTCCTCTTTAGGCGCTTGATGTCACTCAGGGAGAACCAGGCCACCAGACAGTGGCGGTACAATGAGATCTGCATGGGGCGTGGGCAGACATGCATGTTTCCAGGCATGATCAACAACTATTATCAGTACATCATTTCCTTTGCTGAAGATGAGGCAGGTAAATTCAAGTTTCTATGCAGTTTCAGCTGCAGAGGCTAACCTTTTGTTTGATACCTAGGAATAGTTTTGTATTTTATAGTGCCTTTCCTTTTTTTTAAAAAAGAATTTTTTTCTTTTTTCCCCCTTAATAGTATTTTTTTCCAATTACATATAAAGATAGTTTTCAACATTCATTTTTCCCTCCCACCTCTCTCCCCTCCCCAAGATAGCAAGCACTTTGATATGTGTTTATATGTGTACAATAATGCTAAGCATATTTTCACCTTTCTCACGTTGTGAAAGAAGAATCAGAACAAAAGGGAGAAACCACAATAAGAAAAAAGAAGTGAAAATAGTGTGCTTCGATCTGCATTCAGACTCCAAAGTCCTTTCTCTGATTGTGGTTAGCATTTTCCATCACAAATCAAAAAGAAAAATTGTTGATGTCTTTAAAAAAGTCTAAGACATTTCTCAATATTCTTTCTCTTATAACAAAAAACAAACCCCAACAACCAGTTAAACAAGTATGTCTGGCAAAGTAACTATATTTTTGTAAGTATATATGTCTTTATCCACTAAAAAAGTTCAGTAGCACAAGATACTAAGCCCGGTTGGTACTTTTAGGTTGGGTGGGAGAAGGCTGCTGCCTTTGTGGCCTTGGACAAACCATATCACTTTCGTAGATCTCAGTTTCTTTTTTCTTTAAAAGGAGGGAATTTAACAATCATCACTTGGGCCCTTCCTGGCTCTGACATTTTCTATTATCTGATAGGGCCAGGAGACCTAGTTTCTGGTCTCCTTCAGCCACTAACTGGTATTGTGACTTTGACAACATAATTTCACCTTTCCTGGCTTCAGTTTCCTCAAACAGGAAATGAAGGAATATGACTAGAAGTCGTTTTGAGGCCTTATCTAGTCCTGTGGTTCTAGAGCATGGTACTTCGTCTAATTCTAAGGTCCTTTCCAATTTGGTTAGATATTTGGTTCTGTGAGTCAGATGAGGCCTGCATAAGGCCATTTCCCTGATAGACACCTTCCTTGGGGGAAACCAGAGCTCCTTGAGAGAAGAGGAGGAAGGTTTGGGGAAGGAGTGTGTCCTGGCTGGTGAGGAATGTGAAATGTTGTCTACATGAAGAGCTTTGGATGATGCCTCGCCTTCAGACATCCATCTCTTTGGTGTGTAACGGAGAACTGGTGGGATAACTAACTCTCTAAGAAGCATTACTGTCTCTAGGCCTGCGGACACGAGCTGTCTTCAAGTATCCAAAGGGATATCATTAGAAGAGAGGTGTAATTTGCTTTTCTTGGCATCAAAGGGCAGAACTTAGAGTAATAGGGGAAAAGACAAGAAGCAAATTTTGACTTGAGGTATAGAAAATGTTCAACAATCAGAGCTATTTAAAGGTGGAAATCTTTAAGTGTTGGCTAGGCAGGTCACCTCTTGGGAATATTAAAGAGGCAATGCATAAGAGTTCATTTCCAGATTGAGGTTCTATGGGATAGTTCTGTGGGATAGTAACACTTTCATGAGCTACCTAATAGAGTTGTCTTGAGGAATGTCCTTGACAAATCATTGAAGTGTATTAAGACTGTTAACATTATTACCAGAATGGCATGACTGACCTAAGTTCAACAGATACCTTTGAGGAATTTTTATCCCAGACAGAGGGGATCGATTACCCTAATTCATCCACAGTCTTTCTCCTTGTTCCCTTTTATGGTCTGGTTCAGTTTAGGGATGCAATTTATGTTCATGAAGAGAGAGCTGAGCTTATTAGACAGGATTAGACCCAGGATGTTGGCCTTAATCATTAGTACCCTGCTTGGGCCAAGTAAGCATGGATGGACTCCTGGAGAATAACTAAAACCCAGGGAAGCAGTCAGACACTGGCATTATCAAGGCAACTGACATCAGCAGTTGGGTGTTTTCCTTGTGAACCCTTGAGCCCAATTCATGTACTGACTTCACTAATTCATAGATTAAGAAGAACTGAGAACTGAGTCATTTTCTCCAAAGGACCTGGATGGAAGAGTTCATGGCTATGCTAATTAGATCTATAAATTGTGCCTGGTACAAATGAATGTCTTTTCCAGCTGATTAAGACAATCATCCCTTTAAATAGCTGGCAGTGCTTTGTACTAATTAGGCTTAGCACTTGTACATAATTCCACCCACAGGCATTTCTAGACCTTTTCCAAACAGTCCAGGCATGACTCCAGAGGCTGCCTGTAGGAGCTGTTTGTCCCTTTTTATGACCAAAGAGGCTGAGATGGGGGAGAATTGGTCATGAATCTCCTGTGTTATTACCAGGATGCAGCTATGAGGCATTGCGCCTCTCACCTCAGAAATCTCATTATTTATAATTGTGGAAAACGGTGGGTTTTTTTAATGCCTTAAGATAATAAAGAGGAGAAAGATGGAATGATTAGGTTGTAGCCCTGCCTTGGAGGTGGGAGGGTTAGGGATAGGATTTGTCCTGTGGCCATGGTTAAGGGTTGGGGTCAGTTTGTGTTCCTGCAACAGAGGTTTTTCCTTGTGATAAATTAACTAGACTTGACAGGAAAATAGCCCATTATCTTGAGTTCCTTAGCTTCTTGCTATAGTGACAATCTGTTCTACAACCACAGAAGGAGATCCATGCTAGAATAACAGTGCATAAGGTTGCAAATCAGTAGGGACACAAATATTTGTTTTTTAAGTGAGGGAGGAGGAGGGCAGATAAGAAGAAATTATATTGAGAGTCTATAGGGTGCAGAAGGTAGGGAGAGTGGATAGGTGATATGAAGAAATGGTTTGTTGTTTATTTGGTTGTATCCATTCATTCATTTTTTCAATTATCTATTGATTGATTTATCTATCTATTCACCTAAATTCTATTCATTCTAGTTATTCATTCAGCCATTCATTGATTCATTCATCTATTCATTCATTCATTTATTTATCTAGTTACTCATTCAACCATTCATTTATCTATGTAGTTACTCATTCAGCCATTCGTTCATTCATTCATTTATTTATCCATTTATTTGCTTATTGGATCTTCCCATCTCAAAGGGACTGAAGTGCAGTAGCCCCAGTGGCCTGATCTCAATACTGATCTGTTTGGAAGCTTTAACCTGCTCTCTTTTTCTGATTTGGGCTAGTTCACCTCTTACAAGGTAGCCTGGGCTAACCCCAAGGTAGGTAGCCTTCCACTCCCTAAGGGCTCACTATATTGTCACCAAACACAGGGTAGATGCTCAGCAGGCTTTATTACTACTGTTCCTCATAATTCCTGAACACAATCTGTCTGCCAGCCTAAGCCTCTCCCAGTAACAGGACCTATAGGCTTATGCCACCAGGGAATGTTTAGAAAAATAGGATAGACTTTTATTTTAGTTCAATTCAGCAAACATTTATTAATGTAATGACAATAGCTAGTATTAAGATTTCCAAAAACACTTTACATATGATATCTCAGTTAATTCTTGCAACAACCATGTGAGCCAAGTGCTGTTACTATGCCCGTTTTACAAAAGAGAAAACTGAAGCTGAGAGAGGTTAAGTGACTTGCCCAAGGTACACATCTATCTAGTAAGTGTCTAAAGGAAGATTTGAACTCAGGTCTTCCTAACTCCAGGTCCAATACTATCTACTAAGCTGCAGAGGTTCCTCACTTATTAAAAGCTTACTTAGTGCAAGTTGTTGTCCTGGGGATCCAAAGATGGAAAATTATATGGCTCCTACCCTCAAAGAGCTTACACAAGACATAGGCACAAACAAAGATTATAAAAGGGAGAATGTGAAAGGGACAGTAAAGGGGTCTAGATCAAGTGCTCTAGGAAGGTTTAAGAAGGGGTAGACATGAAGAGTTCAGGGATGGATGACTTCCTTAGAGGAAGTGAAACCTGAGCTAGGCCTTGAAAGAAGAGAAGGATGTCACTGCTTAGAGATGAACAGGGAATTATTCCAGGCACTGGAGATATCAGTTCACAGAAGCTGGCAAAAGCAAGGCAAGGCCAGGGAACAGATGGTCATCTATCCTGGCTGGAAAGTAGAATGTTTGGAGGGTAGTAGTACAAAATGAGGCAGAAATGGAGGATGGAGAAAGATGGGAGAGGGCCTTGAATGTCACACTAAGGAATCTATTTTCATTAGATAGTGGGGAACTCTTGAAGATTTTTGAGTAAGTTACTTGCTTGAGTCTTTGAGAAAGAAGTGTTCCTTCTTCTATCCCTTCTTGTGCTATCAGGCATATCCCTTCTCTTTTCTGGGAGTTTACGGCATCAGTTATGCCCTTTCTCTCAAAATTTCACCCTCTACTAATCCACTGGTTTCTTCTTGATATTTTCAAAATGTGCACGGTCTCCCTATCCTTAAAAAAAATAAAAAGGTTTCACTTAATTTGCTAATCCTAAACTGTCATCCTGTATCTCACTTCCTTTTCACTGGAGAACATAGTCTACACTCATGACTTCTACACGTACTTGTCATTTCAGTAGTGTCCTATTCTTTGTGACTCCATTTGGAGTTTTCTTGGCAAGGATACTGCCATGGTTTGCCATTTCCTTCTTCAGCTCACTTTACAAATGAGGAAACAGAGGCAAACAAGGTTAAGTGACTTGCCCAGAATCACACAGTAACTGTCTGAGATCAGACTTGAACTCAGGTCTTTGTGAATCCAAGCCCAATGCTTTCTCTACTGCGTCATTGTGCAAAATAATGTCTGACCCAATTCACCTGAAGGTATCTCTCAAAAGGTACTGGTGGTCTCTTATTTTCCAAATTATATTTTACTTTTTTTCAATTAATAAGTGTTTATTTTTATGCCTCCCAAAGCCTCCCCCCTATCAAAATTTATAAAACACACACACACACACGCCACTGTAAACATATGCACAGTTAAACAGAACCAATTCCAGATTTGGTCATGTTCAAAAACATAAGTGACATTCTATGTTTGTGTTCATCACTTCTTTGTCTTTCATTAATCACTGATCCTCTGGAATCACGGATGGTCACTGTGTGAATGAGAGTTCTTAAGTCTTTTAAAGTTGTTTGTCTTTTCAGTGTTGTTGTTATAGTATACATTGTTCTCCTGGTTCTGTTTACTTCACTCTACATCGTCTCATACATATTTTCCCAGGTTTCTATAATAACTTCTTAACTGTTCAATCCAATCATTTTTCTTAGTCTTCTCCTCTTTGATCTCTCTGCAACTTTTGACACTACTGTCTCTCCACACTTTACTACCTGGATGCTCTCTCCTTTCCGTGTTCTGCCATTCAAGTCAAGCATTCATTAAGGACCTACTATGTGCTGGACACTGGCTGGGAATACAGAGAAAGGTAAAAACCTGCCCTCAAGGAGCTGACATTTTAATATGGGAAACGATGGAAATAACTAGGTACATAGAAGTTCTGTACGTAGAAGGCACTAACAAATAGGAAGACAGGAAGAGACCTTTGGAAGCTAGTGAGATTTGAGTGTAGTCTTAAAGGAAGCCAGGGAAGCAAGGAGATGAAGGTGAGGAGGGAGATCAGTCCAAGCATGGGAATACAGAGATGGGAGTGTCATTTTGGGGAATAGCTAGATCTTAGAGCACTTGGAGGGGAGTAAGGTGTAAGAAGAATGCTGTTAGAAAGAGCTTTATATGCCAAATGGGAGTTTCTATTGAATCCTGGAGATAATAGAGAACCACTGGAGCTCACTGAGAGTGATATGGTCATCCTGCATTTTAGAAAAATCATCTGAGTTGAGATGGTCCGGAATGGGTAAAGACTTTAGGGAAGAACACCAGCTTCTGTGATCTTTCACAGACTGATTGTGACTCTTCTTTCATTTCTTTAGTAACGGCATTATTTATTTATTTTATGCATTCTTTAATAAAATTGTTGAGTTCCACATTCTCTGTCTCCCTCCAGTCCCTTCTGCATGCATTAAGAAGAAAAGCAATATATCAATTATACATGTGAAATCATGATGAATATATTTCCATATAAGCTATATTTTTTTTAAAAAGCAAGAAAAATAAAGTGAAAAAATTATGCTTCAATTTGCATTCAGACTCTGTCAGACTTTTTCCTCTGGAGATAGACAGTATTTTTCATCATGAATTGTTTGGAATTGTCTTGGATCACTGTATTACTGAGAGTAGCTAAGTCATTCACAGTTGATCATCATATAATATTGCTTGCTGCTGTGTACATTGTTCTCCTGATTTTGTTCCCTTCACTTTGCATCAGTTGATATGTCTTCTTAGGTTTTTCTGAAACCATCCCACCTGTCATTTCTTATAGCCCAGTAGTATTCCATCACAATTATATACCAGACTTGTTCATCCATTCCTTAATGAATGGGCATCCCCTCTATTTCCAATTCTTTGTTATCCTGGTTCATTTTTTTGTCTAACATTCCTTCTCAGTATTCTTCTCTGGATTATCATATGTATCCCACATAAAAAAACATGGGTATCCCCAAAGTCTTTGGGCTTTCTTCTCTTCTCTCTCTGCATACTCTAGGTCATTGGTGGAAAAGTCAAATAGAAACAAGGGCCATTAATCTATATGTAAGGATCTCAATGGCCTGCAGCTTGGTTTGGGTTTTTAAAATATTATCTACATTTTATTATATTTTTATTTATTTTGCTATATTATTTATTTATTTATATCCAAAATCAGGAGCCTTTGGGGCCACATGTAGCAGCTAGGGAGACCAATGTCTGACATTTGTAATCTCATCAACTACTGTGAGTTCCATGATCATTTTGACATAGTATATTCATATGGTCTATAGAACCTGTTATATTCTTGAACTTCAGTCTTATGACATTTACATCAGTGTTGGCATCTCAGACTCAATGTCCAAAATGTACCTTTTCCCTCCTGAATCCCCTCCCCATTTTCCAAGCTTCCCTCTTTCTTTTAGGGGTTGGGGCAGCCAACGTCTTTACAATCACCCCTGGTTTATAGCCTCTTTCTTATCTAGTGCCCAGCACAGTGCCTGGCACACAGTGGTCACTTATGAGTCACAGTGCTGGTAGATTGATTCTTGACTTTTCTTCCTTCATAACACATCACATTCACTCAGTAACCAAGCCTTATTGATTCCTCTTCCACAGAGTCTCTCACTTTCCTTTCCTTTTCTCTACTCATTTAGACAGTGCCCTAGTCTAGATTTTATAACTTCTCTCCCGGACTATTTTAATAACCTGCTATTTTGATCTTTCTCCTCTACCATGCCTTCCATATAGCTGGCCAAAATAATCTTCCTGAGGAACAGAAAATATTACTTCTTTTCATAAAGTATTTCAGGGGTTCTCTTATAACCTTTGGGGTCAAATACCAACTCCCTAGGCTGATATCCTTGGCCCTCTAGAATCTGACTCCAGCCTCCCTTCCTGACATATTTTTGCTTACCCTCTCTTTCCTTCTTTTTCCTTCACTCTCTGTTAGGTGATCTGTTCAAGTTAAACAACCATGATCCCCCAAACTCAATTGGCCACCCCACCTCCATATCTCCAAACAAGCCATGCCTAAATGGATCTGCCTGTCACATCTGTGTTTCTGTTCCTTATCATCCTTCAAGGATTAGCCTTGATTAGATTACCAGCTCCTCTGTGAAGCTCCTCCTAATTCCTCCTTCCTTCCCCCATTGCTAGTGATCTTCTCCTTTTCAATATACCTTGTATTTGCTTACCTATGTGCATCTGGTGTCCCCCCCACCCCAGAATGCAAGCTTCCTTGAGGGAAAAGACTGTCATTTCTGTCTTTATGCCCTCAGCACTCAGCATAGGGCTTTACTCATTGTAGATATTTGATAAATGTTGAATTGAATGGTCAGATCTGCATGTAAGTAATATTTTATTTTGGCAGCTGTGTAAAAAATAAAGAGAAAGTGAGGGGAAGGGTGGGAGAAGGGAGGAGAGACTGGAGTTAGAGAAACTCATAAAATAATTGAGATTAGATTGGCATAGTTTAGATCTGTGCCTGCCTGAAGGCAGGGGGATGAACTCTATGACCTCTCAGAAATCTCTTCCCCCTTTGCTGACTGTCTTAAACAGCTGCCCCAGCATCTGTGTAAACACAGCTGCATAACTGATACCATTGATGTGTGCGTGTGTATGTGTGTGTGTTGCCCACACCCTCATGCATTTGCTCACAGCTCCACACTCCCATCTTCTCATTCAGTCATCATCCTCCATACTTACTTTGCCCATCCCCATACTGAAGAATGTTCAGGGAACTCATTCTAGTTTGGAAGACAAGATTAATACTCTGAAACAGCAGCAAACATTACCAGACAGCATATAATTACCTAATTACTGAATTGTATAGGATAGACTATTAACTCAGCTCAAAAATAGAACAGACTGCCTCAGGAATTCCCCATCCCTGCATATGTTTACAAGTCCAGATGACTAGTCGCTCAGGATGTTGGAGAGAGCATTTCTGGTTAGGTATGGGTGGATTAAGTCAAGGGCTCTTAACCTTTTTGTGTGTCCCAGCCCCCAGGATAAGAATCACTAGACTACATGTTTGTGGAAGAGGTCTACTTCATACTGGAACACTAGCCCTCTGTCCAAATTGTATCCATCTGTCAAGGCCCAGTGTATCTCAACCCTAACAGAAAAATTAATCACAACAACCTCTAGTGATCTCTCCAGGTTCTGACCTCATCCTGATCTTCTATGAGGTTGGAGAAAGAACAACTAGATTTGGAATCAGAAGCCTTGAGTTTGACTCTTGTTTCTGACAATTAGTAGCTGACTGACCATGGGTGAGTCAGTCCAGTCATTTACAATTTGGAACCTCAGCATCCTCCTTTGTAAAATGGATCTCCCTTGAAGCTTTGTTGTGAAGAAAGGGTTTTTCAAATCATTGAGTATTACATGAGTTATCATCATTTTTTTAATCATACCACTTAGCAATTAAATATTCCTTCTAATTTGTGGCTCACTGATTGTTTCGGTCTTATAAATTAAGGATAGGTCTGAATTGTGTTTTATACTTCATCATCACCCCCAATGCCCAGCTTGGTGCAGGGGATGGAGTCCTGATGAATGAGTGTGGCATCTGGCTTGGGTGGGATCTGCCATTCCCTGGATAAAAGAGCTACTTCGAAGAGGCACCTGGTTTGGTGGGAAGAAATCATGCTGGGAATCAAAATACCTGGGTTCTAGTCCTCTAAGTCTCTTTGTGGCATTGGTCAAGTCTGTTTGCCTCTTTTGTCCTAAATGTCCTCATTTTAAAATTAATAATAGCTAATATTTATATAGCACTTTAAAGTTTGCAAAACACTTTACACATATTGTTTCATTTTATCCTTACAAAGGATAACATTAAAAATTTATTTAAAATTTTTAAAAATCATCTCATTTTATCCTTACAAGGATCCTAGGAGGTAGGTGCTATTATTTTCCTTTCTGTTTTTTACAGATGAGGAAACTGAGGCAAATAGCCAACAAGTAACTTACCTTGGGTCACAGGTCTATTAGTTAGTGCAGGAGTTGAAGTCAGATCTTCTTAACTTCAGGCTCAATATTCAAGTCACTGTGCCACCTAGTAGACTCTAAAATAATTGACTAGACTAGAAGATTTTACAAGATGCCTTTCAGCTTTATGCATCTGTGATGATAAGGTTTTATGTATTTATGGCTATGTAGTGCTTTAAGATTTGTAAAATGCTTTCCTTACAACAGTTGTTTGAAGTAGTTAGTGCAAATACTTCTAATATTATTTTACAGGTGAGAAAATTGAAATTTATAAAGGTAAAATAATTTGCCTACTGCCACATAGGGCAACTAGATGACTTGGTGGATAAAAAACCGTAGTCTTGAAATCAGGAAGACAGGAGTTCTAATCTGTTCTCACACACCAACTTGTGACCCTGAACAAGTCATTTTACCCTATTTGCCTCAGTTTCCACATCTGTAAAATGAGCTGGAGACAGAAATGGCAAACCTCTCTAGTATCTTTGCCAAGAAAACCCCAATGGGGTCACAAAGAATTGGACATGACTGAACAATGATATAGTCATATAACTACTAAGTGTCAGTTCTAGGCTTTGATTCTAGTTCTGTCTTAGCACTTTTCCACCTTTAAAAAAGGATTTTAAAAAATTAAATGATTTAATAAAGTTTAATATTGAATATCAATTCTAAAATTTTGATCAATTAAAAAAATCACAGTTGTGATTTCACTGATATTTGGAGTTATCAGTGGGGAAATTCCCTCTGCCAATGCAAATCAGTCCCTGCTCTGTAACTTACAGCCTGCATGACTGAGAAGTTAAGTGACTTGCCCAGGATCACACAGCCACCGTTTGTATGAGACATCTTTCAGTGAAGCCACCTCCCCCACATTGCAAACTCAACAAATTAAACTGACTGTGTAACAGATTACATATAAATGAACTTCACCATACCAAATTTTGTAATTTTTCAGTATCTTCTCTATCTTTATCAGGATTCTTGATTCTCATTTATATTTCCTCTCATACCATCATAATTAGAATATATTTTCTTCTTCTGGCTCTACTTTTTCCATTTCATAAACATCTTTCTGGATTGTATTCTTCATATTTGTCAACCTTCAAGTTTATTATATTAACATCTTCTATTACATTAATATATCCCAATTTAACCATAGTTGGATATTTATTCTTTTAGTTTTCTGAAATGATAAGTAATCATCATGGGAAAATTTTTGAGTGATTAATCTTTCAAGGAATAGTCCCAACAGTGGAATTATTGGGTCTACCCTTTGACATCTAATGTTTTCTTCTGTTAAGGTCAATTTCAGGCTTGATGGTCTGTGATTGTCTGTCCCTTGTTTGATACGTGGTAGTTCTTTGCCCATGAGAACCTGAGGTGCTGGACAGCTAGGTAGCTCCATAGTACATAGAAGGTTGGACTCCTCTTCCTGAGTTCAAATCTGGTCTCAGACACTTACTAGTGTGACCCTGGGCAAATCACTTAATCCTGTTTCCTCATCTGTAAATTGAGCTAGAGAAGGAAATGTATCTCTGCCAAGAAAACCTCAAATGTGGTCACAAAGAGCTGGACATTACTGAAAACTGACTGAACTATCACAGGAACCCACCCAATTCTGGGTGGAATCCAGAATATTGCTCTTTTTTCTGTGGAAATAGAATGAAAGACTATATTGAATTGCCCAGGTTCTTCCACATTTGAACCTGGGATGGGGAGAGGGAGAAAAAGGAAGTAGAGGGGAGAGGAATCTCCATTTAGTTGACAGTTTGCCTGAACAGACTTTTGGGCAAGTACTTGGAAAGAACACAGCAGGCTGTAAGAACTTCTATTTTATGGTGGCGTAGTGGATACAGTGACAGGCTTAGATCCAGAAAGGCCTAGGTTCTAATCTGGCCTCAGACACTACCTTTGTGACCCTGGGCGAGTCACTTCACCTCTGTTTGCCTTGGTTTCCTCATCTGTAATATAGAGAGAATAATATCAGTTACCTCCCAGGGCCATTGTGAGAGTAAAATGAGAGAATAATTGTAAAGCACTCAGCACAGTGCCTAGCACATAGTTAAATGCTGTTTGAAGGTTAGCTGCTGTTATTTTTATTATTCCATATTTAGGATTCACAGGTCCCATTCCTGTTTATCTCAATCCCTTCATAATCTGAAGCAAAGGATTACACTGAGAATTAAACTAAAAAGGCACAGTATATTCCGCTAGCTTGTTTGTAATTGTTGTTTAGTCATTTTGGTTGTGTCCAATACTTTGTGACCCTATTTTGGAGGGTTTTCTTAGCAAAGATACTGGAGTGGTTTACGGTTTCCTTCTCCAGGTCATTTTAGAGATGAAGAAACTGAGTTAAAGTGACTTGCCCAGAGTCACATAGCCCAGCACTCTATCCACTGAACCATCTGTCTGCCCTGTTTATATTTACATAAAACCAATGAGCTCTTTAAATCTACCTCTAGTCTCCTCTCCAGTGCTTGCTCCGCCCTGGGGTCAAAATAATATTCTTAAGGTACAAGACTGACAATGACACTTCTATGTACAGTAAGTGCCGGTGGCTCCCCGTTGCCTTAGGAATCAAGTATATATATGCATGCTTTATCATCAGTCTTCTGGAACTTAATTAATCAAATTACATCAGTCAGAGTTCTTAAGTTTTTCCAAGCTATTGTCCTTTACAAAGTAGTATTCAATTATAAAATAGTTCCACTGGTTCTGTTGACTCAATTCTGCATCAATTCTTGTAAGTTCTCTCAGATTTCTCTAAATCCATCCCTTTCACCGTTTCTTATAGTACGATGAGATTCTATTACATTCCTATACTATAATCTGAATAGTTGTGTCTCAGTTGATAGACTCCAACTTTATTTCTAGTTCTTTACTGTAACAAAAAGTGTTACTGCAAGATATTTTTGTGTATGTGGATTCTTTCCCTCTGTCTTTTATCTCTATGGAGGTCTAACTTTCATAATGGTTCACTTAGTCAAAAGTAATGACGTTTTGTGTATAAATCCAAATTTGTTTCCAGTATGGTTAGATCACTTCACAGCTCCACCAGTGATGAGGGCATCAGCATGTTTGACTTTCCAAAGCCCATCCTACAACTGGAATTTTTCTTTTTTGTTATCTTTGCTAATCTTATGGGTGTGAGGTAGGACCTCCATATTGTTTTAATTAGCATTTTTTAGTATTATTAGTGATTTGTAGCATGTTACCATGTGATTTATTAAGAGCTTGCCTTTCTTTTAAGAATTGCTTACTCATTTCCCTTGGCAATTTACCTATTTGGAAATGGTTCTTGTTCTTATATAGTTGTGTCAATTACCTATATGTCTTGAATAGTAGACCTTTGTTAGAGAAATTTAAGATTTCTTTTCTCAGTCAGTAGTTTCCCTTCTAATTCTAACTTCATCGATTATATTTGTGCAAAAGCTTTTAAATTTTCTGTAATCAAATTTGGTCCTATTAGATCACTGCTTGGGGCTTTGCTGGGTCATCTTCTAGATCATGCCCTCTGGGTATGGAGATCCCACAAGGTTCTGTTCTGGGCCCTCTTCTTTTCTCTTCTCCCTATATACTGCTTAACTTGGTGATCTCACCAGTTGCCATGGATCTAATTACCATCTCTAGGCTGACGATTCTCAAATCTACTTGTCCTGCCCTAAACTCTTGGCTGAACTCCAGTCTCACATCTCCAACTGCCTTTTGGATATCTCAAACTGGATTTCTAGTAGACTTCTTAAACTCAGTATATTTAAAATTCAACTTATTCTTTTCACTTATACCCCCACCCTCACCCCTTTTCTAATGTTAAGGACAATGCCATCATCCCAGTCCCTCAAGCTCATAACCTAAATGCCATCCTCAACTCATTTCTTATCCTCCACCCATCCCCAATCCAATCTATTGCAAAGACCTGCCTATTTCAACTTTGTAACATCTCTGGAATATGTCCTTTCTTTCCTCTGGAATTGTTCCCACCCTGGTGCAGGCCCTCATCACCTCACACCTGGAATATCTCAATGGCTTGCTGGTGGATCAGCCAGCTTCAAGCCTCTCACCACCCCAATCCACCCTCCATTCAGCCACTAAAGTCCTAAAGTGCAGTTTCAATCATGTCACCCCTACCTCCCTACTTGAAAAACTCCATTGGCTCCCCATCATTTTCAGGATCAAATGCAAAATCCTTTGTTTGACATTCAAAGCCCTGCATAATCTAGCCAACCCCCACCTCCCACTCCCAACCACCATTTCAATCTTCTTATACCTTACTTCCCACTATATATTCCTCGATCCAGTGACACTGATCTTTTGGCTGGTCCACGAATATGACATTCTCTCAGCTCTGGTCATTTTCTCTGTTTGTCCCCCATGACTAGAATGCTCTCCCTCCTCAACACACCTACTGACTTTCCTTGGCTTTCTTTTAATCTTAATTAAAATCGCATCTACATGAAGCCTTTCAATTCCCTTAATTCTGAAAGTGCCTTTCCTCTTTTAATTATTTATCAGTTATCCTATATGTAGCTTATTTGTACATATTTGTTTGCTTGATATCTCCTTCATTTGACTGTAAGCTTCTTGAAGGCAGAGACTATCTTTTGCCTTATTTTGGATCCTCAGTACTTAATACAATGCCTGGCACATAGTAGGCACTTAATAAATATTTATTAACTGACTATTCTCCATTTTATCAAATGGGATCCTTCACAAAAGTTCTAGTCTCAAGCTTCACTGAGACATATAAGTGAACCTGAGTTGTTGAAGGTTATGCTAGTGGAACATGAGTTATGGTAAGAGATCCCATGTTAGAAAGGCTTTGGGCATGGCACTTGGAACTGACAGTCTGTTTTCTAAGGACAGTCTAGTTAATAATGGAGAGGCACAATACAAGTAATCCAGGTATTTGGTGATGAAACTTCCTTGGCCATGGCAACTCTGAAATGGGGAATTTTTAAAAAATACCCTTGGTCATGTAATGCCCCCATTTGCTTCTATGACATATGATGGCAGAATGGTAGGGAAGGGGACAGTGGGCATTAAGAATCATGGTTTTCAGATTCTCAGTGAACTTTAATTTGACTGATGGTGCTCTACATGTAAGATGCTTGTCCAGTGGCCAGCATTCATCTCCTATTGCAGAAGGAGGTAAATCATATGACTCTTGACATTCTTGTCATAAACAAAACCAGAGGAAAAAAGGAAGGATGCTTTACACAGTAACTCTTTTGAGAGCCAAAGAAAGGAGTAGGAAGAGTAAATATGGTTATATGCCCCAAAGCTACAAAGAAATATTATTTTATGGCACATTTGATTATCTAATATTGTAGTATTAATGAAAAACATTTGCAAAAAGATCATCATGAAAATAATTATAAGCAATGTACCAACATTAGTTGCTCAGGATAAAGTGGTAGAGAAATTCTATGATGAGCCTGATGAGACCCTTCCAAATCAAATCAATATTCAGTCTGATAATTCAGTGACAAATGCGCAGGTGAGAGAAGGTGAAGATGGGAAGTAATCTATGGGCAAATATGATAATGAGATGATGAAAAATATTATCCACATCCAGAGAAAGAACTGATGGAGTCTGAATGTAGATCAAAGAATGTTATTTTTCACTTTATTTTTTATGTTTTTTTTCTTTTTGGCCTGTTTCTTCTTTCACAACATGACTATTACAGAAATATATTTTATATGATTACACATATATGATCTATATCAAATTACTTACCATCTTACACAGGAGATAGGTGAAGGAGAGAGGGAGAAAATTTGTAGCTCAAAAATTTCTTAAAGTGAATGTTAAAATTTATCCTTACATGTAATTGGGAAAAAAATACTATTAAAAAAAGAAAAGAATGAGAGAAGCCAATGATTTATAGGTTATATAAAAGTCTTATGCCTCTATATCATGAAAACTTTAGAGAAAGAATTGACAGGTGCTAGATATGGCAAGCATCAAATATGGTCACTAAGAATGAACTTGGTGACATTTTAATAGATAAGAAAAGACTTATTATGGACATGTTTGTTATTCCTAAGTCATTTATCAGTGCACAGATCATTGACTTGGCAGAAATAAGATCAGAATTAATAATAAACAAGATAAGAAAGAGTAATGAGAAAATCTATCAAGTTAATTTGGATTATTTAAATAAGCTATGGAAAGTAAAAAATGGAAAATAGACAACAAAAATGACAATACCAACTATAATAATTTTATTCAGAAGCTAAACTAGTATAAATTAATTGACACAACAATAAGAATGTAGTAATAAGATGACCAAAAGCCCAGAGAGCACACTAGTCAGCAGACTTTGAACTTATCTCAGAAATAGTATTTGTAAAAAAGCATTTATATAATGCCTGGCAGGGCAGTTAGGATAGAGTGCTGACCTGATAGGAAGACTCATCTTCATGAGTTCAGATTCTGCCTCAGACACTTCCTAGCCTTACTTAGGCAAGTCGCTTAGCCCTGTTTACCTCAGTTTCCTCATCTATCAAATGACCTGGAGAAAGACATGGCAAACTACTCCAGTATCTTTGCCAAGAAAATCCCAAATGGGATCAAGAAGAGTCAGACATGACCAAAACGACTCTGGAGTTCATTAGGTGCTATATAAATGCTTACTCCTTTCCCTTCTTCTCACTTGCCAAGAGGTAATTGCCAAAAACAGTAGTAGGCTGGAACACAAACTAATCTGTAAATTCATACAAAGAAGAATAACATACAGTCATGAGCAGCACTGTCTCCTAATGCAGAGACAAGCTTTGGAGAGTAAAGCCATTCTAAAGAAAACTTGGCAAGATATCCAGTTAAGCAAAGTTATTTCAAAGGCATTCAAGGATGAAAATGGAAAGAGAACTATAAACAAGTGAAAAAATGGATTTGCAAAAATTATTACAACGTATAATTTTCTCTATTGAGGACAGTGGATCCACCACACTTAGATTGTAATGTCAGTCCCTATGGGGCTTATCTCGTAAATATTAATAATAATTTTTTGTTGATTGATTGATGCTGATGGAAACAGTTAAAGGAAACTGCTTCTCTTCGAATTGCTTGAGAACACCTATCCAGAGAAGATGTGGGGTGGGAGTAGAATGTAATCTCTATCTTCAGGTATTCAAATATTGTTTGAAGACAATAATTTAATGGAAAAAATAACAAAGTGGAAAGTTAATGTTACATAGTTGATAGGGAACTGAATTCAGAGTCAAGGAGATTTGGGTTCAACTCCAGTCTCTCATCATGGGCAAGTCACTTATGTCTCTGAGCCTTGGTTTCTTTTTCTCTCAAATGAGTATACTATTTCACAGGATTGTTGCAAGGCTGAAATGAGATAGTAAATGTAAAGCCCTTTGGAACTTTAGAATGCTTTATAAGTTATGTCACTTATTATAGTGGAAAGATTTGGAGTCAGAGTGCCTGGATGAAAATTTCAGCTTAATATTCAAGTGGCCATGGACAAATTACTTAGCTTCTTTGGGCTGCTGTTTCCTTATTTTTAAGATGGGAAGTTTGGACTCAGTAATCACTGAGATCTCTTCCAGTTCTAAATCCTGTCTGTTGCAATTTGTCCTGCTTATTCCCAGAAGAGAAAACTTCAAATAATTCATAGAAATTTCTAAAAAGGCAGATTTCAGCTCAGAATCACAGAATCTCCAGGCTGGAAGAGACCTCAGAGTCCATCTTGAACTTGTGATATGGGCTTTCCCATGGCTGTGTGTTTGTTCTTTGTTGCCAAAGAAGACCATGCCATCCGAGAAGTAATGACATGACTTGCACTTGACTTTGTTTTGAGTGAGGGAGGGCTGTGCAGGTCACCAGCCTCACTTCTCCTCCAGAGCCATCTGAATCCAGTGACCAGATATTCATCAGGATGCCTGGAGATGACCCAAGATGAGGCAATTGAGGTTAAGTGACTTGCCCAAAGTCATACAGCTAGTGAGTGTCAAGTGTCTGAGGTGAGATTTGAACTCAGATCCTCCTGACTCCTTCCGTATGCACTGCACCACCTAGCTGCCCCTGTGGCTAAGACTTTACATTTATCCCACTTTCACTGAATATTAATAGATTTGAATTGGGCAGGTGAGGTAGATAGAGTGCTGGGCCTGGAGTCAGGAAGACATTCAGCTATGTGACCTTGGGCAAGTCACTTAACCCTGTTTGCCTTGGTTCTTCATATTTAAAATGAGCTGGAGAAGGAAATGGCAAAACACTCCAGGATCTTCGTCAAGAAGACCTCAAATAGAGTCACACAGAGTCAGACAAGACTTAAAAATGACTCAGCAACAGCATATTAGATTTGGGTTAACATTTTAGCCTGCTGAGATTTCTTTGGATGCTGACTCAATCTCCAAGGTGTTTATTATCTCTTCCAGTTTTTCTACACCTTTGATAAGCATGCTCTTTAGTACCTTTATTCAAGTGATTGATAAAAATGTTAAAAAGCACCAAGCCTAGAGCAAATGCCTATTCCTTTAATTGATACTGAATCTTTAACAACCACTCTTTGAGTCTGGCCATTCCACAGCTTCTGAGCCCATATAATAGTACTTAATAAATATTTATTAAGTATGTATATATATATGTGTATGTGTGTGTATATGTATATATGTGTGTATATATGTATACACACATATACACACCTGCATATATATAAGTATATATATGCACACACACATACATATACATATATGTAAAAGACAAATTCCTGTCTTCAAGGAATTTACTGTCTAAGCGGGGAGATAACATGCAAACAAATATATACAAAGCAGAGAAAGGAGAAATAGGAAAAAAATTAATGGAGAGAAGACACTTAGACTTAAGAGGACTTGGGAAGGGCTTTCTGTAAAAGATGAGATTTTAGTTGGAACTTAAAAGAAGCCAGGGAAGTCAGTAGGTGGAGTTCAGCAGGGACAGTGTTCCAGAAATGAGGGATAACTAGAGAGAATGCCCGAAATGGAGAGCAATTGAGCCTCTTGTTTGTGGAAAAGCCAGAAAGCCAGTGTCATTGGATGGAAGTGTGTGTGGTGGAGGGAAAGTTGTAAGAAGACCGGGAAGATGGTGGTGGTGGTGGGGCCAGGGTCTCACATTGCATCCTGGGCCATCTCCAGTCATCCTGGTGAATATCTGGCCACTGGATCCAGATGCCCCAGAAGGAGAAAGTGAGGCTGGTGACCTTGCACAGCCCTTCCTCACTCAAATCAAAGTCAACTGTAAGTCATGTCATCATCTTGATGTCATGATCCTCTTCGAGAATGAAGGACAAACACCCAAGTGGATGGCTACTTTATGAAGGTCTTTAATTGTCAAACAGAAGTTTTTGTATTTGATACTCGAGGTGATAAAGAACTACTGGAGTTTATTGAGAAGGAAAGGGATAGGAATAGCATGAGAGGCTTTATAAAAACAAATAAAAACCACTTTGCTGAAATCTAGGTGAATGGCATATATAAAGCATTTCTCTGATCTATCTTACTGGTAGCTTTGTAAAACAAGAATCATATTTCTGTTGAAGCTGTGCTCTCACCAATCACTGCTTATTTTAAAAAATGTTCTCTAGCCACTTGCTACCTCTAAATGACTGTTGTACTGGTAAGCTTCTGCTTAGCCCAGCATCTTCATATGTGAGAGGCAGACTTTAGAGTTAGGGATAGAGAGAGTATTTAGGAAACCAGATACTAAAAGCATAGATAGATGAAAAAAAGATTGGGGAAGTTGACTGGGTTCAGATTTAAATGCCATGCTAAGTATGGAAGTCAAAATTTATCTAGTAGATGGTAGGGAGTTGATGAAAGTTCTAGAGCAGAGGGATAACATGATTAGGACCGGGTTTTAGGAATATTCATCTGTCGGTAGCATATCAGCATGAATGGAAAGGGGTAGGGGAGTGCTGCAGCTTGCACAAACTGGCTCCTGAGCTTATGGTTAAATTTTCAGTGTAAGTGTTTATTTCTCAGAAATTAGCAAATGCAACAAATTGAGATTCAATTTATTGTTTTATTGATTGTCTAAACTTAAACTGATGGAGAAAATGTTAATAATTTAGATTAAACTTAAGAGGGTGTCTTACATTTCATTTACCAGCACACTCTTGGAAAAGAGTGAGACTTCAACTGTTATTAGGCAACAAAGTTGAGATTTGAGGACACCCAGTTGGGATTGTATAGGGACATGACTCCATAAACATTTGGTGTCCCATTCCTCATGCCCAAACTGATGTCATTGAGCCCTGACAGTGAGAAAGGGTTTAGATTCAAGGAAATTAGCAAGCAGGGTTCCCCCTACCAGGTTGGAAAGTAGATAAGAGCTGGGTGGTTGATTTTCCTACCCCTCTCTCTGTATGTCTGACTTTCCTTGTAGCTGGTGGGTGACCTCATGCAACCCATGGCTCTACCAATGCAGTGCTCCTCCCCTCCTCCCCCAGCTAAGCCTCCTCAGGACATTTCTCCAGGTTTAAGAACAATTCCTTCCCTACTTTTCTCTCTTCTTACCTCAACGCTTCTCTCTCCAAGCATACAATCCTCTGTCCCATTGCTTCAGTGCCTTGTTCTTTCTCAAGTTTGTACTTTAATAGGAGACTTTTGAAGATGCTGTGCTTTTATTTACATGGATGACCCTCTAATGGTGAAATTTGTGGTACCAAGGTGCGCTGCTGAAGAAGTTATGTGGTAAAATGACTTTCCATCATCCCTTAAGTAATTTTACAAAGTTAGCAACTAACTCTGTGTATGCAGCTGATCTAATCCAATCCTCTCCATTTACAGGTGAGGAAACTGAGACCCAGGTTAGGCAGCAACACAGGGACTAATTTTCCTGATGTCTAGTCCCACTGTATTGTTATGGGAGGTTGGGGATGAGGAAAGTTTGGCCATTAGACATTTAGATCCTTAAAAGTAAGACCAAGGAAGTTTGTATTGAGAAGAATCTCTTCTCTGGAGCTAGTGGGGGTTTAGTTTAGAAAAATGTGTAACAAAGAAGTGAGGGGAAGGCAGGAATCTGTGAGCTGGCTGAGCTGGTGCTGGCCTGGGCCTCTGGTCTTTGTTTCCACTGGGAGAGCCATTCACCAACAGTCAGGGATTGTCATGGGACAAAGCCATTTGGGTCATTCAAAGCTGCTGAGAATGCTTGGCCAGGTTGCCAGGCAACTCCATGCACCCCTGTGGTGATCCCTGCATCCCCATTCCCCACCCTGGCTCGGTGCTTCATGCCAAGAAATCTCTGCAAGTTCTACCCTTCAAAGCTTTTTATTTTCTTCTGACAGTTTTACAGACTCTTTGAGTCCCATTCCAGCTGAGCCAGGTGAGGATGGGCGACTAATTTCATTATGTATTTTCCAAAGGGGCAGGGCATCCATCCCCTGGTCCCCAGCACCCACCAATGCCAGAAAATACTCTGAGAAGGGCCCCCGTTGGAATTAGCATGCCTGTGGCTAATGGGAGGTTTTCATGGTGTTTGAAATTCTTTGTTTTCCATGAGGATTAGAGGGTTAATTTATTCTGTACCTCAGCCCTGTGAGAATTGTTGTGAGAATCAAATGAGATAAAGAATGCAGAGTGCTTTGAACCCTTTAAAAATTGTATATATACTGGCTATTATTAATGTTAGTAATAATATTGGTTTTGTGAGTCTGAAATTGACTAATTATAACCTCCCCCCGCCCCCTTATAGAATCATTTTCCATATTTATTTATTGGGTTTCCTCTCCTCTCCTCCTCTTCCTCTCCTTCTTCTCTCCTCCCTCTGCTTCTCTTCTCCTCTTTTCAACACAATGTTAAAGTTCCAAGGGACTTTAGAATCAGAATTTTACAATGTTTGAACCAGAAAAGGCTTTAAAATTTATAGAATCATAGAATGTTAGAACTGTAAGGAGCTGTATAAGATCATCTGTAGTCCAAAGCTCTTATTTTACAGATGTGGAAACTGAGAACTCAAGAGCTTAAATTGGAGTTAAAGGAGAGTGTGGAGTAGTGACTTGGCGTCAAAAAAAAAAAAAACCCCAAAAAACCCTGAGTTTAAGTCACACCTCACACCTGTGCAATATATAAACTGTGATATTAGCCAAGTTCTTTTCCTTCTTTATGCTTCATCTGGAAAATGAAAGGGTTGGACAAGATGATTTTTAAAGTCCTCCCCTGCCCAATGTTTTGTGATTAAGTGGAGTCATTTCCTCAAAGTTACACAGACAAATGGCATAACCCTGTAAGATTTCAACCCGTGTCTTCTGTGTTCAAGTACAGGGCTCTTTCCACTGTACCAGGGATTGACAGAAGTTGGGTATGTTGTGGAAGCTGAAATGATAGACAGACATACGTATTGTAGTGGAGAAAAGCACTGACTATAAAGTTAGAAGATCTTAATTTTGGCTCGGTCACTTGCTACTTGCATGATCTTGGATAAATTCCTTAGACTTCCTGAGCCTCAGTTTCCTCCTTTGTAAAATGAGAAGTTTGGTCTAAATCAAGGGTTCTTAACCTGGGGGAGTCCATAAACTTGTGGTTTTGAAAATATTTTAAAAACTATTTCAGCATAGTTGGTATCCTTTGTAATCCTATGTATTTTATGCATTAAAAAACATTATTCTGAGAAGAGTCCAGGGACTCCAGGCAGATTGCCAAAGGGACCCATGACACAAAAATGGTAAAAAAAAAAATCTATTAGATCTCAAAAGACCTTTCAACTCTAAAGTCTTCTGACCTGAAGATTTTTTAATATTAAATTTTATTTTATTTTCAGCTCTGCTTTCTTTCATTTCAACCTTCTCTCTCATTACCACTACTAATTGAGGAGGCAAAAATAAATAAAATCCCTCTTATAAACGTGTATAGTCAAATAAAAACAAATTCCAACATTAGTCATATTAAAAAAAAAAGTCTCAGTCTGTATTCTGAATCCATCGCCAGTCCTCTGGAATCATGGTTGGGTGTTTTATTGAGCAGAGTTAGTCTGTCTTTTTTTAAAAATTTAATTTAAATTAATTTTTAATTTAAATTATTTTTGAACATTTAAATTATTTTAAATAAATGAATAAAAATTTAAATTAATAAAATTTTATTTAGGAAAAAGACAGAAACCCACTTAAATGACCCCATGTGTATTCTAATGATGCATCTGTGCTAAAATATCTGTAATACCTATTTTTGAATCATCATCAGAGACATTTGATAAATATCACAAAATTTTAGTCTTATTATTTTATGTCATCACCTTGTGGGTTTTTTATAAAATACTTAAAGTGATATTTTAGTTTGATTAGTCACCTTTTTATTTTTTTTATATTATTTTATTTGTCTTCAGTGTTCTACAATCACTTCCATATAACTTAGATATTTCCTCTTCCCTTTCCCTCCTTCCTCCTCCCTTCTCCCTCCCTCCCCAAGATGGCAAACAATTTTATATAGATTCTACACATACATTCCTATTAAATACATTTTCACCTTAGTCATGTTGCACAGAAGAGGTAAAATGAATGAGAGAAATCATAAAACAAAACAAAACTTAATATAAAAGAAAATGATCTACTACATTATACAATTAAATTCCATAGTTCTTTCTCTGGATGTAGAAGGCGTTTTGCCATAAGAGACTATTGGGAATTTCTTAAGTCCTTGCATTGCGATGAAGTTCTAAGTCTACCAGAAAAAATCCTCGCACATTGTAGTTGTTGCTGTGTATTAAGTTCTCCTGGTTCTGATCCTTTCACTCAGTATCAGTTCATATAAGTCTTTCCAGGTCTCTCTGAAGTCTTCTTGTGAATCATTTCTTATAGCACAATAGTATTCCATTACATTCATATACCACAATTTATTCAACCATTCCTCAATTGATGGGCATCCTCTTGATTTCCAGTTTTTGGTCACCACAAAAAGTGCTGCTGTAAATATTTTAGTACATTTGGGATCCTTTTCCCATTTTTTGATCTCTTGGGGGTACAGTCCTAGAAGCAATATTACTGGGTCAAAGGGTATGCACATTTTTGTAGCGCTTTGGATATAGTTCCAAATTGCTCTCCAGAATGGCTGGATCAACTCACAGCTCTAACAACAATGAATTAGTGTTCCAACTCTCCCACATCTTCTCCAACATTTATCATCATCCTGTTTTGTCATGTTAGCCAGTCTGATAGTTGTGATGTGGTATCTCAGAGCTGTTTTGATTTTCATTTTTCTAATCAATGGTGATTTAGAACATTTTTTTATATGACTATAGATAGCTTTGATTTCTTCCTCTGAAAACTTCCTGTTCATATCCTTTGACCATTTATCAATTGGAGAATGACTTGTATTCTTGTAAATTTGTCTCAGTTCTCTATATATTTTAGAAATTACCACAGACACTAGTTGCAAAAATTCTTTCCGAGGTTTCTGCTTCCCTCCTAATCTTGGTTGCATTGGGTTTGTTTGTGCAAAAACTTTTCAATTTAATATAATCAAAATTATCCATTTTGCACTTCATAATGTTTTCTATCTCTTGTTTAGTTAAAAATTCTCCCCTTCTCCATAAATCTGATAAATACACTATTCCTTGCTCTACTAATCTAAGTCTTTCAAAGATGATTATCTTTACCTTATTGATGTTATTGTAAACATTATTCTCTTTGGTTCTGTGGTTCTGCTCACTTCACTCTCCCTCAGTTCCTGTAAGTCTTTCCAGTCTTCTCTGAAACCCTCTCCTTCATCATTTCTCATAGCACAATAGTGTTCCATCATATTCATATATCATAATTTGTTCAAGTATTCCCCAATTGATGGGCACCCTTTCAGCTTCTATATCTTTGCCACTGCTAAAAGAATTGCTATAAATGTTTTTTTTTATATATCTTTTTTTCCTCTTTCTTTGATCTCTTTGGGTTATATAGACGTAGTAGTGGCATCATTAAGTCAAAGGGTAATTTGGTTGATTCTAAGATACCGAGATTTACTGCTCAAGCAGGTATGTTCAGAAGATTCTGTGATACCTTGTGTGGCCTTAAACATTTGGGGAAAGTCCAAATAAGATGAATCCTCTACTATTAATAAAAATCAATTTCTTATGTTTCTGGAGTGCTTTCTTTGATAGTTTTCTATCAGAAATTGTTCATCTTTTTGAGGAAAAATTTCTGAGGAACTTGGGGAGTTGAATGTTGCATATGCTGTCAGATAAAGGTCCTTTTATCAGTGGGTTTTGATTAATTTTTTTTTAACTAAGGAGGTTTGACGAGGTGGGGTTGGATTAGGAGCAATGTGTGCCTGGAAGGGGGTAGGGGTGAGTGGGAAATGTAGAGAGGAATGGGGGAATAATTAATATGAAAAACAAAAGGCATCTATTAATTAAGCAACATCCCCTTGATGTTCCCGCTTAGGGACCATGTTTAAAATGTAAACAAGACAGACAGGAAACTCTTAGTGCCTCCTCTCTCTTCTTTCCCCCTCATCCCTGCCCCTCTTCCCCCTTCTCACCCATCCCCAGCTCCTCAGTGCATATGTATTAGTTCCCGGCTTCCTGGACTGTGAACTGTGATCTTCAGTGGGGTTCCTGGCTCTCTGAGACAGAGAAACAGCAATTTGGCAAAGTGTTCCATCAAGCAGTGCTGGATATTCAGCATGTGCTCAGTCAACACTTGGTTAATTATATGTATAGCAGCTAAGCCTTTTATTTTATTTTATTTTTGGAGGGTGAGGTGTGTGGTCCTTACCTCTCCCCAAGAAAATCTATCATTCCTGTTATGCAGGTGGTATTCTGGAAAGATCATAGAAGGTAGGAGACCTGGATTCCCGTTCCTCTGCCATCATTAACTCATTGTGTGATTTGAGAAAAACCATTTCACTTCTATGGGGCCTCACTTTTCTCATGTATAAAATGGGGATAATAGTTTCTGTTTTGTTGACCTGACATTATTTAAATCTCTGTTGCATTTCTGGTAATGAGTATATTAGTTTTTTTTAAGACCTAGCTCACATCCCAGCTTTTTCCAAATTTAGAAACATTTAGGAAATAAGATGCAAAGCTGAAAGAGACTTTATAGATCAGCTCATTAGATCAACTCATTTATCAGATAAGAAAACTGAGGCTTAAGCACCTGCCCAATGTCGTCAGAACCAGGATTGGAAGCCACACTTTGTAATTGTGAACCCAGGACTATTTGTGTGCTAGGCAGATTGTATACTAAGCCATGGGGAAAATATGAAGAAAAGATGAGACAAAATCCATTTCATCAAGGAGTCCAGTCTCATAGTGAGGTACAGAATCAGAGTGGCAAGGAACTTCAGAGGCAGCTAATTCAAGAATCCCCTCTGGCTCATCCCTAGCAAGTTTTCAGTAAATGCCTCCTCTTCCTTTGCTCTCATTTTCTTCTTGGGTAGACAGTAGATCGAGTGCCAGGCCTGGAATCAGGAAATTGTTTTGTCGTTGAGTTGTTTCAGTCATGTATCTGACTCTTCCAGACCCTTTTTGGAGTTTTATTGGCAAAGATACTGGAATATCTTGCCATTTTCTTCTCCAGCTCATTTTACAGATGAGGAAACTGAGGGAAACGGGGTGAAGTGACTTGCCCATGGTCACACAACTAGTAAATGTCTGAGGCTAGATTCAAACTCAGGTCTTCCTGATTCCAGTTTCTGCACTCTGTCCATTGCATCACCTAGCTGCCCTAGAGACGGGAAAACCAGAGACCAGTTTGAGGTTTAGATCCGTTTGCCTCCATTTCCTCAACCGTACGATAGAGACAACAATAGCACATGCCTCTATCAATAAACATTTGTTAAGTTCCTACTATGCGCCAGGTACTATGATAAGTATTGGGGATACAAAAAGAGGCAAAGAGACAGTCATCCCTGCCCTCAGAGAGCTTATAATCCATTGGAGGAGAGGATTGTGAAGATCACAATTGTAACGTGCTTAGCTCAGTGCCTAAAACATAAGAACTATATAAAATACTGGTTGTTGTTATTTTTTATTATCTCCCTATAATCTGGCTTTCACCCTCATCATTCAACTGAAACTGCTTTCTCCAAAGTTAACCAATGGACTGATTTGCTGATCGTCCTCTTCTCCTTCACTGTCTCTTCTCTCCAGGTTTCTCTGTCTCTCTCTGTCTCTGTCTCTCTCTCTCTCCTGGTTCTTCTCCTCTGGATCTGACTGCTCCTTCTCAATTTCCTTTAATGGATGTTCCTTCAGGTCCCCAAAGCTCTGTCTTGGACCTTCTCTTCTCCTTCTCTACTACTTCACTTGTTGGTTTCTTCAGCTCCTATGGACTCAGTTATCATCTCTCTGCTGATGATGGGGCAGCCAAGTGGTGCAGTGGATAGAGAGCTGGACCTAGAGTCAGAAAGATGCCATCTCTTTGAGTTCAAATCTAGCCTCAAACAGTTATTAGCTAGTGTCTCTGGGCAAGTCACTTCACTCTATTTACCTCAATTGCCTCATCTGTAAAATGAGCTGGAGAAGGAAATGGAAAACCACTCCACTATCTTTGCCAAGAAAATCCCAAATGGGGTCATAAAGAGTCACACATGACTGAAAAGCAACTTATCAACAACAGCAAAAAATACTGATGATTTTCAGATCTTAAACAGATCTGTTTAACCCTTAACATCTCTCTTGACCTTTAGTCTGATATTCTTATATGCCTATTGGATATCACAAACTAGATATCTTAAACTCAACATGACTAAAATGACCTTATTATCTTCTCCTCTCCTCTTTTGAACTTTCCAAATATTGTTGAGCACTGTACTCCTGGGGCTCCCCATGCTCCAATCCTTGCCTCTTCACATCCAATAAGTTGCCAAGTCTACCTTCATAACATCTCTCATACATGTCCCCTTCTTTCCTTGGATACCACTACCACCCTGGTACAGGCCCTCTCATGCTGAGCCCATTTCAATAACTTTTTAGCTGGCTTCCCTGCCTCAAATCCCTCCCCACTCTACATTCTCTACAAAGATAACTAAGTGATCTTCCTAAAGCAGAGCTCTGACCATGTCACCCTCTTGCTCAGTAAACTCCTTTGCTTCCCTATCGCCTCTAGGATCAAATCTGAAATCCTCTCTGTCTTTTAAAGTCCTTCATAAAATCCTGGCTCATCCTGCCTTTCCCGTCTTACTCCCTTCTACCTACTCTGTGATCCAGTGACACTGGCCTCCTTGCAGGAAACATCTCCTGACGCTACATATTTTTACTGATTGTCCCTCATACCTTGAACGTTCATTCTTTTCATCTCCATCTCCAGGCTTCCCTGGGTTTTTTCCCCCTAAGTCTCATCTAAAATCCCACTTTCTGCAAAAAGTATCTTTTAATGCTTATACCTTCTAGGGGTGTGCTGGTGAATATTAAATTAACTAGGGGCAGGTTATGACACGCTTTGTGTTTAATGTGCATTATTAACATTTTCTCCATCACTTTATTAGGTTCAGACTATCAATAATACAGTAGATCAAGTCTGGAATTGCAGTGTTTGCTAGTTTCCAACGGGCAAATGCTCACAATGGAAATTTAACAATCAGCCTTTCTGAGCTTGCCCCTAACTTATCCTGTCTATATCTTATTTGTTCATAGATGTTTGAATGTCATCTCTCCCACTACATTGTGAACTCCCTGTGAGTAGGGACTGGTCTTTGCTTTGTATCCCCAGAACTTAGCATGATGTTAGGTTGGGAAACATAGACACTTACTCATGGGAGACTGGGAGAGGAGACAAAACCTGGAAGCCCGTGTCTTTCTGAGGACATCTCTACCTCCCTGACCTAAGGGACCTCTTCTTTCCTTTGAAATTTTGTCTTTCCTAGATTTTCAAGCTTTTCTGAGGGGATTGGGCAGGAGGATGTAATATGGGGGCCACTTTGTGAGGTGAGAGAGGGACAGGTAGAGAAGAAAAGAAGAAAGGGAGATGACTTCTGAGCCCCAAGTGCCGGGTTCTGCCTTTGGGTGATGTCTCTTCCTGCCTGTTCCTGGGGACCTTTTGTTTCTTTGGAAGCTTTACTTTCCTAAGCTGCTAAACTTTTTCTTCTGGGGTGGGAATAGCGTAAGCTTGGGGCCTGGGTATGCCTGGAAGAATGGAGAAAAAGCCCTCCCTTCTGAGCTATTTGTCCATACTCACAAAATCAGGGGGCCTCTGTTCTGGAAGGATCAGTGCTCCTAAAAGAGTCTAGATTTCAGAAGTCTGACTGAATGAATATTGGATCCCAAGTCAGGAGATCTGGGTTCTACTCCTTGCTCTTATATCAACCTCGAGTGTTTCTTTTGCCATTTATTTCAACCAGTTTCTTTTTTTTTATCAATAAAAATTAGTTTTCAAAATAAAAGTTACATGTCAAATAGAAATGCATAGTAGAGATACTAATTATACTCATTTATGAAAACAACTTCTATTTATGCCTTATTACCGAATAACTAATGCACATTTTCTTGACTATTCTTTTCAGTCCCATCTATGAGCCCTGTTCAAGAAATTAAGTCATTTATTACTTTGATTTAGGGAAATTTTCAGTCATTTTCAAGTCAACTTAACTGCATCACTGTCTACTTCATATTCCTACTCCTTTGCTATATGAATAAAAGAAAAGTGTCAAATGTTTGACTGGTCTCTATATATTACGTCTACAATCTTTCCTTTGCTGTACTAGTCTAGCTGTCTTGTCCGAAAGGAGAATGTAGTTAATCTGGTATGACCTGTTCTTAATAAAGCTGTGCCAACTCTCAGTGATTACTGCTTTCCTTTCTAGAGATTGACAAATCATCCTTTTAATAATATGTTCTAGAATTTTGCCAGGATTGAAGTTGTATTTACTGGCCTACAGGCGCCATTCTCTTCTCCTTTGTGAAAATCAGAATAGTATTTGCCCCTCTTAAGTCCTGAAACATCTCTCCCACTCTGCAGGATCTTTCAGGGATCAGCAGCAGTCACTCAGTAATCCCATCCACAAATTCTTTCGGCACCCTGTCATTTGGGGTCTGATAGTTTGAACTCACCAAGGGCAATTAGATTATCTTTTATTATTTCCTTAATTACCTTGGCCTTCAACTCCCTATTTGTTGATTTTCTTTTGTATTCTCCATTGCAAAGATATTTCATCCTGGCTGAGAGAAGAAAGAAAAGAAAGAAAAAAAAGAGCAATCCTGTGTGTCATCCATTATCAGGCCATCTTCCCCAAGCAGGAATTCCATCCCTTCTGTGATCTTTCTCTTTTCCTCAGCATAGCTACAAAGGCCCTTTTTGTTGTCCTTAGCATTCTTTGCCAGACTCAGCTCGTCCTGAGCTTTAGGCTGTTTCATTGTCTTTCTGTCAGTCCCACAGGTCCTTGGTTAGGATAACTTCTTGATGAATATTCACTTTGACAGGTTGGTCATCTGCTGCTGTGCTCAGGATCACAGAATTGTCAGAGTTAGAAGGGGGCTTGGAGTCCATTGAGTTTAACCCCCTCACTTTACAGATGGAAAAACTGAGATCCCAAGAAGTAAAGTGCGCCACCCACAGTTGTACAACTAATACTTATAACCCAAATCTGATTCCAAGTTCAGTTTTCTTTCACTACTCGCTGGCCAGTTCACTAGTCATCTCCCAGATGGGCAAAATGCTGTTGTGAATAAGGATCCAAGTCTTCAGATAGCATAATCCAAGCTTATTGGGCAGCAGGACAAATCCTGCTGGACATGACTGGAACTACAGGTGGCTAAACTCAGCAGGCAGGAGAAAGAGGTTCAGATAAGTGGATAGCCACATGGCAGAGGTCAACAGCTGGATATACCACTATAAGGGAGGCAGAGTATTTTTTTCAGGGAGCCTGACAGCATATTGGTAGAGACACATGGCAGCAGGTATTACAACCAAGCCTCATAGGCAAGAATCTACTTCTTAGAAGTAAGTTTGCAGTCATTGGAAGTCTTCATGCAGAGTATTGTTAGAGTTTTTTAGATAGGATTCCTGCTTCATTCAATTCAACAATAAACATTTATTAACCATCTTTTACATATGTTACAAAATTGGGAATATTATAATAACTTAAAATATCACAATATCCAACTGCAATAAATTTACAACCTAATGTGTGTCTGTGGGGGAGAGATGAGATACACACAAATAAATGATACAGATTAGGCTATAATTAAATACAAAGAAGAGAACCTAGCAAAGGATTATAAGAAATTTGAGGAGGGAGGAAAAAATGATATTTACTGAGAGGTTTGGAGGAGGGACGAAGTGGTCTGGGAAAGTTTCCTGGAACAGGTAACATTCAAATTCAGTCTTGAAAAAAAGGAAGGAATTTGAATGGGCAGAGATAGAAGATGTAGATGAAATGGAAGGTCCATTCCAGGACTGGGGGAATGACTTAAACAAAGGTTGGGACAATTGGAGTGCACTGGACAGAAGGCAGACAACTTGAGCTAGACCATACGGTCCAGGAAGGGATATAGTATGAGGTAAGGTTAGTCAATGGAAGCCAGATCATAGCAGAATCCTAGGGTTTAAAGCAAAAGGGACCTTAGAGATCTAGCCTCCACATTTTTACAGATGAGTAAACTGAGACCCAGAGAATTAAAGTGACTTTTTCAAGGTTATATAAAGCTGGGATCCAAACCCAAGTCCTTTGATTTCCAATCTAGTGCTTTGTTCCCTGCAGTCTCAAATGCTAGGCTAAGGAGTTTATACATTATTCAGTAGGCCGTGGGAACTGCTGAAGGCTTTTGAGGAAAATGAGTGATGCGATTAGAGCAGTCCATTAGGAAAATTCTCAGGCCTTAGTGTGAAGGTTGCATTGGTAAGGAAGTAGACAGGAGTTTGAGAGGAAAATGCAATCCATACTTATAGACTTGGTTGTACTAAATGACTTCTGTGATGCCTTCCAGATTTAAGTTTCTGTGATAGGAGAGAGGCAAGTCCCAACCACTGGAAAAGATTTACTGTTTTTAACAGAGAGAAACTGAGCAGTGACTTGGGCATAGGAGGGATGAGATTAGAGATCCAGATAATGAGGACAGGTAGCAAAGTTGGACTTGATCATGATCAAGGTAAGAGACTGGCTCCTGGATATTTTATAAGGTCAGAGCAAAGCAGACTCTGTGGTTAATCTAAGAGCTCTTGAGCTTGACTTGCCATCAATACTTCCAAGCTTTGAGTTGAATTGAGCTCAGTCTGGGATGGGTGTTTAAATGTCTATACTTATGATATTAGAACAGTAAAGGATGTGCAAGGAAGCAACAGATAACATTTTCACATGTTCCCCTCTTTTTTTCTCTCAAAGGGGAACTTTACTTCATGTCTACTGGAGTACCAAGCGCCACTTCTGCAAGCGGAGTCATTTACAAAATGGTTGACCCTTCCAGGTAAGGCCTGCACTAGTTTAAAAAAAAATAATTTAGGGTTCATGTGCCTAGGATACGTTTTTCAGCAATCACTGGCCCCAAAAGTCTTGTCTCAATAGAAATGGGCCCAAGCCCTAATGAGCCCACATTCCCTAATGCTGTCCCCTCTCTATCCTGGGCTCACTTTAGAACCTGTCAGTGTTGTAACTGGCAGAGATCTTAAAGTCACATAAGATAGACATCAGAGATGGAATGGGCTCCAGAATTTTAGAACCACAGAGCATCTGGGCTTCAGTGGCTTTCTCAATATGTTTCTTCTTCAGGCAAGCTAATTGAATTGTTCAGGATCCCACTATACACAAACAGCACGCTTTGGTTTCTAGCTTCTCAGTCTTGTTCTCAGTTCCCTGGTATTTGCCTTTTGTAATAATTGACATAAGTGCCTTGTTTCTTGCTCCTGGGTCACCTGTGTTATTAGATTATTGAAAGAAATCATCAGAGAAATCTTGACTGATGTTGGCAGAGAGCATCATGGTCTCCGGAGGAAAGACTCCTATTAGCTCCCTATAAGCTCCATTGAGGCAGGGTCTCAATTGGATAGGAAGTCAGCTTTCTTGCTGATAGGAAGTAACTCCCAACAAAGAGCTAATAACAGACAGTCCATGTCCGCCCTCTGAAGGCATCTCCAATGCGACCACCATTGTGATTCATGAGAATGTTATCATTGCTGTTACCCACAGGGTCTTGTCTGTTATTGTTTGAGCAAAACTTGAGAACGTACTATGGGTAAGGTCTAGTCCCCCCTGTGCTGAAGGGGATTCAAAGGTGAATAGACTTGCTGCTGCAGTTTATAATCCAATCTTTAACTGGATCTGTGATCTCAGTTTGAGTCTCCCTCTTATAATGCAGCTTGCAACCTATCTATCCCATGTGATGTTAATAGTTTGTTAGACTGCTCCTTTCCTGCTCTGGGGGACTCTGCTTTATTAAGCTCTTAAAGATAATCCACAAGGGAGAGCTGCTTGAATGTACAGCTTGAAGACTATTTGGAGGAGAAAAAAAAATACCCCTAAATTAACCCAAGCAGTTTATGAACCGTGACATCTGATGTGGGCGAGATCACCTCTCTGGGTGGGGATCAGGGAAGATTTCATGAAGAAAGAAACTCTGGAGTTGTCTTTGAAAGATGACTAGGTTATTGTTATAAATGGCAGAGATAAGGGAAAGGGTACAGTTTTTTTCAATCCTTAAATGAACCCAGCTCTGCTGATATAGTAGACCCAATACTGAGTTATGAGTCAGGAGACCTGGGTTTGAGTCATGGGGATTTGACCTTTGTCAGCACATATGACTGCTGAGATGTTCAGTGGCTTTTCAGTCATGTCCGACCCTCTGTGACCCCGTTTGGAGTTTTCTTGGCAAAGATATTGGAGTAGTTTGCCACTGAGGCAAACAGGGTTAAGTGACTTGCCCAGGGACAAGTATCTGAGACCAGATTTGAACTAAGGAAGATGAGTCTTCCTGACTTCAGGCCTAGTGCTCTGTCAGCTATGCCATCTAGCTGCCCTGTGTGACTGTAGTCAACTTATTTTACTCTCTAAGCTTCAGTTTTGTCATTTGTAAAATGGGAATTATGATGCATTCATTACCTACCTCAAAACTTGTAAGGAAAGGGCTTTGAATGCCATATATACATATATTTGTGTTATTTATATATTTACATATGAACATTATATATATAAATATATAATATACATGGATTTTACATATATTTATAGATACACGTACATGTCCACGTGTTATACAGACAATTTTATCATATGTTGCCAAACAGAGCTAGAAATAATCACAGAGCCTTACTGACTGGGTCCAAAACAGTTTTACGCTTGCTAAATTAAACTGGACCCTCACTGCAGCCAGGTAACATTACTTCTCCTCTCCAACTGATTTCTCATTCTGCTCAAACAGCAGCTGTTTTAAACCTGTAATTTTTACCTTGAACCTGCAACATCCCGTGTCATTCTTTTCCTTTACCTTCTCTGCTCAAAACTTTAAGTCATACTTTACTCCAAAAATCATGACTTTTCACTAAGAGATGTCTCTTCTCACTTACCTCCTGACATCATCCCCCCACTCTCTCTTCCTTTACATCAGTTCCTGTTGATTAGGGAACTTAGGTTTGCCAAGATCAGGCCCTCTATATAAACTTGATCCCATTCCCTTCTATATACTCTAGCAGATTGCTTCCATCATCCTCCCCACTCTCTATCTACTCATTCTTTTCCTGCTGCCTACAAATACACTCATCTTCTGACCTTAGAAAAACTCTCACTACATCTCACCATGTCATTGTTTAGTTGTGTACAACTCTGTACCCCTGTGCATCCCAATAATGCCCATGGACTTTTCTTGGCAAAGATACTGAAATGGTTTGTCATTTCCTTCTCCAGAGAATTAAGGCAAACAGAGGTTAAGTGTCTTGCCCAGGGTCACACAGTTAATAAGTGTTTGAGGCTGGATTGGAACTCAAGCATTCTTGACTCCAGGCCCAGCACTCTATCCACTGATCCATTCAGCTGTCTTCCATGCCCACCAGCTTTCCCCCCATATCTCTCCACATCTTCCCAATTGAACTCTTTGAAAATGACTTTTACAGTTGGTGCTACCAATTCCTCTCCTCTCACTGTCTTCTAAATTCTTTTCAGTCTGGCTTTGAACATTATTCAATGGAAATAGCCCTCTCCACAGTTATTGATGGTCTTTTAATTGCCGGATCTAATGGCTCTTCTCAGTTGTCATTCTTCTTGACCTCTCTGTGATATTTGGCAGAATTTACCACCTATATAGTCTCTTCTTTCTGAAAATTTTCTTTTTCTTCTTTTCTTTCTTTCCTTCCCTCCTTCCTTTCCTCATTCCTTCCTTTTCTTTTTCTTCACTTCTTTCTGCCTTCTCCTTTCTTCTTTTCCCTTCTTTCCTTTCTTCTTTTCTTTTTTCCTTCCTCTCTCAGTTCTCCTATCTGTCCTCTCCTTTTTGCTTTGTTTTGCTAGCTCTTCTTCCATGTCATGCCTATTAAATGTGGGTGCCTCACAAGAATTTTTACTGGATTCTTTTCTCATTTCTGTTTTCCCCTTGGTGATGTCATCATCCTTCCTGGAGTTCAGTTTTCATTTCTAGGTAGATGATTCCCATATCTATTTTTCTAGTCCCCATCTCTCTCCTGAACTCCAGTCCAACATTATCAACTACTTATGGAACATTTCAAACTGGATGTCCTGTGGTTATCTCAAATTCAGCATATCCAAAACAGATCTCATCTTTCCAATCAAACTTGCCCCTCATCCCAGATTTTCCATGACTCTCGAGGGTATCACCATCCTCCCAGTCAACCAGGTTCACAAAGTTTGTGTTATCCTCAACTCCACTCTCACTCACCCACATATCCAGTCTGTCACCAAATCTTTTTGTTTCTCCTTTCACAAGGTCTCTTGTAAATAGCCTCTTCTTTCCACTGACTCAGTCACCACCCTGATGCGGACCCTCATCACCGAATGCCTGCAGTATGACAGCAGCCTCTTGGTTGGTGTCCCATCCTCAAGTCTCTCTCCTCCTCCTCCCCGCAGTTTCAATTAGTCCTTCACACAGCTGTCAAAGTGATTTTCCTCAAGCTCAGGTGTGACCATATCAACCTCTTACCTTTCTATTCCATAAACTCCAGTGATCTCTCTAATCTCCACAATAAACAACTGAGTAAAGAGCTTTGTTGGGCATTTATAACTCTTCGCAACCTGACATCTTCCTATATTCCCAATTTTCTTATATTCCACTCCACTTCTTGTATTCTTTGATGTGATCCTACGGTCATAACTGCTCTTCCTTGGACAGATTTCACACATTCTCTGTCATCTCTGTTCCTCTGTGTTACCTGGTCTCCATGTCTGGAATGCCTTCCCTCCCAACCTCCAACGCTTAGGCCTGGCTTTCAAGACTCAGTTCAAGTACTAGTTCCTCCAGGAGATCTTTCCTAGTCCCCAGCTACTTATGCTACCCCCTCTAAGGTTATCTCCCTCTACTCTGTATTTATCTTCTGTGTACATTGCAATGTACCCCCCTCAAGGAGGAGATTGTTTTGTAGCTGGCACATAGCTCATGCTTAATAAATGCTTGCTGACTTTTATCTACGTATACATGCACACACCTGTCCCCCTTCCTTCTCTGTCTCTTTCTCTCTCTCTCTCTCTGTCTCTGTCCCTGTTTTCCTCTGTCTTTATCTTTCTGTCTCTGTCTTGCATATGTGTGTCTATCTCTCTGTCTGTCCATGTACAGATATTGGTGTATAAAACTATATATACACATATATGTATACACACATACCTATAGGTGTATACATATATATATATATATATATATATATATATATATATATATATATATACACACACACACACACACACACACACACACACACACACACACCCCAAAATTACTCTATATCTGTAAATATATATTGGGATAACTATAGATATCATTATAGTACTCTGTCAATCTCCCCTTGTGCCACCTCTGTTAGACTTTTTATTAGTGACTTGTAGGGAGCTCTAGATGGCACACTTACTAAATTGGCAGATAACATGAAATTGAGAAAAATAGATTCTTCTCAGGTCATTGGGTGACAGAGTCAGGATCCAAAAATATATTAACAAGTTAGAATATTGATCCAGCTCTAATAAAATGAAATTTAACCAGAAGAAATGTAACATCTAGTACTTGCATCCAAAAATATTCTACTGCACCAATGGAAAAAAGGAGAACATGGCTGGCCAACATGTGAAATTTGGTAGACTGTATCTTAGTGGATGGCAGCTAGGTGGTGTGGTAGATAGAGCACCAGCACTGAAAACAGGAAGACCTAAGTATAGATCCAGCTTCAAACAGTTACTAGATGTATGACCCTGGGCAAGTCTCTTGACCCTGTTTGCCTCAGTTTCCTCATCTGCAAAATGAGCTGGAGAAGGAAATGGCAAACCACTCTGGACATAGTTGAAAAGCAACTGAACGACAACAAAAATTTTGGCAAGCCAGGTATTTTAGTGGACCCTAGATATTCAATTAGAAAACAGTGTCTTACAACAGTCTAAAAATATCAGATCTTAGGCTATAACCATAGCATGTAAAATAAGGGAGCCAACAGTCTTACTATCTTCTGCCCTGCTCAGACCCTATCAAGAGCATGTTTTTAGTTTTGGGGTCCACATTTTAGGAAGGTTGTTGACAAACTAAAGTCCAAAAAAGTGCAATCTGATTTTTAGGGGGATGGGAAACCATACCATGCAAAGATCAGTTGAAACAACTGATGTTTAGTCTGGAAAAGATAAAGAAGGCTCTTAGATGACATGGTAATTTCCCTCCAGTATTGGAAGGACTGTAGCATGGCAGAGGGAAAGAACAGCAGTTGCAGAGAGACAGATCGCAGTTGGGTATAAGGAAAAATGTCCTAATAATTTGTGGTCAAGCCATGGAATGGAATGGGCTGCTTCAGTAAGTAAGACTGTCCCCCTTACTGGAAGCATTTTCAATTAAAGGCCAAATGACTGATTTTCAAGGATGTGGTAGAGAAGATGTCTGATTAGATCTATAGTTAGGTTCAACTAAGTGAGCTTTGAAGTCTCCTGTGAGGCAGAGATTCTGTGGTTCTGTGGTTCAGCCCACCTATCCACATTCTGTCTGTCCTCTGGGACCAACCAAAATAGGGCCTCCCCTTTTTTTTTGCCCCTCTCCACTGTATCTACCCATAGGCAGCTGTGTATTTTATTACAACTCAGCCTGAATTCTCCCTTGGCCCCTTGGCTAGTACAGCACACTTCGTTGTCTTTACAGGCATGCTGTTATGCATACTAATGTGTGGCTTGTTCCATTCACTGGATACTTGGCTTGCCTTTAGTGTCTCATAATGAGTCCTGCCAAAATGGGGGAAGCAGTGGGTTTTGTAATTATAGTAATAGTTGACATTTTCATAGCATTTTATAGGTTGTCGTTCAGTCATTTTTTAGTCGTATCTGACTCCATGCCCTCATTTGGGATTTTCTTGGCAGAGATATTGGAATGATTTGTGATTTCCTTCTCCAGCTCATTTTACAGATGAAGAAACATAGACAAACAAGGTTCAGCGACTCACTCAGGGTCACACAACTAGTAAGTGGCAGAAGCCAGATTTGAACTCAGAAAGATAAATCTTCCTGACTCCAGGCCAGGCACTCTATCCTCTGAGCCACCTAGATTAGGAAGTACTTTATGTGCATGAATTCATTTGAACCTCAAAATTGTGCTGTAGGGTATAGGTACTAAAGTTATTGTTCTTTACCTCTGAAAAGACTGGTGCTCATCATTTGTTTGAGGGTATGAATGCAGAAACCAAGAAATGCTCCATACAATCTACCAAGCCTCAGCCATGTTCAGGACCTTGTAGTCAGTGCTGCAGAAGATACAGTCAGTAGGCTAGCATTTGTTAAACAGGTACTATGTGCCAGGCACCATGATAATCACTGCAGAAACAATCCCTCCTCTCACAGAGCTCACAGCCTCATGGAGGAGACAATCTGGAAGCACTATGTACGTACAAAACATATGATAAGTTAGAGATAACCATCCAAGGGGAGGCATTAGCATTAGGGAACGCTTCTATTGAATCAGGTTTCACTAGACAGGAGTCAATATGAGGCAGGATGAAAAAGCATAAAAGAGAAAGGGAATGCAGAGATAGGAAGGTTACAGTCTTTTTTTTCATTTAAGAATGACTAGTCTAGTCTGAAATATTGAGTACACGAGTGGAAACAATGAGAAATGGAACTGGATTCGTAGGTTGGTACCTAAAACATGGAAGACATTAAATGCCAGACTAAGGGATTTGAGCTTTATCTAATATATAGAAAGGAGTCATTGAAAGTTATGGGAGAGCTCAGAAATCCAAAGGTGACTATCCCACTACATCCTATCATGGCAGGATAAGAGGAAGTGGATTGTATGACAGAGTTCATGAAGGAGAAGCAGAAAGAACGCTGGGTAGTGTCAGAAGTCTTGGGTTTAAATAATAGCTTTGATGCTTCCTGGTCATGAGATGTAGGGTGCATGACTTCTCTCTTCCCCTCATCTATAAAATGAGGATGTCGGAATAGGGCTTTCACTGACAGTTTTTTATAGCAGGATGAGGGTGATTTTATTGATTAGACCAGGTGCTGATTTTTCCTTGTATCAGATTTTCCATGGAGCATTGGACAGCTCACAATTTACTGTCTTGACGATTTCCTTATATAAAATGGGATAATCCTGCCTTCCCCTCCCCACCTCATAGATTATTATAAGGATCAAGATGAAATGATAGAGGAGAAAGTGCTCTGTAACCTCTGTCACTATTAAAATAAGGGATTGTTTTTTATGCTTAGCTGGCTGTAGCTTTCCTACATGTTATCTCCTGGGCAGCCATGTGGAGAATACATTTTGCCCCAAACCTGGAGACTCTGACAGGATCCTGGCCTCCTTTGACTTGTGACCCCAGAAGCTCTTCTACCCTCACCCTGTGCCCTGGCTGTTTGATAATTTTTCATGCCTCGGCAGCCTGGCGCTCTCAGCCTATATTACAACGTTGGGCAAGGATTTCAAGACAAGATTGTTTTCATTCTCCACGGTGGAATGTTTGGAGCGCTAGTCTCTCCTGTCACCCTGATGAGGAGCTGCCTGGGGAGAACTACATTCTTCAGAGCATCCTTGGGAAGGCTTTTTTCTGGGTTAAGTTGATCTGTTCAAGCGGGTAGTGTGTGTGTGTGTGTGTGTGTGTGTGTGTGTGTGTGTGTGTGAGAGAGAGAGAGAGAGAATGCCCCCGCTTATGTGCGTATTAAAGAATCAGAGAACCTTAGAGTTGGCAGGGATTTTTAAAGTCTATCTTATCCACCTAGTATTTGAACTGGAATCCCCTCTGCACCTTCCCGTACATGTGGTCATTCATTCTGCACATGAGATAGAACTTGTCATCTCTCATGATGGGGAGCTCATCACTTTACAAGGGAACCCATTCTGTTTTGGGCTAGCTCTGGACTTCTATGAGTTATGCTGCACAATTTATCACTTGGGTCACTTTATTATATGTTATTTGCTGTTGTTTTGTGTGTTAATCTTGTCTCCCTTGAGTTCCTTGAATTTCTTCACCCCTTTGCTCTGTTTTGAAGTTCAGTTTAGCACCACAGAATATCAGGGCTGTAAGGGGACTTAGAATCCTTAGATTAGATTCTTTTTAACATAGATTTTTAAAAAAATAGTGTTATTTTTTTCCAATTACATATAAAGACAATTTCCCCCCAATTTTCTAAAAAATTATTTTATTTGCTTTCAATTTTCTATGATTACTTCCATGTATCTTAGATTTTCCTCTTTCCTCTTCCTCCTTCTCCCCTCTCTCCCCGCTCCCTCCCCAAAATGGCATGCAATCTTATATAGGTTCTACACATACATTCTTATTAAATACATTTTCACCTTAGTCATGTTGCACAGAAGAATTAAAATAAATGGGAGAAACCACAAAACATAACACAAGAAAAAATGGTCTGCTTCATTGTGTGATCTAATTCCATAGTTCTTTCTCTGGATGTGGAAGGCATTTTGCCTCAAGAGTTCATTAGGAAGCTTTTAGGTCCTTGCATTGCTGTGAAGGACTAAGTCTACCAGAAAAATTCCTCGCACACTGTGGTTGTTACTGTGTACAAAGTTCTCCTGGTTCTGCTCTTTTCACTCAGCATCAGTTCATATAAGTCCTTCCAGGCCTCTCTGAAGTCTTCCTTTTCATCATTTCTTATAGCACAATAATATTCCATTACATTCATATACTTGTTGATAGATTCATGAACAAGTTGTGACTTGTTCCGTCATTCCCCAATTGATGGGCATCCCCTTGGTCTCCAGTTCTTGGCCACCACAAAGAGAACTTTATAAATATTTTTGTACATGTGGGACCCTTTTCCGTTTTTATGATCTCTTTGGGATAGAGTCCTAGAAGTGATATTGCTGTTACCCCAATTTTAAAGCATTTTTATTTAAAGTTTTGAGTTCCAAATTTTAATCCCTTCCTTCCTCCCCTTTACCCTCCCTGAGATGGTAAGCAATCAGATATAGGTTATACATGTGCAATTATATAAAACATTTCCATGCTAGTCATTTTGTACAAGACTAGAATAAAAGAGAAAAATGAAAGAAAGTGAAAAATAGCATCCTTCAGTCTGTATTTAATCAATATCAGTTCTCTGTCTAAAGGTGGATAGTATACCTTATCATTTGTCCTTTAGGATTGTCTTGGGTAATTGTTTCATTGATAATATACAAGTAATTCACAGTTCTTCACTGAACAGTATTGCTGTTACTGTGTTCAACATTTTCCTGGTTCTGTTTTCTTCATGATGCATCAGTTCATGTAAGTCTTTCCAGGTTTTTCTGAAATCTTCCTGCTTGTTATTTTTTACAGCACAGTAATATTCCATTACAATCATAGACCACCACTTGTTTAGCCATCCCCCAATTAATGGGCATGCTAAAGACAATTTTTAATATTCATTTAAAAAGTTAAGTTCCAGTTCTATCTCCCTTTCCCTTCCTAAAGTGGTAAGCAATTTGATACAGGTTCTATATAACACATAGATTCTAGCTAGAAGGTCTGTGGAGATGCTCTGCTCCAACTCCCCTACTGTCTCTCCTACTAGCTCTTCCTGGTTCCATGTCCACAACTGTAGCTGGAAACATTTAGGTTAGACATAAGGATGAACTCACTGAAGTGGAGTGAGATACTGAAACAGGGATTGAGGGTAGCTCTGGAACCTGCTTCAGACAAATTGAATTGATTTTCGTCCAACTGAGATGCCCTTGGTGAGGTCCTCCCAGCAGGCTGGGGGAAGAAGGTCACCTCTCTAGTTATTGGAGATGTTCCCTGACTTCAAACCTTGGTACTGCTACACTAGGGAAACCTTCTCATGGTCCATTCTATGTGTTGGCAGGAGAGCTCCTCCGGGCAAGTGTCAGATCAAGGCGGCCCCCGTGAAAGTGAAGAGCCGAATCATCAGCTTTGAACCTAAGGAGAGTAAGTCTTGCTGTTTCTTTGATGTTTGGCATGAAGACCCCACAGTCTTGGGAGTCTAAGCTGGGAGAGATGATCTACACTGAGCTTCTAATCTTCCAGGAAACTGAGGGTGACTTGCCCAAGATCACAAATGACAGAGCTTGGATTCAAATCCCAATCCTCTGGGGCTGAAGCCACTGCTCTCATATTATAGCACACTATTCCTTGGAGATGGGCACCTCTCCACCTCTGAAACAAATGTGGGATGCTTCTGGGGTTGGTTTCAACATCATAGGACCCAGAAGGCATAGCAACTATGGCACTATGACTGATATAGATAGCATGAGCATAGGGCATGAGACAGCTTTTTATTTTTACTTACTTATTTAAATTCCAACATTTACTTATTTATTTTTAAGTTTATTTATTTTTATTTCCCAGAATGATCCTGGCTTTCCTAGCCAGTTCTGGGCTTTCTGCTTCCAACCAACCCGGCAATCCAAGGAGACAAATGAGAGGAAAGCAGCTGAGTTACTCAAGCACTAAATATTTCTTACCCAGTTACCATGGGCAAGGCATGATGGGAGAGCTAAAGGGGAAGAAAACGTTTAATTTTTATAAGGTTTTAATGTTTACATGGGGCAGCTCAGTGGCACAGTGGAATAGAATGTAAGGTCTGAAGTCAGGAAGACTTGTCTTCCTGAGATCAAATCTGGCCTCAGACACTTACTAACTGTGTGAACCCTAGGGAAGCTACTTTACCTTATTTATCTCAGTTTCCTCATCTGCAAAATGAGCTGGAGAAGGAAATGGCAAACCATTCCAGTATCTTTGCCAAGAAAACCCTGAAGGTAGTCACGAAGAGTAGGACATGTCTAAAATGACTGAACAGCAAAATGTTTACAAAGCTCTTTCCTCATAACCACTTTGTGAGATAGGTAATACAAAGATAGTTATCTCCATTTTGTAGATGAGAAAACAAGTTTAAACTGATAAAATGACCTGCCACAAATACAAGAGCAAGACAGTCCCTAATCCCAAGGAACTTACTTCTTACAGGTGGTTGGTAGGATAAAATGGGTGGATGGTGGGATGCAATATGTTCACATAAGAAATATCTACAGAATAAACAGGGGCACTAACATTTGGGGCAATTAGGAAAGGTCTTTTGAGGGAAGGAGGGCTTGAACAGACCTTTGGAAATACCCTAGGAGTTTCAAGAGGTAGAGAGATGGCATTCTAGGCATGGGGAAAAGCCTGTGCAGAGGTATGGAGGTGAAAGATAGAAAGTCATTTTTATAGAACTGTAAATAGGTAGTTTAGCTTGGAGAGTTTGTAAGGAGGGACCTATTATCTCATCTTCAAGAAGCCTTTTTCAACCCCTCTTAATTCTAGTGCCTTCCCTAGTAATGTGTAGTCAGCTTGGAAAGCTATGCTTCAGCTAGATTGTGAATGAATGAATGAATGAATAAATGAATGAATGAAACATTTGTTGTTTACCATATGCAAAGCACTATTCTTGGTGCTGGGGATATAAATGGAAAAGTTAGGCAGCCCCTTTTCTCAAAGTGCTCACATTCTTAGGGCAAAGACAACACATAGGAGGTTGTAGCTGTAAATGGGACAGAAAGGTCCCATCATCCTTAGGATGTACAGCAAAAGTTCATGGTAATGTATCTTCTCTGTTGTCATAGACATTGGTAAAACTACATGCTTTGAGCCATCTGATGGTGCAAGGGACTTGGATGGAGAGAACATTTTTTTTCTGAATGGCTTTACATGATAAAGAAGAATGTGCTTACCTTAAAGGGTATAGGGAACCAATTAAGAGCTTCCTAAATATGGTCTGATTTGTACTTTAGGAGTATCACTTTGTCAGTTGCTCAATGTTTATTAAATATTTATTGAGAACCTACCATGTGCCAGGCAGTGAGCTAAGCACTGGAGATACGAAAAGATGTAAAAGATGGTCTCTGCCCCCTAATGAGGGAGATGACAAGCAAAGAAATGTGTACAAGCCAGCCATATAGCAGATAAATACTATATAATTAAAAGAGAGAAAGTGCTAGAATTAAGAGGGTTTGGGAAAGGCTTCCTGTAAAAGATGGGTTTTTAGTTGGGACAGAAAAAGTCAGTAGGCAGAGATGAATTTAAAGCTGTGTGGAGAATAGTTTGGAGAGGGAATACATTGGATCTGGGGGTTCTTGTGATGCTCAGATGAAGCTTATACATACATACAGACAAATATATATATATATATACATACATGTATACACAGACATACATATAACTTACTTTATATATTTCTTTTGTATTATATATACATACGTGTGTGTACACACACACACACACACACACATATACATTTAATTGGTTGGTTGTTGTCCTTCAGAGAGGACCAAAATGACATCACCATGATAAAGTGAAATTTCAGTGGTCCAACTGTGGCTGATCAGACCAATATGAGCTCAGAATGCTCTACCACAGGTTGGGTACAGATAGTTCATGTGAATATTTGGGGTGGATGCAAATTTGTGCATCCTGCATTTACTTTGTACTGTCTCAATTCTGCTTTGCTCAAAGAGCTCAGCAGCCTTTATGATGTGGGCATGCCATGCTCAGCGGTCCTGTGCCAGTGCCTCCCATGTTGCAGTCAAATCCAAACTTCTTGAGAGTGTCCTTGTATCGTTTCTGGCCACCATATGATCGCCTAGCCCATGCGAGTTCTCCATAAAATAGTCTTTTTGGCAAGCATACATTTTGCATTCAAACAATTTGGAGTTGCACTCTCTGAAGCATAGTTTGAACACTTGGCAGTTCAGCTTGAGCAAGGACTTCAGTGTCTGGTACCTTATCCTGCCAGATGATTCTCAGAATCTTCCTAAGACTGTTCAAATGGAAGCAATTCAGTTTCCTGACATGGTACTGGTAGACTGTCCATGGTTCACAATCATATAACAATGAGATCGGTTGGTGTGGAGGTGGCTAATGGAACACCTGTGTTTTCTTGATGTTAATTATTAGGCCAAAATTAGCACAGGAAGCAGAGAATTGATCCATACTTTGTTGCATCTCAGCTTCAGAGGCTGCATTGAGTGCACAATCATCTGAAAACAGAAAATCATGCACCAGCACTCCCTCCACTTTGGTCTTGTCTTGTAGCCTTTTCATATCAAAGAACTTGCCATCAGTTTGGTAGTTGACCTTGATGTTGTGTTCCTTCTCATTGAAAACATTTGTCAACATGGCTGAAAACATAAAGCTTGGGAGCAAGTTCACAGCCCTGTTTCACTCCGCTGGTGACTGGGAAAGCACAACAGCTTTGTCCATTATCCAGAACCCAGGTAAACGTGCCATCATGAAATTGACGTACAATATTGATAAACTACTCTGGCCACTAAATTTTGACATAATTTCCATAAACCCTCACCACTGACAGTGTCAAAGGCCTTGATCAGATCTACAAACGTTGTGTACAGACCTCTGTTCTGCTCCTGGCATTTCTCCTGGAGTTGTCAGGCAGCAAACACTATATTGACTGTTCCTCGGCCTTTTCTGAAGCCACACTGGCTCTCAGGTATATGAGCATTTTCTAGGTGAAGAATCAGCCTATTAAGGAGGACTTTAGCAAGAATTTTGTCAGCAGTGACTAAGAGAGAGATCCCCCTGTGATTGTTGCAGGACTATCTATTCCCTTTACCCTTATAGAGATGGACAATGGAGGCATCCTTGAACTTCTGGGGGATAACCTCCTCTTGCCATGTAACCTGGAAAATTTCGGTCAGCTTTTGTATGAGCAATGGTCCCCCTACCTTGTAAATCTCAGCTGGAATAGAATCAGCACCAGGTGCTTTGCCACATGAAAGGAGCCTAATGACCATCAAAACCTCTTCTTCAGTTAGAAGTTCAGCTAAGGGGGGATTGACTTCAACCTGAGGTAAACAGTAAATGGCCTCAGTATTGATTGATGATGGTCTGTTGAGGACACTATGGAAGTGTTCAGCCCATCTCTCTAGGATCATGTCCTTATCACTAATCAATGTGGCTCCATCAGCACTGAGGAATTGTGATGCACCATAGACTTTTGGTCCATAAGTAGCTTTCAGGGAATCATAAAAGTGCTTTGGATTGTTACTATCAGCATGAACCTGAATTTCATCTGCCTTCTTACTGAGCCAGGAATCCTGCATCTCTATAAGTTTTGCTGTACTTTACTTTTGATGGAATTAAATACTGCCTTCTTAGAGGTAGATGAACTATCCTGCTGGTAAATCTTGTGGAGTTCTCATTTTTCATTTAGCAGCTTCTGAATTTCCCCATCATTTTCATCAAATCAGTCTTGGTGTTTGCAGGTGTTCTGACTCAGATGAGCAAATGCAGTGCTGTACACCAAATCTCTGAAAGCTGCCCACTCCTTTTCTGCTCCACTGTTTCAAACTATGTGTTAGCTCAACTTTCCCTCCAAGTTAGCAACAAACTGTTCACCCTCAGAGAAGAGCTCTAATTTGTGGACATTCATTCTTCTGGTAGTCATTTTGCCTTGGGGGTGGCACTTTTGATGACTGTGAATATTTAGCTTGGAAAGGATAAGTCTATGATCAGTCTAGCACTCTGCACCACACATTGCCTTTGTCACTCTCACATCTTGTCTGTCTCCTCTCCTTACAATCACATAGTCTATTAGATGCCAATATTTGCTGCGAGGGTGCATCCATGAAGTTTTATTGCATTTAGGTAAATGGAAGACAGTGTTGGTGATAAGACGGTCATGTGATGCACAAGTCTTCAGCAGTAAATGCCAATTGCTGTTGCTATTTCCAACTCCATTCCTCCCTAGGACTCCCTGCCAAGTCTGGTAGTCTGAGCCTACTCTAGCATTAAAGTCACCTAGAATTATAAGTTTGTCCTCTTTTGACACAGTGACAATAAGGGTCTCTAGGTCTTCATAAAATTTTTCTTTGACTTCAGCAGGGTTTGTCATGATGGGAGCATAGGCAGTGATGATGGTGGAATGTCATTTTCCTGCGAGTGGCAATCTCATTGTCATGAGCCTATCATTCGCTCCTTTTGGCAGGCACACCAGCTCACTGATTAGATTAGTTTTGACTGCAAAACCCACACCACCTTCATGGCACTTTCCTTCACTGCGCCCTCTTCAGAAAAAGGTGTATTCCGCTCTAATTTCAGTAAGCTGGCCTTCATTTGCTAACCTTGTTTCACTCAGGGCTGCTATTTAGATGCGATACCTGTTGAATTCTCTTGCAACAAGGGCAGTTCTTCTTTCAGTTCTACTGGATTTTGTGTTATCTATTAGCATGCGCACATTCCATGTGCCGATAGTGAGTGGAAACATCTTTGCAGATGTTTTCGTACATTTTGTACATTTTTTTGCGCTTTGAACGTATGGTGGGATTCCCTGCCTGCTGTGGTAATCAGACTGGGGTTGGGTAAGCAGACAATGTTTAGGACACTTTTCTAGCCCCCTTTCTCACACCAGGAGATGAGCAATGTGATCCTTAAAAGGCTGCTCAGGCACCCGGGGGCTGCCAAGTCCCGCTGCTGCTATCAGTGAGAAACGAGTCTATGGCCTGGGCTGCCTGTGGGCAGGGTTGTGACTACAGCTCCCAGTGTATCCGCACTTGCTGCTTCATCACTTGCCTGTCACCACAGGACTTTGAGACATAATAGTGAAATGGTATGGGTGATATCTTTTGATTCGTGGGTAAATTGGATTTAAGTGAGGCAGAGTTGCACCAAGTTGTCAGCCTCACTCTCTCCTCCGGAGTCATCATAGTCCAGTGGCAGGACAGAGTCAAGATGGCTGGTGATGGCTCAGGATACAGTTAGGTGTCTAACCAAGCTCTAAGAGATTTACATCACCTGCTTCTTCTGCCTTCATGGCTGTTGGAACAGGTTGTTCTCATCTGCCCATTCCACCAGAGGAAGTCTTCACATGCTTGGGGTAGACACCCCCATAATTCGCCAATGAGTTTGAGAACTCTTGGTTACCCTTAACTTGATTTGGCCTATCTGCCAAAATGGTTTACTGGGGTGTGGCTGCTGCACATGCTGCAGCTTCTTGGAGCCACAGGTGAGAGGTGGAACAGCTGGACACCAAAGGTGGAAACAGACCTGAAAAGGGCTCGACAGCCATCACACCAAAGGTACTGGTCTTCCCTGAATACGCCCTACACTCCATATATTTAAAAACACATTGCAAAACTTAAAAAAACACATCAGTGTCAGCTTTTATTTTTATAATAAGTAGTATTCTGGAGCTTTGTGCTCGCTCTCCCTGCCCTGGTGGGGGGGCCCTGAGAGGGTATATTGAGTTGGTTATAGGATCATAGGTTTAGAGGTAGAACGGATGTCAGAGCTCAGTGAATCCAAACACCCTGCCCTTCCTCATTTTACAGATGAGGAGTCTGAGGGACAGTCATATAGTTGCTTAGTACCTGCAGCAGGACTTGAACTCAGGTCATTCTCCAAATCCAATGCTCTGTGAACTATCCCAACTATCAGTCCTTGAACTTTTTGGTCTCAGGACCCCCTTACATACTTAAAAAAGAGGACTCCCCCAAAGAGTTTATGTGGGTTTTATTGATCAATAGTTACTATATTAGAAATAGAGATGCTTTCATTTTACCATGAAAATAGTTTGAACCTTTAGAAATTCCAGACCGCATTTTGAGAACCATGCTGCCTCTCTGGTGGGTGGGAAGAAATGAGTAGATTCTTCCCTTTAATTCTTCCCTTTAATTCTTCCCTTTAATTCTTAAGGGTTTCATACAATCCCTTTATTCACTCTAAGGACCCCTTTCTCTTACCATCTATCTTGGAAGCAACTGTGTTGTAGATAAAAGAATCTTATAAAAATGGGGATCCTACCTGTTTCCTGTGGTTACCATGAGGAAAGTGATTTTTAAATTTTAAGGCACTCCAGAAAGGTGAGTTACTGCTATAATCCCAGAGTCATCCCTTAACTCTCTGGGTAACCTTGGGCAAGTCAGTTCCCTTGTCTAGGTGTGTTTCTTCATCTCTGAAAGGAGGGATTTTTGTTAAATGCTCCCTAGAGTCTTTTCCACTTTAAACATTAAGGGTTTTGTCTTCTCTGGGGCCATGAGTTAGTTCTTGACATGTCCAGGACTAAGACATGTGACCTCCTGACTCTTTGATCAAGGCTGTTTCCTCCATACCAGGCTGACCCCAGAGCCATGAAGGGTTGTCAGAAATTGAAATCTTTGCTGTCCTATGGAATTTCAAAGCTGTCTGGGGCAGGGGGAGTCAGGGGTGATGGAGAAGGAACAGAAAGAAAGCCCTCTTGATTGTGTTGTCATGGCAATCCAAGCTTCTCTCACACATTCCATTGATGAGGGAAGGCCATGGGGAGAGATGCATTTGGAGTGCTTTTGAGTCTAGTACCTGAGAATAGGGAAATTTGGGAAAAGGAAGACCTATTCAGTTAGCAGAAGAGAGATTAAAAGGTAGTAGTATAGGTATAGTATATATCTATAATATATAGTATAGGTAGTGGGGTTCAAGTGAAAATGCAGGGCAAGGCCAGGCAGGGAGGGTCAGATGCATTTTTGTTGGCTGGTAGTGACCCCTGTCCTTCAGCTTAGCTTCCTCCCCAATTTTCCCTTATCCTGACAGAGGGAAAGAAGCAGGAAAAATGGGAGCAAAGTCTACTGTCTCTCAGCTCCCCCTTGCTCAGCCTCAGGGAGGCCCTGTTTTCCCTTTCTTTCTGGCAGTGCTGGTGGTGGATTTCTGAGAATTTCTGTGGAGAAATGACTTGGTATTTCCCAGATATGGGCTAGTACACTATTACTCCTCCTCCAGAGCCCAGCTCAGACCCTTACTCTTCTGTGAGGTTGCCAGACATCCCCCTAAATGGATGGTATCCCTTCTAGCCCTGCCCCCTTTAATTCTTTTAAAACAATGTATTCATATCTTTTATTTTGACATGAGAACATTTTCCTGTGCAGCAAGGTGACTCAGTGGATAGAGTGCTGGTTGTGAAGTACTCATCTTCATGAGTTCAAATCTGGCCTCAGACACTTACTAGCCTTGTGACCCTGGGCAAGTCACTTAATTCTATTGGCCTCAGTTTCCTTATCTGCAAAACGAGCTAGAGAAGGAAATGGCAAACCACTAGTATCTTTGTAAAAAAAAAACCCAAATGGGGTCACAAAAAGTCAGACACAACTGAATAACATATTTTCTCTTTCCCATTCTTCCGAATCCTCCAAGATCACTGACAGAGGCTCCTCAATCTCATCTGCTAATTCTTTCATAACCATGGATTTCGTTCATCCAAATCTGTTAACCTGGAATAATGGAGGGCATCTCAGTGCTGTGTTACTGCCTTAGTTTTCTACTTCCTGCTCACTGTTATCTTGTTTATGCTCCAGTCAGCACAGTTAGCCCCCCAGTTGCAGTATAATAGGTTAGCACACACACACACAAGTCCAGAGCTTCAGATCCTCACTAGATTTATCTGCTGTCTGCAGGAGACTTGGAAGAGGAAAAGCTAATCTCCTTCTAAGGGCAACTGGCTGCTTCCTTCAGCTCCACAGATCAAGTATCTTGCCTGTCTGACCTAGTGATACTGGTATCCTTGAATCTATCCTTACCTTTTCTCCCTTCCCCCAACATGTACTCTCTACCTTGATTCAACTCTCTCTCTAAAGCCTTTCTTAGTTTTGGTCTAGGGCAGTGGTTCCCAAAGTGTGGTCCTGGGGCTCCTGGGACTCCTTGAGATCCTTTCAGGGGATCCATGAGCTTAAAACGATGTTCACAATAAAACTAAAATGTCTTATGGTAAATGTCAATAGACATAAGCATAACCAAGAGTTCTTCAATAATTTATGAGTGTAAAAGTGCAGGAGGTAGAGGGAACAGCTAGGTGGCACAGTGGATAAAGAACCAGCTCTGAAATCAGAAGGACCTCTGAGTTCAAATGCAGACACTTACTAGCTCTTTAACCATGGACAAGCCTGCTAACCCAAATTGCTTCCCCTTGCCAAAAGAAAGAGCATAAAGGGGTCCTGAGACCAAAAAGTTTGAGAACTGTTGGTTCAAGGTACTGATCACTGTTGTGGGCATCCTATTTTTGGAGAAACATTAAAAAGTTGGAATGTGGCCAGAGGCAGGTGGCAAGGATGTTAAGAAGCCTCATGATTTTGAGGAATTGGCATGTTTAGTTCAGAGAGGAGAAGTCTCAGGAGAGACAGAGATGCCATCTTCAATTATCTTATGGGCTGTCATACAGAGGAGAGATTAGACATTTTCGGAGCAGTTCCCAGGAGACCAAACTGGAACCAATGGATTGAAATTATAAGGAAGAAACAAAGAGGTGACTTTCCCTGGGTTATGCACTTATATTAAAAAAAATTAGACTTAAAAATACAACTTTGGGAAGACATGGGTAGATAAAAGCCCCTATGAAAACTATCTGAGATTTTTAATTGACTGTGAGCTCCAAATGTCAGCCATAATATACATGAACAGAGTGCTGCTACAGCCCAAACGTCTAAAACTATCCTAGGTGGCATTTAGAAGTCATAGTGTCCTACATCTGGGAAGTAAAGATACTCTTAGCTTTTCCCTCAGTGGACCACAGCTGTGAGGGTTATGTTCAGTTCTGTCCACTACCTCACAATAAGGCTGGCCCCAGAGAAGCTGGAGTGGGTCCATAACAGGGTGACCAGGATGAATGTTGTGACAGGATGCTTGAATGAACTATAATCTGGAACCTGGAGAATACTTGGTGGGGGAAATAAAAGCCTCAAGTATTAATAATAATCACAGTATTTATTATAGTGCTTACCATGTGCCAGATGTTGTTAAATGCTTTATAATAATTATCTTATTCAGTTTTCACAACGACCCCAGGAGGGTGCCTGTTTTACAGATGAGAAAACTGAGGTAAACGGAAGTTAAGTAATTTGCTCGGGATCACACAGCTACTAAGTGTTGGAGGCTGATTAGAATTCAGTTCTTTCTGACTCCTGGTCTGACCTGGGGGTACAATTAATAGCAATAGATGAAGAGTTTCAGAAAGATTGCTTAAGAAAAAAAGAAAAGGAAAAAAAAGACCAACTAGGAGGTACAGTGAATAGAGCACTGACCCTGGAATCAGGAGGACCTGAGTTCAAATCCAGCCTCAGTTACTGACTAGCTGTGTGACCCTGGGCATGTCAACTAACCCCAAATGCCTCCAAAGGAAAAAAAAGATATAGTGAAAGACATAGTGCAGAGTGGTATCAAATTGGGATGGGCACGTTGGGGCATCTCCAGTGGGAGAGTGCAGGACCACTTGTTGGAGATGTTGTAGAGGGAGGATTCCTGCTTCTAGTATGGGTTGAACTAGACGGTCTCTAAAGTCCTTTCCAAATACAACATTCTTTGGTTCTCGGAGAAGCAGGATTATTCTATAGTAGAACAGTACTATAAATCTAGAGAGTCTAGTTTTCTGGAAGTTTCTGTATTTGTGTCACCCTGGAGTTTGTGTATTCCTGGGCCATGCTGTGAGCTGCTTGACATCTTGGATATGGAATACCCCACAGGGCTGGGCCGTGAGGATGCTGTTTCCCAAGATCAGCAGTAGCTGAAGTGATGAAATCTCCTGAGTCCTTCTATGCTTTTTCTCTCAAAGAAGTCCGGGTCAGAGGCTCTAGTACCCCACCCGCAAAGGCCAAAATTAGAAAAATTAGCAAGTTGCCTCTCACAATTCTCTCTTTTGTTCACAGAATTCATCTCCCAGACTGTGACTGTGCGGCCTAAACCACGAGCCCCCACCAAAGCCCCACGACGGAGCACCTCCACCGCAAGGCCCACACCTTCTTCAGCCCCTGACTGGGTTGAGCAGATTTTGCAGCTCCTCCGAAACCGCTCAGTTTCCCCCACACCGCCTATTTTGACCCCAACGCGGCGGCCCTCCCGCCGGAGAGGTGGGAGGAGGAAGGGAAGGCCAACTTCAGTCCCGCCACCTGTACGTAATGGTGCCGTCCGGTTGCTCAACCACCAGTCCTCGGGTCGGGACCGGGGCCGAGTGGAGATCTATGTGAGCAGACAGTGGGGCACTGTCTGTGACGATGCTTGGGACTCCAAGGCTGCAGCTGTTGTCTGCCGCCAACTGGGCTTCCCCCATGTGGTCAAGGTGGCCAAGAGGGCCGAGTTTGGCGAGGGCCACTCCCTGCCCATCCTCCTGGATGATGTTCGCTGCACAGGGCAGGAGAGAAACCTTCTGGAGTGTTCTCATGCTGGGGTTGGCAAACACAACTGTGACCACAAGGAGGATGCAGGAGTGATATGCAGCCATCAAGACCCTGACTTTTAGACGCATGTGGGTGGCGCTGGCATATGATGCTAATAGGGTGTGATGGGAACAAGAAGAAAATTCTGGTTCTGGGAGCCTGTCTCTCCCCTGCCAAGTGGCTTTGTGAGCTCCATTTTGCACTGTGTGTGTCTACAATGTATACGTGTGCACACATGGACACGTGTGTATTTAAGATATTCCTTCCTTCCATTCTTTTTTCTCTTACTGTCTTTCCTTCCTTCCTTCTTCCCTCCCTCCTTCCTTCTCTCCTTTCTTTCTCTTCCTTCCTTTCCTTTTCTTTCTTTCTTTTCTCTTCCGTTCCTTTCTATCTCTTCTTTCCCTTTTTATTATTTTTTCTTCATTTCCTTCTTTTTTCCTCTTTTTCTTTCCTTTTCCCCTTCTCTTTTTTCTTCCTGCCTTTCCTTCTTTTCTTTTCTTCCCTCCTTCCTTCCTTTTTCCTTTCTTTCATCCATTCTTTCTTCCTTCCTTTGCTTCCCTCTTTCCTTTCCTTTCCTTTCCTCCCTTTCTTTCTTTCTTCTTTCCTTTCCTTCCCTCCCTCCTTTCTTTCTCTCTCCTTTGCTTCCATCCATCCTTCCTTCCTTTCTTCCTTCCTTCCTTCTTTCCTTCCTTCCTTCCTCCCTTTCTCCTCTGAATACACAAAAGAACAGCAGGGCAAAATTTGGAGAGTCTGTGCTTATTGTTCAGATTTGTGCAGGTACAGAGTTGGAGTCACTTTATTTTCTTTGTCTACATGATAAGAAGGCTAGTGTCTGGAGTGACAACCATGAGGATCCTGGTGTCTTCTGCCCTGTTTGTGCCATATCTGGGATAGTGTGTTCAGTTCCATCTGTTGTAGGAGGGATTTTGATAGATTGGAGTGAGGGAAAGACAACAAGGATGGGGACTGGAGACCAGTTCAAATGAGGAACGGTTGAAATAACTGTAGCTGATTATTGGAGAAGAAAAGACATAGGGGAGCCCTGACTGCTTTCTTCAGATATTTAAGGAACTATTATAGGAAAAAGGAAAAAGACAGGTTCTTTGTGACTCAAGAGTTTAGCACAGTGCCTGGAACATGGTAGTTACTTAATAAATGTTTGTGACTGTCTGAATGTTGGCACTCCAGAAAACAAAATTAAAAGTAATGGGTATAAGTACAGGAAGGGCAATTTTGATTCACTATCAAGATCATTTGTTTCAACATGAAGATAAATCCTGCTAATTGAAGCCATCCAGCAATGGAATGGGGATGACTTCTGAGACAGTGAGCTCCCCATCACTGGAAATGATTTGAGCAAAGACTAGATAGGAATCTGTTAGGGATGCTGTAGAAGGCCTTTGGTTCAATGGCACCAATCATTCATTAAATGCCTGCTCTGCTGAGCGTTGGGCTGGGCACTGGAAATATGAGAACAAAATGAACAGTCACTGCTCTTAACGTTCTATTTGGCATTCACATATTATGTGGAAATCCCTGTTAGTCCTATGGTTCTTTAAACATCATGACTCCCATATTCATGTTTACGGAGCCAGAAGTTACTGGGAACAAACTGGGTTAATCTCTATGTGACCTTAGATAGATTACAACCTCTCTTTGCCTCTGTTTCTTCATCTGTAAAATGGGTGGATTGATATATAAAGTCCCTTTCAGCTCTAAATCCTATGACCCTGTAAATCAGGTAGCCCCATGAGTACTGACCAAGTAAACCAGTCATAATTTCATAGCTTAGAATGTAAACTCATTCCAAGTTTAAGGATTGGTTATTTAGTAGGCACTTAATAGATCCTTACTGATTGGTTGATGTGACAGGTGTTTCTATGAGCTTCTCCTTTCCTGTAAGTGAAAGTTACCCACACAAGGTGGACCAGGCTTGGTAAAAAGACAAGGAGAATGGTTTCTGCCTCCCCTAATATAGGCAAATGAGAAACCTTTGCCACAGGAACCATATATACATACATATATATATATATGTATATAATTTTTTTAACCATTCTGGAAGTCTTAGATCGAACTTCAAGAACTATTGGGTGGGACAAGCACTACAGGTAGTCTGGAGTTCCTTTGGGATCTTCAATAAGTCACTTCTCTAAACTCCATTTTCTCATCTTTCAAGTAAAAGAATAGGACTAAATGATATAACTCTAGCAGCCTATGGCTCTGTGATTCTGAGGTTGCTTCCTAGTCTGTTAGTCTGTTTTATGAATCTAAGGCCCCTTCTGACTTTGACATTTTAAAGTCCTATAGAGTATCAGAAAGGGGAGGGAGTATTGGGTGAAGTGGTCCTACCTTAAATTCTGTATGAATAAGGGTCTGTGGGAGCTACTACGTTTGTGCGGTCCCCACTGAGCGTTAATGCATCAACAAACACTTATGAAGTACCTACTATGTGCCAAGTGCTAGGGATAGAAATACAATAAATGAAACAATCCTTATTTAAAAGGAGGTGAAATTCTTGTAGAGGAAATTTACTTACTCTAGGGAAAGGACGAGAATAATTAGATTGACTTGAGGACCTGGCTTTTTTTTGATGACAATTCGTCATAAGTGGAATCATCATACAAGCTTCCTGAACTATTACTGATGAACAACATAGAAGTGATTTAGTAAGTGTCTACTGTATGCCAAACACTTTACTGGGTGATGGAAGAGATATAAAGTTTAGACAAAACATGGCCCATGCTCATAAGAAGCATATCTGTAGTTAGCACCTTCAATGTTAAGGAACTGTAATTTTGTGGGGGAGAGGTGTATTTCCTCTACCACTACAGATCCTACTAATAGGTGATTTTCATGAGCTACTGTGGTTAAAAAAAGTATTATTCTAGTGCTATGCCTCTCCCTAAATCTATTATATGAAAAGTGCATCACAAATCACAGTACTATGAAATCCACATGGAAAAGGTTGTCTCTGTCTGGGGAATCAGGGAAGGCTTCAGAGAGGAGATAACATTTGAGTTGGACTTTAGAGAATAGATAGGAATTTAACAGGCAAAGATAGAGAAGACATCCTATGAATGGGAAATAACATGAAGACGGTGGCATGAGAGATTTTCATGTGTACAGGTTCTAGAAATTTGTCTCATTCTGCTAGTGTGGGCCTTCCTTGGAGATCATTTGTCCAACTTTCTCCTCTTACAGAGGAAATTCAGCCTCAGAAGAGGGCAGCGACTTGCTCAAAGTTACACAGCAGATTCTAGCACCCAGGTTTCCTGGTTCTCATGTTGCCCCCCTCCCCAGAATATTCATTCTAAAAAGACCCTGTCCAAATACATCATATTTTGTCATCTTCTTGTGGCAGGAAATTGAGATGGGTCAATGAATTTCTCCAGCTCTGTCATGGTAGCCTGTCTGTTGGATTGTATAATTGGACTGTGACCCCAACCAAATGTTTTCCTATGTCTTAGAGCCCTGCCAACATTTGAGCTGCAGAGAGTGGATGTATTGGGGGCTGGGAAGGGATGTCATCTTTGTTGTCATATTACAACATGCCCCTAATAAATGCTGACTGCTTGAATTTTTGTCTTCATCTCCTATAGCTTCACTGAATGTCTTGGTCCTTCTTTGAAAGCATTATAAGTGGGACTAGTAGTTAGCCATTACATTTTCCATCTCAGAATTAGATGCATGGATTGATGGACAAGCCATTTTAGAGGTATAGTGCAAAATTGTAAAATATAAAATCATGCATTCTTGGAGTCCCTTATAGTGAGATCTTTAAAACATCTCTGTGTAGTAGGTAATGAAGATATTCTTAGCCACATTTTATAGATGAGAAAAATTTGGCTTAGAAAGGGAACATGACTATGTTCCCACTACTAGTGAAGGGTGGAATCTAGACCCAAACCCAGATCTCTGACTCCAATATCAGCATTCTTGCCAATACACCATGAAGACTTTGCAAATGGTAATGCGCCGTATGTGAAGCATCTTTTCACCTCCCTTTAGTAATGAATAAGTTCCTTTCCCACAGTACTTTACTGTTAACAAAGCATCCTCCTATATAATAATCCTCCACTGTAGGTAGGGCAGGGATTATTATAGTTTATAGATGAGGAAATTGAGGCTTAGAGAGGGAAAATGCTTTGCCCAAGGTCACCCAGAGCTGAGATTCAAAACCCAGGGCTTTGAACTT
>CM053769.1:405954695-405983177 GCA_028658325.1 Potorous gilbertii
AGATTCTCTGGCTTCCAATCCAGTGGTCTTTTCACTCCTCTCTCCTGGATTTGTAGACAAAGCAGCTAAATTCAAATTAACTGCTGGTGTACCCTTGGACAAGCCTCTGTGGTACAGTGGACAGCACAGAATCTGAAGTCAGAGGATCCTACCTTTGCCTCTTCACTTGCAATAAAAGTTTTCTGAGTTATTAAATGAAGCATACTACAAACTCAATAGGTATGACTTTTTTGTTGTTGTTGAGTCATTTCAGTCATGTCCAGCTTTTTTGTGAGCTCATTTGGAGTTTTTTTGGCAAAGATCCTAGAGTGGTTTGCTATTTCCTTCTCCACTAAATGTGACTAGTTTTAAGTAACTTTTCCAATATGTTATTGAACTCATCATGACTAAGTTTGAAGTAGGAGGCACTATTAGATTTTCAGTTAAAATTCCTATTTGGTCTTATTTCTTTAACATACCCTTAATCAGTTTCACATTCCTCTCCCAATTCTTGTCATAATTCCTAAGCCTTTCAGATAATTTATTTTTACTTTTTTAAAGTAATGGTGTGAGGAATGTCATTGGAAATTTTGTTACTGAAATAAATACCTAATTTGATTTTATTATAAGAACTATGAGTGACCTTTGGAAAGTCATTTAACCTTCTCCGTGGGCTTCATCTGTAAAAATGTAGTTGATATGTCAGATTCCTTCCAGTTCTACATCTCTAATCCTGTGATCTTGAGTGCTTGATTGGACTATTTCAGTCTGTGGTGATTATTTCCCAGGACAGTTATCCCTTCCACATCATGGGAGTTAGAGCCGTGGCACTCCCCCCAAATCCCCTCTGCAATCTGGAAAGTGTGCATAAAAGTTTTTGACCCTTCATACCAGAGAAGAAGTCTGAATTATTATGCTATTAAAAATGAAATATGTTGATGTTATATAATATAGTATATATTTTATGCATTTCTGAGTTTCTAAACCTTTTCTATGTCATCTGTTGACCTTTCTGTGTTGTCTGTGACCTCTTCAAAACTTCCCCCAAATTCTCATTTAATTTCTTATGTCAACCCACAAATACATCGAAACTATAATAGGAAAACTTACTACGTGGAAGAGATAATTGTGACTCTAAATATATTCAGAGATGTCCTTGGGAAGATAAGACTTTGAATCTGAATTAAGATCTTTGTTTACATCAAAGGGAGAGAGTCATACTTACAGAGAGGTTTAGAATGGATGACCCAAGGTTGTTTTGGAATAGTCTTCCCAAAAAACTAGTGTCTTGTGAAAGGATTTCAAGGAATGTGTGTGGGGTAATAGTGTTTAGGTCTTAGGGCTCTAGTAAAGAGGTCACTTCAAGCCTGTGAGATGGTGTGGAAAAAATATCCAAGGAAAGAGTGAGAGACAGGGGAAAGAGTAGAGAAGATAGGGAGGGCTTGGAATGTAGAGTAGGAGGTACGTTGAAAAACATGATTCAAGCAGGCATCCTCTGAAGGAGAAATTGCTCTAAGTTCAGTCATTTTTCAGCCATGTCCAGTTCTTTGCAATCCCATTTGGGGTTTTCTTGGCAAAGATATTGGAGTGTTTTGTCACTTCCTTCTCTATCTCATTTTACAGATGAGGCAAATGGGGCTAAGTGACTTGCCCAGGGTCACACAGCAAGTAATTATCTGAACTCAGTAAGATGAGTCTTCCAGACTCCATGTCAGCATTCTATCCATTGTACCACCTAATTGACCCAAATTGCTAGGTATGAATTTAGCTTTGACTAATTAGATTACAGGGAGGCAGGTTCAGCTCAGTATAGAGAACTTTCAAACAGTGCTGACCTTCAATGAAATGGGTTGCCTCCAGAGGAGCAAGGAGAAGTATGTTTGTTTAAGTAGCCTTTAAATAGGGGCTTGTTAAGGATCCTGCTCAGATTCCTACATCAATCAGCAAGGGGTTAGACTAGATGACTTCTGAGGACATTTCTAACTCTAACGTTTTATGATTCTATAAGTCTCCTGGAATAGTAATTAAAAAAAAAGTAAAACAATCTGTGAAAGGTCTGAATTTAAGCCATTGCCTCAGTTTCCTAATCTTTAAAATGAGAATGGATGATATTTACTTCCTCAGGCTCACAAGGTCATCAGGATCAAAGGAGATCATGAATATGAAAATGATTTGTGAAATGGAAAGCAGTACATGAAATCTGATTCAAATTAGGGAGACTCCATGGCATAGTCCAAGGAGTGCAGGGGTTTGGAGTCAGAGAGCCTGGGTCTGAATTTGAACTCAGCTGCTTTTTTACTGTATTACCTTGGGTAAGTCACAGTTTCTGTGGGCCCTGTGCTGCCTCTGGAAAATGGAGACTTTTACTGGATTATGAGTTCTTAGCCTTTTTTGAATCCCAAAACCTTTTGGAAGCCTGGTAAAGCTTATGGACAGATATTTTCTCAGATAATGTTTTAAATACATAAAGTAAAGTGCACAAGATTACAAAGAAAACCAATTACATTGGAATATAGTTGTCAAAATATTTTTTAAAAATGAGTTTGCAGACTCCAGATTAAGAACCCTTAGATTAAACAATAATGATAAAAAGCATTTTAAAAATACTTTAGGGTTGGCAACGTGTTTTACAAATGTCTCATTGTCGCACCACAGCAACCCTGTGAGGTAGGAAAAGGGGAAGGAATAAGTATTTCTGTAGCACTCACTATATACTAGGCACTGTACTGAATGCTTTACAATTTTACCTTATGTGATCCTCACAGCAACCAGGTTATTGGGGTACTGTTACCATTCCATTACCTTTAAGGAAACAGAGAGGTAGTTTAGTGGCGTGCCCAGTGTCACACAACTAGTGTCTGAAGCTGGATTTGAACTCAGGTCTTTCACACTCTGGGGTTTAGGGTTCTATCCACTGTACCACCTAGATGGCTTTTCAAGTCCCTATAACTAAGGAAATATGATCCTAAAAGAGCTATAATGTCATAGGTATGGGCCCCCTTCTTACACTGCCCCCTACAGAGATCATAGCCCCTCCATGCCTTAATGTATGGTTCAATTACCCCTTGGAGGCTTACCCTTCATGGATGAATCTCTGCCTTTGGCTTAGTTTCTCCTCCCATCACACAGTGAATTCTTTACCAAGCTCATAATCAAGCTTGTGTTTCCCCATCACAGTCCAGGCTCACCTCTAGTCCACAAAAAGATATCAGAGGGAGACTTCAGGGAGGATAAAAAGTAGATATTTTGTTTTATAATGGTAAAAATGGAAATAGAAGAAAATAATTTAGGAAGAGCTTTTGATTTATCATCGTGCATTCAGAAAATTTTGTCTAACTATGGTGAATATATGTAGAAATACATTGTGATAATTTAATCTTGTGAATTAATAATTTCCATTTATATATTGCTTAAAGGTTTACAAAGTGCTTTCCCCGCAACAATCCTGCCAGTCTTCTCTCACTGGGATCTGTGACAATTTAGGCAGGCTAGGCTGAAATGCATCTTTATACTATTTGCCAAGAAAAGATTTGCTGAGCAAATTAGTAACAAACCCAACTGGGAGGATGTTTAAACTACTTTAAAGAGCCCATTGTATTAAGATACACTTGATGTGTTAAATAAAATTTTATAAAATTGACTTGCTAAAAACAAATAATTATTTGTTTATTAACACAGACCTTAGTTTAGGATCATACTTAGTATTTCGGAATTGCAATGAACCTTCAGGTTAGTAGCCCTCGATTCATGTTATTGTATATGCTTTAAAAATAATTTATACATTTATTTCTTTTAAAATAATTCTCTAATCACTTAACCCCAATTACCTCCAAAAAAAAATGTTATGTAATTCAGGCTTCTTTCTTATTAAAATTGATCCCTCTCTCAAAGTAGGATTGTAAAAATCTTAGTAGTAAAAAGGGTCTTTGATATCATCTAATAAAATTCCTTCATAAAGATGAAGGAACTTAAGACAACATAGCACCTTAAATCATAATCCACTTTCACGTTTAAGAGCTCTGAAATTCCTTGGCAGCAAGGTGGTAGTGCTACTGGTGGGGCTGGACTTAGGACGATCTGGCCTCAGACACTCACTAGCTGTATGACCCTGGGCAAGTCAATTAACCTCTGACTGCCTCAGTTTTCTCAACTTTAAAATGGGGTTAATAATATCTCCTACTTTACAGGGTTGTTGTGAGAATCAAATGTTATTTGTAAAACACTTAGTACAATGTCTGGCACATGGTAGATACTTATGAAATACCTGTTTCCTTCTCTTTCCCCCTCAGACTTGTAAGCATCTTTTATTCCATTTCTCTTTATGCCTTACTACTCTGAAACCTATTCTTCATTCTCACTTTGTCCTCCCTTCAGTATTTTCCTAGACCATCCTCCCTGCAGCAGCTACACTCTCCTCCCTTCTCAATCTTGACCCCTTAGTGAACAAGTTCATGTCTACACCATCCTCTACATCTTGTTCCCTTGTCTTATCACTACTACCTATCTTTACCAAACCCTCACCCTGCATTACTCCCATCCTCGACACCCTCCCTTCCCATAATCTAATCCAATAAACATTTGTTAACTGCCCATGTGCGCCAGGCATCATGGTAAGCATTGAGGCTATAATTAATAAAAAGAAAGGCAATATCTGTCCTCCAGGAGCTGACGCACAGAAGGAGGCAGGGAGAACACCAGATCTGAGGGCATCTTGTTCCATTGAGTTGAAAGCAGGCAGAACAGAGAAACAAAGTGGAATGAGCTGGAGTCTAGTACCTGCCTTCTATAAAGGAAGGCATTAAGAGATATTTGGTTGTCTGCACCTTGATCACAGGGACGGGAGCCGAAGGGAGATGGTGTCACTCAAAGCTTGAGTTCGCAGCATAGTGGTGAGTTTAGAAGTGATGAGTTTATCCCAGGAGGGGCATATTGTTCCAGGGATTTAGTGCAAGGCAGCAGATGCTAAGTGGTACTTTCAAATCTAAAGGCCTAGTCTCTGTCTTAAGTTTTAGGACCACATCACAAACTGCCTATTAGACATTTTGAAGTGGATATTCTGTAGGCATTTGGCATCCAACATGTCCAAAACAGAACTCATTCCCCTAAAAATACTCCCCTCTTGTAAACTTAGGCCACCTTCCCAGGCAATCAGATTCCCAATTTCAGTATCATCACTGACTCCTCACTCTCTCTTACCCCTACATACCCAATTACATGCCACACCTTGCCTTTTCCTGTTTCCACAACATCTCTCAAATTCAATCCTTTACTTTTACTCACACAGGCACCTCCCTGGTTTGGGTCTCCATTGCCTCTTACCTAGACTATTGCAAAATAACCCATTGACAGGTCTTGGCCTCAAGTTCCCTATTCCAAACTATCCTCTACATGGATACCAAAATGATTTTCTTAAAGCAAAGGTCTTTGTCATTTCTTTACTCAATAAACTCCAATAGCTGCCTTTTCCTTTAGAATTCAATATAAATTCCTCTGTTAGGCATTTAAAGTTCTTTCCCATCTGGCCCATTTCCACCTTTCCAATATTTCTAATGCTTTACTCTAGGATGCAGCTATTTTGGCCTACTTGCAGTTACATGACATTCCATTTCCCACTTCTTTGTCTTTGTATTAAATATTTCCCATGCTTGGTATGTTCTCTTTCCTCACTCTTAAAGTCCCTAGGGATTTCCTTTAAGCTCAGCTGCTACATTATGCAAAAGGACTCTTCCAGTCTCCTTCCGCATCCCAGCTAGAGCCTTCTCCTCTAAAGTATATATGTACATATTTTATCCCACTAACATATGAGGTCCTTGAGGGCAGGACCCATTTTCAATTTTACTTTGTATCTTCAGTGCTTACTTAACACAATGCTGGGGATATAGAAAGTACTTAATACAATTGAGGGGGCGGGTTTGATTGATGGATAAAATCCATCATGTTAGCAAAAGTTGTTGTTTGACATTCATTCTCAAACAAGACCAATGACATCATAAGGTTAATGTCTTGACTTGAAACATGGATTAGATTTAAGTGAGGCAGGGCTACACAAAATCATCAGCCTTACTCTCTCCTCCAGAGTCATCAGAATCCAGTGGCAACATGAGTCAAGACTCCTGGTGATGGCCCAGGATGCCAGCAAAGATAATTAAATATGGAAAAAAAAGTAATCCTGGATGAAATTTGTGGTAGAAAGTATGCTATTAGGTGGAGTGGACTTTTTTAGAAATAAAATGAAATTATATAGTAAGAACTACAAAGCGATTCATCCCTTTTGACTAGCTGATCCATTTTTAGCCTATATTTCTGGGGGTTTTTGTAAATAGTATTTTTTCTGATTAAAGATAAGCCTTTGAGGTTCTGAAGTTTTTGGGGGAGTTGAATTTCAAATTTTTCTTCCTCCCTCCCTCCTCCCAAGACAGCAAGCAATTTGATACACATTATACATGTGCAATCATGTTAAACATATTTCCACATTAGTCATGTTGTGAAAGAAGAAACAGAACAAAAGGGAAAAAACATGAGAAAAACAAAGAACAAAAATCAACAAAAGTGAAAATAGTATTCTTCGATCTGCATTCAGACTCCATAATTCTTTCTCTGGATGTGGACAGCATTTTCCATCATGAGTCTTGGAATTGTCTTGGATCATTCATTGCACAATGTTGCTGTTACTGTGTACAATGTTCTGGTTCTGCTCACTTCACTCAGTATCAGTTGTGTAAGTCTTTCCAGATTTTTCTGAAATCCACCTACTCATCATTTCTTATAGCACAGTGGTATTCCATTAAAATTATATGCCACAACTTGTTCAACCATTTCCCAATTGGTGGGCATTCCTTCAATTTCCAATTCTTTGTCACTTACAAAAAGAGCTTTTAATACTATATCTTATGCACTATATGATCATAGATTTTGAACTCAAAGGGACCTTAGAGATCATCTAGTCCTATTTTCTCATTTTACAGATGAGGTAACTAAGGCCCCAAAAGAGGAAAGGGATTGCTCAAGGTCACACAGGGAGTAAGTGCAAACCTGGGACTCAAACTATTAATAGGGTGGGGGAGAGTTCTATTCGTGCAAAAAAATTTTTTAGCAACAGTATTTGTAAGAACAAAAAAAACCTGAATATAATCTATCGACCTTCTGACTAGGAAATAAAGTGTGTGACATATATGAACATAATGGAATATTGTTGCACTATAAGGAATTAAAAATATGAAGATAAAAGCTTGCATGAAACAATACGAGGTGAAGAAAGAATCAAAATGTCAATATGAATGGTGATTACCACTATGTAAATATTAATAGGAACAAGAACTAGAAAATATGTAGAAAACAAGAGGACAGGGGAAGTAGTTGGTATCTGTTCAAAATCAATTTACATATTTTAATTAACCTGCATATGATAGAAATTTGTAACGATAATGTTTTCCCACTTTTGAATGGTTTCCAGTGTTTGTTAAGGCTATTAAGTTTATAATCAAAAATTATTTTTATTTTAAAAAAACATGGAAATGAGACATAGAGAAATGAAAAGACTTACCTACATTTTATATATCAATTTGGTAATTGCACAGATAAGTGGGACTTCATAAGAACATGGAATATTAGATCCTGATGGGACCTTTGAAGTCCAAGGTGTGCCCTTCCCACACCCTCATTTTACAGAGAAGACAGGCTCAGAAAGTAAAAATTCCTTGCTCAAGTCCTTACAGAGCTAGGGATCTTAGTATATCATGAAGCTGGATAGAGAATAGATGTCAACATTTCATCTCAGTGACAACAGTTAAATGAGTATTTACAGCATCTTCTAACTGCCAAGTGTGTTTGCATACACACACATCTGCTTGACATCAATCGAAGCTCTTGGGTAAACTTCTGATATATCCTAGTGTTTTGAGTTCCCCCATATGAGTCATAGGGATAATTGCCATGGCAGCCTCCTCTTCAGTACCTCAAGGTATAGGGAGGCAGGCATCACCAGCTGCTTCTGTGTTATCTATCCACAAACCTCTTTGTCAAGCTTAGGATATCACTCTCTGGCAAGAAAGTATAGAATCAACCTTTCCCATGCTTGTTCCCCCAACATGGGAAGCTCTTCCTACCCTGGTTCTCAAGCTAGGAGTATGGGAAGGGTTGCTAGCCGGAAGAGACTTTGGCAATCATATTACCCATCTTTTGTATTTTAGAGACAAGGTAACAACAGCGTAGAGGAGAAGGGATTTGATTTGTCCAAAGAAGTGGTAGAACCTTATAACAACAATGGCTGGTATTCTTATGGTGCTTTGGAGCTTTCAAAGCTCTCTAAATTCATTATCTCATTTAAACCTCACAATACCCCAGTAAGGTGGGTGGTGTAAGTATTATTATTACATTTGATGCCTAAGGAAATTGAAGCACAGAGAGTTGTGATTTGATTGAAGTCAAATAATTATGAAGTGGTAGGACTGGGCTTCAAACCCACATCTCCTGACACCTTTTCCAGGGCTTTTGCCAGTAGACCATGGCTGCTGATTTATTGCAAACTTGCCACATTGCTTGGGCCTCTCCTTGTAGTCTCTTTTACCCTACATTCTCACAGGGAGATCCTGAAAACATCAGGGACCTCCCCCCCACCCCAACCTCCCAATGGGTCATGGAAGAGCATCCAGACTTAAGAGCAGTGAGGCAGGATGGGAAAGCTTGGGAGAAGCTAGGAGAGCCCTCAGTACTGTTCTGTGGCATAGTGTGTATGTCAGAGCTTACACTAACAGAACCCAAAAAGCAGCTACAGTTCTATATTCAGGGTCAGGAAGACTGGTTTTGAGTCCTGCCTCATGTACTTAACTAGCTGTGTTACCCTACAAAAGTAACTGAATCTCTTCAGCCTCAGTTTCATCTTCTGTAAAATGAGAATGTTAGACTCTCCTACCTTTAAGATTCTTTCCAGCTGTTTCCTAAGAAAGGGACTTCAGAATCAGAAACTAGTCCAAATCTGATGACTCAATTAGGAGAGGCCAAAGAACAATCATGAAGCAGTGACCCAGAGGTCACCATTGACATCACAAGTTTGGGAAAATCCGTTAAACTCCAGATTACTTGGGAGAAAATCAGACCAAATAGCCCTCTGCAAATTGGATACACATTGATGCAGTGGGTCAGGATGGCTGAGTTCAAGACATAGTTTTCATCTACTAGCTATGCAACCGCAGGCAAATTATATCATTTCCCTGATCTTCAGTTTCTTTATGTGTAGAATGAAAACAATACATACATCCACTGTCTACCCACTTGGTGTGAAGAAAGTACTTTGCATACTAAAAAGTTTACTACAAAGTGGCCTAATAACGGTCCATTATTAGTAGATGTACCCCACTGCTGAAGAAGGGACAATTAAGTGGCAAAATGGATACAGTGCTAGACCTGGAGTCAGGAAGACCCAAGTTCAAATTCAGCCTTAGACTCATACTTGCTGTGTGTCCTTGGGTAAGTCACTTAACTTCTGACTGCCTCAGTTTCCTCAACTGTAAAATGCAGATAATAAAAGCAACTACCTCCAAGGGTTGTGAGGATCAGATGTAAAGTGCTTACTGATACATAGTGGGATACAGGAATGCTGACTTTTTTATTTTAAATTATTATTATGAATTTGCTAGATTTGTTTTCCTGAAGAGTCATGTGAAATGCTCCTTGAGGTTCTTCCCCAAGTACTGGGTCTTCATGAGGCCCCAAGAAAGCAAGGAGCAGGATGTAGGGGCAAGAGCACCAGCAGGAAGTTCTCCTGACCTGTCCAGAGCCAGAGTGATTCAGCCCAAGGCTCTTGTGCCAGATGTTCTGATGCAAGACAGGCTGAGAATGAAGCCAAACACTCAAAACGCAAAACAGAACTAACAAAAACAAAACAAAACAGACACTGAGTGTAGTTTTCTCACATTTCAAGATACCAGTGTTTTCTTTGCCTGTTCTGATGTTTATGTTGTCCTGGAACGAGTGAGTGACCATGTAGAATGAGAGGGAACACATTTTAAAGAGAATTTCCCATTCAGTAGTAGGGTTTCTGACCTGTAGCTAACTTCAGTACTATCCCCGTCTCTGGAGACCCTGCCTGTTCCTCTTTTCCAAACCCTGCACATCCTTAGAGGTCCAGATCAAGTGCCACCTCCTCCATGAAAACTTGCTTGATTACTGCCTTCTCTCTTCCCTCCCCCAATGTCATGATCAATCAAATAGGCGATCCACCAGCGCATTTATTAAGTGTCTACTGGGTGTCCAGCATTGTAGATACACGCTGTGGATGAAATGTACAAATGTACAAAGAATGAAATAATTTGTATTCTCAAGGAACTTACTATGTATCTATCTATCAATCTACATATTTACAGATATAAGAAGGGTATTCCACACCCCCATCCCAACTATTGCAGAAGGTATAGGTACCTCTATTGAATTAATGGTATAAACCAGGTGCAAATAAGTCCTTAATCATTTTGGGAGGAATGAACTGCTTTTTATTTTTAATAACATTTTATTTTTTCCACAATTACATGGAAAAACTTTTTAACATTCGTTGTTTCCTTTTAAAATTTTGAGCTCCAAATTCTATCCCTCTCTGAGATGGTAAGTGATCTAATATGGGTTATACATGTGCAAGCATGTAAAGCATTTCCACCTTAACCATTTTGTGGAAGAAAATGAACAAAAACAAAAGGCAAAGGAAGAAAGATGAACAGAAAGAAAGAAAAGAAAAGAGTGAAAATAGTATGCTTCAGCCTGTATTTAGATACTATCAGTTCTTTCTCTGGAGGCAGATAGCATTTTTTATCACCAGTGCTTCAGAATTGTCTTGGATCATTGTATTACTGAGAATAGCAAAGTCATTCACAATTCTTCATCAAACAATGTTGCTGTTACTGTGTACAGTGTTTTCCTGTTTCTGTTCATTTCACTCTGTATCAATTAATGTGTCTCCAGATTTTTCTGAAATCTACCTGCTCTTATACCATTTCTTATAGCACAATAATATTCCATTACAATCATATACCCCAACTTGTTTAACTATTCCCCAATTGATGGGCATCCCCTCAGTTTCCAATGAGTGAAATGCTTTTGAATCATTGTGTAAAATCAAATATGAACACACAGGAAAATAAATGAATGAATGGATGAGTGAACAAAACATTTATTAAGCATTATGGGGAAAGCTTTGGAGATACAAGTAGAAAAGTTAGAGTCTCTTTTCTCAAGGAATTCACAACCTCATGAGGGATGCAACACATAGGGAAGTTTTCAGCTGCAAGTCAGATGGAACATGGTTCGTAGGGTGCAGCAGCAAAGTAGATGTCATTGCCTCTTCTTAATGCAGTTTCCACTGATGAAATCATATCCATTTCTGATGCTTAGGCATTTGACAGCACCAAAGATTTTGACGATTGAATTTTTTTCCCCCTGGGGTTTTCGATAGGTATGGCTATAGCACCTGCAGGAGCAGTTGGCAGGCCACATCTTCACAGTGATTACTTCCCAGGATGGCATCTGCAGACACTAGTTTGCATTGTTGTTTCTCAGGCTCTTGGGGTCAGGGTGCTGGGCTGTCTCCATAAGGCTCTGAAAGGAGATGGTGGTCAAAGTGGTGGTAGTGATACAACCTGTTTGCCATATGTTGCTTTTTCTGTCTCCCTGAAAGTGCCTTGCTACTTCAGCTAAAAATGTATTGAGATTGGTTGAAAGAACTAGCTACACCCCTGGGCCTAGGTATGTCAAAAAAGGAATATGAGCAGGAAAGTGGACCCATTCTGAGGTGGCAGACACTTGTACCTATAACCAGAGAGTAGCATGGTAGGGAGCAGATGGAATCTCTCCTCTCCATATCTCCTTGGACTCAAGGATGTGTGAACTTTGAAAGGTCAGAAGTTTTGAACTTTCCATTAGGATTAGTAACAGTGTCCCATGAGCCACAATAACAGCCCACTAAACACTGACGCGAGGCAGTTTCAGGATTCTGCAAAGGCATCGACCCTTGGAACCCAGCTGAGAGCTGCACCTACCTAAGGGGAATCTTGTAAGTACTCCACAAAGGGAGAAAAGGAATTCCAGAAACCAGGAACTATGCACACTCTTTTAGGTGTTCCCTAAACTTGAGTGCACCTTCCTCCCCTTACATCTTGTTTGTCTAAGAGGAGAGGGCATCTCAGACTTTGGAGGACGGATTCTTGAATCATACCATTTTAGTAAATGTGTATTTCTAAAAACTAACTCCGGTTAGATAATTGATCATCAATGGGAAGCAAACAGAATAGGGGCAGGCATACAGAAATCTGATTTTGACTGTAAAGCCTGAAAAGAACAACTGGGACCAAGTAGGCTTTGTTTAGGGCAGCTAGGTGACACAGCAGATAAAGTGCCAGGTCTGGAGTCAGAAAGTCTTTGTGAATTCAAATTCAACCTCAGACACAAACTAGCTGTGTGACCCTAGGCAAGTCATTTAACCCTGTTTGCCTCTGTTTCCTCATTTGCAAAATGAGCTAGAGAAAGATGGTGAACCATTCCAATATCTCTGCCAAGAAGACCCTAAATGGAGTCAGGAAGAGCTGGATATGACTGAACTGAGTTTATATTTTATTCTAGAGACAATAGAGATTCACTTGATATTGAATAGAGAGTGAAATGGCACGACCTGTGGTTGTCCCTATTCACTATCGCAGTTGTTTGGAGGATGGATTAGAGTAAGGGGAGACTTGACATAATAATCAGGAGGTAATTGAAATAGTCTGGCCCCGAGGGGATTAGGGCTGTAACTTAGGTCTGCTTGAATAGGGAGATGGGGTTGGATTGTAGAATGGTTATGGAGGTAGCAACAGCAAGACTTTGCAGCTTATTGGGTAGGTATGGTGAGGGAGAGTGAGGAGGAATAACCTACTGACCTGGGAGGCTGGAAGAATGGTGGTGCTTTTAGCAGAAGTAGTGAAGTTTGGAAGAAGGCTCAGTTTGAAGGGAAAGAGGGTGACTTCTGTTTTGGTCATGTTAAGTACAAGTTGGCATCCACATTGCCTATAGCACTGTCTCTTTGTTTTTTAGGTCTGAATCTGGTCTGCCCAACTTGATCATAATCTTTCTGAGGCAGAGATTATGTGCTTAGTCCAATGCTGTTACTGTGGTTGTCTTTCCTTCTTGAAGAGGACCATGATATCAGAAAGGTGATGACATGACTTGCAAGTGAATTGTATTTAAATGAGAGAGGGCTATGCAAAGTTACCAGCCTTACTTTCTCCTCTGGAGCCATCTGGGTCCAGTGGCCAGATATAGATCAGGATGACTGGAAATGGCCACCCCCCATGCCCCACCCCACCCCCAATGCTATATGTGTACATAGAAAGCAGTCAAAAATATTTGTTGTCTGATTGATTCAAGTCCCTCAGGCACTGAAAAGAGTACTGGTTTAGGGATGATAAAAAATATTAATTCTAGCCCTCATTCTTTCTACTAATTCAATGTGTGACTTTGGGCAAGTCAATTCCCTTCTTTTAGGTTTTTTCTTCCATAAAATGAAGAGACTGGATTAGATCAGGTGTCCATGGACCTTCCTTCCTTTCTTTCTTCCTTCTTTCCTTCCTTCCTTCCTTCCTTCCTTCCCTCCTTCCTCCTCCTGCTCCTCCTTTTTCTCCTTCTTGTCTCCTCCTCCTCCTCTTTGTCTCCTTCTCCTTCTTCTCTTCCTCCTTCAATTGGAAGGACACAGAGCCATTAACATCTATGTAATACCAGTTTTAAAGGTTTTTTGCAACAGTATATTAGCCATCGGATTTAGAAAATAATCCCACAAACCTATGCGGTGGTTATTGTCTTTCTCTCTCAGAGGACCAAAATGAGATCACGATGTTGGAGTTAAGGGGCAGTGTGTCTGACTGGCTGGTCAGACCAGTATCAGCTTAGCTCTGCCGCAGGTCAGGTACAAATAATCCATGTGGACATTTGAAGTGGAGATGTTTCTGAACATGAGCATCTGGTGTTCCTTTTGAACTATTGCAATTCTGCTTTGCTCATAGAACACCTTCCTTGATGGAAAAATTTAGGGGGTCTATGCATTGAATAGAAAAAATTCCATCTTTATTTTTGCTAGCTTTTAACTGAAATTTATGGTTGCCTTCAATTATGAATATAGACAACAAATGGTATTCTGAGAAAGACTCTATAGCATACAAAAAGGTTAAGAAGCCCTGGCCAAATGATCTCTAGGCTGCTTCTAGCTCTGACGTTCAGTGTTCTATGACCCAACTCTGACATCCCACGTGACTTACTATGAAACCCAAACCAAACTGTCACAGTTTGAAAGTCCCGTATTAGAACATGATTTCTTCACATTCGCAACTGAGGAAGATTCTTCTAGGAAGGTCACTATTACTGGGGTAGGGAGATGGTTAGATCCAGTGAATTCAAAGTTCTTTTGTTTTCTTATTTTTCTTTCCTCAGATTAAAAATAATGTATACTAATATTTAGCATTCTTAAAGGTGAGCTGCCCACGGTCTCATCCAGGTATTTAGAGGGAGACTGTAAAAGTATCTGGGATGTTGATTGATTGGCTTCTCTCTTCTTCCTCCATTGTGGAATAAACCAGTTTCTTCTTTACTCTTCTCAGATTCTTCCAAGTCTGGCCTATCCCATCATGCCCTCCGGAGGCTGTTTAGTGGTACTTCTAATGAATCCGAGCATCTGGGATCCCATTCGCTCAAACAGCAGGATCTGGGAAGCAGAGAATTACAGAGCTGGAAGAGAATTTAGAAGTCAAGGAGTCATCTGACCCAATCACTTCCTAAAGTATGAATTCCATCTCCAGCATCCCCAACAAGAGGTCATATAGCCTCCCACTGAAATACTCTGTTAACCAGAAGCTCGCAACTTACCACAGCTGCACATAGCACTTTCTTTTTTATCAAATTAAAGTCTTCCCCTCTGCAATCTGAGTCCATTGCTCCTAGTTCCATTATCTAGGGCCAAGTATAACAAGTCTTATTGTATAGTATACACTTCTACAGCCTGTCCTGGGTTGAGTGAAAGAAAATAAAACCAATTACTCATACTTGGGTTATATCCAAGTAAGCTTTTTCATTCTTTAGGGAAGTCATGATTATCACCTAGAAGGTGGATATTGTGGATTTGGTATACCCAGATGCAGCAAACATCTCTGGAGTTTCATCATTGAATGTGGAAGCTACACAGAATAGTAGATAAAATGTTAGACTTGGAGTCAGGAAGATCTGGTTTCAAATTTCTCCATAAACACTGTGTCATCCTGGGTAAGTCATTGGATCTCTCTAGGCTTCAATTTCATCTTCTGTAAAATGAAGGGGTTAGACTTGATGGTTTCTAAGTTACCCTCTAGCTCTACATGAATGATTCCAGAATCCTTTGGGGCCAATTCTAGCCCACCCAAAGTTTGCTGTTGTTTAGTCATTTTTCAGTCATGTCCAACTTTATGATCCCATTTTTTGGTTTTCTTGGCAAAGAGACTGAAGTGGTTTGCTATTTGCTTTTCATTTTACAGATGAGGAAACTGAGATAAACAGTGTTAAATGACTTACCCAGGGTCACAGAGTTATTAAGTGCCTGAAGTCAGATTTGAACTCAGGAAGGTGAGTTTTCTATCCATTCTATCCACGGCATCACCTAGTTGCACCCTAGGTTATTGTTCAAAAGTATTAGCAGGCTATTGCAGTACACTGGTGCTGTCTACTTGAATATTCCAACAATCCATGTCTCTAGTGTGCAAGCTAACAAAAAGATAGTATAGAGTGTTGGTAATGAGCAACAAAAAAAAGCACTTAATACTCTTGCTTAAGAATGGATGCTGAGGATTTAAATTTAGGCAATTCTCCAATGCCTGAAGAATGGAAGGGTCATTTTAAGAAGAAGCCCGTTTTGAGTATTGATTGATTGCATGAGTGGAATGTGGAATGTCTCCAAGGAGCAAAAGTGTCATGGGACCATCGATTTAGAGCTGGAAGTGACCTCAACACCTATTGAGTCCTATCCCTTCCTTTAACCCAGTGGGGGTGAAAGTGACTTGGGAGAGGTCACACAGGTATAAGTAGCAGATCCTTGCCTCCATGCCATGTCCTCTGATTCCAAATCCAGTTTCCATTCCACTGCCACCAAATTGTGTCTGTGCACAATCCTTTCCCTGAATTCATGACATTTTTGAGAATAGTCTTGGAAAATTGCTCTGTTTGAGATGGAGGACCTCAGGAACCCTCTGAAGGAAGTGTTAGTTGTCAACAATGTAACTAAGCCATACGTGTTGGATGGAGACATCTGGATATGTATGAACTACATTAGATGCAAATCCAGTAGAAAATGTATTTAATTAAGACATGAAAGAGGAGTAAGAGGGAATTAAGTAATAGAACCATTCTTTTCCCCATACACAAATGCTCCCCTGCCCAACAAATGGAAGAAAAAGTGGAACAGGTGGAAATTGTAATCCTGAGGTATTCATCAGTGGTAGTCAGTGGAGAGCAACACTGTAACATACATCACTCAGCCTATCTAGGTTCCAGTGACTATGGAGGAGGAACTACAAAAGATTGCTTCTCAATTTGTTCCCAGTAACAGGTATGGAGGTCCACTGAAATCTCTTGGGTCTGACTCGGGGCTGATAATTTCTTCTGAGTGGAGGCAGTCTTCTGGGTTCCCTCCTCTACAGTCATTGAAAAACTTGGTTATTCTGAGCAAATTGTAGGACTGGAATTTCCTGTTCAGTGGAATAAACTGCCATGATATCAGACTGCTCCAATTTCAACTGAAGGATGTATTAGGATCACAATTTCCATGTTTCTTTCCTTCCCTTTTTTCCATCTGTTTTCCAAGAACTTCTCTTTTCTTCCTTTTCCCTGTTGCACCTCCTGATACAAATCCCTTAACCTGATAGGCAGCAAGATGGTGGAGTGGATAGCATGCTGGGCCTGCAGTCAGGAAGAATCCTCTTCCTGAATTCAAATCTGAACTCAGATACTTTTACTAGCTGTGTGATACTGGACAAATCACTTATCCTGGTTGGCCTCAGTTTCCTCATCTGTAAAATGATCTGGAGAAAGAAATGACAAACCACTCCAGTATCTTTACCAAGAAAACTCCAAATGGGGTCACCAAGAGCAGACAACCGAAAAATGATTGAACTTCCTTCCCTCTTCTTCCACCTGTTTTCCAAGAATTTCTCCTCTTCCCTTTCCCCATTTGCATCTCCCTTGGTGCAAATCTCTTGTCCTGGTACAAGCCTCCTGGGATTCTGAAGTTCTGAAGGTTCTTCCAAAGATCAATGAGTGCTCTTGCCTCAGCAGCGAAACCATTCTGGATAGCTTTGTTATGAGCAAAGGAAATCTCTGCTCAAATTATATTGCATGTGGTTTATCTGATTTGAGTTCATGGAGGCTGGCACCACTCTCAATTCCTCATTCATCTTGGCTTTCAACCACGTTTTTCTCTCCTTTCCAGTCCAGTGATGATTTTTCTTGCTACAGAAAATAGAAGGAATATAAGAGATGAGGAATCATAAAGTCATAGATTTAGATCTGAAAGGGACCTCAGAGACCATTTAACTCATCCCTTTGCTTTAAGTTCTAAAGGTATTAAACAACTTGTCCAAAGTTACATATGTAGCAAGTAGAAGTGCCAGGACTTCAATCAAGGCCATCTGACATCCAATCTAGCACTTTTCTCATTATGTAAAGAAAGTTTTTTACCTCCTCACATGGTGCCATCCACCCTACCCAGGGCTGCTATTCAATTAGCCAAAAATTACAAACATCCTATCTATTCTTCAATCTTCCTCTTACCTCATAATACATTTTTTAAGGTCATTTCCTCACTGTTCAAACATGCTGCAGAAAGGACAGCACATGCCCTGGGTTTGAACCTGGCTTTGTCATAATGATATACAGATACTCTGGTCCTCTGTCTTCTTCCCCCTCAGGGCTCTGGAAGACCTTGAGAGCTCTGGGGTGGTCTTTTTTTCTCCACTACTTCTATCTACTCAAGCTCTGGCTGACTATGTTCCCATCATTGTTAGGGAACCAGTGACCAACACTCCACTTACCTATTCCAAATTAATTAACTTTTTTATTTTCAGTTGTTTTTCAGCGGAGTCTAACTCTTCATGACCTCATTTGGGGTTTTCTTGACAAAGATATTGGAGTGGTTTGCCATTTTCTTCTCTAGTTCATTTTACAGATGAGGAAACTGAGCAATTATGGCTAAGTGACTTGCCCAGGGTCACACGGTTAGTATCTGAGGTCAGATTTGAATTCAGGGAGATGAGTCTTCCTGACTCTAGGCTCAGCACTATTCACTGCATCACTTGGCTGCCAAATTGGCTTTTATGAAAGGATATTTACTTCAATAGTAGAGCAAGAAAAATTGTATAAACATTCCCAACCTCTCAGCACCTTAGGGAATATCCTCTCTTCTATACTATCTTTGTTTCTGGAGGAGTAAGCTCAAACCTTAGTCCTATTGCTATGCAGCATTGGTCCCAACAAATTCATATCCAGAGGAAGCATCACTTAAGGGTCACTCCCAAAGATTACTCTTCAGGGGAATCCAGGATGCTCTGGCTACAAAACCTGGCCTGGATTATGACTCCTGGATTCTTGTGGCTCGTTCTCCCAACCTTTGAAGCTTCAGCTTGGTTAGCCCTGTTCTGGGGGCGTTGTATACAGAGTGAGGTGAAGACATAGCTTTACCCTCATGGAGCTCACAAACATGAGGTCTACTACACCAAGGCATCAAGTTACACTGTTGAGTGTCCAGATTAAAGTGTAATTGGGAATTATTTAATAAAAGAAATAAAAATTCAATAAAATAGAGATAATATTATTATGTGGTTTGATAGGTCAGCATGTGCCCCAAAGGGATCTTTTAAATGACTTAGCGTCCTGCATTTCTATTTGAGTTTGACATAACTGATGGTAGAATAAGATACAGACACTGTCAACCAGATGAAGTCCACCCCTCAAAATGCAGAGGAGTCCAAGCTTTCCAGAGTAGGAAAATCAAAGTCTAGTGCTGAGGCCCCCAATACAAAGAGTCCACAGCCTAGGAGAGACAGGGGAGATTTATGCTTGAAAACTACAAAGGGAAGGTTCAGGGAGGGTTTGGGAAAAAGAATGGGCAGTCTTTCCCAGGAACAGGTGGACACAGAAGCAAGATGTTTTGCAGGAACAATTGACTGGAAGGCTGATTTGGGTCAGTCTGGGGGTGGGGAACAGCTCAGCAAAGTCAGCCAGTGAGCACCAGCCAAGGTATCTGTGAGTGAGCAAGACTTTAGCTCAAGGCAGGTTCCCGATTGGCTCTTTTCAGCAAACAGGCTTATTCGGTGTCCAGTGGACCTTCTTGGTAAGGTAACTCATAGAAAACAAAACAATAGGGTTATTTTCACAATGCAAATAACTGCAATTCAAAAAAGAATTTGTTAAATTCTGCAAAAGAGGTATGAATAAAATGCTCCAGAGTTCTAAAGAGGGAATGACTGATTTTGCCTGGAGTGGAACTGGATAGGCTGAGCTGCATCATGAAGGAAGAGGTTAGTCTTTAGCTCAGCCTTGAAGGATAAGTTAGGATTGGTAGACATAACTAGAGAAAGGTGAGTGAAAGGGGGGAGCACAAGAAAGGAGAGAGGAGAATGCTAGAGGCATCGAGAGAAGGGCAATTAGTTTATTTTCAATAATAATACATCAAGGACATGTGATTTGATCAGTATGGGAACTCCCTTCATTGGCACAGGTCCTAACCTTTAACTTACCATATTGGAGAGTGACCTGAGGCTTGAAGAGGTTACTTGCCTATGGTCACACAGCTAGTAAATTTCAATTAGAATGTATTTACACTCATGCCAATGAACATATATTAAGAAATGGATAGTTTATAAAGCACTTTCCTTACAATTATTCTGTGAGACACTTGAGGAAAGGGATTTCCTTTAGTTACCATTAATTCCTTTTTTAGAAAGTTACATAACAAGTTTTATTTATGAATTTTGTTTTTATATTACAAACATTGCACATTATTTCCACTTTGTGAGAGTTCTTTTGTGCCAGAATAATATACAGTAAAACTATTAATACAATGATGTCATCTGAAAGTGTGTGCAACATTTTACATCTGTAGTATTTTTTACCTCTCTGTTTAAAAAATAATTAAAAGGAATTCATTTTATTTTCCACCTCATTTTTAAAATATTTTGGTGTATCCTATTTCCATTCACTAATTGCCAGAAGTCTTTCATGTCTAACTTTTCTAAAATTCTATTAACTTCTTTCTTGTGTATTTCTTAGTTTAAATTATTTAGGCTAACAGGGGTAAATTGAGGTCCCTTTCAATGAAAATAACACTGTAAGGTATAAGAATTGTGATCAATACAGTGACCATTTATGATTCCAAAGGACCGGTGATTAAATAATCTCTCTACTACAGAGAGGTGATAGATTTATAGAGCAGAATGAAACACTTATTTTTTTATATATAGTCACGAGATAATTTGTTTTATTTGACTATGCATGCTTGTTACAAGAAATTATTTTTCTTTTCTTTTTTTAAGAAATTGGTCAATAGTAAGTCCCAGCTCAAGTCGCACTTAGTCATTGTTCAGCTCAAGTCTCACTTAGTCATTGTTTGGGTTTTGATGGCACAGAGTGAGTATAAATAGCAATCATTTCTGTTCTGGCCAGAAACCCTGAAGGTCTTCCCATCTCAGTTTGATTTTCTTTTTTAAGTGGGCAAACTAAGCTATCTTTTTGCCTCATTTCTTAACTATATGCATCTGTAAAATAAGCTGGAAAAGGAAATGCAAACCACTCCAGTATCTTTGCCAAGAAAATCCCAAATGGAGTCATGGAGGATTGGACATGACTGAAACAACTCAACAATAACAACAAAAAGACAGATATTCCTAATGAGCACATACGGAAACATTTTAAATCAACTATTAGCAAAAAGACAAAAACTACATATCACAAAGATATATACTACTATGACTAGGCTGGATTTATGCCAGAAATGCAGGGTTGGCTTAATATTGGGAAAACTACAAACTTAATAACGAAATCAACAAAAATCATGATTGCTATCAATATATATAGAAAAAACATGACAAAACGCAATACTCATTTTTTATTATAATACTAGAAAACATAGTAATACATGGACCTTGTTTTAAAATTATAAATAGAATACATCTAAAACCAAGAACTATCATTATTTGCGATGGAGATAAATTGGAATCCTTTCCAACAATTTCAGGACTGAAACAAGAATGTCCATTCCCAACACTTCTATTTGACATAGTCTTAGAAAGGCTGACTATAGCAATAAGACAAGAAAAAGAAATGACAGGAATAATTAGAAGAAGAAACAAAATTATCACTTTTTGCAGATGTGATACTTAACAACCCTAAAGAATGAACTAAAATTAACAGAAATAATGAATAACCTCAGAAAACTTATTGGATATAAAAAACATAAATCTTCAGCCTGTCTATATAATACTAATAAAACCCAGTAGGAAGAGTTAGAAAAAGACATTCAGTTCATCCCCAATCACCAGTTTGCATTCTCATTTCAGCAGCTGCCTTTTAACGAACTTCAGAATGCTGTTTAGGTTTGAAGTAAAGAAATTTTTTTTCATCTGTGTTTAATACACAGACAGATTTGAATGACACCAAATGTTAAGCAAGAAAACAAGGTTATTGTCTTCCTTCTGATCCATATTCTCATCTTTATTATTTAAATGACATTATGCTATACTATATTATATGTTGCAATATAATGTATAATATATATATTTTATATTACATGTGTGTATAAATATAAAATATGTATGTGTATATATACATACATGTATATATGTCAGATTGGCATGCATAACTGTATTTCATTCTGCTAAATCCTTATATCTCACATCTATTTTCCCCATGCTAGTTGCAGCTTTCTTATATTAATTTGATCATAGATTCAGGGCCAGAAAGGAGATTAGAAGTCACCTAGCTCACCTTGTTCACTAAACGGAGACTCAGAGAGGTGAACTTGCTTATGGTCACATGTATAGCATCAGACACACCCCAGGCAGAAATTGTCAGCTTTTGGAATCTTGACCCACTTCTCCAGTAGTGGGCCCACCTTGAATTGCTATATCCTGCCACATGACTATAACATATAACACCTGCTCCAGCAAGCTAAGAGCCTGCACTCAGAGGGGCCTTACACGAAAGACAACAGCAAGCAACCTTCTGCAATGAGGGCAGGCTTCAGGAAAGGATCTAGAAGAGTCTAACCACCCGCTTCTGTCAACTGATCTCTCTCTTCATCCACCGTTACTCTGCCTCAACTTGTTCCAGTAGTTCTAATACTAGAAACTACTCCACAGTCCTTCAGGGTTATCCCTAGAACCTAAGGGGAAAAGTAGTAACCACTCTCTGGGGACCCGATCAGTCAGTTCAATACGAGTTGGGAAATGGTCCCAGAGATTGCACCATACTTCCAATTCTTCTTTTGAGAATTGTTACATTCATATACTTTAACTATTTATCTCTTGAGAAATATATTTGTATGCAGACATATTTATTTCAATTCCTCAAATATCTTGATTATCATATCTTTATTGAAGAAATCTGCTGTGAAGATTCCCCCTGCCCATTTCTGGTTAATTTCCCTAATTCTACTGTTAGAATCAGTGACATTATTAACTAGAGAAAAAATGTGTGCAGCATATTTCTCTGATAAAGGTATGATAGCATGCAAAAGCTTTTTCGATTTTTTGTAATTGAAATTGCCTCCCTTTTTTTCTTTTATCTTTTTCTTTTTCTTTCTTTTTCTTTACATCCTGTTGGATCATGGCTATCTCTTTCCCATCTTCTCGAATTCATTTATAATATAACCTTTATAATTACATCATTTGAAGTTTATTGTGGCTCATCAGTAATGTTTCAAAGTTCTGTCACATTCATGATGTCATTTGAATCCCTACAACCATCTGAGGTCCCCTGAAAATAAAAAGAAGCTTCTGAGAGGTCAGATAACTTGGTCAAGGTTACTGTTAAAGAGGATTTAATGCTCCAGGCTAAGCTCTGAGTTAGTCTCTTCTACAATTCTGGGTGCTCTGGGTACAACCCTGCCATCTAGTGATGGTCTAAGGCCCTGTTAGGTGTCATCCTATTGAAAGTCTGAATTTTGAGGGGAGTGAGTCTGGATGAGTGGTAAGACAAGGATTGAGAGACTTTAGACAGATTAGTGAGGGATCATAGCTCAACAGTGGGGTGATTTTTTTTCCAGGGATGGGGAGTAGCTCCCTGCTGGAGACAGGGATGACATATAGCAGTGTAAAAGGCATTGGGTGCACTGAAGGTTGCACATGTGTCCAAAACTGAACTCATTATCTTTTCCCTAAAACTTTTCCCACTTCCCCATTACTGTTCCCCATTACTTGTAACCTGTCATCCTCTACTCTTTGCTCTCTCTCATTTCCCATATTTAATCTATCTGTGTTCAATGCCTGTCAATTTTACGTTTATAACATCTCTCAAGTAAACTCCCTAACATTGCCACCCTCCCGTGCAGGCCCTCATCATCTCATACCTGAACTACTGCAATAGACTCCTGGTGGGCTGGCCTGCCTCAAGTCTCTCCCCACTCCAATCCATCCTGCGCTCAGCTGTCAAAGTGATCTTCCTAAAGGTCAGGTCTGATCACATTACCTAGCCCCTTGCCCCACTCAATAAACTCCAGTGGTAATCAGTAACAACATATGAAAAACATAAATTGAAATATATATAATATTAACATAAATTTTATTTTTATATTATATGTAATATAATATAAACATGTATTTATTATATTATATAATGCTAGATTATACTATATAATATACTCATATATTATACATTTAATATTATATTAGATAACTATATCTTTATTATATATAATTTTATTCTATATTACATATAAAATAGCTATCAAATACATCAAATCCTCTGGTTTACAAAGCCCTTTATAACCTGTCCTCACCCACACTCTCCAGCTCCTCTGTCTTCTTGCCTTGAATAAGCAGTGATCCAGAACTCCTTCTTGTTCCCTGGAGCAAGAAATTCTATGCATTTTCACTGGATGTCTTCCAAATGTGGAATTCTCTTCCTCTTCATCACCACTTCCTGGTTTCTCTGGTCTCCTTCAAGTCCCAGCTAAAATCCCACCTTCTTTTCCATTCCCCCTTGTCAACCCCTGAGAATCTCTGGGTGCCTACTTGGTTCTGAGAAGTTTACAACTCTCCTCCCCGACTCCACCCCAGGTCAATCTAGCTGCCTCCAAGAAGCACACTTCAGCAGTTTCTAACTACCCCTGCTCCTGGGCAGAGATAATCAGAGCTTCCTCTTCTGTGGATCCCAGCTATACTCTCTCCTTTTGCTTCCCACCAGTAAATCCTATGAGAATCTCCTTTCTCCCCTCTCTCCCGCAGCACCCCTGTCTGAGTAAGGTAGAAGTTGTCCTAAATTGCAATTCCTCAACCCTGAATAAATGCCTCAGTTACTGATTACCTAGTTGGTCTGAGTTTTTGTACAGAATCTGACACAATGCTAGTCTGTTCTCTTGATTTCAAACTTATTATACACATAGTTGGTTTATATATAGTTGTTTGCGTGCTCTCCTTTTCATTAGACTATGAGTTCCTTGAGAGCAAGGATTGTATTTTCCTCTTCTTTCTATCTTCAGAGCTCAACACAGTGCCTGTAGATACATTGTAAGTGCTTAATAAATATTTATTGAATGACTAACTGGAAGAAGAAGCAGTTGAGGGGGGTAGAGGTGGGGAGGAATGGACAAGTGGGGGAGAATGGGATATATATGTGTGTGTGTATGTAGAGATACATATGTATGTATGTTTCTATATAGATATACATACATATATATGGAGAAGAGGGGGAGACTTACTGATCTAGAAGGTTGTTTGGGGTTTTCTTGACTTCTCCAGCTTATTTTACAGTTGAGGAAATGAGGCAAATGGAGCTAAATGACTTGCCCAGGGTCACACAAATAGTAATTATCTGAGATTGGATTCGAATTCGGGAAGATGAGTCTCCTGATTTCAAGTCTGGTGCTCTATCCACTGGACCACCCAGATTGCCCTACATACAGGTTAAGGCTAGGTAATCAGTTAGAAAGAGATTTTGAACACTTTTGGCTCCAAATCAGTGGTTTCTCTCCTTTTTTTCTCAAGTATATTCTTATACTTCCTAAATTCGTAATTCAGGGCAGTTAGGTGGTGCAGCAGACAGAACACCAGTCAGGAGGACCTGAGTTCAAATCTCACCTCAGACACTTGACACTCACCAGCTATGTGACCTTGGGCAAGTCACTTAACCCCAACTGCCTCATCCTGGGTCATCTCCAGTCATCCTGATGAATATCTGGTCACTGGATTCAGACGGCTCTGGAGGAGAAGTGAAGCTGGTGACCTGCACAGCCCTCCCTCACTCAAAACAAAGTCAAGTGCAAGTCCTGTCATTGGCCTTCTTGGGCAACGAAGGCTGAACACACGTAATCACGGGAGAGGACAAGGATGTATGGAGGATGGTTACTTGAGCAGCAACCAGGGACAGAAAAGTGAGGATTGGGATTGGGTAGGAATGGAGAGATATAGCCAGAACGGAGATGAAAGTTTTAAGATGGAGATTAGCGATTGGACAGAAAAGAGGATGGGATAGAAATGGGGCTAAAATGCATTACTGGAGAATGATGAAGGGCAGAGGCACAGCTGTGAGAGCGAGCACAGTAAGGTAGGTGATGGGATGAAAGGAATGGAGCAAAGACTGATCGGGGAGCTAGAAGGAGCTGCTTCCAGGCAGGATGGGAGAAGGAGAGTGCGATGGCGGGGAAAGGGGCAGAGTAGAAAAGAAGACGAGACAGAGCGAGGACGCGGAGGGGAAGGCTGGAGAGAGGAGGAGGGGACTGGGGCGGGGACTGGGAGGGGCAAGCGCTGATGGAAAGTGTCACAGGCTCGCAGTCTGACCCTCCGTGAGTCACTGTTTAAAGGGCATACTGGAGGAATGGAGCTGGTGGCTGGCAGTCTGTGGCAGAGCTGGCTCTGCCTCTTTTTCTCCGGGCTCCTGCTTGCCTTCGCTTCCTACTGCGCCTACGTGCACTACGTCCACCTGCGCTATGACCACATCCCTGGGCCGCCCAGAGCCAGGTGAGGGCTGGGGTTGGGGCAGAGGAGGCCCAGTGGCTAAATGGGGCAAAGAGCAGGGGTGTTGTGACAATCACACAACGTAATGGAGGTAAAGTATTTTGCCAACCTTAAAAGCGCTATGTAAACATCATCTATAAATCGTCTTCCTTAGGATCGTTATTATTCATTGACCAACCTTCATTCCTTGACCCTTTTACTGCGCTACTGAGCTCCAGCAATGTTTATAGAACTATAGAGAGGTTTGCTGTAAATGGTGAACCATCAGGCTCTTGGAGGAGTAAAGTTACACACACACTCAAATCTAATCTGCATTATCAACATTTTCGTGAAGTCTAGATAGTCAACAGAACACGATCAAATTCTGGTTTTCTCTCAAAATTTAACAATCAGTGAGAGAGCATGCTCCAGAAACACCCTTGGTTAAGAGGAAGCTGCGATGCCCTTTCGAAATTCTTTCCACCCTCAGAATTTCCCAAAGTAGTAAATTGAAACCCAGAGAGAGTGGAGAAACGTTTACAGTGGTGTGTAAATTATTTAGAACGATATTTTTGATATAGTCTAATTCTGTTTGAACTTTAAAAGTAATTTTATTATCTTTTCAGTTAACAAACATTTCTTTTCCCTTTCCCATTATTCGTCTCCCCCAATTAAACAAACAAAAAAAGGAAAAAAGAAAACCCTTTTAATAAATATGCATAGTCAGAAATTTCCCTCATTAGCTATGTCCACAAATATATGTAGTATTCTGCATTTTGAGTCCATCATCACCACGGTTAGGAGGTCCCTGGTCAGATCTTCATCTTGAGTCCTCTTAATTTTTTTTTTTTTTTGTCATTGAGTTGATCAGAGTCCTAAAGAATTTTGAAGTTGTTTTTCTTTGAAGTTTTACTATAGAAATTGTTCTGGTTTTGATAATTTTATTCTCTATCAATTTACAAAAGTCTTCCCAGTCTTATCTGAAACTGCCCATTTGATTTCTTGAACAATAATATTCACATACCATAATTTGTTTAGTCATTCCCTAATAGATAAGAACCCCCCCTCCCTTATTTCCCATTTTTTTCCTACCATGAAAAGAGTTGGTTTTGTATCCTAAAGTATTTTTGTATCCTTAAGTGCTTTTTTCTTTCTTTGATCTCTTTGGGAAATGAGCCTAGTAGTGGTATAATTGGGTCAAAAGACAGGCAGTTAGTGACTTGGAGAATAGGTCCAAATTGCTTTCCAGAATGGCTGGACTAATTCACAGCTCCACCAAGCAGTGTATCATTCCCATTTTCCTGTGGTTCCTCCAAATTTATGATATCCCTCTTTCGTCATCTTTGCCATCTAGGTTGTGTGTGAGGTAGGACCTCAGAATTGCTTTAATTTTCATTTTTTCTGATTATTAGTGTTTTGTAGCATTTTTCATGTGATTATTGATAGCTTGGATTTCTTCCTTTGAAAAATCCCTGTTCATATATTTGAGCACTTCTTTATTGGGGAATGGCTCTTGTTGTCATATATTTATATCAGTTCTGTGTATATCTTGGATATGTTTTAATTTTGTGAGGCAGACTATAGAAACATGAGTTATGATTACGTTTAGTTCTTTGACACACTTACAGATATATCACTCTATTGGGTCAAATAGAACCGACAATTTATACTTAACTGTACTTGTTTATGTTATTCACTAAATAAATGAATATTTTCCTGAATATATTAAAATGTTAGATTTGTTTTATTTAATAATAAAATATTATTTTATTTGTTTTATTTATTTATTTATATGTGGTACATGTGACATGATTTATTGATGGAATTAAGCCCCCATGAAGATTGTGGATAAAAATTACTATAAAAGCAAATAAATGTATATTTTCTCTGTATCTCTGACTCCAATTTCTAGTCAGCTCCAATTTTTTTTTTCAGTTTCTTATTTGGACACTTATCTTACCTTACAAGACAAGCAAAGGACAGTGGTAAAATTCGACATGATATATTTTTGGAATGGTGAGTTATAATTTGTGTGTTGCAGCGTGTGTGTGTGTGTGTGTGTGTGTGTGTGTGTGTAGTGTGTATGTGTTTAAATAATTCTATTTCATTTAAATATTGTGTAGTGTGTGTATGTGTTTAAATAATTCTATTTCATTTAAATATTTCCACATAAGCCCTCTTTGGATGACTCTTATTGGTGCAGTGATGACCCTGGGTTCTCTAAAGCCACGACAATGGAGAAAAAATTCTGGCTGTTTCAGGGAAGGTGAGGGCCTAACAATAGTCTTTGTCTTCTGTCCAAGTCAACTTGTGAAGATCATCAGCA
>CM053769.1:405983677-406021168 GCA_028658325.1 Potorous gilbertii
CTCAGGGCTTTTGGCGGCAGGTGATTTGAGTTTAAAGGAATAGGCAAGTTGCTCTATTTGAATGCCAATAGGCTTTATCAAGCCTGGTTTACCAGAGCTATAGTTCAAGAAATTATAAATAAAAACTACATGATGCAAAAGAGCTAATTGTCCCAGTTTAAAAAAAAAACCTGATAAGACAAATAGTGAAGAAAAAAACCTAGCCCCTAAACTCCAAGATATCTTGTGACATATAAAAGGTCAAAATTTATGTTCCTTTAGATAAAGAACCCATATGTAAAGGTATGACTTCCCATATGGACAGAGGAAGAAAAGGAGGAAGGGAGGAGAAGGGAAGAAATAGCAGTATTGCCCAAGTGGAACTGGATAGGATAAATAGTAAGTAATCAACAGAAGAAAAGACACTAGAATTTATAGGGATTGGGAAAGGCTTCTGGATTTTAACTGGGACCTGAAGAAAGTCAGGAGGTAGAAATAAGGAAAAGCATTTCAAGTATGAGGGGCAGCCAGAGAAATTGTCTGGAGCTGGGAGAATTGAATGTGTCTAGTTGGAGAAATAGTAGCAAGGTGGCAAATGTTACTTGATTATAAAGTACATGATCTCAGGCATAAGAAGATTGAAAAGGTAAGGCAGCAAGGTATGAAATGCTTTGAATATCAAACAGGATTTTATATTTGATCCTAGAAGTGACAGGGACCTACTATAGTTTACTGAGTAGGGACTAACATGATTAAATATGTACTTTAGGAAAATCACTTTGACAGCAGAATGGAGGATGGACTAGGGTGGTGAGAAGTTTGGAGAGGGGGCTGAAACCAACCAGCTGACTCTTGTGGTCATCCAAGGGAGAAGAGAAAGATGGCAAGAGCACTTGAAATCACGAAGGGTTTGGTTGAAGCACTTGGGATTGATTCACCTGAAGAAGAGGTAGCAGATCATGCTAATTCTCTTCAAGTATTTGAATGATTATGCTGAGGGAGAGGGATTATAGATAGTGGCCCCCAAAGAATGATAAATAGAAGTATGTATAGAATAATTTTGCATATACATACACATATACACATACACACACATATATACACAACTTTGTGTCTAATGGTAGCCATCTCTTCAGTGGGGAATGGAGGGAAGAACAAAAGGGAAAAAAGAAATTTTCATGATCACTTTGTAGCATATTTGGAAGGAACAGCAAGTTGTGCATGCTACATTTGCAATTTCATAGGCAATCATCTTTTTTATTGTACTGTGTTATGGAAATGCTTGTTTTATTCCATGAATTGAAAATATAATATATTTGTAATACAAAAAAAAAGTGACAGGCACACAAATTTCAGCTTAGTATCAGGAAGGATATTAACAAGAAACACATCTAGAGAATGGTAGCAAGGGTAGTAAAGACTCAAAACCTTATAAGGACTATCTAAATAAAGGACCTGGGGATGTTTCACTTACAGAGCTGCATAATATAACAGCCTTCCTCTGGCAACAGTGAATTCTCTAGTGGGGACAGTGTCATGTAGGCAAAAGAGTGGTGGATTTAGAGACCAGGGACATGGCTGAGAGGTCGGGACTTTCTCTGCTGTATAGCTCCTGTTACGATCCTCCCCTGCCTCCCTGTTTCCTGTTTGTTTTATTGTGGGAGAACATGCTCAGAAAAACAGGGGTCTACTGCTCCCGAAATCATCTGCACCAGCCATTGCCCTGTCCTCCAGCTTTAACACCTCTCCTTCCCTTTTCATTTATTCCTCAAATATTTTGAACATACTCAACAAAAATTGTATAGGTGATACAATGCAGATACTGACTGTTGATGTTTGTTTTTCTTCAGTCATTCTCAGTTGTGTCTGACTTTGTGAACTCATTTGGGAGTTTTCTTGGCAAAGATAGTAGAGTGGTTTGCCATTTTTTCTTCAGCCCATTTGATGAGAAAACTAAGGCAAACAGGATTAAATGACTCGCTGAGGGTGCTACAGGTAGTATCCGACTCATATCTGACTCAGGAAGATACGTTTTACTGATTCAGATTGGCATATTATCCATTGCACCATATAGTTGCCCCCAGAAACTGATAGTCCCCAGAATTTCCTAGGTGAGGACATGTGCCATAAAAATTTTGTGAGATTTTTACCCTTCTCCAAAATGTAGATTGGATTGGATTCATAATATTAGAACCCAGGGCCCTGTTTATATGAATTATCTGAGTAAGGGATTGTGCCATCTACCTGTCTCTCTCTTAGTTTTCTCCCCTACTTCCAGACCCCTCCCTCCCTTCACATTTACCCAACCTCTCTCGCACCATAGAGTCATATACTGTTAAGAGTTAAATGAAACTTTAGAATCACAGAACATAGACTGTTACAGCTGAAGTAGGGCAGAGAATTATGCAAGCCAGAAATGGGAGGGGCCTTAGAACATAGAATGTTAGAGCTGGGAGGGGCCTTACAATGGCAAAACCACAGAATGTCAGTGCTGGGAGAGACCCTAAAGATAGTCTTTTTCTGCCCCCCTCATTTTACAGAGGAGGAAACAGATTCAGAGAATTTGCATGACTTTTCCAAGGTTACTTACCATTTCTCATATGCCATGCCAGGACCTATGAGGGTACATTCTTGTTCCTTCCTCACAATAACTTTGTGAAATAAGTGGGATATTAGGTCCTGTTTCTCAGATTGGACAAATGAGGTCCAGAGAGAAGTGACCTGCCAAAGGTCTCACAGCAAATCAGTAATGAATAATAGACCAGAATGGACTAGAAGAACCCCTAATTCCACTATTTCCAGGCTGCTCACTTTACTCTGTATTATATAACTTCAGCCACAAGGAAATTATGGTTTTTTAGGGAATGGGGTAAGGGGAAGAAGAGAAAATCCCAGAGCAAAGTAAAGCGATGGGCACCCTGGCTCTCAAGGTTGATGTTCACAGGCAGTGTATATTGCCATGGGACAATTCACTTTGGGGAAACTGAAATCATCTTTCTAAAGTCAGCAGGCTTAGGGGGCAGAGTGAAGATGGTGGCATAGAAACAGGGATCTGCTAGAGTTCTCTCCCCAAATCCCTCAAAAAAACCTGTAAAAATTACCCTCAACAAATTTTAGAGCAACAGAATCCACAAAAGGACAGACTGAAGCAAATTTCCAGCCCAAGACAATCTGGAAGTTTGACAAGAAGGGTTTATCGCATCAGGTTGGGAGTGGAGTGCAGTTCAGCATGGGCCGCACCAGCTCAGACAGAGCTGGAGCAGGCATTAGGGGACTGAATCACTGGTGGATGCTGTACTTTCCAGACTTCTCAACCTACAAAAACCAAAGAGAGCTGAAGCAGAGGCTGCTTCTGGAGCCCTATACTTAACAAAGAACACAAAAGTCAGATAATTGGTTGAGAAAATGAACAAAAAGGGGGAAAAAACAGACTATAGAATCTCACTTTCTCTGTGAAGAGATATTTTATTATGTTGTTGGTGTCAAAGAAGATACAATCAGAAGAAGACAACAAAGTCAAAGCTCCTGCAGCCAACACCTCCAAGAAAAGTATGAATTGGCCATGAAAGAGCTTGAAAAGAATTTTGAAAATCAATTAAGACAAGTAGAGAAAAAAATTGGGAAGAGAAATGAGACCTGATGCTAGAAAATCATGAAAAACAAGTCAACTGCTTGCTAAAGGAAACCCAAAAAAATTCTGAAGAAAATAACAGTTTTAAAATTAGACTAACCCAAATGGCAAAAGAGGTCCAAAAAAGCCAATGAGGAAAAAGAAAGTCTTAAAAAGCAGAATGGGTCAAATGGGAAAAGAAGTCCAAAAGCTCACTGAAGAGAATAATTCCTTAAAAATTAGAATGGAGCAAATGGAAGTTAATGACTTTATGAGAAATTAAGAAATTATAAAACAAAACCAAAAGAATGAAAAAAACAGAAGACAATGTGAAATATCTCATTGGAAAAGCAATACTGACCTGGAAAATAGATCCTGGACTACCTAAAAGTCATGATCAAAAAAATTAGTCTAGACATCATCTTTCAAGAAATCATCAAGGGAAAACTGCCCTGATATTCTAGAACCAGAGGGTAAAAAAGAAATGGAAAAAAATCCACTGATCATATCCTCAAAGAGATCCCAAAAGAAAAACTTCTAGGAATAATAATCAAATACCAGAGTTCCCAGGTTAAGGAGAAAATATTGCAAGCAGCCAGAAAGAAATAATTCAAATTTTGTGGAAATACAATTAGGATAACACAAGATTTAGCAGCTTCTACAGCAAGGGATCAGAGGGCTTGGAATATGATATTCCAGAGGTCAATGGCAATAGGATTAAAACCAAGAATCACATAGCCAGCAAAACAGAATTTAATACTTCAGGGGGAAAAAGGGAACTTCCGTGAAATAGATGACTTCCAAGCATTCTTGTTGAGAATTTCAGAGCTGAATAGAAAATTTGACTTTCAAATACAAGAATCAAGAGAAGCATGAAAAGGTAAACAGGAAAGAGAAACTATAAGGAACTTATTAAAGTTGAACTGTTTACATTCCTATATGGAAAGATGATATTAGTAACTCATGAGACCTTTCTCAGTATTAGGATAGTTGGAGGCAATATATGTATGTGTATATGTGTATATACATGTATGTGTATATGTATGTATATGGAGAGAGAGAGAGTGAGAGAGCACGCACATATAGGGCAAGCTGAATATGAAAGGAAGATATCTAAAAAATAAAATTGTTGAGAGGAATGTACTAGAAGAAAATAAAGGGAGATGTAAAATGTAGTAAATCATCTCACATGAAAAAGGCAAGAAAGAGCTTTTACTATGTAGGAGAAGAAGGGGAAGATGAGAGGGAATAAGTCAGCCTTCCTTTCATCAGATTTGACTTCAGGAGGGAATAACATACACACTTAATTGGGTGTGGAAGTTTATCTTACCTCATAGGAAAGCGAGGGCGGGGGGGGGAAGAGGATAAGAAGGCAGATTGGGGGAAGGAGTAATTGGAAGCAAACACAGGTCTAAGGAGAGAAAAGAATAAACAGAGGATAGAGAAATATACACAACATCACTACTATGGAAGTGTTTTACACGACTTCACATGTATAATCTTTATCAAATTGCTTGCCTTTTCCATGAGGGTGGGTTGGGAGGGGGGACAGGAGAGAATGTGGAACTCAAGGTTTTAAAAATGAATGTTAAAAATTGTTTTTACATGCAACCAGAAAATAAGATGTAGAGGTAATAGGGTATAGAAATTGATCTTGCCCAACAGGAAAATAGAAGGGAAGGAGATAATGGGGGTGGAGGGGTGTGGTAGAAAGGAGGGCAGATTGGAGAAAAGGGTAATCAGAATACACGCTGTCCTGGAGTGAGGGGAGGGGGAAGATGGGGAGAAAATTTGAAATTCAAAACTTTGTGGAAGTGAATGTTGAAAACTGAAAATAAATAAATATATATATATATATTTTTAAAAATCTTAAAAAAATGTCAGCAGGCTTCTAGGATCATATCCTGCCATTGTTCCCAAAGTGGGCTCCTGGCCTAGGGTGTGTATGTATGTGAGCATTTGTGACACCCTGGGAGGGTGGAGAGAGGAGGGTAGGCTAGAGTTTGTATACAAACCATGGCAGGATGTTATGCTTCAGTCAGTCAGTGTCCTTGGCTGAGGTGACTATCTGTAGACCAAAAATGTCAAGTAGTCATTTCTTATCTAACAGTGGTGATAAATATGCAGTTGTTTGACTTAAGAAAGAAACTACCTACTTCCTTCTCTGACCCCACCCCTTCTTGTAGGTGGGACCACTCTTTCTTAACTCCTCCCTTCAGATATTCCCATGGGCATTAACTTTTCCTTAGTTACCAATGTGGGGGGAGGGGTATAGGGAGAAAGAAGGATCTGATTCTTCTAATTTGCCCTGGACAGGTGGTGAAGGAGGGGATTTGCCAGAGACCACTGCCTCAGGGAGAGATTTCCTCTTGCTTCTACTTACCATAGTTCCTCCTCCCACTGCTGGCTTATTTTATATCTAGTCTGGACTCGTTTAAACTTTTTCCTCATTTGGGTAACTTATAATGTTGTTGTTGATCAGTTGTGTCTGGCTTTTCATGATCCCATTTGGGATTTTCTTGGCAGATACTAGGGTGGTGTGCCATTTCCTTCTCCTGATCATTTTGCAGATGGGGAAACTGAGGCAAATAGGGTTAAGTGACTTGCCCAGGATCATGCAGCTAGTGAGTATCTAGGTCTATCTGAAGTCAGAAAGATAAGTCTTTCTGACTCCAGGTTGGGCACTCTATCCACTGTGCCACCTAACTACCCCCAAATTATAATATATGTGTGTGTGTGTATGTGCATGTGTGTGTGTGTGTGTGTGTGTGTGTGTGTGTGTGTGTGTGTAACACATCAAAACTGTTTTTTTGGTTTATCTCAAGTCCCTCCAGCTGGTGAGCTCAGCAATTAAAAAATGGATCTCCTCCCTTTGTATCCCAGGGTGACTGTCAGTTCCTGCTTAGCTGCTATTACTTTTCCCCCAAGGAAACACAAGCACACAATGAACAATATCTCAGAGAAATTGATTTCTTTAGAACATTTATCAAATATAAGTAACCAGGGGCTCAGAAGCATTTTGCATAAAGCACTCCTCACTGAGAGAGATTGATTACTCAATATTCCATGCCTACATGAGGTGAGAGGTTTGGGAGAAGAGAGATTCTGGTCTTCTGGCTACCAGGTTTAAGAGGTAAGTCACAGCTTCAGATCCTCTTCAGGGAGAGGTCCCTGCAAGGAGAGAAATACTCTGGAAGGAAGCTGACATGTTTCTTCAGATGACCTCTGGTACCTTGATAGTGCTTCTGTTACCAGCTTACTATCCCAGAGACTTTGATGAATTTCCCCTTGGTTAAAATCTGGGGTTCTTCTCTTTCAATCTCCCTCTGTCTGTCTCTGTCTCTGTCTCTCTCTGTTTCTGTCTCTCTCTTTTTCTGTATCTCTTTCTATGTCTTTTTCTCTCTTTGTCTCTCTATCTCTTTTTCTCTCTCTCCGTCTCTGTCTTTCTATCTGTTTCTGTCTCTGTCTCTATCTCTCTGTCTCTGTCTCTCTCATCTTGCTTCCAGTAAAAGAGCTAATTCACTGTGTGTATTGTCAAGTATACTTTCATCTGTATAGTTTCTCTGATTGTTATCAGCTGAAATAAATGGATTTCTTTGCTACCGATGTTCTTTGTGTAACTGATTTGAATTGAAGAGTCAAATCTTGGATCTCTAGCTTGAAGCGCTCTTTCCTCATTAAGGGATAACCATCAGGAATCCAGCTTGAAGCTAAAATGGATTTCTTCTAAACCAACATTTTTGGGGGGAGGTGGGGAAGGCAGAGAAATATAATTCTAGCCCAGTACCCATTCTCTGAGAAGAATACAGTGACAAGCCTTTAATGTCAACTTCCTGCTTCCCTTCCTGGCAGGAATCAGTCTTCCTCAAAGGAGAGTGGACAGAGGCTATGGCTATCTATCCATGCCTCCCTGTGACCCACATCTATGAGCTGCATAGGCAACACACATACACTTTATACAAAAAAAAAAATTCTTTAAACAAATTTTAAAAAGTGGCTTATATAGGCTCAGCATAAGAGGCAGAGTGAAGGGTCAGGTACGTAAGAGTTTCACCTTTTGTAGTTATCCACAAATGAGGACTGCTATAATCTTCCCCAATTGGAACAATAGCAGCTGGAGAGGGGCTGAGCTCTTGTCCTTTCTCGACCTCCCTCTGATTGAAGTCCCAGGCTTGGAGGCCATGGCATTTAGGGATGAAGCTACTTGGATATTGAAGGCTGTGTCAGCAATGACCTTTCTTCCACATACCATCTTGGCCACAATCTCTTCCTACAACTGCATCAATGCATACTTGGGGCTCAAGTGCAAGTCATGTCATCATTTCTCTGATGGCATGGTCTTCCTCAGCAACCAAGGATGAATACACCAACAAGAAGGGCTATTTTTCTGAAACCATCACTGGACCCAAGCCATCTCTTGCTCTTTCTTCTCTCTCCCTGAGGGAAAAGAATGATTAAGCCTTCAGTCATAGTGTCAGGGCTCTCCAAGGTTCAAGTAGAAAAGGATTGATGAGGCTCTGTTTACACTTACAAAATCATAAACTTAAAAAGGAGTGTTAGAGAACTGATCAACAGTTCTCTAAACTGTTCAGATCAAGATCAAGAATCAGAAAAAGAATTTGAGGCCCAGAGATGGAAGGTGACTTGTTTCACCTGAAACAGCCAGAAAGAGCAGTCCCAGAAACTGAATCCAAGGTCTTCTGATTCTGCAAATAGGGTTCTTTCCATTACTTCATATTGCTTGGAATCTATAACCATCTCATTGGCAAAGGGACATGAGAGCATCTGCCTGGGAGGAGCCTGATCAGGGAAATACAGAAGGACTTTTCACTGTTTTAACTACTTTTCCTCCTCTCCAGACTCTGAGAAAAAGCAATCTACATTCACTGTCCACTTACTCTCTTCCTATTTGTTCCTCAATCCTTTGCAATCTGGCTTTCTGTCTCACTACTTAATTGAAACTATTTTCTCTCAAGTTACCAGTGATTTCCAAATTGTTGAATTTGCATGTCTTTTCTCAGTCCTAATCCTTCTCCTCCTGTCTGCTTCATTTGACATGGCTGACCACCTTCTTTTCCTTCTTTCTTGATTTTCACAGCACTATTTTTTGGTTCTTCTCCCATCTATCGGACCCCTCCTCAGTCACCATCACTATCTTGCCATCTGTATCATGCCCCTACCTGTGGGCCAAGATTCTGTCCTAGGCTCTCTTTTCCTCTCCCTCTACAATAAACATTCTCTCTCAGCAACCTTATCAGGTCGCATATCTTAATCACTTTTATGCATATGATCCATATACAAATATATTTATATATCTATAAATGTATATATGTGTGTAAAAGAGTGTGTATATATGTCTGTAAATGTATATATATATATCTTAATCACTTTTATGCATATGATCCATATACAAATATATTTATATATCTATAAATGTATATATGTGTGTAAAAGAGTGTGTATATATGTCTGTAAATGTATATATATACATCCAACATATATATGCATTTATATATACACATATAAATCCACATTTATGCATGTGATCCATATATAAATATATGTACATATAAATTATATATAGCTAGAATATATAAAGATACATGTAAATATGTGTGTATGTGTGCACATATATACATATGCATGTACATACATACATACACACATATCCAGCTGTACCTGTCCCCTGAAGTCCAGCCTCACGTCTTCACTTGTCTATTGTCCATTTTAAATTAGATGTACCAGACACAATATGTCTGAAACCAAAATCATCATTCCCTCCATCCCCAACCATCTTCTTCCTCTTCCAAACTTCCCCATTTTTGTCAAAGTCACTACCATTCTTTCGGTCTCCCATGTTCCTAACCTCAGCATTATCCTAGACTCTTCACTCTCCCACATCACCCATCACTTGCCAAATCTTAGCAGTTCTGTCTTTACAATATCTCTTGCATCTGATCCCCTTTCTCCTTGCACCCAGCTACCACCTTGGTTCAGACTGTTACCACTTCTCACCTAGATTATTGCAATCAGCTCCTAGTTGATTTCCCTACCTTAAGTCTCTTATCACTCCATTCTATCCTCCACAAAGTAAATTTTTTAAAGCACAAATCTAATCACATGACTGACATATTTAACTCCTGTGGCTTCCTAATGCTTCTAAGATAAAATATAAACTCTTCTGTTTAACTTTTAAAATCCTAGACAATCTACATGTAATGAGGCTGTCCCCCATACATAACTTTATTTCCTGCCAGGAGGAGAAACAGGGGCTGGGGCCAGAATTTTGACCACTCTGCTCTTATTAGAAAAAAAGGGTATGTGCTAGAATTATATCTATATTCTCCTTTAAATATTGTTAGTTTCAGGTTCAAGCTAAACTTCTGATTGCTGATCATTAATGGAAAAAGGAGAACCCAAGATTTATAGCCAAGAATTGACTTCTTTCCCACCAAATATCAATGCCACAGTGAACACACACAAAACTAATAGTAAAGAAACCCCATTTATCCAAGACAATAGCAAAACAGAAATCAAAGAAAGTATACATGTTTGAACATATGCAAGACAGCACAGCATGAAGGACTTCTTCCATTGAGAGTGAGGTAACTCAGTTCAACCATGAGAAAGAGTCTCAGATCTCACTCAGGAGAATTTTCCCCTAATTCTCTAGTGTAGCAAGTTAGGGAAAGGGTAATTATCATAGTAACAAATCCACCATTTATGATCATTGTGGATTAAATAACCATACTTATGTTGGATGTATTTGCAAGGAGAATGCAGCCTTAGTCATGAATATGTTAATGCAGTTTCTGGGATGAAGAGTAGAACCCGGGGGTTACTCTGGGACCCAAGGACAGTCACAATATCATTTCTAATTCCTTATACGTCTATTCCACCTGGACTCATTGGACCTTGTGCAGTGATGATGGTAAACATTAGGAAATGAGAAGCGCCAAATTGACCCCATTTCCCAAATCCTCATAGGGAGATCTCCATGTAACTTAGGAAGCTACGTGAATCAGATTTCTGTTCAATATGGAAGTCAGTTTTCTTTATCTTTGTTTTTTCATCTACTTGTAAAATGCTATTTATTTTGCTCATTTGTTTCGGGAACTTTGTGAAATATTCCTTGTCCTGTTAATTTGTAAAACTTTGTATTTAGAAGTAATTGTGACTTTTCTCTGTATATGACTAATTAATTATATATGATATTTCAGACTACTCTATGGCATTAGTGAAATAAGTCAGAGGACATTGCTTATGCTTCCTTAGAGACCACAGAAAACTACTCTAAATTTTGGATGAGGGCTGTGTTTAAAAAAATAACACCCCTATTTACAAATTTCAAACAGAGGGAAATATTGAGCTGGGCTTATATGAGCAGCTCAATTTTCCTAACATGGAGACACCATTAAACTGTCTTTTGAGCATGCCTAGTTTGCCTAACATAGAGCCCTCCGCATCCTCTACCAGGTGCGTGATGGTAACCTCCTCTGATTGACTGCCTGCCTGCCTCTTTAAAATTGGCAAGACTGAGGTGTTTATTCTCTTTTTCCCCACACCCTTTCTTCCTGCTGCAATCTTTTTGCCAACTCTTATTTGCTGAGACCAATGCCCAATGTAGACACCAGGAGCAGAACTGGTGAAAGGGCTCACCTTCCCAGCTCTCTCTCTTTTACCCTGACATCAGAAAATGAGCCTGGGGGTGTTGTTTGTTTCTGTGCTATGCCGTTGGTCTTCCTCAGTTGAGGTTGCAGAGTCAATCTCCATTAACCTTGGAATTCCAACCGTGGAGACCTTGGAGCCAAGATTTCAGGTAGGTGGTACAGCCAACAATTCTTAGCATGAAAACCCTAAGAAGCTAACTAACTTGCCTGGGACTTAGATCCAAGATGGGTTTTGGACTTGGAGCTGAGATTACACTCTACTGAAAATGAGCTAAGCCATGAACCTAATACTCCTCCCCCAAAACTGAGATGGTACAGAAGAGGAAAAGAATGATTCCATCAATGTGTTACAGGGAGTAAGTTTGTATATTTGTGATTATGCCTTCTGAAGTAAACATTTGTAATAGCTAATCTGCCTGTTAGAGGCAATGGAACTGAAATGCAAGGAACCACCTCCCTACACCATCATATGCGTAGAGCCTAGACACCACCAAACCCCTTAAGGAATTGCAGAATTCTCAGAGGGGTGAAAGGATAAACTATAATCTACCTGGTCATCAGGAAGTAGGGCCAAGGTAATCTGTATTTTTATGCATGTGTATGTACACATGTATGTCTTTATATGTATACATGTATAAGGGCATATTTACATATGTACTCTCTCCTATTAACATAACATCCTTGCTAAACAAATTGTAGTATATGAATACAATGGGATATTATTGCACTGTGAGAAATGAAGATATGGATAGTTTCAGAGAAGACTGGAGTGACCTGTATGAACTGATGCAGTGATGTGAAGAAAGCCAGAAAAATAATTGGTACAACAACAACATTCTAAAGAAAACAACTTTGAAAGACTTGAGAATTGTAATCAATGAAATGAACCCCCAGAATTCCAGAGGACTGGTTACCCAAAGAGGATGGACTTGAGATGCAGAGTAGAGCATACAACCAATGTGGGGATTTGATTTGCTTGACTGTGTGTATTTGTCTCAAGGGCTTACTTTTTTTCCCAAAGATGGGGGCTGTGGGTGGGAAAGGGACAGGGATAGGATAGCAAAAGAACAATAAAGAAAAGAAAAAGTAAGGCATCTTTAATTTAAAATGAAGACAAAACCAAAGTGAAAAAGGCGAATCAGGATAACTTACAAAGCTGTGGGTTGACTTCATATATAATACATTTAGAATCTATTTCAGACCTTTTTTCTGTTCTGCTCTGTATTTGCATGTGGCCATTTTGTTTGGTTTTCACAAAGTTCAGAATAAAAATAAAGCAATATAATTCTATTCCCAGCACCAAGCATAGTTCCTGGCACACAGTAGATGCTTAATAAATGCTTATTGATTAATTGATAAAGCTGAATTGAAAGTTTTTTTCAGGCACGTGGCAGAGCCTTTCATATCTACTCTCAAATTCATCAACTACTACCTAGGGGAAGGGCAAAGACTAAGAAATATATACCCCTCTCCTAATCTGGTTTGTTAACTGGAAGAGTTTTCCAACTCATCAATTGTTTCTAGGTGTCTGGAATCTTGCCTCTAGTGCTTACCAGGCTCCAGGCACAGTGCCTGGCATGTACAAGTCACTTAATAATTTTTATAATTGAATTGAGAAAATTACTTAGGTCTCTGATTTGTTCATCTGTAAAATGGAAATAAAGGAATAATAAAACCTGCTATACTACTCCCTAGGGCAACTAAGTGGTGCAGTGGATAGAGCACCAGACCTGAAGTCAAGAAGACTCATCTTCCTGAGTTCAAATCTGGCCTCAGATACTTACCAGCTATTGACCTTGGGCAAGCCACTTAACCCTGTTTGCCTCAGTTTCCTCAGCTGTAAAACGAGAAGGAAATGGCACACCATTCCAGTATCTTTGCCAAGGAAATCCAAAGTGGGGTCACAGAGTCAGATGTGACTGGGAAAATGACTGAACAACAAATTATTCCCTCACAGGGTTGTTTTTGAGAATCAAACCAGATAATATACGTAAAACACCTCAAAAACCTTAAAGCAAGACATATTATATATATATATATATATATATATATATATATGTGTGTGTGTGTGTGTGTGTGTGTGTGTGTGTATGTGTGTATATATATATATATATATATATATATATATATATATATATATATATATATATATATAATCAATTATACCCCTCCTAACTATGGCTGTTCTCCAAATTTCTTCCCTGGTTCTTCTCTTTATGTCTATGTTTCTTTGTGTGTCTCTCTCTATTTCTCTGCCTCTGTCTCTGTCTCTCTGTGTCTCTATCTCTCGGTCTCTATCTCTTTCAGCTCATCAACTGCCATTGATTTAACTATCATCTCCTTCAGATGATTCTCAAATACACATGCTCAGTCCTTGTCTATTTCTCCAACCCTTACCCTTACTTTCATTCTTCTAACACTAATTGCCTATTAAACAATTCAAATTGAATGTCCTAGCCATAATTTGAATTCAACATATCCAAAACTGAATTCATTTTCCCACCCCCATCCACTCTTCCAAACTTTCCTATTTCTGTTAAAGGCATCATGCCCTTCCTGTGTTTTGGGTTCATAATTTTTACATTATCTTTGGTCTCCTTCAGCCCACATAGGTTATCAGTTGCCAAATCTTGACATATCTGCTTTCACAACATCTCTCTATGACCTTCTCCCCACTCACAAAGCTACCTACTGCTTAAATCCAGGCTCTCATTACCTGTCACCTAAATTATTGCAACAACATCCTTATTGTTCTCCCTACTTCAAGACCCTCATCACTCAGTTTCCTACTACACAAATTACTTTTCCTAATTGTGTGATTCCCCTTCTCATCTACCACCAGTGACTTCCAGTTCCCTCTAGAACAAAATATAAACTCCTCTGTTTAGCCCTTAAAACCTGACAACCTACCTTTCCAGTTTCGTTGGATGTTACTGGCCTTCCTATGCTCTGTGATCCAGTCAAACAAATAGCCAGCTAATTATATGATGCAAGTAGTAAGCATTGTAGGTATGACATATATTGTTTTCCCCATTTTTCACATGAAGTTAAGTGACTTTCTCAGGGAGCTAATATTTCTATTGCTCTCTACCCTAATCAGACTACATCATAAGTATTGTGTTTGGTTTGGGGGTGCTACATTTTAAAGACACAGATGACTGTGTATTTACTTGGAATGTGTTTTAAATATTCTTATGCATTTACATGTTCCCCTACTCCCATTTCCCCATAGAAAATCAATTTCTTGAGGGAAGAGATTTTTATCTTTGTATCCCCAGTGTTTAGCATATTTTGTGGCATATTGTAAGTGTTTAATAAATATTTATAGATTCATCGATTAATTATATTCCAAAGATATGACCCGGATGCTGACAAGCCTGGAAACTATGTCATGTCAGAAAGGGTTAGGAACATTTGAAAATCAGGAAACAAGTATTTATTAAACACCTACTCTGTGGCAGGCACAGAGGAAATGATCTGAATGGGGATCCAGAAAAATAGATGGCTGGAAGGAGTGGTTAGATAGATAAAAGAGAACCAGGGGAGAGTGATACCCCAAAAACCTTGAGGGAAGAAATATCAAAGAGACAGTAATCAACAATGCCAAAGGCTGCAGAGAGGTCAAGAGGAAGGAGGATTGAGAACTGGTCATTGCAAGCTTGGTTTTTAAACTTGAGGTCCAACAATCTTTCTATTTAAATATTCAAATGGTTTTGGAATCTCATCAATTTGAAAGTTACCTTTAACATTTACTAGATTCTAATCCATCCACATTTATCCATTCTACCTAGTTCTTATCTCTGTCCTCCCCTTAACACGTGGGGTCCAATTTGCTGGAAACCTCTCTTATTTTTTTCTGAAATGGTGAGCACTCTGGCTGGACCTGTCATCCCTTGCCCTCACCATATGAACAGCCCAAACTCCCTTCCTAGAATACACTTTCTTAAAGATAATTTATATTTGCTTGTTCATCTTTGGAATTCTTCAATGACTATATATTGCCAGCTATTCACACCTAATAAGCTTCTCCATTGCTTTTGGTGTGACACTTATTTTTAATTCTCAGGATGCAGTGGTATTTCATGTCTCTCGGTGATATAGCAATACTAATAGAATGTTGGTATGTTTAAAAATTGGCCTTTGCCTTCATGAGAAACCTAAAGTTATTAAAAGAGTTTTGAATTTTCCTAAAGACAATCCAAACCACTCTCATCTTGTTCACTTCTGGGTCTATCTTATCCACTGTGCTATCTATTTGAGATATACATACTGATGGGCAAGCACCATGGGCTGTCCTTCCAAATGCTTGTTGTAACCAGAGAACTAGATGTTCTTTATTCACTTGTTTTTTCCTACATATGCTTAATGGATGGAATGCTCAAATTCCATTGAGCATTAGAGATTTCTTCCAAGATGAGTTCATGAAACCAGGAAAATATTATCTACAAATGAGTATCTGGAAGATCTACCATTTGCAGAAAATCTTTCTCCAATATGGATTTTTCCAAGGTCTCTTTGACAATGGCAAACACTTGTTTTATGACTCCCCTGATGTTTCTTTTTTTTTGTTTTGTTGTCTAATTTATTTATTTTTTACTTCTCAAAATTCACTTCCACAAGAATTTGAATTCAAAATTTTCTCTCCATCTCTCCCCACCCTCCACCCCAGGACAGCATGTATCCCATCCACCTCTTCCTCCAGTCTGCCTTCTATTATCCATCCTTCTTCCATCCCTCTTCCCTTCTATTTTCCTTTAGGGCAGAATAGATTTCTATACTCCATTACCTGTATATTTTAATTTCCAATTGCATGCTAAAACAATTTTTAACATTCATTCTTAAAACTTTGAGTCCCATATTCTCTCTCTCCCTCCTCACCACCCTCATTGAGAAAACAAGCAATTCAATATAGGTCATATATGTGTAACAATGCAAAGCACTTACATAATGTGTGTGTGTTTGTCCTTCATTGCTGAAGAAGACCATGCCAGCAGAAAAATGATGACATGACTTGCACTTGACTTTGTTTTGAGTGAGGGAGGGCTGTGTAGGTCACCAGCCTCATTTCTCCTCCAGAACCATCTGAATCCAGTGACCAGATATTCATCAGGATGACTGGGGATGACCCAGGATGAGACAATTGGGGCTAAGTGACTTGCCCAAAGTCACACAAGTAGTGACTGTCAAGTCTGATGTGAGATTTGAACTCAGGTCCTCCTGACTCCTGCACTGGTGCTCTATCCACTGCACCACCTAGCTGCTCCCAATATAATAGTTATGTTGTAAAAGACTAACCACATTTCCCTCTGTCCTATCCTACCTCTATTTATTCCATTCTCTCCCTTGACCTGCCCTCCCAAAAATAGTGTTTGCTTCTGATTATCCCTTTCCCCAATTTAATGTCCCTTCTCTTATCTTCCCTCTTATATCCCCTTTCTCTTTGTCTTCCTGCAGAGTAAAATAGATTTCCATATTCAATTGAAGGTGTGTTATTCCTCTTTAAGCCAAATCCCATGAGAGTAAAGCTCACTTGTTTCCTTTCATCTCCCCCTTCTTCCTTCCATTGTAAAAGCTCTTCCTTCCCTCTTTTATGTGAGATGATTTGCCACATTGCTCTCCCTTTCTCTTACACGTAGTATATTCCATTTAACAGTAAATTTTATTTTTTTAGGTATTCTCCCTTCATATTCAGCTCACCCTATGCCCTATGTGTATATATGTATATATGTATATAGAGACACACATATATGTATACATACATATATATATACCCATGTACATATACGTACTTACACATATGTTATGACTTTTACTTCCTCTAGACAGTCAAGTTCGACCATCTTCTCAGCGCTTAGCCAGGGCCATAGACAGACTCCTGCAGGGCTCATCCATAGTATTCTGCCATCTTGGCTCCACCGCCCTCCCCGCTATGTTTCTACTCTGAGGGTCAGTGAGGAGTATATTTTTGTTGTATCTTCCATGGAATCTTGCGTGATTTTGATGTATGTAGAAGAGAAGCATTTTTGTAAAAAGTCCTATAAGGTGTCATTTTGTTCTACTGAATCAAATATCTGTTTACTTATTTGTTTTTTGGTAATCAACAAACAATAAGCTGAGTAGGTTGATATTCTTAGCATCTTTCAGTTCATTATTGGAGTCTGTTGTCTGGTGATATCCTTGACAGAGATGTTCTCAATTCATGGAGAGATGATGACTGGGACGATAGGTAAAGTTGGTCATGGTTGATATCTTTTCAACTGCTTTTCTCCATAATAAGAGAGTCAATTGTTGCAAGTGGATCTTGTCTCTCAACTAATCCTTCAAAACAGAGACTTTAAAATTATAAAAAGAACCAGAATGGGCCTTAAATCACATGATGTTGGAGCTAGAAGATAACCTAAAATAGCAGAATATAGACTGTTAATGCATAGAAGTACTTGAAAAGTCATGTAAGCTAATTCCTGTATTTAACAAATAAAATACTGAGGCCCAGAGAAGGAAAATCACTTTCTCAAAGTTACATAATTAGTATCTTCTGTGTACTTCATCTCTACCCCACCTCCCCAGCACCTAGCAAGGTGCTGAATACATAGCAATAATAATCCTAGTAATTATAGGCTTTACGAAGCACTTTCCTCACAATGTTTTAAGTTCGGCCTGACATGTTATTGTCTCTATTTTACAAATGAGGAAATTCAGACTTGGGGATGTGAAGAAAGTTGCCTGAGGTTACACAGGTAGTAAATTTTCAAGCCAGGATTTGGATTTGGATTGTATCACTCCCAGTCTAGTATTCTTTTAATGTCAATAAATTCTTGTCATCTCTTTGATTCCTGAGTCATCAATGTGCCCAGGATGAGTCCAATTCCACTCTGCCTCTCCTAGGGCAGCCTGGGACTCCTGCTACAGAAAAGGACCTTCAGGCAGGGGGCCTGCTTTGTTCCCAGACACGGTTGGATGCCCTCATCTAGTTTGATAGAAACATTCCTCCCCTCCCCCTAGCCCTGCTTCTAATGGGATTCATCCTCCCTGTCACAGGGTATTGGACATGGCTCTGGGAATGTGGGAATTCCTAGCTGTTGTTTTCCCAAGGGAAAATAGTGGTGTTGGATTTGCTTTTTTCATCAGAAATGTGGCATTTTAAGTACTTGAGCTTAAGTATTACTTGGCAGAATTACCTCTTAGCTACTGTCACTCTCTTCCTCTAGTCTTAGGACACTTGACCCCAAGATCCTTTCAGGTTCAATACCATGTCTATCATTGAATCATAAAGTCTCAAAGCTGGAAGGGACCCCTGTGATCCTCTAATCCAACAAATAATCCTAAAAGAATTCCCTCCATGATGCTTTGAAGGAGTAGTTATCCAGATTTTGCCTGAAGAATTTCCATAGTAGGGAACCCACTGTTGGTCCAAATATCCTCTATTACTTTTAGACATGTTTAGGAAGGCTAACTTTATGCTAAATCTACATCTGTCTCTTGGCAACCTTCGCCTATTGCATCTAGTTCTAGTGCCAAGCAGGAGATGTTCAAGTCTTCTTCTATATGACAACTCAAAAGATAGTGACCATATGCCCCTCATGTCTTCTCAGACTTAGCATTCTCAGTTGTTTCAGATATTCCTTAGACAGAATGGTCAGAAGACACAAAGCTAGGAGGAAGGAACCTTGGGGATCACTGAATCCAAACCCATCATTTTAATACCTCAGTAAATTTAGGCTAAAGCAATCGAGAGACTAGCCCAGGATCATATAACTAGTCCTTTCAATTCAATTCAACTAATATTTACTGAGCATCTGCATTTGCATGGCTTTATGCTTAGTGCAGAGATTAGTGTTGTTCAGTTGTTTCGGTCATGTCCAATGCTTCGTGACCCCATTTGGGGTTTTCTTGGCAAAGGTACTAGAATGGTTTGCCATTTGCTTCCCCAGTTAATTTTGCAGCTGAGGAAAGTGAAGCAAGCAAGGTTAAACGACTTGCCCCGGGTCACACAACTAGTAAGTATCTGAGGCTATATTTGAACTCAAGAAGAGAAGTCTTTCTGACTCCAGGCCCAGCACTCCATGCACTGAACAACCTACTTGCCCCCAGCACAGAGAAAGAATCTAGAGATTAATGTGATACAGCTCTTATTTACAGTCTCAGAGGAGAGATGAGGCAAATAGCTTTAACAAAATGCAGTGTGTTACTACCCAGACCACAGGAAAAGTACATACAGAAGGTTAGGAGAATTCAGAAAGGAGGGATAATTTTTAGCTGAAAAGATTGAGAAGATTTCCTGAAGAAAGTGACCTTGCAACTTAAACTTGAAGTCTAAGTGGGATTTCCATAAGTGGAGATGTTTAATTTGTTTTGGGTAGGGGGGAGGAGGAGTGGTTTCCATCTATAGAGAGCAACGAGAAAATATATGATGAGTCTTAGATAGTCTTCCTGTTTTATCCTAGAACAATTTCCATCTCTCCTTATGTACTCAGTGCCCATTTCCTATCCCAGTTTCCCAACAACCACCCAGCTAGAGTGACCCCTCAAAGGTCTCTCCTTGTCTGGCAAAGACTCCTATCCCTACACTTTCCCAATCTTTTCTCCCCATCAAACTTTATATGTTTTTTGCCAATTTCCTCAAGTTTCTTAGGTTCTCAAGTGACAGGAGGCTAAACTGACGAAGAATTCAGATTTGGTTTATTTGTGTGTTTGTCCTTTATTGCTGAAGAAGACCATGTCATCAGAGAAATAATGACGACGACTTGCACTTGACTTTGTTTTGAGTGAGGGAGGGCTGTGCAGGTCACCAGCTTCACTTGTCTTCCAGAGTCATCTGAATCCAGTGACCAGATATTCATCAGGATGACTGGAGATGACCCAGGATGAGGTAATACGGGTCAAGTGACTTGCCCAGTGTCACATAGCTAGTGAGTGTCAAGTGTCCTAGGTAGGATTTGAACTCAGGTCCTCCTGACTCCTGCACTGGTGCTCTATCCACTGGACCACCTAGCTCATGAAAATCAAAGGAAAAAAGTTAGGCACTGAGTCATCTGCCTCTCTTCATCTCCTTATGTTTGAATTTCCTTTTCTCCCACACTTTAGGTGTTCCCAAAGAATCCCCAAACCACACATGCCTATGGACCATGAAAAGCAAAAAGGAAATAAGATGTGTCTGAGCCCCTGACTTGAATCACAGATTATACTAAGTAAAATCAAAATAAGAACAGATAAAGAAGTATTCCTCCTCACTAGCTCATAATCCTAGTAGTAATTAGGTAGCTGTCAGCCTTGGAAATGATCTATATACCTGCAAAACAGGTATCCAGCAGTCTTGGTCAGCTGTTCGAGCCTATGGCTGCATTATCAGTGGTTTCACCTGTCCCCTGTTACCACCTAGAAACTCTTCTAGTCACAAGCTGACAACACTGGCTTTTTTGCTTCCTGTAGACTGCATAGGAAGTAGCAAATCCAGCTCCCATAGCAGCCACCAATCACCATGTTTTCCCTGAGAACAATATAAGAAATTTTCAATTTTGTTTTACTAAAATTTAGGTAAACTTTATCTACAGCATTTTCTGATCGTCTAACTTAATAAACTTGTCAGAAAAGGAAAGGAAAGTTAGTCTGGCATGACCTGTTCTTGGCAGAGTCATGCTAGTTCTTTGTCATCTTTACTTCATTGGATACAGAGGAAATTTTAAATTAAATTCATCATTTAAAAGTATTAAAAATATAAGAATGGGAAAATCTTTCCTACATATACCTCTGTGTGTGTATGTGTATGCATGTGTACATACATATATGTATCTGTATATATAAAATAATATATTAAAAATAAAAAAAAATCTGGCATTATTTTCAATGGTGAAACATTAGAAGCAACTCCCATCACTCTCATTTAATATAGTGTTAAAAATATTAGCTATAGTAATAAGGCATAAAAAGAAATTAAAGGCATAAACATAAACAATTAAGAAGTTAATTATCTGTAATTGAAGATGACATGATGCCAACTCATGCAATTCCAAGAGTATATACAAAAGAATCATATATCAACGTAATGCAATATGGGATAAACTCACAAAATAATTTTTGTTTCCCTATACTTCCAGTAAAAATCAAGAATAATAGTTATGGAAAGCATCAGATATTTAGTCACTAACTTACCAAGATAAATAAGAGACTTATATAAAGCTAACTTGAAATTATTTTGAAATAAATTAAGAAAAAGCGGAACAAATAGAAGGATATATTAATAGCTAGCATATATATAGCAGTTTAAAGTTAATAAAGTGTTGCACATCTATGATCTCATTTGATCCCCTCATCAGCCTGGGTTACTAGCATCTTTCTTTTTATAGATGAAGACACTGCAACCCTGGAAGATAAAGTAACTTGTACAAAGCCACATGCTTACTAGTTGTAAGGCAGGATTTGAATTCAGATCTTGATTGCAATTCACGTTCTATTCGAGTCCATCCACAGTACTATCCATTCTATCCACAGTACTACTTATCTGTCCTAGGAATATTCTCTGTTCATAGTTAAGTTAAACAAATATAGCTAACACGCGTAAAGTTTCCTAACTAATCTACAGATTTTACAAAATACCAATAATATATTTCATGTGATTAGATAAAATCCTGATAAAAGGTAGATGAGAAAGTAAATGGGCATGAATATCAAGAAAGATGATGAAAAGGAAAATGCTTTATGAAATCAGATTATAAAATAGTTAATGTCAGCATTTACTAAGTATTTACTGTGTTCTAAGGCACCATGGGAAGTGCTGGGAGTATAAAGAAATGGAAAAAAACAGGATTTCTGCCTTCATAGAGTTTATGCTCTAATGAAGGAGTAATATGCAAATAGCCATGTGCATATACCTTATAAACAGTGTAAATAGAAGATAATATCAGAGGTGGGGGGAGGGGAGGCAGAGTGGGAGGGAAGAAGTGGGAAAGGTTTCTGGTGATGGTGGGATTTCAACTGAGTCTTTAAGGAAGCCAGGGAAGCAGGAGACAGAGAAGAGGAAGGAGAATATTCCAGGCATGAAGAACAACAAATGGAAAGGCACAGAGTGTCATATGCAAAGAACAAGTTCACCAGGGTACTTGGATTTTAGTTTGTAGAGGGGAACAAAGTATGTGGAGATTGGAAAGGTTAAGAAGAAGTCAGATTGTGAAGGGCTTTACATGCCAAATTGGAGATTTTAATCTGGAGGTAATAAAGAATTAGTCAATAAACATCAGCACCTACCATGTACCAGTCACTATGCTAAGCCCTAGGGATACAAAAACAGACAAGAGACAGTCCTTGGTCTCAAGGAGCTCACAATCTAATGAAGGCGATAACAAGCAAATGGGTACAAACAAGCTATATGTAGGATAAATAGGAAATAATTAAAAGAGGGAAGTCACTAGAATTAAGAGGGTTTGGGAAAGTTTCCTCTAGAAGATGGGTTTTTAGTTAGGACTTGAAGAAAGTTGGTGGAAGTTAGCAGGCAGAGATGAGGAGGGAAAATATTCCATGCATAGGAGCCAACCAGAGAAAATGCTGACAGCCAAGAAATGAAGTGTCTCATTTGAAGAAGCAAGGAAGTCAGTGTCATTGGATCAGAGTCACTAGAGTTTATCGAGTAGGGGTTGGAGGCTGATTTGGTCAGATTGAAGGAAAGATAATGAGTTCTGTTTTGAACTTGTTGAGTTTGAGAAACCAATGAGCTATACAGTTGGAAATGTCCATAAGATAGTTAGTGAAATAAGACTAGAGATTAGGAAAAAGATTGGGGTTGGATATACAGATCTAGGAATCATCTACATAGATAATATTTGAACCCATGGCAGCTAATAGGTTACTAAGAGAGAAAGTATAGAGGAAAAAGAGAAGAGAACCTAGGACAGAACCTTGATACCCATTGTTGAGTGGTATGACCTGGTTAAGCAAAGGAGATTGAGAAGAGATAGTAAGACAAGTAGGAAAAGAACTAGGAGAGAACAGTGAAGAGAAAACCTAAGAGAAGATATTGAGAAAGTAATTGAGTCTCCAAACTTGAAGAGAGATCAATAAAGATGAAGATAGTTAAGAAAACACTGTTACAACTGGCCATTAAAATGTCATTAGTAACTATGGAGATGAAACTTTCAGTTGAATGATATAGTTGAAAATTAAGATTGTCATGTGTTTAGAAATGAGAGGAGAGGAAGTGGAGGCACTGTGTGTAGACTGGTTTTACCAGCAGTTTAGTTAAGAAGGGGAAGAGAGATACACATTGAATACTACCTGGAGATGGTACCATCAAATGAAGGTTTTTTGAAAACTGAATGTTACTAGAAAAATAGAGAAATAGATCAAGTCAAAATAAGAAGTAACATAAAAATAGAATCAAGCATATTTAACCCAACCTGGGGAACAAAATTACTAGACAATAGAGACAATTAGAGAAAAGTGCTAATTTTAAAAAATCATACCTTACAGCATGAAATATAATAAATTCTAATTATGTCAATGATCTAAACATTTTCAAACTATTTTAATAACAAAAGAATAATATTTTTCAGTTATTGAGATGAAGAACATTTCTATTAAGCAAATGGAATTTTTGGAGACAAAACCTATGGCTATCAAGCAAATGGAACTATCAGAGATCAAATCTGTCATTTTGATTACGTAACAATAGAAGGATTTGCACAATAAAAACATTTCTGAAATTAAAAGAGAAAAGGTTTGGAGAAAATACTTGAAAGTCATGTATCATAGAAGGACTGACATCCAGAATCTGTAAAGGACATATCAATAAGAGGCATAGTTACTTCCCAACAGAGAAATGATCAAAGACATAAACAGATTTTCAGATGAGAAAACTATTTATAAACACATAAACAAATGTTCAAATTCTTTAACACGCAAGCCAAGAGAACCTTAAGGGACCACCCCTCTAAATTGGAAAGAGGGAAAAAGGATTTAGTTCAGTGTTGGTAAGGCTAAAGGAGAAGAAGTATGTTATTATTTTATTGTTGACTCCATAACATTTGGGGAAAATAATATGGTAGTACAAAAGAGTCACAAAACCCATAAGCTCCCTTTGAACCATTGATTCCAGCATTAAGACTGTCATAAATGTACTGGGAACTATAATACATTTTTCTCTGCCCATTAGAGCAATGTCGGGAGTTTTGGGTTTTTTATCTCCCTCCCCAGTAATTACCTCTAAAAATGATAGTTCACACTTATATAAAGCTTTAATATTTACTAAATTCTCTCCTCATAAGAACCCCATGGGGTAGGTAGTTCAAATATTATTGCCCTCATTTTGTAGAAATTGAGGTTCTGAGAGATTGTGTCAAAAATATAGTCATATGTAGATTCAAAACCCCAGTATCCTTACTACAAGATAGCCCTGCACAATAACCCTGTCTAGTTCACCCCATGCAGATTTGTGAAACACAAACTCACTGAAAAGATCCTATCAACCCTGAAACTCACACCTCCTCAGTACCACCTGCCTCCTTCTGATTGGAGAGAGTGGAGAGTGAACATCAGAAAGCTCCTTCCAAATCCCCCTTTCCCAGGGCAGCCATCTCATCATTTCCCAGCTGCCTGCAGGACTTCCTCGTGTCCATATTCCTCTTTCTTCTCCCTCACTTTTCAACTTTTTATGTGTTGTCTACCCCCGTTGTATTGTGAACTTCTAGAGGGCCTTTCTTTATATCCTCAGCAGCTCCCACAGTACTCAGCATGTAGTAGGTACTTGGTTGATTGGTTGGTTGTTGTCCTTAGTCTTCAAAGAAGACCAAAATGACATTACTACTGTAAAGTGAAATTTCAGTGTGTCCAATTATGGCTGCTCAGACCAATGTGAGCTCGGAATGCTCTACCCCAGGTTGGGCACAAATAGTCTGTGGGAATATTTGGGATGGATATCTCAAATTTGCACATCCTGCATTTACTTTGTACTGTCTCAATTCTGCTTTGCTCAAAGAGCACAGTACCCTTTTGATGTGGGCACACCATGCTAAGAAGTCCTGTGCCAGTGTCTCCTATGTTGCACAGTCAAATCCAAAGTTCTTGAGAGAGACCTTGAGAGTGTCCTTGTATCGTTTCTTCTGGCCACCATGTGATCGCCTGCCCCATGCAAATTCTCCATAAAATTGTCTTTTTGGCAAGCATACATTTTGCATTCAAATAATGTGACTAGCCCATTGGAGTTGCACTCTTTGAAGCACGGTTTGAATACTTGGCAGTTCAGCTCGAGCAAGGACTTCAGTGTCTGGTACTTTATCCTGCCAGGTGATCCTCAGAATTTTCCTAAGACAGTTCAAATGGAAGCAGTTCAGTTTCCTGGCATGGCACTGGTAGACTGTCCATGTTTCACAAACATATAACAATGAGGTCAACACAACAGCTCTGTAGACTTTCACTTTGGTAGTCAGTCTAATACCTCTTCTCTCCCAAACTTTTCTTTGGAGCTTCTCAAACACTGAACTAGCTCTGGCAATGTATGTATCAACCTCATTGTCAATGTGTACATCCCTGGAAAGTACACTACCAAGGTAAATGAACTTATCCACAGTATTCAGAATTTCTCCATTTGTTGTAACCAATGGTTCTAAGTATGGATGGTATGTGTGTGTGCGTCTGTCCTTTGCTGCTGAAGAAGACCAGGCCAGCAGAGAAATAATGACAAGACTCGCACTTGACTTTGTTTTGAGTGAGGGAGGGCTGTGCAGGTCACCAACCTCACTTCTCCTCCAGAGCCATCTGAATCCAGTGACCAGATATTCATCAAGATGACCCCAGGTTGAGGCATTTGGGGTTAAGTGACTCACCCAAGGTCACACAGCTAGTGAGTATCAACTGTCTGAGGTGAGATTTGAACTCAGGTCCTCCTGACTCCTGCACTCTTAGTTATTGCTGGCAAAATTCTTGCTAGAGTCCTCCTTAATAGACTGGTTCTTCACCTGGAAGATGGGTATATACCTGAGAGCCAGTGTGACTTCAGAAACGGCTGAACAATAGTCAATATGGTGTTTGCTGCCCGACAACTCCAGGAAAAATGCCAAGAGCAGAACAAAGGTCTGTATACAACGTTTGTGGATCTGACCAAGGCCTTTGACACTGTTAGTCATGAGGGCTTATGGAAAGTTATGTCAAATTTGGTTGCCTGGAGAAGTTCATCAATATTGTAGGTCAATTTCATAATGGCATGTTTGCCCAGGTTCTGGATAATGGACAAAGCTCTCGTGCCTTCCCAGTCACCAATGGAGTGAAACAGGGCTGTGTGCTTGCTCCCATGCTTTTTAGCCTGATGTTTTCAGTAGGTACTTAATAAATGTTTGTTAACTGACTCAGTGAATGAATGGGAGGTGAAATGCAAAGTTGTGAGATCTGTTAGAGTTTTGGTGCCATGGAGACATCTGACCCAACCTAGTACTGGGGATGGAGGCCCACTTGGAAAGTGAAAGAGGAGATGCGTTCCTCTTCACTGGGAATGCTTCCATGAAGCCAGACAGTGATAGCACTGTTGTTTGACCTTTCTTCTCAAAGAAGACCATGATATTAGGGAGGTGGTGCCATGATGTACACTTGCATTGATTTGAATTTAAGCAGGGAAGACTGTGCAAAGTCATAGCTTCACTTTTTCTCCAGAGCCATCTGGATTCTGTAGCAAGATATATAGATCAGGAGGACTGGAGATGGCTTAACGGGAGACCTTGGTCTTTTTTAAGCTAAGGCCTTTAACAGTTTGACTGAGGCAATGCCCATTAAGGCTAAGTAAGAAATAAGGTAGAGAATGGTCTCTTTTACCTAGTCAAAAAAGAGAAAAAAAACAAACTAGTCTGGGAGGGTCAGACTCTCAGGGCTTCTGGCCCAAACAGAAACAGTTGCTACTTACATTCATTCTGGGCCAATCAGGGCCCAAACAATGACCAAGCCAGGCTTGGCCTGGGGCCTATTGTTGACCAATCAATGAGAGTCAGAGTGACATTTGGGTTTAAGGCTGTGAAAAGTTGTGGTTTTTGTTTGTCCTTCATTCTCAAAGAGGACCATGACATCAAGAAGGGGATGCCATGACTTGAAAGTAAATTGGATTTAAGTGAGGAGGAGATTCAAATCACCACCCTCACATTTTCCTTCAGAGGTATCTGGGTCCAGAGGTATCGATCAGGACAGCTGGAGATGGTCCAGGATGCCGCAGGAGACCTTGACTTTTTTTAATAGAATTGAGAACAAGGGAGAAATCTAGAAAAAGTCCCCTTGTTTGTCACTACCTCAGAAATGGATTCAGAGAAATCCGATTGTTTCTTGCCAAAGCAAGGGAGTTCTGAAAATACTCCTGCAATTAATGACCTGTCATTGGCCTCTGATTGAGACATTGCAAAAAAAGGACATCAGGTGCCATCTGCTGGGAGCATCAAAGATCTGCAGGAGTGACAAGATAACTATTTGCCAAGAGCTGCACAAGAGTACGAATGGCATGTCAACATTGCAGAGAGCTAGAGACAAGAGGGGATGGTGCACAGGGTAGCAGAGGAACCACAACAGAAGAGTGATGAGGGTACTGATACTCCTACTGTAGCCCCATCATATTCCAGTGTATCACAGGGTATCTCCTTCCTATCTCTGAACTGTCTGGATTACCCAATCACATTCGTGCTGCCTCCAGGAACAGACTATGACCTCACTGCTACAACGCCAAACTCTTGTTCATGGGGGTCCTCGGAATAACCCTGGTGTGTGTTTGTGGAGGGAGGTAAGCAAAGGATATACTCCTGTTACTTGCTTCTGTAGCTACTGAGTTCCCACTGGTGTGCTTACTATGCATACAGAATGAGTCACCATGGCACCTTCAACCCTTACAGAGGAAGCATTTCCTAAATGACAAGATAAAACGAAAAATAATGATAATATTTACTCAAAAGAACCCAAAAGCAGGAATAATTGCAGCATTTACTTAATAGACAGCGAGAAGGAATAATCACAACGTAAAGTCTATCTCTCAGCCTAAGTCATACCCTCCCACCATCTCACGCCAAATTCTCTTGGGAGAGAATACTTAAAGAAAGATTATAGAGAAATGTGAGTGGGAAAACCTAGGAACCTAAGGAAACTCTTCTCCTTGGGCTGAAGATCTCGAAGTTTGTGGTCCCTTCAAGAACCATGTATACCACACGAAGCTGCTTCTCTGTTATGTTTTCCTCCTTTGGTCCTAACTTTTCTGCTGGGAGATCCAGAGTCCATGATCCAGTGACAAATTCTTTGCATTCATGATCACCCTTAACAGAGTACTGAGAAAAATCATTCTACTCTTTCACCAAAGTTGTGCCAAGCCCCTCAGATCTTTAAAAAGAGATTCTGCTTTGTTTGATCCGTTTTAAGTCTCTTCTTATAGCAAAGTCCAGTTCACAGTAACACAGACACAAGGCCTGTGCTTTCTCTCCTGTTTCTTCCTTTCAAACCAGAGAAGGAAGGAGAGGACAACACAGGCACCCCTGAGAGATTTCTCACTCTCAGGCAGCAGATAGCTTTGGGAAGCAATGATCTTGGATAGCTCTTTGCTCAGCAGCAACATTTAACTCTTTTCCTATACCAGTAGCGGTGCCAGCCTTTTCTCCCTCTTCCAATCAGCAGGTTCCCAGCCAAACAGCTGAAGGATCATCTGGAAGCCTTCTGTGCCTTCTGTTCCCTAGCTTCTTGAAGCTCCTCCTGTGATCAGTTTATTCTCCTGCTTCTTCTTCTGTTTATATTTTCATACAGCTTCTTCTTAAAGATTTTTCTCTGACTTCTTAACATCTTCTAAAGCCCTAAGTCAAAACTTCCTGGTGACCAGTGACTCATCTTTATCTTTGAAGTAAAATTCAAGAAATCCAGCTTTCTGTCGGATAGGATCCCAATTGTGCTATGACCCCTAGTTAATTTATAATTTTGTCAGTTATAATCTTTAATGCCCTAAAAACTTCACATGCAAATTAACTTTGTAACAATACCCTGTAGCTATTACTTCCTCCATCACTATTCTACCTTCTAACAGGTCAATTCAGAACATTCATCTAAAGGTAGCTCTCTACCTGGTCTGAACATGTGTCTTTCCTCACCATTCTATCTGTGATATTCTTTCTTCAAAAGTTGGTTTTATCATTTTTCCTTACACTATTCTCAGAAAAACTCCTTATGTTAGTTGCTATAGACAACTGTAGGGAAGGGAAGCATTAGACTGCACAACCAGTTCAAGAATATGTGGAGGACCTGGTCATAAACTTGAGCTATCCCTTGAGACTCTGACGAGCCTTAGGAGACGTGCTGAACATGTTGACATCATATGAAAACCTCTGACTCCTGGGCCACATTAGGGATTAGAAACAGCACCTGTTGGAATTCCTACACAGGGCATAACTGGATGTTATTAAGACTGTACAAGACTCTAAGGAATGGTTGGTTGTTTATAGGCAAATGTTCTTTTCATGAGCTATGTTATATCACTAGTTTTTTTTTCTTTGACTTTTGAATAAACTTGTTCATTCTTTAAACCTTGTGAGTCTGTGAGGTAAGTTGAAGACAATGCATTAAGTGATGCTGGATAGTAAAGCAACCATACTATCTGGGTGAGGGCAATAGACCAGAGAAGTAAGAAATTCTCTGAAGTATACCTGGACCCTTAATATTCCATGAAAGTCTCTGACTCCCAGGTCACATAAAAGATATTATGAAAAGGAAAAAAGGACCTATCCCACATAAAACAATTTCATAGCTGTTTCATATATGATAGGAAAGCTTGGGAAATAATGCATATGTCCAACAGTTGGAGACTGACTGAATAATTTATGTTGGTTTTTGTTCTTTGTTCTCAAAGAAGACAAGAATAAAATCACTATGTTGGGTTCAAGGTACAGTGCGTCCAACTGTGACTGATCAAACCAATATAAGCTCAGAAAGTTCTACCACAGATTGGGCACAAACGGTCCATATGACCATTTGAAGTGGAGATGTTTTTAAATTGGTGCATCTCACATTTCCTTTGAGCTACTACAATTGTTTGTCGTAGAGTTCAATGCCCTCTTTGATACAGGCACACCATGCTGGGTGGTCCTGTGCCAGTGTCTCCCATGTATAACAACTGATTCCAAAGTTTTTCAGAGAGAGCTTAGGAGTGTCCTTGTATTGCGTCTTCTAACTTCCATGTGAGTGCTTGTCATGTGTGAATTCTGTGTAAAATAGTCACTCAGGCCAAGGTACTTTTGGCATTCAAAAATGTGGCCAGCCTGTCCAAGTCGTACTCTATGCAGTACAGTTTGAATACTTGGAAGTTCAGCTCAGGGAAGGATCTCAGTTTCTGGTACTTTATTTTCCCAAGTGATCTTCAGAATCTCCTTAAAATAATTCAAATGGAAGTGATTCAGTTTCTTGGCATGGCAATGGTAGACTGTCCAGGTATCACAGGTACATAACAATGAAGTCAGCACACTGGCTCTGTAGACCTTCAGTTTGGTGGGCAGTCTAATACTTCTCTCCCAGACTTTCCTTTGGAATTTCCCAAACATGGACCTAGATTTGGTAATGTGTGCATCAACTTCATCATATATGTCTACATCCTTGGAAAGTATACTCCCACAGTAAATGAACTTATCCACGGCTTTCAAAATTTCTTCATTTGTTGTTACTGATGGCTCCCCATATGGATGGTGTGGTGCTGACTGGTGAAGAACCTTTGTTTTCTTGGCGCTAATTGTTTGGGTAAAATTAGCACAAGCGGCAGAAAATCAATCCATACTTTTTTACATCTCAGCCTCCGAAGCTGCATTGAGAGCAGTCATTTGTGAACAAAATGTTATGCACCAACTCTCTTTCCACTTTAATCTTGGCTTATAGTCTTTTTAAGTTAAATAATTTACCTTCAGTGTGGTAGTTGACCTTGATGTGGTTTTTATCTTTATTGAAGGAGTCTGACAACATCACAGAAAATATTATGGTAGCAAGTATATAGCCCTGTTTTATTCTGTTGGTGATTGGGAAAAAGTGAGAGTATGTCCATTGCCTAGAACACAGACAAGCATGCCATTATGAAACTGATATACAATACTGATGAACTTCTCCAGGTAACCATCATTTTTCACAAGACTTCACAACTGACAGTATCAAAAGCTTTGGTCAGATCAAGAAATGTTGTGTACAGACATTACTTCTTCTGACAATTTTCCTAGAGTTGTCATGCAGCAAACACAATCATTCCTCAGCCTTTTCTGAAGTCCCATTGGTTTTTGGGGTAGATGACCATCTTTCTGGTGAAGGATCAGTCTATTAAGGGGAACTCGGGCAAGACTCTTGACAGCAGTTACTAAGAGAGAAATCCCTCTGTGATTGTTACAGGACAACCTATTTTCCTTTCTTTTGTTGAGATGGACAATGGAAGTATTCTTGAATTCCTCTTCCCACATAATCCAGAAAATTTCAGTCAGATTTTGTATGAGCAGTAAACCTCTGCTTTGTAAATCTTTGCTTGGATAGAATCAGCAACACCTTGCCACTTGAGAGGAACCTAAGGGTGTTCAAAACTGCATCTTCATTTGGAAGGTCAGCTAGAAAGGGATTGACTTCAACCTAAGGTATACTGGTCAATGGCTTCAGCATTGATTGAGAATATTGGAACATTCTGTTAAGAACATTGTGGAAATGTTCAGCCCATCTCTCTAGGAACATGTCCTTGTCATGAATTAATGTGGTTCCATCATCACTGATGCACCATAGGTCTTTGGTCCATAAATAGCCTTCAGAACATCATAAAATACTTTGGATTGTTACTATCAGTGTAAAACTGAATTTTACCTGTCTTCATATTGAGCAAAGGATCCTGCATCTCTCTAAGCTTTGTTTGCATTTGTCTTTTGACGAAGTTAAACGCTGCTTTTTTAGAGACAGATGGACTATCCTGCTGGTAGACCCTGTGGAGGTCTTGTTTTTTCATTTAGTAGCTTCTGAATTTCCCTATCACTTTTATCAAACCAATCTTGATGTTTATTAGTGTTCTGGTCCTAATGAGTAAAAGTGGTGCCATACACCAAGTCTCTGAAAGCTCTCCACTCCTTTCTGCTCCACTTTCTGCCCACCATATGTTGACTCAGCTTTCTCTTCAAGTTAGCAGCAAACTTTTCCCATTCAGAGAAGCTCTCTAATCTGTTGACATTAAGTATTCTGGTAGTTGTGCCTTGGGGGCCACTGCTTTTGTTGAATGCAAATGTTTAACTTGAAGAGAATAAGTCTATGATTGGTGTAGCAGTCTATGCCATACATCATCTTTGTCACTCTCACATGTCTGTCTCTTCTCCTTACAATGACATAGCCTATTTAATAGTAGTGTCTGAGACCAGATTTGAACTTAAGGAAGATGAGTCTTTCTGACTCCAAAGCCTGGCACTCTGTCCACTGAGCCACCTAGCTACTCCTGAATGTGTATAATAAATACAAAACAACATAAAAGGAAATTATACTAGTTGCTGAAGAGATCAGGAAAAAATTTGCATAAAACGTACCTTGAACAGAGTTTTGAAGAAAACCTGGGATATGAGATTCAGACAGTCTGAATTATGTTTGTATGGGCCAAGAAAAGGGCAGAAGCAAGAGATCTGTTCTAGTAGAAATAATATTTGGCAACTGAGTATTTGAGGTGAGTGAAAATGAGGAGTCCATGGCAACATTTTTAATATATTCTTGCATTCTATACTAGTTATATTTATATAATTATTTATTTTTATTGAAAATGATTAAGTTTATAATTTTAAAAAAATTTAAAATAGGAGGAAGTGGTTGAACTAGATAAATTTGAAGGTCCCTCTTCCTAAATACTGTGCTCCTATAGATGCTATTTGTAGGAGTTTATGGGAAAATGTCAAAAGCTGGTGTTGATAAACCACTTTGAGTCAAGGCTTTCCTAGTTTAAATCCCATCTCAATCTCAGAGTCTATTTGAAATAATAAGGATTAATAGGGTGTAATGGTAATTTAAATGGGAAGATATTTCCCATCCATTAATAGGCCTATGTGACCTGCTTAAGTCACATGGAACAGGAAAGGGTAAAGCAGGAGGGAATAGAGCAATAAGGGTGGAACAGGGAGAGGTGGAGCTAAAGCAGAACTGTGAGTAAGTTAGTCAGGCAGAAATCAGAACTGGGAAAGGCAGCTGGCTAGCATGAGTAAGAGAGCTTATTTGTGATTTGTATAAGGGAGCTGGTTTGTGGGAAGTGTATTGCCCTCTGCATTGTTCTTGTGTATAGATTTCTTTGTTACTACGGTAGATTTGGCTTTCTGATGTTGGGATTTGACTTTCTGGTGTCTGAATAAAGGTTTTGGTTCTGTCTTCCATGTGGAGAGTCTGTTGTATTTCGTGATTCAGAATTGCTCCAGCATATTCATGGTCACTGTAGGCTCTGTAAATATTATACTGGCACTACAAATGGCAACAAGGATGAGATTTTGAAATGTCAGACCTCTATCTGGAGGCAAAAAGACTTTAGAAGAAGATGTGAATATCCTAGGAGAGGAGGATTTGCCTTATTAGTCCCTGGTGAGAGAATGGGCTAAAAGCACAGGACTCTGTGAAAACTGGGAACTGAGGCTACAGAAGGGGGGAACCTAGAGATTTGGAAAGGTGTTTGCAGGGAATACCAATAAAACTAGGGAAAGAGCTGGCTGGAGTGTGTATTGGGGATGTATTGATTTAGGGATCGTATTGCCCTCTGCATTGTTATTCTGTATAGATTTCTTATTACTCTGATGGATTTGTCTTTCTGATCTTGAAATCAGTCTTTCTGGAGTCTGAATAAATATTTTGCTTCTGTCTTCCATGTGGAGAGTCTGTTGTATTTCACAATTCAAAATTGTGCAAGCATATTCATGACTGCCATAGGTGCTGTGAATATTGCATTGACATTGTAGGGCCACAAATACCCCCCAAAAAGACAGGGAAGATGTTCATCAAAGGAAGTCTGTGATTACTCACTAGGAGTCAGTCTGCATGAAATACAAGGAAGGCCAAGAAGGGATCAGGCAATCAGTGTCAGGCAACCAGCCAAGCAGAGTCCTAGAACCACAGGAGACTCTGAGTCAGCCCAGCTCTCTGGAGAATACAATCACAGGATGGATTTTATATGCTCAAGGACGGAGGGAGCTGCCTTCCTTCTGAAATCTGTTACTGGGTGCAGGACTAATGAGCTTTAGCTGACTCTTAACTAGGAAGCTCTCCAGATGCAACATAAATGTGACACTGATTCATTTCCCTTCTAATTCTTGATCTTATACAGCATCTATGGCCTCAGACAGGTAAATATTCAATTCAACAAAGAAAGAGAAGTTGGAAACTGAAAAATAACTTCAGAAGCAGATAATGACTTCATTACAGAGTTTATGGTAGAGATAGAAAGCAAAGCCCTCCATTTTTGAGACATATATATCAGAAAACAAGTTTCAAAGTGTTTAGAAAAAAGATAAGCAGGATTCCATGGCTTATTATCTTGATGGAGAAGTTAGCTCCAAATTTCTGCCTCAAGAAAGAAATTCTGACAACACAGCAATAATAGCTAGCTAGCCTTTTTATAGCTCTTGAAAGATTGCAAAGCACTTTACAGATAGTATTTCATTTGAGTCTTGGAACAACCCTCTGAAAGTAGATGCTATTACCATCTTTATTTCACAAATAAGAAAACTAAGGCTCTGAGAGTTGTGGTTTACCCAGGGTCACATAGCTAGGAGGTATCTGAGATAAGATTTGAGCTCAGGTCTTCCCAAATCGAAGAGGCAGCTAGATATCCCAGTGGACAGTGTCTGTCCACTGTGAAAGAAGACCTGAATTCAGATCTGGTCATAGTTATTAGCTGTGTGACCCTGGGAAAGTCATTTTAATCTCTGTCTATCTCAGTTTCCTCAACTGCAAAATGGGGGAATCATAAAATCCAATAGTACCAAAGCAAACAACAAATACTACAGGGTTGCTGTGAGGATCAAATGACATAATATTCATAAAGCACTTCGCATAGTGACTGGCACATAGTAGAGGCTTAATAAATACCTACTCCCTTTTTTTAACTTTCCTTTCCTCTGTCTCTATCCCTTAAATCACCTAATTGCCACAGAATGTGATTAATTTTAAGAGGGAAAAATTATATGGATATACAAGGAATTTATTGAGAGACTCAAGTTTTAAAAAAGATGGATAGAAGAAAGAAATAAGGTAAGTGCTCTAAATCACTATTGATTAGATAAATGCAAATTAAAACAACTCTGAGGTACCATATCACACCTATTGGCTAACATGAAAAAATGGGAAAATGATAAATGTTGGAAAAGGCGTGAGAAAGCTGGAACACTAACATATTGTTGGTGGAGTTGTGAACTGATACAACCATTCTGGAGAGTAATTTGGAACTATGCACAAAGGGCTACAAAATTGTGCATACCCTTTGACCCAGCAATACCACTTCTAGGTCTATATTCCAAAGAGATCATTACAAATGAGAAAAGAATTCACATGTATAAAAGGTATTTATTTGTGGTGGCCAAGAATTGGAAATTGAAAGGATGCCCATTAATTGAGTAATGGCTGAACAAGTTGTGGTATATGAATGTAATGGAATACTATTATGCTATAAGAAATGATGAGCAGGCAGACTTCAGAAAAACCTGGAAAGAGTTGAATGAACTGATGCTGAATGAAATGAGCAGAACCAGGAGCACATTGTCCACAACAAAAGCCATATTATGCGATGATTAACTTTGATAACCTATCTCTTCTTAGCAATGCAAGGATCCAAGAAAACTCGAAAGGACTCATGATGAAAAAATGCTGTCCACAACCAGAAAAAAGAACTACAGAATCTGAATGCAGATGAAAGCATACTATTTGCTCTCTCTCTCTTTTGTTTCTCATGGTTTCTCCCATTGGTTCTAATTCTTCTTTACAAGATGACTAATGTGAAAATAGGTTTAATATGGATGTATATGATGAGCCTGTATCAAATTGCACACCATTCTGGGGTAAGTGGAAGGGAAAGATAGGGAGAAAATTTGCAACTCAAATTTCATGGCAGTGAATGCTGAAAACTAAAAATAAATATTTTTTAAAAAGAAATAAGACGAGCAATTGAGGATGAATACAATGGAGAGAACTGTATAAAGCCTACTAAAGCCCCAAATGAACTGAGGCTAGTCATGACTGTTAAGTGGAAGGTTGTTAACAGAGAGTAGCAAATAGACAAGACTGTCATGTGTAATTTTGTTCAATCATTTTTGACTCTCTGACCCTTCATGACTCCATTTGGGATTTTCTTCATAAAGACAGTGAAGCAGTTTGCCATTTCCTTCTCTAACTCATTTTACAGATGATAAAACTGAGGCAAACAGAGTTAAGTGACTTGCCCAGGGTCACACCACTCGTGTCTTTGGCCAGATTTGGGCTCAGGAAGATGAGTCTTCCTGACTCCAGGCTGGGTGCTCTATCCACTGCACCACCCAGCTGCCCTGCTAAGTGTATAAAAGAAAATAATGTGAAGTCAGTCTGGAAAGATCAGAACTAGATTTTGAAGGGTTTTTAATTGTACACAGAAGCATTTGTATTTTATCCTAGAGAAAAAAGAGAACTATAAGAGATTTCAGTCCAAGTTGTCATTGACTCAAGTAATGATGACTCTCCTTGGGGACCAGTAATTCAATCGTTGTTCCAAGTCCACCTAACTGGCTTGTGAAGGGGAATCATGTGTAGTAAATCTGACAAAGTAGGCTGGAGCCAGACTATGAAAGGCTTTATGTGCCTACGTATTTTGTTCTAGAGGCAATAGAGAACCATTGGAGATGTCTGACCAAGGGAGGTACATGGTCAGACCTGCCTGTGAGTCATATAACACTGTGGATAACAGATTGGAGAGGGGAGAGAATGGAGGCCAAGGGACCAACTAAGAGATTATTACTTTGGAAAACTTAGGAACTCAGATCAACATGATGACCAGTCATCAATGCAGATGACCCCAGCTGAAACATGCCACCCACTTAGTGATAGAGAGGTTATAGACTCAGATTATAAGGTGAAACACAGGGTTTCATTGTTTTTTGGATGTGACCAGTGCAGGAATTTGTTTTGGTAGATTATATGTGTTTGTGTCTGGGGCTTCGTTTTTCTTCTTTTTTCTATTGGGAGAAAGCATGGGAGGCAGAAAACACAAATCTGAAAATCAAGTTTAATTTTTAAAAAATGTTTTAAAAAGAAAAAAAT
>CM053769.1:406021268-406041460 GCA_028658325.1 Potorous gilbertii
GGATGTGACCAGTGCAGGAATTTGTTTTGGTAGATTATATGTGTTTGTGTCTGGGGCTTCGTTTTTCTTCTTTTTTCTATTGGGAGAAAGCATGGGAGGCAGAAAACACAAATCTGAAAATCAAGTTTAATTTTTAAAAAATGTTTTAAAAAGAAAAAAATGGTTATTATAAAAGTCCTATTGTGAGGTAAGGGGCACTCGCATCAAAAGCTTCCAGGAAGACTTAAGTAGTAAGAGATAATTTGTAATTTCCTTTGTATCCTGATACAGACAGGAACTTCCCCCCTTTTCTCACTGTCTCAATACCCTTTGCCATTGTTGGCTGGTGACCACATATCCCAGTCACTAGAACAGAGGTTCTTAACCCTGGTTTCTTGCCTCCATCCCTGAAGTCTGTGAATAGATTTCAGGAAATCCATGAATTTGGATGGGAAAATAATTCCATCTTTATTTTCCCTAATCTCTAACTAAAATGTAGCATTTCCTTCAACTATTGAACCATTCTGAGAAGGGATCCATAGGCTTCACCAGATTGCTAAAGGGGTCCAGGATACAAAAAAAGGCTTAAGAATCCTTGCTTCTAGAGACAAAAGAGGAGAGGAGGTCTTGTCCAAGGGGATGATGTATTCCTTGTGGGGTCCTAGAGAAATCGTACAACACTAGGTTATTAGGTTTTGTCTCTGCCATTATTTCCAAAATGTTTGATGTAGAGCACTGAACCTTTATCAAGGACAAAGTCAGCCAGGTCATGCTGGGAGGACAGGAGAGAACAGCCTAGAAAGAGAAAGAGAAAGCTTATTTTATTATTGGGGGAAGGGAGGGAAATAATTTGTTGCCCAGGATTCTAGTCTATGAAGTTCAGTTTCTAAAGCAAAACAGGTTGTCTTACATAAATGAAATAATCTTGGGCCTGGAGTGAGAAGATTTGAATTCTAAGGTTGCTCTTCCACTGATGCTCTAAGTGACCTTGGACACAAAAAGGCATTCCCTCTTTGGATGATCACTTCTATATAATAAAGTGTCGGCCCTAGCTGCTCTCCAAGTTTTCTTCCAGCTCCGACAGTCTGCATTCTGGCTTTGACATTCTATATTTTATGATGATAAAGTGCCTTCCAACACTCCAGGGATAAATATGAAGTCCTAAGCTTGGTTCCAATAAATCAACTTCACTACGACAGGATGGAGGAAGAACATAGTTAGACAACAGCTCATGTGGAAAAAAGACCAAGGGGAAGGGGACAGAAGGGGTGGGAGGAGGAGGAGTGAGGTTGGTGGATTGCCCACTCAATATGAGTCAGTAATGCGATATAGCAGCCAAAAAGCTGATGCTATCCTAAGCTGCTTTAATAGAGGCATTGTGTTCAAAACAAGGGAAATGATAGATGATCCCACCATCCTTTGCCCAAGTTAGTCTGTATTTAAAGTACTGTGTTTCATTCTGGACACTTCATTTTAAGAAGGTTCTCCGTTGACCAGCTACAGGATGCCTAGCAGGGGTGGGGAACCTGTGTCCTCAAGGCCAACACCTGTCCCAAGTGTGACCCTTTAAGTTTGGATTCCGTCAAAGGGCCAAACTTGAGGACCTAGATGGCCACATGTGGCCTTAAGAACACAGGTTCTTCTCTCCACTTACTCACCGGTGGATGAGACAAAAATTCTGAAGTCACTAGAGAAGACCACATTAGGTGATTAAACTGGTTACAGGAGAATATTTAAGGGGAAAATGATAATTCCATTCTTCTTGCACCTAGAAATCAGAACTAGGAACAGTGAATGAAAACATAGACAGGTTTCTGCATGGCCTCTTCTGACCACCAACACTGGAGAGAATACAAAGAAATTCAGAAGATATTGTCAGGTTGTATTTTGTGACCCCGTCCTTGTGTTCTTTTATAATAAGGACTTGGGTAGTTTCTAGCACATAAGTCTCCCAGGGCCTCTACACAACATAGGGGCACAGACACAGGTACACATGAAAAGACAACCCAGTCAAGTGTCTCCCCAGAGTCATACCACTCTTCTGCAATGAATCCTCATGTGACTGTCTTACTCTACCTGTTGCCAGTGAGGTAAGTTCGACAGACAGAGCTGGGCATTCATTTGCTAAGTTCACTGTTGTTGTTTGCCCTTTATTCTGGAAGGACCTATGCCATGCCAGGATCACAGCAGTTCTTGATTTTAGTCCCCAGGGAAAAGGTTAGGGAGAATTAGCCAAAGATAACCAGTCAATTAGAGAGTCAAGAGCATGGCCTCTTACTCAGACAATAAAGCTGTGCAAATGGCTCCATTCCCTCCCCATCCCAACCCCTTTCCTTTGAACACTTTGCTTTTGGGATTCTTTCCCAGGTCTCTCTCCCTTGGATTTTCTGCAAGTGGGAAGGAAAGTTTCCTTTCCTTTCTTACTCCAGTGACCTGGTTGATTCACTGCTGGGCTGGAACCCAGAGATTGTTCCTCCCTGAGCTCAGATACTAGCAAATTCTGGTATGGATATGGTTCTCTGAATCCCAAGCTAGTTGTTCTAAGTCATTCACTCAGTGAAAGGCCTATCTAGAAGATCTCCTGTGGGGTGAGAGAAGGGAATGAACACTGGACTGACAGTAAGACAACCTCCAACCCTTAATATTTTCTGACTGGTAAACTCTGGACAAACCCATTGATTTGCCCATCTTGACCTCAGTTTCCTCATCCAGACTAGAAAATACTTTGGTTAACTTACCTCGCAGGCTGCTGTGAAGAAGTCTTTGTAAAACTCTAGAGACGTGAATTACTGCTGTTTTTGTTGCTGTCATGGTTACAGAATGAGAGCCTGGAACTAATTCTTTGAGTCTGTATATAGGAACATGGACTCATGGAGTTAGAAGTAGAAGGAATCTCCAGGGTCGTGTCACCCAACTTCTTTATTTTATAAATAAGGAGGTTAAGGCTCAGGGCAGACAGTCAATAAACATTTATTAAGTACCTACATCAGGCCATGTTGGAAGAACCTATAAAGAGAAAGAGAAAATTTATTTTTATTTCATTATTTGGGGCAGGGAGAGTGGGGGGCACACAATAATTTGTTGCCCAGGATCCTAGCCTATGGAACTCAGTTTGTGAAGCAACAAAGGTCATTTGGTATAACTGAAAGTTCCTGGACCTGCTAGGGATACAAAAACAGGGGGAAAAGCTTTTCCCTGTTCTCAAAGAACTAAAAATTTAATGAGAGAGACAAGATTCAAACAACTACAAACAAGCTAAAGAGAGGACACATTGGAAATAATCAACAGAGAGAAGGCACTAGAATTAGAGAGATTAGAAAAGGCTTCCTGGACAAGGTGGGAATTTAGTTTGGGGAAGCTGGGGAAGCCAGGAGACTGAGGTGAGGAAGGAGAACTTTTCAAGCATGGGGGACAGCCAGTGAAAATGCCCAGAGTTGGAAGATTTCATCTGAGGAACAGCCAGGAGGCCAGCGTCATTGGATCACAAAGTATATTGAGGTGAGAGGTATAAAGGGTGAGAAGATTGGAAAGGTAGCAGTGGTAGAGGGCTTTGAAGACAAAACAAATGATTTTGTCTTTAGGAGTCACTGGAGCTTATTGAGGTGGGGTATGACATGGTCAGAACAGACCTTTGGGCTGACCACTTTGGTAGCTGAGTGGAGAAAGGACTAGAGGGAGAAGACATGTGGGGCAGAAGCAGAATTTTAACTCATATTTTCCCATGGGCATGCAGATCCACACACTTTTTCCATTTCTTTCTGCCAAGCAATTTGTTTTATTGCTTTCAAGAAGCCTTCTTTGACTTAGTCGTTTTAAGTGTACAAGTGAAGGCACTAATACATCTCTCTGCCTTTCTTTAAAGCCATGATATAGCTGGATTATATTGCATTTTCTCCTGTCTTTCTGTTCTTGTTTGACTTTTACCTTCACTAAGTTCCTTTTCAAGTGTTCCCATGCCAGGCTTCTTGCCTCCCAGATCATTCAAATAATTTTGGAGCTTGTATTAGAACCCAGGATTTCTGAAGCCAGAGCAAGTGCTTACTCTACTCTAGCATATAGACCTGGCCCATAGGGGCAGGCTGAGGGCTGAAAGCATTATTCTCTGTGTCTGAATCACACTGATTTCACATAAAGTGAATGTCTGAAATTTATTCTCCCTAAATGAAGAATACAGACTTGACTTTCTTCTCTTCTCTACCACGAAGTCCAGTGAGGAAAGCTTACAAACCCCTCAAGGTTCCCATCATCTCCACTCAGCAATCAATTCCTCCTTTTAGTGACTCTTGGGGTCAGAAGAGACTTTCTCATTATTTCCTCTACTTTATGAATGATAAAATTGTGATTAAGGCAAGTCAAGAAGTTATTAGCAGCTTTGCTTTGGCAGAGAATGGAGAGAAAGGGAGAGAGATGGGGTGGGGGGAACAGAGAGAGCAGAGAGAAGAGAGGAAGAGAGAGAGAGGCAGAAATAGAGACAGAGAGACAGACAGAAAGAGACACAGTGAGAGAGAGAGACAGAGAGAGAGAGAGAGAGAGACAGAGACAGAGACAGAGAGAGACAGAGACAGAGAAAGAAAGGGATGGGGAGGGTGGAGAAAGAGTCTAAATAATTTACACCCTCCATCACTACTATATCATGCCTATGGGCCAGGCTTGTGATCTGTTCCCCACACTCCTTATTTGTTTCTTCCTCTTGTCCAGGTGGTTTGTAATGTACTGTGGTGGAAAACTTGCCTCTTTTTCTTCTTCCATTGATCTTCATCTAAATGCCCTCTAAAATATTTCCCCAAGGTGGTTCTTGGATTACCTCACTTAACTATTGTAATGTTAATTAAGGGAGTGAAAGATCTTCCCCACCCATTAATGAGTTTTTCCATTAAGGGAGATTTGTTTTGTAGGAAAGTCCACATCTTTTGTTAATTTCTAATGAGGCACTGGTTTTCAAAGGATATGATGTCTGCTGGCTCTGAAGAGTGCACATGTGTGTATATAACAGATCTGTCTGTTGATCTGTGTTGGATGTATTGCTTATGGTCAGACAGTTGGAAGCCCTGTCTGTTGATCTTTATTTCTCTGTATTTTCTCTGAAGCTCAGGGTGCTGACTTTTCCCCCTGAACTAAGTGAATGATACATGTGCTTGATTAAAGTAGATTGTTGACCCCTCAAAAGTTGCTTTACTTTTAGAAAGGCATATCTGAGAACCTACAGAAGACCCTCCTGTGTATGTTGGGGTCCTTGCTGTTACAACTATACTTCCTTAATACATAATATTTCTATGGATTCTTAACCAAGAAAAGATTAGAGATAACAAAGTACTCAGGAGATAAATATTATCATATGAAACTGAACCAATTTTACACAAACAAGATTAATGTCATGAGGATAAGAATGAAAATCAATGACTGGGTAAAAAAAAAAATAGAATCAAAAACCTCTGATAAGAGTCTGACATTTGAGATGTATATAGGAAACTAATACAAATGCATATGACCAAAAGCTGTTTCCTCAATGGATAACTGTTCAAAAGAGATGAATTTCTCAAAAGACAATTACAGACTGTGAACAATCATGTAAAAGAGTGTTCCTAATCACTAATAATAAAATACAAATCAAAACAATTCTGAGGTTTTATTTCATACCCAGAAAATTAGCAAAGATGTAAAATATAGTACAAGTACAAATTAGAGGAGCTGCAGGAGGATGGGTACACTAATACACTATTGACGGAACTATGAATTGGTTCAGCCATTCTATAAGGCAATTCTGAATTATGCTTAAAAAAGAATACACTTTTCATAGCCATTTACCTAAAGATCCCGCTATAGCCATGTATTCAAAGGAGGGCAAAGATAGAAAGAAGTTTTCATCTATCTATCTAATTTATCTATCAAAATTTCGTAGTAGTCCTTTTTGTAGAAACAAAGAAGTGGGAACAAAGTAAGTGTCCATTGACAAAGGAATAGCTAAACCAATTTTATGCTTAAATGCAATGGACATATGAAGAATTCAGAGAAACATAGAAAGATATGTATACTGGTATGGAATCAAGTAAGAAGAATCAATAAAATGATATATACAATGACTCCAACAATGTTTATGAAAGGACAATGAGATGAGACTGAATGCTATAAAATCAAAACATTCAAATTTGGCCCCAGAGAAGAGTTGAGCAAATATATTCCCTCTCTTCCTTTCAGAGGAAGGTCCTTTCCATATGAAATGTCAGACATACTGCGGGATTTATTGATGGTTTGGTTGGTTTTGCTGACCTTTTTTTCCCTCTTTTTCTTTTATCATCTCTGGTGCAAGGTAAAAATTTACTGAGTATAGGAGGGGGAGATTTATAATGAAAGATGAATGTGATCAAAAACAAAATATATCAGTAAAAATAAGCAATATATGCACAATGTTACCCCATTTACAACTTCTATTACCTGCCCTGTTTCCTTTTACTATCATACAGAACCACATTCCAGTCACAAGCCTCATTCCACCAAAACCCAATGATACCAGTAAGGTCAAATTTGCTTTCTTGTTTTGGAACTTCTGGTTCCTTGTTTGTTGTGTAGATATTGAATATTTGTGTATAAAAATCTGAGGTCATGAGTTTTACTACGGGCTCCTATGTTTTTTTCTTTTTTCTCAATTAAGTATTAACACAGGAGCTTTTACAAAGGAATAATTGCTGCAAAGTGTGTAATCAAAAATATACAAACTTACTCCCCTGAATACATGGAAGGAATGATCCTCTTCTTTCTTGCACCTCCTCAGTGTCTGGGGAATGGAAGAGGACTGGATTCATAGCTGAGTTTGGTTTCCACAGAGCACAATCCCAATTCCAAGTCCAAAATCTGTATTGTACTTGAGTCCTAGACACCTTGGCTTCTCAGGGCTTCCATGTTGGGTGGCAGTTCTGGCTCCAAGGTTGTCATGCCTCAGACTCCCAGGTCTCATAGGGATCAACTCCAGCACATGAAACTGAGGAGAAAGAATACAGATCAGGAAATGAACAACAACAAAAAAACCCAAAACAATACAAGACCCATTTCTTGGAGGTTAAGTAAAAGATAGGGAGCAGGGGGAACCAAGTCCTTCCCCCACTAATTCAGTTCATAGCACCCATACTAGACTCAAGAGATAGCAGTAGCTGAAAAGAATGTAGCTAAATGACGGCAGAAAAGAGGAGTGACTGGCTTAGTCTCAATAGTTTTAAAGACATAGGTAAGTAATCAGTGGTGGTTACTCCCACTCACATGGTATAAGGGGCATAGAGACCTTCATGGAAAGCATTCTGGGCATGCTCCAAAGGCCATTAAAGGACACCTCAAAAGTTACCAAACTTCCCTGGGTTAGGTGAGCATTTATTTTCTCTCCTTCCTCTCTCCCTCCACCTTCTCCCCGACCCCAAAGAAAAAGAAACCCTTTATAACAAATATGATTAATCAAACAAAACAAATTCCTACACTGGACTCTGTCTCCTGTGATCTTCTGGAACTCTCTCCCTCTCCATCTCTGGCTCGTGGCTTCCCTGGCATCCTTCAGGTCTCAGCTAAAATCCTACCTGTTACAGGAAAACTTTTCTGACCCCTGGTAATTCTAGTGCCCTTCCTCTTTTGATTATTTCCAATTTATCTTCTCTATAGCTTGTTTGTACATAGTTGTTTAACCTGTGAGTTTTCTTGCTTGAGAGCAAGGATTGTCCTTTTCCTTTCTTTTTATCCCTAGCACTTAGCACAGTGCCTAACAGGGTTGGGAACATGTGACATCAAGGTTGCAGGTTCCCCATCCCGACTAACACATAGTAGAAACTTAATAAATGTTCACTGGATATCTTAAGTGCTATTCCTCTTTTATCTATTTAGCAACTTTTTATGGCCTCTACCTTTGGTAGATACACATAAGCAGTATTTTTCCTCTCCCCATCCGTTTTACTTTAAGGGCCTTTTGATTAGGTTTGCAAGAAAATAAACAAATACATTGTTACCACATTTTCCTAAGTGAACTCCAATCCTGGCCAATAGACTGACACTCTCGTATTTTAAGCCTTGGTCTATAAATTTTATAAAGAAGCTCATACTATTTTCTCAGAAAAGTTGGAGAGCTGTGACCTAGAAGAAATGGATTCATAACTAGTCGAAGGAGCAGACCCAACAAGTAATCAGGAATGATTCCATGTTAATTTGAAAGATCTCCCAGTGGAGTACCTCAGGGATTTGTGCTTGGCACTAAGCTATTTAGTATTTGCATAATAATGTTAGATAAAGGCATTTCTGCTATGCTTACCAAATTTTCAAATGGTGGGTTTTTTAAAACTATTTTTCTTTGTTACAAAAGAGAGTTTGATGTTGGGTGACAATGATATATAAGGAAATAACTACAGTGTAAGAATATGCAAAAGATAGCAATAAACTCTTTTTTAATTGCATGTGACACAAAGCTGGGAGGGTTTGTTAATACACTACTTAACCATCAGGATCCAGAAATATCTTGACAGGTTAGAAGAATGAATTGAATCTAATAAGATGTAATATAATAAGGGCAAAAGTCTTATATTTGAGTTAAAAAATTGAAATCACAAATACAACATAGGAAGAGCATCATTAGACAGAAATTCCTCTAAAAAGATATTTGCAGAATTTAGTGGACTATAAGTTCAACGAGTCAACAGTGAGATGTAGAAAATTAAATAAGCTAATGCAATCTTTGTGTGCATTAAGACAGGCATTGATTTCAGAAATAAGGAAGTGTTAGTCCCTTGTACTTAATCCAAGTCAAGCCATACATGGATTATTGTGTCCAGTTCCACATTTAACACTTTAGGAAGGATATTGATAAACTAGGGAGGGTTCAGAGGATGGCAAACAGGATGGCAAAGGACTTCAAGTTCATGCCATCTGATGATCAACTGAAATAACAAGGGGATGAAGAGTCTGGTAAGAGAAGCCTAGGGAGCAGAGGTGGGAAAGGGGCTGTGATATGATTTTCAAGTATGTGAAAGGCGGTCAAGCAGAAAGGGATTAGCATTTCTTTGCTTGGCCCCAGGAGACTGAATAGGAGTAAATGGTGAAAAACCCAAAGATTTTTCATCTAACTAGGGAGAAATAAAATACTAAAAAAATTTTTTTTCAACTTTAAAATACATAGACAATTCTGATGCATGTCAAGAAATAATTTCTTAATATCAGAACTAACCAAAAGTGTCATCGGTTGCTTTGGGAGATGAAGGGTTCCTCCTCTTTGGAGTTGTTCAAGTAAAGGCTGGTTAAGCATATGCCACGTGTGTTGTAGTGGGAATTCTTTTGGGAGTATAAGTTAGACTAATGACTACTGTGTTTCATTCCACTTCTGAAATGCTATGAGTCATGGGATTATAGGTCCATAGATTTAGAGCTAGAAGGGATTTTCCAGGTCATTGGCATCAAATCCCCTCTCCCCACTCTTCCCAATTTTGCAGATAAGAAAACTGAGTCATCTGGGGGAAGGGGAGAAGACGATAAAAATTTTGTCACGTATTTAAAAGGAATAGGAAGTTATATAAAATATAGTTGCAGTTTCATGCACAGGAAATGCTTGTTTTATTTCATAAATTAAAAATAATTTTTTTTAAAAAGGAATAAAGTTTTCAAAAAAGAGAAAAATAAAGATCTTGTGACTTTCCCATCCTCACACAGTTAGTGTTGGAGATGGGATTTCAACCCAGGGTTTTCTGACTCCAAATCCAGCACTCTGTCTCCTACATGATACTTTCTCTTGATTCTGTGAATGTCAGATCTACAGGACCTTTAGAATAGTCATATACAAAATGTTACAAGTGGAAGGGGTCTTAGAGATCTTCTGGTCCAACCCCCATATTTTGTAGAGAAGACAATGTAGAACCTGAGAAATCCAATGACTTAGACTGAATCACACAGCTAGCAAACATTTTTGAAAGGCTTCTCAACATTCAGACTGACTGTGGAGCTAGAGCAACTATCCCCAGGGGCTCTCCTAGAATCAGAGAAGTAGGAACTGAAGGCTTAATGGAAAGGATTAGTCCTAACCACAAACCACAACAGCTCTAGGGGGAGGAAGTACCCCCATAATCTAGTGACCACAATAATGGTTTCTAGTGTCCATCGTATTTGCCATTATCAGGTAGCCTGGTCCTTGCATGTCACATCAGTAATCAACATTAGAAAACAACATAAAAAACAAAAACATTATAGCAAAAAAAAAAAGGTGGGGGGTGGGAAACATTAGAAAGCAATAATATATAAACTCTTCAGTGGAAGCTTTTTAAACTCTAATGCACTATATCTCCCCTCCAAAAGTCAGTCTGATATTTTGCTGTCTGTACTGACCTAGGAACAGCTATGTGGTACAATGGATAGAGTACTAGATCAGGAATCAGGAAGACTCATCTTTTTAAGTTCAAATCTGGCCTCAGACACTTACTAGCTGTGTGACCTTGGGCAAGCCACTTAAACCTGTTTGCCTCAGTTTCCTCATCTGTAAAATGAGCTAGAGAAGGAAATGGCAAACCCCTCTAGTATCTTCACCAAGAAAACCCCAAATGGGATGGTAAGGAGTTGGATGTGACTGAAGACAACTGAACAACAACAGTTGGCCTAGTCTTCACTATCAGAATCGTAGAATTTAGATACTGAAGGGGTCTTGAAGATGACTGCCCTCACTTTACAGATAAGAAGATTGGAGGAGGCCTAAAGATGTTAAAGAATATACTGTAGTACAGTGGGAAAAAACAAACAAACATAGAACTTGGTGATGTCAGAAAATCTAAGTTCAAGCCCTAGCAGCTCAGCCACCTAACAGGCATGTATAGCCCAATGTGTTCCAATGGAAAGAGTGCTGTCCTAGGAGCCAGAGAATTTAGGTCCTAATCCCAGCTCTGCCACCATCTACCAGAGCATGGGCAAGTCAGCTCATCTCAACAGACATCAGTTTCTACATCTGTCAAATGCGGGGGTTGGATTAGATGAGCTATAAGAGCCTTTCCATGTCTTGCAGTCTATAATTCTATGACCTTTGGCAAGTCACTCAACCCCTCTGTGCCTCAGTGTTCTTATTTGTAAAAGGCAGACACTAATAATTATCCTGCTAGTAGATGTCTCAGGTCTTCCAGATTCCTAGCTCTGCACTCGTATCTACTGCACTACCTAGTTGACCCATTTATTCTTTGGTTTGTATTTTATTTAGCGTCCAAATATAGACCTGGTGATGATTAGAAGGAATATTTGTTTAAAATCCTATACTTCTTGGGGTATAATAGACCTCTAGAATTCATTAAGTTTTTTCTACCTCATAGGAGGACTGAATTTAAACTATCCCATTGAGAAAGGTATCTCTCAACTTTAAAGATCTCCAGGGAAAGGGACTCCATGATTTTCTTTTATAACCCATTCCTGTTGCTACCTAATACCTAAAATACAAGGTCTCAGGACTTCCTTATTAGCTATGTTACCCTGGGCAAGTCACTTAACCTATTTGCCTCAGTTTCTTCATCTATGTTGTTCACCCTTCATTTCAAAGAGGACCATTGACATCATGAGGTGACATCATAACTTGCTCATGAATTAGATTCAAGTGAGGCAGAGTTGCACAAAGTTGTCAACCTTACTATCTCTTCCAAAGTCATCAAAGCCCAGTGGAAAGACAAAAGTCAAGATGGTTGGTGATGGCCTAGGATGCAGGGTATGACTCTGATGTCTTTGGTGTCTGACCAGGTTCTAAGAGCTCCACAGAGGCTGCTTCAGTCACCTTCATGGCTGTTGGAAGAAATTGTTCTCATCCACCTATTCTGCCAGCAGAAGTCATCACATGAACCAGAGAAAGATATGGCAAACCACTTCGGTGTCTTTGCCAAGAAAAGCCCCAATGGGGTCACAAAGAGTTGGATGTAACTAAAGCAATTCAACAAAATGACAACAAAATTTGAAGATACCATTTGAAGAAGACTGAAAATGGAGGGGATAACCACACCTCTGTCAGCAAAGGAAAACACAAAACTGAGAGGAAAGAGGGAAGGGTGACTGAGTGATAATGTTCACGTCATCCAGCCCAGACACTTGTTGCTGTAATCTACAGAAATCCAGGTCACTCAGCTTCCTCTCCAATAGGTTTAACACCCAGTTTACAATCTTGTTCTCCAACTCAACTCTTATCTCTTTTGGACAATCTGGCCTCCCAATCTCTCAAAAATTCAATTTCCATGATCTCTGTACCTATATATAGGATTGATCCTATCTTGGGCTTACTTCCCCACCACACACACACGTGTTCATATACATATGTACACACACACATAAATACATACTGATTACCTAAAATTATCATAGATAGTACACTTCCTAATTCTAGCTTTGCCTAGACAAGAATCCCCTTTTACTAGATACAGCCTCTGCTAGGAGATTTGAATACGGTGCCAGTCTGGGGAAAATCTAGGTTTTACTCAAGTGCTTGCAAGCTGTGTGACTCTGGGCAAGCCATTTAACCTCTTGGAGCTCAAATTTTTAATCTATAAAACGCAGAAGTTGAACTTGATAACTTCTAAAATTTCTTCTAGTTCTAGGTCTTTGATCCTATGTCCCTATGACATCTATTGAGGGAAAACCCAGTACCTTATGAGAGAGTCCATTGCTCTTTTGAACAGTTCTCATTGTTAGCAAGACTTTCCCTCCCTAAAGCCTAAATATGACTGTCTTCAACTCTTACCTGTTGCTCCTATTCTGGGACTAAGCAGAGCAAAGGCTGCTGCTCTTTGTTATCATAGACCATCAGGCACTTAAAGATAATTATCATGTCCTGCCCTGCTCTATGCCTCCCTCCGAGCTAGACGTCTCTTACTCCTTCAACCAGTCCTTACATGATGGCATTTCCAATGCTGACCATCCTGATGCCTCCCTCTGGGAGCTCTCCATCCTGGAGAAATGCACCTAGAATGGAGTACAATATCATGTCATACTATTGTGGGACTGTCACCTCTCTTTAATAAATGAATGAATGAATTGGATGCATGCATGAAGAAGTATTTTTTAAGTACTCACTGTGTGCAACTAGATGGCAGCTAGGTGGTGCAGTGGATAAAGCACCAGGCCAGGAGTCAGGCAGACCTGAGTTCAAATGGGGCCTTAGCCACTTACTAGCTGCGTGATCCTGGGCAAATGGCTTAACCCTGTTTACCTCAGTTTCCTGATCTGTAAAATGAGCTGGAGAAGGAAAGGGCAAACCACTTCAGTATCTTTTCCAAGAAAACCCCAAATGAGGTCATAAAGAGTCAGACTTGACTGAAATGTCTAAACAACAAAATCTATAATGTGGGTAGTTAGATGGCTCAGTGAATCTCTGGGCTTAGAGTCAGGAAGACCAGTTTTCAGGTCAAATCTGGCCTCAGGCACTTACTAGGTATGTGACCCTGGCAAAGTCACTTAACTTCAGTTTGCCTTGGAGACAGATGGATGGCTTTATGGATAGACCATTGGGCCTGGAGTCAGGAAGATTTGAGTTTAAATTCAGCTTCAAATACTTACTAGATATGTGGTCCTGGGCAACTCACTTTACTTCTGTTTGCCTTAATCCACTGGAGAAGGAAATGGCAAACCACTCCAGTATCTCTGACAAGAAAACTCTATGGACAGTCCTGGCATGTATGGTCCACAGGGTCATGAAGAGTTGGACATGACTGAATGACTGAACAACAATGTACAACACTGAAATTATATGTGCCTATACTTATACATGTAAATACACATATCTTATCATATGTATAGATGTATAGATATATAAAATAAAAATGAGACAATCCTTACTTTGAAAGAGCTCATATTCTAATAAACTAGAGGTTGTTACCCTGAGGAGGAGTCTATCATCCCCTTAAAGGTTCATGTATAAATTTGAGAGAATTCTTTCTAATGAGAAAGAAATTCCATCTTTACTTGACAGTCATTGGTATTCTTTATAAGCCTAGATATTTTATTTTGTTTCTAAAAATATTATTCTCAAAAGAAGCCCCTAGGTTTCACCAGATTTCCAAAGGAGTCCAATGCACACACAAAAGTGAAGAAGCCTTGTAATAGAGCGATATAACACATATGGGAAGCTTCAAAGGCAGGGTAGGTGGTGAGGCCTGCTGATTTAAAAGGCATGGTCCAGTTTGGCTAGAGTGTAGAAGAGAAATAAAGGTAACATACAAATAAAGTTCATGTTATTTCTATGGATAATACCATACCAATTTTGACCTTGAACCTTTTGACAATACCAAAGACTTAGGTAGAGAGACCTTTCTCTTTAAAAAAAAAAAATATATATATATATATATATATATATATATATATTTATTTATTTATTTATTTGTTTGTTTGTTTGTTTGTTTTCAGTTTTCAACAATCATTTCCATAAGTTTTAAATTTTCCTCCCCTTCTCTCTCCTCTCCCTCTCTGAGAGAGCATATAATCTTATATAGGTTCTACACATGCGTTCTCATTCAACACATTTTCACATTAGTCATGTTGCATAGAAGAATTGAAATGAATGGGAGAAACCACGAGAAAAACCAAACCAAAACCAAACATAACACAAGAGAAAAGAGTCAGCTTCATTCTGCATTCCAATTCCACAGTTCTTTCTCTGGGTGTGGATGGCATTTTGCCTCAAGAGTTCTTTGGGAATGTTTTAGGTCCTTGCATTGCTGTGAAGAGCTAAGTCTATCAGAAACAGTCCTCACACACCGTGGCTGTTACTGTGTATAATGTTCTCCTAGGTCTGCTCATTTCATTCAGCATCAGTTCATATAAGTCCTTCCAGGTTTTTCTGAAGTCCACCTATTCCATTACATTCATATATCACAACTTGTTCAGCCATTCCCCAATTGATGGGCATCCCTTTGATTTCCAGTTATTGACCACCACGAAGAGAGCTGTTAATAAATATTTTTGTGCATATGAGACCTTTTCCCATGACAGACCTTTCTTTATGGGTCTTCCAGAGTAGTGGCTGGCAAGGAGGTAGTGACAGCTATATCTGGACAGGCAGTTTTAAGGTCATATTCCTTTATCTAGGTACTATACCCTTGATAGTGCTGTATGGGATACCTTTTTTGCCTGTCATGTTGCCCTCCTAACTCACTCTAAAGTCTTCCTAATCTTTTTTAATTACAAATTCCCATTGTAAAACACTTTTTTTAACCTAAGAGAAGGGCACTATATTTATCCATGTTAAATTTCATTATTTCATTTGACTTCCATGTTCTAGCCTCTCAAAATCTCTTGGGTCCTATCATCCAACATGTTATCTAGTCTTCCCAACTCTATGTCATTTGCAGATATGAAAAGCATGCTGTCCACACCTTAATTAAGTCATTGATTTATAATGCTAAATGCCACACAGCCAAACACAGATTCTTGAAGTACTCCACTACAAATTTTCAAACTGACATAGAGCCGTGATAACTACCCTTTGGGTATGGTTGGCAACCAGTCTTGAATCTACTTTAACCATCATTTCTCTATTTGACACAAACTATTAACTGTTTGAGACAATGTAAAAAATCTAAACCATAATCATTCTTGTCCACAAGGATGAATTGTCATTTGATAGAATAATTGGAGTAATATTATAAGTAAGACCTTCTGAAGGGAACTAGGTTGGATTTGGGGCCAGAAGATCTGGTTCAAATCCTAACTCCTGTGAGATTTGGAGTTTATCCAATATTGAACTCAATAATATCTGAGTTCAAATCATACCTCAGTCACTTATTAACTGTGTGACCTTGGATAAATCACTTAACAGCTCTGATTCACTCCCATCTCTCAGGCAGCTAGATGGTGCAATGGATAGTCTTGGGCCTTAAGTCAGGAAGATCTGAGTTCAATTGTGGCTCAGGCACTTATGTGACCCTAGGCAAGTCCCTTCAACTTCTGATTGCCTCAGTTTCCTCTACTGTAAAATGGTGATTATAACAGTATCCACCTCACAGAATTATTGTGAGGATCAACTGAAGTAATATTTGAAAACCACTTAGCATAGTCTGACACACTGTAAACACCACAGAAATGTTTCTTCCCTTCCCCCTTTCCTGTTTTAAAATGAAGTGGTTTGACTCAAGGTCCCCTAAGTTCCCTTCTGGCTCTAGATCTGTGATCCTGTCTCTGGACCACAGTTTCCTCTTCTGTAAAATGAGGTAATTCTATCAGATGATCAAGAGTCTTTTCCAGCTCTAAATTTTATGGTCCTATTATTTCATACCTTACAATCAGAGAGATCAGGAAAGGTTTCCTGGAGGATGGGGCATTTGAAACAAAGCACTCACAAACCTGACCAGGAAAGTAGAGTAGAGGAAGCAAGCCCATCCTGTGCAAAGGGATAAAGTAGAGCAATAGTTCCTAGAGTTTCCTCAGTGAGGTTTGCACTAGAAATTCCTTAACGGTACCTTAGTAATAAATAATTACCCAATTATGTTACAAATCTATTTTTCCTCTCTGATATTAAGCATGTGAGCTAATGAAGCATTGTGGACTTGTTTCTACAGAAATTCATAACTGTGATGATCATGCATATGTAACAATTTTGCTGCTTGTACAGTGCATCCAATTCTGACTATTTTTTATTTAGCACTTGGTCTTCTTGCAGTTTGTCTACTGGTCATCAAATTGTTTCAAGTTCAAGGGTCTTACATTCATGCTCAAACAGATTCTCAACAGACAGATGCCTACACACAACCTCAGTTGCATTCTGCATGCTACACCAAAACAGCTTCCTCTCTCAGACTGTAGTTGTATCATATCAGCTGTATAATCACATGATCAACCCATTATGAAAATTTGTATTCTTAATGTCAGATAGTTTGAAAACCATGACTGTTAGGGATGGGCCTTATAAGCCTCACTTTGAAGCCATCATGTACCATCACAAACATTCTGTAGAAACCAACTTTATATTACCTCTCATTTCATTATTAAGACTGTTTTCTGATTTAAATTTATTTTCTACTTATCTTGCTTTTCCTCCATCTGGCAGATTTTCAAATGAACTAGTTTGCAGTGCTGATCAGTTATTCAGTAGAGTTTCTGTGATAATATAGCTAATGTGCCAGTAATAGGAAAGTAAAAAGTCATGACTTAAGAGAATCTTTCCTTACAAAGTTTAATTTACATATAAACACTATTTTTTAAAAAAAAAGCAATAACTAATTTGCATTTAAGTTCATTTAAAATTTAATACAATGTTTTTCATTAGCCAAAAGAAAAGTAAATATTTTATATCATAAGTAAATATTCATTTTCATCAATCGTTAGGGAGCTAAAAATGAAGAATGAATTTCCATTTCTCAACAGGAGACCTTGTAAAATTCTCATAACATTTTCTACTATATATTTGTGTGAGGGAGCATTTTCACTTCATTCCTATTTTTAATCAAAATACAGAAATAAATACAGTGAGGAACTAGATTTAAGACAAATTTTGTCTGATGTTGAGCCACATATTGTAAAACTTTGTCCAAATCAGAGCCTAACATTGAAATGAAATATTTCATTAATTATGTTATATTCATTCATAACATTGAAATGAAATATATTACTAAAAATATGTAATGAATATATATACAATATATGCATATAATTATTATATAAACATCTAAGTTGTAACTTTCATTAAAAATGTTATTTATAGTTAACAAAATTTATAAAATAAAGAAATTTAATATGAAGTTTTGCAGATTATTAAGCATATGAGACTTGCTGAATAACCATTAATTAATAAGATTTTCCACATAAAAGAGATTTGTAATTATAATTAGAGTTTTAAATGGGGAGAAGAAATTTTTTTATTTTTACAATTATATAATGTAAATTTTCATCTGGAAGTCTTTTAAAGACAAAGATTATCATTGTAGTTATTGTAGTAATCAGTGAATACATCTAAAACAACATTATGAATAATATATTGTTACCCTGTTGGTTTACAACATATTTTTATAGTTGTTGAAAGGGGTTCACAGAACAAAAAATGATGGGAAGTATTGAAATAGATGCATGAAATGTGTGTGTGTGTGTGTGTGTGTGTGTGTGTGTGTGTGTGTGTGTGTATAACCAATTCTCTACTCCTTTTCACCTACAATGCTCTATGGATCCTATACCAAGCAGCCTACCAACCTTCCTGAGGAAATAGTCTAATTCTAGGTTTCCTTCTCGCACTTAATGTTTTTCTATTTCATTATCCAAAACAGCTTTATGCCAGATACCACTCGGAGGGTGATCTAGAATCATAGAGTATTAGAGTTGGAGTTGGCTTCAGAACACAGAATGTCAGAACTGGAGAAAGGCTTAGAAATAATTTTGTCAAATCTATTCCTTTTACAGATACAGAAACTGAGGCCCAGATAGGTTAAGTCAAATAATTGGCTCAAGATCACACAGGTGGTGAGTATCAGAGGGAAAATTCAAATAGAGGTCTTTTTGTCCTACCTTGTTAAACGTAAGAGTTTAATTCATTGAATAGTGAAACAGTTAACAGACTTCTTGGAAGTCATTTATAAAACCAAAAGAGATGACACAACAAAGCAGGGCCATGGTAACAGATGCATCAACCTTTCCATTACAGTGTGCTGGCTCCAAGAGAAATAAACTTCTTGAACTATTTGGTTTGTGTCAGCACATATTGCAATTCCTTGCACATAATATGCCAGTAGTAAATGTTTATTGAATTGAATTGTTTTCTTCATTTGTAAGATGAGGGAATTAGGAGAGGGTGATCTCTATGGTCCCTTCCAGATCTGACATTCTCTTTTGGATAACACTAAGGCCCCTTCTAACTCTAACAGTGGAAGGGTAACTAGGTGGTGCAGTGGATGCAGCCTGGAGTCAGGAAAACCTGAGTTCAAATTTAATCTCATCAAGTCACTTAACCCTGTTAACCTCAGTTTCCTCATCAGTTTCCTCATCAGTAAAAAGAACTGGAAAAAAATAGCAAATCACTCCAGTATCTTTGCCAAGAAAACTGCAAATGAGCTCATGAAGAGTCATGAGATATGACTCAACAAGTTCTAATATTCGGTCTTCTTTGATGTTAAGCCTTTTCTATATACTATGAGCATGTTTTTCTTTGGCTATATTCAGGCACTTAAATTTTGTTGGCTTTCCAGTTTTGGGAGTTGAAAGTCCAATTCATTAGTTTCTTCTTTTGTTGATGAGTGTTTAGAGATACAGCACAGGCCCTGGGCTCACTCTCCCAAACCACATTGGGACAGCAGGACAGGTACCTGGAACAAGGCTTCCAGTTTGGGGGAGTTCACATGAAGTTCACACCTGGTATGGCATAGGTTTTTGCTGGGCTCTTTGTAAAGTGTTGAAGTTGCTTTTCCTAAGGGTAGCTAGGTTGTCTTCAGCTGCTAACATAGACATTATCATTAGCCACAGTTATTACTCAATATCCCCAGAGCCTTAGTACAGGGCCTGGCACTTAATAGATACTTAATAAATGCTTATTGACTGACTGACACTACTAGAGCACCTATGGGAAGGTCATTCCCAATTCCACAGTCCAACTTTTGAAGTTCATGAGGTCATCTTCTGGTCAAGGAAAGGAGACAGAGGCTTTCCTCCCTGACTTCTCCTCCCCATGGCCCAAGCAATTCCCTTTCAGGGGTTTGACTGAAGCTATTCATTTCTCTAACCTGTCCTGCCACTGGTATTTTGGGTTTTAACTGGCCTATTTTATCCAAGGCTGCTAGGTGGCCTGGGGTCAGGAAGACCTGAGTTCGAATCCAGACTCAGACATTGGGCAAATCTTTTAATACTGTTTGGCCCCTGTTTCCTCATGTATAAAATGAGCTGAAGAAAGAAATGGGAAATTACTCAGCATCTTTGCCAAAAAAAATCATAAAAGCGGTCACAAAGAATCAGACATGACTGAAAAATGGCTAAACAACAAATTTTACCCAAACCCCACAGGGCATGACTATCTCCTTAACCAATCCCAAAGCATTTCCTGTGTATCTTCATTTTACTTAATTCAATGGTTTTTGCAACTTCCAAATTGATTAAGGTGAATAGTGTCTTTAATTGATTAATTGACTCTAAAGGGACTCTCACTTGACAAATGGATCAAGTGGTATAGCATCCTATTAGTTGCTTTAAGTGGTTTAAGTGATTGATTGATTGATTCAATCAACATCTACCCTTACAGAGATATAACTTTTCCCCTAAGGATTCTTTGACTGCAT
>CM053769.1:406041960-406053630 GCA_028658325.1 Potorous gilbertii
CTCCTTCACTGTGTTGCTGCGCAGCTTCCACTGTTCCAGAATTTGTCAGGAGTTCTTTTTACAGGAAATCTATGGGCTGTGGGTTCGGACCTAGCATAGGTGAGTCTTTCTACTCCGCCATCTTGGCTCCGCCCTGCTTACATTCATAATTGAAGGAAATGTTAAATTTCCATTAAAAGCTAGTGAAAATGGAGATATAATTGTTTTCCTATGTAAGTTCATGAAATCTATGTTGGGTGTCGATGGATCCTGGGTTTAAAAAATTTGGTATAAATACTGAACGAATGATGGGAGTGATCAGAGTAAATTATCTATGAGGACAGCTAGTACCTTAAAATACCCAATCACTATAGGGGGCGCCACCACAATTTCAGTTACCCAAGTTTGTACCATCAATGTCATCCCTGACTTCTCACTCTCACTTGTACCATATATATATTCATAGGTTTAGATCTAAGCCAGAAGTAATTTTAAAGGCTGTCACATCTAATGACCCCTTTTACAGAAGAGGAAACTGAGGCTTATAGAGGTCAAATGACTTGCCCAAGACCACACAACAGGTAAATGCCAGAGGCAGAATGTGAAACCAGGTTTTCCTGACTCCAAGTTTAATTCTCGAAACCAAACCTTACTGATTCTATCTCCACCACATTGATCTCCTATTCTTATTTCATTATCTCTACTCACATACCTACCATCCTACTTTATGTATTAATCATCCTTTCACCGGGACTACTGAAATAATCTCCTGTTTGGTCTCCCTGCCTCAAGTACCTCTCCACTCCAATTCTATTGTTGTTTGGTTGTTTCAGTTTGTCCAACTCTTTGTGACTTTGTTTGGGGATTTCTTGGAAAAGATACTGGAGTGACTTTCCATTTCCTTCTCCCTCCCTCCCTCCCTCCCTTCCTTCCTTCCATTACAGATGAAGAAACTGAAGCCAACAGGGTTAAGTGATTTGCCCAGGGTCACACAGCTGCAAGCATCTGAGTCTGGATTTGAACTCAGGTCTTCCTGACTCCAGGCCTGGTGCCCTATCCACTGTGCCAGGTAGTTGCAACATCCCCCAATACATTTTCCAGGTAGCTGCTCCAAATAGCTAAGATTATTTTCCTAAAGATCCAAGTATGAGCACTCAATAAATTCTCCAGCGGTTCCCATTACTTCTAGGATCAAATATAGACTCCTTTCTTTGGCATTTAAAACTCTTCAAAAACTGGTCCTTTCCTGCCTTTCTAGTCTACTTACACATTTCTCCCCATCAAACTCTCTATGGTCCATCCGTTAAGTCCTATTGGCTGTTCTACACATGTGACATTCCTTTTCCAGTCTCTATACTTTTGTAGTCACTTAATGTCTAGTACCCAGAATGCTCTCTCTCCTCATATCTTCCCCTGGGAACCGCTGGTTTCTCTTAAAACTCAGTTCAAATGCTACCTTCTGCATGAGCCCATTCTTGTTTCTGTAGGTTATTAATGGCTTCTTTTCAAGGTAACCTTATATTTCAATTTATATGTTTCTTATTAAAACTTGTATGTGTAAAAATACATGATATCTCTTCAATTAGAAAGTCATCTCCTTGAGGGCAGAGACTATTTTACTTTTTCTTTGTATACCCAGCATTTAGCACAGTGCATGGCATTTAGCAGGCAATTAATAAATGTTTATTAATTGAGTGAAAACATGCAAAAATGAAAAACAACCCAGTCAATTAAAAAAGTGAAAGACATATTTTTTTTTCTGGACTACTTATAATTTGATTATATACTATATCGTGTTGTAACTTAATTATTTCATAGGGATAGCATGATCTCTGAGAGCTGGTTTCTGAGTCAGGAAGACCTGGGTTCAAAGTGCCACCTCAGTGTAATTCCTGTAAATCCTCCATAGATAAAAAAGTTGTGCTGGGCAGTGGTAGAGAGAAATGAGTTCAAGAACTGGAGTCAGAAGAGCTCGCTCGGACATCTACTAAGTTTGCCACTTAGGATAATGCACTTTAACTCACTAAGCATTAGTTTCTTCATCTATAAAATGGATATAATAATGCATATTCTATTCATTAAGCATTTATTAAGCATTGACTATGTGTCATGCATCACAGTGAGTCTGTGAGAAAAGTGCTTTGTAAATCTTAAAGAATTCTAAATATTAACTATTATTATTAATATGACAAGGTTTTGGCATTTAATTAATATGGGTAAACCATCTCCCAGAGTAAATGCAAACCTTCCATATCTTAGCAGAAGATCCAAATTATTGTGACCAAATAAATTCATCCCTTAATGGTCAATCTTCTGGTGATCAGCTTGCTGATCTAATCCCTGGATGATAAGGTACACATCCTATTTTTGAGGCAAGATTCAAAATCTTTCCAGCTGAAAAGAATCCACCAGATCATGTATTCTATTAACACTGCTTTTGAGAAACCCAGGTCACTCCAAGTCATGATGAGGAATCTAAGTAAGATTTCAGTGGATGATCATGGTGATGAAGATAACAACTATGTTATTAATGACGATAACATCAAGACAAGGCAACTCTTTTCTGCAAGTATTTGAATACATGTAGCCTCATCAACCTACAACAACAACGAGGGGCTGGTTTCAGTCATTCCCAGAACTAGTGAAAAAAGAGAAGGATATTTTTTTACTTTGTTTTATTTTATTTTTCTTTTTTTGCCTCTCTGCCATTTTATTTTTTAAGGATCTTCTTTTTTATAAATTTACTTATTCAATTTTTTACATTCATTTTCACAAAATTTTGGGTTCCAAATTTTCTCCCCATTTAGAAGCTATTTTTAAAAACAAGCTTTAGGCTGCTTGAATTGTCTTCTCAAGCTCATCATCCTAAAATCAAAATTTCCTACTTGAGCATACTTTTTAAAAAATCTAATTAAATCCTCTTATAAATATCTTTAGTGGAAATATTTACTCACTGCATTTACAAAAGCTGTGGGATTTCAAAGATAAAACAAAACTGAAGTTTGTACAATATAGAGATTCCTGTGGAAATCCTTAATAAGAATCAGATGTGCAGAAAAAGCCAAGTTTATAAAAACCACCCGGATCTAGATGTTTCAGGTCCACCTTTCAAATTCTCCTTTTGAATTCAGAGAATGACTTGAAGTCACACAATACCCCATATTAATTCATGTTTACTTGCCCATTTCAATTACATCAACATCTAATAGGTTTAATATGGTATTTTCATCTTATCATAATCTTCTGATAAGAAACACACATAAAGCAAGCTGTATGTAGACTACTCCAATTATTTAGTATATTAATGAAGTTTTGATACAATATACAAATAAAATACATCCAACATACAGAAAAGGCTGTAGCCAAGCTTCAAAACCATTTTTGCAAAAGTGGTCTATCAATATCATCTAGGAATAAAAGTGAACACACTTATAATCTTCTTTTACAAAGGAATATTATCATAACAGATTAGCAAACTTGGAAAATTGACAGCTTGTGGTTTAGATTCATAGCTTTATGACTCAGCCTTCTATCAACATGAATGTTTGAAAAAAAAACATGTCTAGTCTATGTGTATAAAATCCTTTCATCAATGGTACACATGGCTATCATTTAAAATAAGAAAGCAATCAGGCATAATAGCAGTTGAACATAATGAAACTGGTCTCATCTGCATAAGAAATGTGCTATAGTTATATTTATGCCAATTACATGACATCAACTAAATTCAATATTTATGTAAGCTATTAGAAATAGCCCAATCTGACTTTTATTCAGTATGTACTATTAGAACAAAACCTTATATGTGTTTATCATAGTCTATAAAAAATAGTTCCAGTGGAAAATGTAAAAAATCAAGGGTAACTGAATTTCACCAAGAAATCCACAATGCAGTGGTTTTTATATAGTTAGAAAATCTTCATTTATTTTAATTGTCAAAAATTGCTATTTTCATAACATCTTGTTTTTCACAATAAATGCACATAAATTTGAATTCCAAGTACTAAACTTAAAATAATCTGTTAAAATTTATACCAAATTAGTAATAAGTTAAAATAGGCTGGATTAACAATTATAGCACCCTATTTGGAAACACCGATTTAGTAAAAAAGGCAAAGTTCCACACACTAAGCAAATATACAGTGGTAATATGTGTTACAACTAAACCCAGATATTTCTCTCATTAAACATAAATATATTTGTGCAAGTTGAAAATATGAATTATTTTCAAATCTGTATGATTGGATCTTGCTCTGCAGTCAGCAGCCTGGACATAACTGAAGTCACAGATTTACAGGAACCTAACTTTTAAAATTATATATAGAGATTCATCCCTATCATTTCTGAAACCACCCCCCTACACTCCAGGGCAAAAAACTACCCCTGTCTTCCGAATCTCCCTATTTGTACTGAGATAATTCTTCTTTTTCCCTTTTTGTTTTGTTATGAAGACTCTCTGGAAGGGAAAGGGAAGGATGACTCTCATTGGGGAAAAGAATAGTAATGTAAAACACCCCCACAAAAATATCAAAACTTATTTAAAACAAAATAATCCTTTGTTGATGTCCTCAACCACTGATATTCTATCTCCCTAAAATATTTCATAATTGTGTTAAATTTATTCTATGTAAACTTATATATGTGTAGGTCACTCAGTCAATAAACATTTATTAAAGACTTACTATGTGCCTGGCACTGTGCTCCATACTGGAGATACAAAGAATAGCAAAAGACAATCCCTGCTTTCAAGGAGCTCACAGTCTAATGAGGGACAGAACATGGAATCAACTGTGTGCAAACAATATATACACAAAATAAATTGGAAATAACAGAAAAAAGACATGAAAATTAAGGGAAATCAAGAAAGGTTTTCTGAAGAAGGTGGAATTTTAGCAGGGATTTGAAGGAAGTCAGGGAGGGCAGGAGGGAGAGATGAGGAGGGACAGAATTCCAAAACAGGGAATAGCCAGAGAAAATATCTGGAAGTCAGGAAATGGAATGCCTTGGTTAAGGAATAGCAGGGAAACTGGTGTCACTTGATTATAGAGTGTGTAAAGGTAAGGTGTAAGAAAACTAGAAAGGAAGAAGGGGGCCACACGATGAACGGTTTTGAACACCAGAGAATTTTATATTTGATCTTGATATTGACAATGGAGTATTTCTCAAAAAATATAAGACTCTTAAAAGTAGTGTTTGATTTTTGCATTTGTATTTTTAGAGCTTAGCATGGTGCCTATCACAGAGCAGATGAACAGATTCTTGCTGACTTACTGATTTTGGTTTATTTGGATTGGCTCTCTCATAACACTGATGTAGAAAACTCCTGAAAAGGATACTCCATCTACCAGTTTACACTGACATTTGTTCTATAATTTAGTCTTACAGATTTTCCTGGGACACAGGAGTGTAAGTGATTTGGCAGGGTCACACGGTCTAATCACTTTACATAGGAAAAAAAAAGATAGGTTAAGCAATCTGTCCCAAGTCCAACACTCAGCCTTGTCAATGGGAGAGCACACAGCATATGGAAACTAAAGCAACTCTGATGCAGCTCCAAAATGTTACTTATCTGATTAATCATTGGAAGCAGAAGTAAAGATGTCCCCTACCTCTCACTGTTCTTTTTACCACTAGAAGAGCTGCTGGTGGATCCTGTGCGGTGACGGTTCCCTTTGGAGCTTTCCCTCCATCCACCTGGAGATATTCCTTCACTAGAGCTGGTTCTTCCAATGGTGCTAAAAAGAGGAAGGCAAGTTACAATAAAATCTACACCAAGGGGCATCTTCAACAGAATAAATAAGTTACATTAGTCTGATTTCTGAAAGTAAGAAAAGATTAAAAAATCCTATCAAATAATAATGACTGGCATTTATATAGCACTTTTAGGTTCACAGAATATTTTCCACCTGAACATTTAAAACACGTAGGGACAGAGCACCAACCTGGAAATCAGAAGACCCATCTCTGCCACTCACAGTTAGCTAATGATACTGTTCAAACAGAGTGTACATGTGGACTGAATTGTTATGAACATCTAGCATGTTTGGATACTAAAGAGATTCTAATGCAATTCTCTAGTTTTCTTTCACTGATTAACTGCTAAAATGAAGACCTTGAAATATCAATACTTTGTATAAGAATTAAGAGTATATATATATATATATATATATATATATATATACGTATATATATACATATATATATACGTATATATATATATACGTATATATATATATGTATATATATATATCCTATATTAAGCACTTTTAAACCACTAAAAGAACTGTTGACATATCGTGTGTGATCATTTTCTCTTTAGTTTTCTACCTATTTAATTTTAGGGAAGCTGCTTCATCTCTCTGGGCACCTGTTTCCTGAACTATAAAAGATGTTTGATCTGGATGTTATCCAAGGTATGTTTCAACTCTAAATTCTTGAATCCCATTCTAAAATTCAAACTTTAGGGATTACATAGTGCTTTCCAGAATTCCTGTGGAAAAGATGGATATGTTAACACCTTCTGTGTAATGAGAGTAATGTTGTTATTACAGTAAAAAATCAAATGGATAAATTAAATCCTCATCAACATTTATTGAGTGGACACAATGTATATGAAATGCTATGGGAAATTTTGGTAGAAATGTACTACCCTTAAGTAACTTAACCCCTTTGTGACTACCTCAAAAGGTTGAAGAAAATGCTTTATAAATATTTATATTCTACATAAATGTAAATTATTTGATGTTAACAATAATAAGCTATTTATACACTAAAGGTATATAAGATAAACACAAGCAATAACTAAAATACAAATCTAACCATGTAAATGATGTGTATCAATATGTAATATATTACTTATGTAAAATATATCTGTAAAGTTGGTATAGTGGAAAGTATAGTTGGACTTGGAGTCAGAAGACTTAGGTTTAAATGATAGTTTTAAAAACATGACTCATGACTCTCAAAGCCTCATTTCCTCCATGGTATAACAGACAGACAATTGAACGTGGGGAAAGAAGAATAAGATTCAAGTTCAGTCTGGAATACTGCTATGACCCTGAGAAAGTCACAAGACTTCTCTATAACTTCTCTGGGTCTCAGTTTCATCAGTTTTAAAATGAGGAGGTTGAACTCAATGATCTCAATGAAATTCTTTCAAACTCTACATCTATGATCCTACCATATGTAAAATAAAGCATTTGGACTAAATAATCCTATGGTACCTTCAGCGCTCATGATCTAGAGTTTTAAGATTTCTGCTAAGAATACTACCAATAGTAATTGAGGTTCCTTGAATTGCTGGGGTTGAGTCTAGGAGGGTTGTAAAGGCCTCACAAATAAGGTGTATTTTATACACTGAGCATTCTGAGGGCCAGAGGGATATATTTGTGAAGAGAAGGAAGGAGGGCACTCGAGTCAAGAGGAATTACCTGTATAATAATGCAAAGAAAGAAGAAGGTACTTGTAACCAAGTGATAAAGCTGGGGTGCAATATATTTATTTATACTAGGCAGTAAGCAGATTTCAGAAGGGACAGTTGTCCCAAGCCCAGCCTAGTAGATTTTAGTAGTACTGAAACCTGTATGAGGTGTAGGAAGGGTTCAATTGAACATACCTCTCAAAGCAATAATGAGCCAGCTTCCTTCTTATCTAGGGTTATTAAGTACAAAAATAACAAACAATACAGATTGAACTGATGGATGACCACATAATATTTGAGAGTAATGACAATTAAAAACATGTCATCTCATCACATTAAATTAAATGTAAAAATACTTATTAAATACTTACTGTATGCAAAGGCCTGTGATAGGCATTGAGGATTCAAAGATAAAAGCTAACACATAATGAAAAGATTGGAAATGAACATAATGAATATGATGCAAGTTAGAAAGTGATAGAGGTAAAGAAGAGGTCAAAGCAAAGTATTCTAGAAAATCTGAATAGGGGAAGATCACTTTCACCTAAGGAGGATTTAGAGGAGGGAAAAGTTTTATGAAGGTGATGACACCTGAGCTCGTTCTTGAGGGAAGAGAACAATTTCAGTAGGTAGAGATGGATAGGGAATGTGAAAATTAATGTTTGAACTGACATTTTAAATGTAGTCCAACTCATAATTTATTAAATACTGCCTTATAGTTATTTGTATATATGTTGTATTTCTCCTAATTTGAGCATCTTATGGGCAAAAATTGTATTTTTCATAGTCCTTAGCAGAGAGTTATCTATAGAAGGATCACAAAATGTCAGAGCTGTCAGCATAGTGCATGAATGAACAAAGAATGAAAAAGCAATGAATTTGGAATCAAACAGTATTAATTGAAATTCTGCTTTTGCCACTGTCTATTCCAGGAGAGAGGAACCTATAGCCTTGAGGTCACATGTGGCCCTCTAGGTCCTCAAGTGTAGCCCTTTGATTGAATCCAAACTTCATAGAACAAATCCCCTTAATAAAAGAACTTGTTCTGTAAAACTTGGACTCAGTCAAAAGGCTAAAAGGGGACATGTGCCCTTGATGCCACAGGTCATACTGAGTGACCTGAGGAGCTTAATTCCTTTGAGTCCCAATTAATTCATATATAGAATGGATGAGCAAGATTATATGATTTCTAAATTCCTTTGGAGTTCTAAGTCTACGATTCTATGTACTTATATAACATGTGGTCCTATTCTACTAACCTACTAATTTGTACATGAAAAAGCTAAGTAGGCTAAGTCTTTAAGTAAGACCACATGGCTAGTAAGTAGCAGAGTCTGAACTGAACCTGGGCCTCCGGTCTTCCACGGTCTAGTGTTCTTTCCATCATCACACACATACCCAAAACATACTCATTGAATGGATAACTAATATTATTTACTTGTTACAGAAAAAAAGACTTGATTTATTTTAATCTTTATATAGAAACAGATAAGTATAAACTTCTAACAATGGATAAAAGGCATCTTAAGGTTTACTTGGCATCCACTCTCACAGCTTTATGAGGTAGATATCCTAAGGATCATTATCCTTATTTTAGGCATGAGGAAACTGAGGCTCAGAAAATTTAAGTGATTTGTCCATCCATGGTCCACAGCTAATATGTCAAAGCAGGGAATAGACTTCAAGTCTCTTTACCACAAGTCGAGCACTTCTTCCATCACATTACGCTGTCTTTGTTAAGACCATAATCTCTTTGAGAACAAGGTCAGGATCTCATTCTTTTTAAAACACATATCCCCTTCTACAACACTGAACACTCAAATACGATGGTTTGCCAATAACTATTTAAAACAAATATTGAGCGAGATCCAGATCTTACATCTGTTGAGCTCCACTGATGAGTTTATCTAAGTTTTCTCAGATTCTAATTCACGGTGGCTTCTCTTTAGCAAACTGCCCTGAGGCAATTTCTAGTTCCAGAGCATTATAAATAACAGGATAGGAAGAATATTGTAGTGGAAAGAGTACTGGTCTTAGAGTTGGAAGACTTGAGTTCAAATTCTGATTCTAATACTTACTAGTTGTGTGACCCTCGGCAAGTCACTTCACCTGTGTGAGCCTTGGTTTCTTCATCTGTAAAGTGAGGATAATGATACTTACATTACCTGCTTAATTGTGAAGAAAGTACTTTGTAATTTAACCTTAAAGCACTATGTAAATGAGTTGTTATTATAGAAAAGACTGAAGAGAAATGAATTAACCTTAAGACAAACATATAATCTGCAAAAGACTCCCTAAGGTGAATCTTAGTCATAGTACACCATTGAACAAGCCACTTCTATCAGTGGAATGTTAAGAATTAAAGGAGACTTTTAGAGTTAGTTTCATCAGTATTCTTGTTGATAATAAACATTTGTTAATTCACATGAAATTTGAAAATTGTACCAGACATTCAGTATTTGAAATTTTAAACTATATCTTGTAGATATAACTGATATTTAGCAATTTTATAATCATGAAAAATAAGGATATCTAAGAAATTTAATAGTAAAATTAATAATACTATTAAGTTAATATCATTGGTAATTTTTGTAGCACATAGGAAAGAAATCTTTATTTTGATAGCTGTATTTAAAATTTCTTAAATAGTAAAGGTTAATATTCAGGAAAGCTATGTAATGAAGTAGTTCACTAACAGCTATTTCAAATTACTGAATTAAAAAGTAAAGAAAATCTAAAGAGCTAGGAGGTAAAACTACCATACATCTAATAAGCCCTCACCTTGGAGTTGCTTTATTCAGTTTACATGCACTGAGAAGACTCACAGATCTGTTTAATCTATTTTCAAGAGGCATAGAAACAAAGCAGAAATAAAGTGAATAACACCAACAGTGGTATAAACAAACTACAATAACATATAATACAAACATGAATGGCCTGAATTCACAGACTTAAATATGATCCACCATATTAATGCAATACAAATAGATTTTTATCATGCAAACATCTGCATTAAAATGCTCAAGGCACCCTTCCCACTCCAATATTTTGGAAAGAGTACAATAACGGCTTTTTGCCATTGAAGTCTCCTGCAAATAAAAAAAAAATTGTTAAATCTCAAAGTTGAGAATAGAAAATCAAGCTTCAAGAGAGGATATCTTCAATGAAAGTAGCAAGTAAGAAGTATTATAGGAAGTTAAATTAAATAAATGGCAGGGAATACCAGAAGAGTTATTTCCCTATGGACAGAAAGGGGGTAAATTATGCTATTTTTTTTTAGTAGGATAGGTATGTGAAAAATTTCAGATTAATGGAATAAATTTCCTTTAGCATTTTAAAGTAATTAAAGAATTTCTGCTATAGAAACATAGAGAAAACATCCCTCCTTACAAAAATTACTCTTCTCAAGGCCTGAAAATATAACTTATTGTACTTATTACAATATATTATGTATTACATAATAATATAATTGGCACTTACACAGATTTTTAAGTTTTGCATGAAGAATTTAAGTGACTTGGGCAGGGTCACAAGCGACTCTGAAATGGCATTTGAACTCAGATCTTCATGACTCCGACTCTATGGTTCTTTCCACTTCAACAATAAGTTTGCAATTAGAAAGTGCATTCAGGTTCACAAAACATTATCCTCAGAAAAGCTTTGTGAGATGAATGGTGCAAGAATTATCATCCTACAGGGGGGCAGAGCCAGGATGGTGGAATAGAAAGACTCACATATGCTAGCTCCGATCCCACAGCCCATAATTATCTATAAAAAGAACTCCCAACAAATTCTGGAACAGTGGAGCTGCGCAGCAATGGGGTGAAGGAGATTTCCCTTCCAGAGAGCCCTGAAAAACCAATCCCAAAGGTCTGTGGCGCACCGGACGGGAGCGGAGCCCAGCTCTGCCCTGCCCTGGTGGCTGCACGGCAGGGAGAGGAGCCAGCAGATCCAAGCAGGCTTCAGGGACGGAATCTCCAGCAGCTGCAAAGGTCCCTCCACCCACAGACACACAGGTCAGTGAGAGAGGCAGGCTGAGAGGGGAGTGGGGTGTCTCCAGGACTCAGGCCCCCTCAGGAGGCAGCAGCAGAGGCAGCAGGCAGCCAGAGGCTCCCAGAGCAGGCAGGGGCTCCATTACAAAAGGTCTCTGCATAAACGCCCTGAAGGAACTGAGCCTGGGAGGCAGGCCTGCCCCCACCTGAGCACCAGAAATTAAGCTCCCATTGAATAGCAGCCAGGCCTGCCACTAAAAGCCCTGAGGCTGGGGAGCA
>CM053769.1:406053730-406090925 GCA_028658325.1 Potorous gilbertii
CCTCTGTATCCCAAACATCTGAAATAGATATCCAATGGGCACAGGCCATAGAAGAGCTCAAAAAGCATTTTGAAAATCAAGTTAGACAGGTGGAGGAAAAACTGGGAATATAAATGAGAGAGATGCAAGAAAAGCATGAAAAAGAATTATCATCCTACAGATACACATGTCTAGAGTAGTAAAATGGCATTCCTAATGTCAAATGATGTTGGAACTGAGATTGGAACCCACCTCACTTGGATTCCAAGTCCCAAGGTCTTTTTACCACTTCACATTGTTGTATGTATATCAATTTTCAAGGACTATGCCAATTCAAAGAACATATATTAGATGCAGAGGGTGACATAATGGATAGAGCTCTGGGCCTGCAGTCAGGAAGACAAACCTAAACTTCAAACCTGGCCTCAGACACTTACTAGATGTGTGACTCTGAGCAAGTCACTTTGCCTCTGTTTCCTCAACTGCAAAATGTAGATAATGATAACATACTTTGTAAAGCTTTTATCAAATGAAATAATATTTATAAAAATCACTTAACATGGCACCTGGCACATATGGGTGTTGTATAAATGCTTATTCTATCCCCCTTCCTTCCCTTAAATGTTATACCTAAAATTAAATTATAATACTAAAAAAAGAGAAACTTATTACCAGAAGATAAAGGATTATCTTTACTTATAAACCATAAGGAACATTATATGTAACACTATTTCTTTCATTCTGATGGTTCTGAATCAAAATCTATATTCCCAAAACTTTTAGAAAAATATTTCAAACTCATAACTGGAAACTGAAAACATAAAACTAAAGCCAAAACTTGACAAACTCTAAAATTAAGGCAATAGGCCATTTTCCAAATTTTCAGCAAGAAGGACGAACCTGATTTTATGTTAATGAAAGCAGTAGTAATTGGCACTAGGGTCAAACAATATTACTTTCCGAAAGTACCAAGAATTGATCTTAGACTTGTATTGCGGGCTTTTCTTATCTACCAGGTATCTAAGAATATACCTATGGTGGTAAGATCATAGATTTAGAACTGGAGGACCTCAGAGAAGACCCTTCATTTTCCAGATAAGGATTAAATGCCTTTTGTAAGGTTCCAGAAAGTGAGGGTGAGAAGAAGGATCTGAAGCCCAGCTCTATGACTTCACATTTTGGGTCTTCCTACTGCACCACACTGTCTCTCAAGCCACATGAATTAGCAAACGCTTGGTTCCTCAAAAGGCTACACTGCCAACCTCTTCAACCCCAAGAGAAGAACTGAAAACTCTGTATTATTTCTCTGATACACATTATAGACATAGATACATGTACATTTGAATGTTGCTTGTGCCTGATTCTCTCCCTCCTAGAATCACAGGTCTGGTAAAATCCTCAGAAGGCATCTTGCCCAATACCTTCTGAACAGGAATTCCCTTTACAAACTCCCTCCAATTTATCTCAAAGATCTGCTTGGAAATATCCAAAAACAGAGTCCATTACACCGGTAGGGATCCTCTTCACTTTTGGATGGTTCTAATTTTAAGAAAGTTTGTCTTTACACTGAGTTTTAAAATCTCTCTTTCTCTCTCAGAGAGACAGAGAGCACAGGGTGAGTTGAATAGGAAGGTATCATATCTAAAAAAATAAAATTAAAGGGTGAGAGAGGAATAGATTGGGAGGAAAAAGGGATAAATGGAAGGGAGCAAATTATCCCTCATAAATGAGGCAAAAAAAAGATTTTTCAATGGAGGGAAAAAGGGAGGAATTTGGAGGGAAAAAGTGAAGCTTACTCTCATCACATTTGACTCATGGAAGGAACAACATGCACACATTTGGTACGAAAACCTATCTTACAATACAAGAAAGTGGAGGAGAAGGGGATAAATAGGGTTGGGGGGATGATGAGCAATTAGAAGTAAAACACTTTTGGGGAGAGACAAGTTAAAAGAGAGAGTAGAAGAAATGGGGGGCAGGATAGGATGGAGGAAAATACAGTTAGTCTTACACAACATGACTATTATGGAAGTCATTTGCAAAGCTACACATATAACCTATACTGAATTGCTTCTCTTCTCAGTGGGGATGGGTGGGGAGGGAGAAAGGAAGAGAAGCTGGACCTCAAAGTTTTAGGAACAAATGTTGAAAATTGTTTTTGTGTACAACTGGGAAATAAGAAATACAGGTAATGGGGTATGGAAATTTATCTTGTCCTGTCTTGGGATAGAAAAAAGGGAAGGGAGGGATATTAGAAGGGAGGGCAGATTGGTGGCAGGGGTAATCAGAATGCTCGGCATTTTGGGGTACAGGGAGGGGAGAGATGGGTAGAAAATTTGGAACTCAAAATTTTGTGGAAATGAATGTTGAAAACTTAAAATAAATAAGTAAAATAAAAAAATAAATAAAATCTCTCTCTAATTATCACCCACTGTTCCTAATTCTGTTCTGGGGTAAAGCAGAATAAATCTAATCCCTCCTTCCACATGACAGTCTTCAAATACTTAGAGACAATTTTCATGTTCCATCTAAGATTTCTCTTTTCCAGACTAAATATCCTGATTGGTCTTTGTATGGCATGGTTCTCAATAATGTCACCATGCTGATTGCCCTTGTGAACCCTTCAGTATAGCTATCCTAAAATATGTCATCCGGAACTGAACCATAAAATTCCTGATAAAGTCTGACCAAGAGAGAAGAACTACTACTCCCTTACTCTAAACACTGTGCCTCTAATAAATCCTTTTAAAAAAAAATACTACATTCTGATCTTGTCTCATGTTGAGTCTGAAGTCCACTAAATACTGCTGGTATTTTTCATGCAAGCTAATGTCCTGCATTGTCAAGAGATACCTGCCACATTCTTTCCTTATGTGGTTGACCATGGAATGGAAAGAATGCTAGACTTGGTCATCAGAAGATTCTGAGTTCAAGTCCTGACTTTACCATTAAACTACCTTGGGCAGTTAATTTAATTGGACAATTCATTTAATTTCTTCATGTCTTGGATTCCCCATATATAAAATGGGGATTGTAATATATGCATTTTATTATAGAATTCTTGGAGGAAAACACTTTGTAAATCTTTAAGCTATGTAATGCTCCTATTTTTGGAACTCCTTGAGGATAGGAATTATTTTATTTTTGTCTTTGTATCCCCAGTATCAAGCACTGTACCTGGCATATAGCAGGCTTTTAAAAATGCTTTTGATTGCTTGATTACATCAAGTCACAGAATATTCCAAGATCTCTTCAATGAGATCCATGAATATTAAAAAATGATTGGTCAGAAAATATATATAGCAAAAATCAGCTTATTCATATTAATACACAGCCTGATATGCAGTCCATTTAGTAACTCAACCAGTATATATAGCTGGGACAGGAATTAGAAACATACAGTGAGTGGAGCCTAGAAGTGAAAAGGAAGAGAGAAAGAATTGCCTTTGAGAAACTGGCATACAACTTCCATGGTTCCAAGCTTATTCTTGACACCAAAATTCATTTTTAAACACTATTATTCTTCAAGAAATATGGCTCTGTAGACGGAAGCCACTCCTGTCTCCAGAAAGATCTGAGTTCATGTTCTGGCCTTTTATCTCTATCAAATTTCATCTTGTTAGATTTATCCCATTCTTCTAACCTCTAACTTTTAACATTCTTCTTACTTAGATTCTAACATTGTCATTTAATTAATAGTTATATAATATAATTATTATATATCACATAATATAATATATTATACAAAATATAATATATAATATATATAATATAATATTAATTAATAGCTAGCTATCTTTCCAAACTTTGTCATTTATAAATTACCAAATTCAAATTAGGTAAGCATGGTAACTATGGATGTCTCCATTAGAGTCATTGATAAAAATACTTATTAATAACACAGGAATAAGGACAAGTCAAGACAGATCTCTGGTGACACTGTTTAGACCTTTCAGGATGATATCAACACATTGATAACTACTCTTTGGATCAAATTATTCAACCAGTCTTGAATCTAGTTATTAAATCCATCTTCCCCATATGTAAAGGACAACAGATTGGTTGATTCAAACCCATCTTTAAAGGCCAAATTAAATCCTTCCTCCTACAAGAAGTCTTTGATCTCTATTCCCACTCCTGCCTTCTCTGTAATGACCTTTTCCTCTGCGACCTCACAAAGCACTTTGTACCTCTCTACATATTCTATAACACTTGTAATATAATTTAATTATATATATTTGGGGCAATTAAGTGGCACAGCGGATGGAGTGCTGGCCTGGAGTCAGGAAGATCTGAGTTAAATTTCAGCCTCAGATACTTATTAGTAGTGTGATCCTGAGCAAGCCACTTACCCTGTTTGCCTCAGTTTCCTCATCTGTAAAATGGCCAGGAGAAGGAAATGGCAAACTAACTCTAGTATCTTCACCAAGAAAACCCCAAATGGTGTCACAAAGAATCAGACATGACTAAACAACAACAATAATTTATATATCATTCTAGGAGGGTAAGGGCTGTGTCCTTCATCCACTAAATAAATGTCTCTTGAATAAATAAACTTACTCTTGTAAATATTCACAAGTCAAATTTAACACCTATTTTTCAAAGTAATTTAAAAAACAAAACAAAAACTTTCAGAAATGAAATAATTTGGAAACAAAAAAACAATTGGAATATTTTGGTTTTTCTATAATTACATGATCTAAGTAATTTAATATTAAGTAAAATAATTCTTACAAGCTGAATTTTTGGTTGATTGTCTCAAAAGGAAATTTAAAATACTATTTCATACTCTTTACAATTCAACTGTTTTTTTTAAAAGAATGCTATCTTTTGTATCAGTTTCTTTTTTATCCTCTACTCTTACAGTTTTGCACTATGGTAATATTTTATTTCTGAACTGTGAGAATGATTGATTCTCTCTCTCTCAGCCAATGGATACGCTATTCTATAGACTGTGTCAACATTCCCACTGAGCAAGGTAGGACCTTGCAATATCTTCCCCCAGATTTTTTCCTTTTATTTTTTCCTTTTGACTAATGGAAATAACATTTTCCCAAGGATACCAAGTTGAATCCAAGTCTTAATTGGCAACATAAAGCACAATGACTGTGCACTGGACTACTTCCAGATGGATTTTTTTCATAAGCACTAAAGAAAATGCTAGAAATAAAACATGCATGCATGCATACATTCAATTTCTAATACAGAAAAATTGCAGCAAGTAAATGTATTAATATATTTTAAATGCTTTGGGAAACAGTATAAATTAATCCTAACATTCAAAATGCATAGCCTGCTTCTTTCTGTATTCTAAATATAATCCACAATAAGGCAACTTAGGTCATGAACAATGATCTGATTCATATTTCTCTAATTCTTTAGGGGAGTTACCACAGAATTCCATATAGCTAATACTAGCATGTTATTTGTTTTTTCCTAACTTCAGAAAAGTTGGGAACTCAGATCAGTGAAAGACCCAGAGAAATTAGTGAAAACAAAGAAAATAAAAGTTACTATTTGAAAACAAAGCACCTTGGATAGCCAGACTTTTCAAGAGTTTGGATTGTCATTAATTTCCATCTCTCTTCTACAGTTACATACAAATAAACAGAATACAAAATAATGCACGGATGTCATAATCTTAAATAGCCTGCCTGTAAGGTCTATGAGGGTAGGGGCTATTTCTAAGCTAAACTCTGTATTTCACCTCATACCTACTTAAAAGTAGAAGGCATAGTTTTCATTGAGTTTCTTGGTTTGAAATTGTTTAGTGTTACTATATGCTGTTAATATATCAAGAAGCATCTACGATAAAGTGGAAAGAACAATGGATTTGAAATCTAAAGATCTAGACTGAAAGCCTCCCTCAGTCATGAAGGAGTAAATAAAATAATGTATGTGAATTGTTCTGTACAGTCTAAGGTGCTATGTTAATGTTAGCTCTCTTTCTTTCTGATCTACTGACAATAGCATTTTAGAGCTAGAAAAGTACCACAAAGGCCTGACTTATCTTGCCAGAGGGAATAAAATTTAATATCGTCTAAAAAAAGTCTTTCGTATCAATTTTTAAAACCTTTATGAAGAAAAAATTGAATATACTTAAAGTAGTACTGTAATTTATTTGAACACATTTCATTTTCCTTTATAGTATGGTACAATGGAAAGAATCATGGACTTGGTGCCTGAGGACCTTGGTTTGACTTGTACCACAATCACTTACCACTAATATAACCTTGAGTAAGTTATTTTCTCTTTCTAGGCCTCAGTTTCCTTGTAAGAAAAATGAGAAAGGTGGTTGATGTAACCATTCAGGCCCATTTTCAATTTTCAATCTATTATCCTATAACTAATTTTGTTAAAAGTGTTTATGATTTACAGAAGCTAATGTAGTTGAAAGAGGACTATGTAGTAAGATTAATACAATAGTTTGCATGCACTATGCATGTATCCTATTTGATTTATGGCCACAGCCATAAATCTGTGCTTAGGGCTTGATTGATTCTTTTTGCAAATTTGCCTCTTGGACTAGTTATTTGTTTGAAGTTTTTGCTTAAAGGGAGCCACCTAATTCTGCCTGCTACAAGCAAGACTGGCCCAGATGCTATAGTTTTTCCCTTAAGTAAATAGTTAGGCTACATTATTTGTTATAGTCTATCAGAGTTCATATGTAACCATGATAGTACAATTTTTCTTACTATTTAAATATCAGCAAACATATTCTAATCAATTGCATTTTATCTAAAATTTGCATTTTCCCCACAACAAACAAAACACAATGTTCTTTACACAGTGCATATTTTAATATTTGTTCAGTTGAATTTATATTAACTTAGTAGCACTGAGCTGAAAATGTTTAATAGCAAAGAATCCCTACTATTACCATATCTCAAAGGAAAAGGCAGAAAGACAAAATCACCTGCTGCTAATACCTCAGTCTTTTGAAAAACAAAACACAAAGCATTGAAGGAATGCATATTGGATAAGAATTCACTAGCTCAATCAAAATTTCAGGAAAAACTGGAAATCAATTTGACAGAAATTAAGTTTACAGAAGGGTTTCTTAGTCTGGGATCTGTGAATTTATAAAAAGTATTTTGATGACTATTTCAATATAGTCAGTTTCCTTTTTAATCCTATATATTTTATCTTTTTCATTTAAAAATATAATTTTCAAAGGGGTCCAGGACAAAAAAAAGCTAAAAATTTTTGGTTTGGAACAATGTCTTACATTACATTACATTACATACTAAACTCAACATGAATATATGTTCTTAAGGTTAAATATCTAAATAAAAATTTAGAAGAGAAGCAAACCAAGTACCTTTCTCAAGTATAGCTGGGGGGTGACTTCTTAACCAGACAAGGGATAAAGGCAATCATAAAACATAAAATACACCTCAATTACATGAAATTTAAAAGCTTTCACATGACTAAAATTGATGCAACTAGGAACTACATTATATAAAAATGAAGTAGTTGAAGGGGAAAAAACTATTTAATCAAATATCTCTGACAGAAGTCTGATATCCAAAACATAAAGGTAGCTAAGAGAAATAAATAAGAACAAAAGCCATTCCCTAATAGATAAGTGGTCAAAGCATATATGTTTCTCACAAGAAGAAATGCAGCTGTTAATGATGATATGAAACAAGGCTCCAAATCATTAGTAAGAGAAATGAACATTACAACAATGCTGAGATCTCAGTATGCCCCCAGCAAATTGGAAGAGATTATGAAATATGGAAGTACTCAGTAATGAAAGGGATATGGAAAGAGAGGTACACTAATTCACTATTGTTGGATCTGTGCTTTGGTCCAGCCATTTTGGAAAGCAATTAGGAAAAAAGAGACTAGAATGTCCATACACTTCACCAGAGATTCCCATGCCAGGCATATACCTGAAGAAGGTCAATTATAAAAAGAAAGGCCTCTATCTACACCAAAATATTTATATTACTACTTTCTTTAGTAACAAAGCCCTGGAAGTCCATTGGGTATTCATCTGTTTGGCAATGGCTAAACAAGTTATGGTACGTTAATATAATGTAATTTATTGTGCTATAAAAATTATTAATCTGATTATTACTTACTATTAATAGAAGAGAATAATAGAATAATAGAAACAGGAGACACAAATCAAACTACCAAAATTATCTTATAGAACTAGAAAAAAAACTATAACAAAATTCATCTGGAAGAACAAAAGGTCAAGATTATCAAGGGAATCATTGAAAAACACTGTGAAGAAAGGTGCTCTTGCCATATCAGATCACAAACTGTATTATAAAGCAGTAATTATCTTTTTTTTGAGGAAATTGGGAATAACTGACTTACCCATGGTCCCATAATTAGTAAGTGTCTGAGACCAGATTTGAATTTGGTCCTCCTGACTCCAGGGCTAATGCTCTACCTACTTAAACTACCTAGCTGCCCCTAAAGCAGTAACTATCAAAACAATCTGGTACTGGCTAAGAAATATGGTGGTGAATCAGTGGAACAGGATAGGTGCACATTACATTATAGTATATGACTGTAATAATCTAGTATATGATAAACCCAAAGCTTGAAACCTTTTGGAACAAAAATTCATTATTTGACAAAAACTGTTGGGAAAACCGTACGGCTGTACTGGTTGAGTGTTCCTCTCATACTGAAACAAAACACTGGCTGACATAAGAAAATTTACAACCTCTTTAAATCGTATTATCCTAATTTGTAAAAGAAAATTTGGCCTAATGATCTGTTGTCCCTTAAAACTTTAACAATACATGGTTCTGTGTGAGTTATTACATCTTTATTTATCCTGAGTATATATTTTAAATACACAGAATTTAAACTGAATTTACAAATTGCAAGAGATTAAATTGATATAGGAATAAATAGTGATGATACAAATACAACATCATATGCTAATGATACTCTAAGACAGAAATGTCATACTGTTACCCTCTCTACACTCCTCAAGTGTATGCAGTCCAAACTAGATGCAAATGAAATTGGGAATATTTAACAAAATAAAAATACAATAGAACATAGCTAAGGTTAATATGTGGTTTTCTAAGTCAATATGCAGCCTGCACAGACCTTCACGTATGATTTAGTAGTCTCTGTTTCTATTTGAGTTTGATACCATTGCTCTGTTGTATTATAATCCTCATCTCTTCCACAAAGCCCTACTCTGAATCCTCACTGAGTCATTGAGGTGTCTTTTTTTAAAGGTTATGTCAGTTATTTTTGTTAGGTTCTAACATACTGGAAAGTTTTGAAGTACAGTTTCAATGAGAGAACGAATCTGCTGTCTGAGGATCAATGCAGCTAAGTATTGTTGTAAGTAAGCTAGCCATGAGGGCTGAATTGTTTGGCCACAGTAATCCATGTAGCAAAAACTTTAAAAGAGCCTTCAAAACACTCTATAGACCCCTTCCACTTCTGCACTGACCAGAGCGGAATGGAAGAACAGGAGGAAGAACAGTATATTAAGAATCACAGTTTTTGGCTTGTCTGTAAACAATTGCAGGTACACTAGAAGAATTGAGGAATATGTTAATAGTATTTTTTGAAAATAAAATCGGAAGACTTAAAAGGAGATACCACAAAGTGGAAGTATACCTCTAAGGTTCTCCCTATAGAGGTAAACACAGAAGTTGGCAGATCAAGTTTCACCATGGGCATAAAGGCACATAATTGTATGACAGTGATTATTTTATATTCCACTGCTTATGGTAAGCATGAGCCAAAAGGCAACCATAAAATTAAATGCCATCTGTATGCCATTTTGTATATAGAAGATGATTGACTAGATAAATTTTACTAAGAATTTAACAAGATCCTCCATAACAAGTCAATGTACACTTTGATAGTGTTTTTAATGTGAAGAAGATGGATACCGGAAATTGCTTTTGTGTACAGTTTGTACTAAATAGTCATTGAGTTTTCTTTGAATGCTCAAATTATATGATTCTCTGGGGAAAAATAATATTGGAAAATATAGCTCAGAACTAAGAAACAAAAGATAATGAAGTTTCCTACCTACATATTCTGAAAAGAGTCTGAGTATGTGTGTGCATGTGCACACACATGCACAAGAATGATAAAACATCACATATACACAAAATGAAATTGACTATATTACAACAAAAAAAACTCTGGGTATCAAGGTAGTAGCAGTTTTATCAGAATCAGCTGGCTGTGTATAGTCAGATCCAGTTAGAAAATGTTTGAAATCAACATCATATTAAAATAAAGGATAAAGAAAAGGAGACATAGCAAAAAATTGCAACTTCAACCTAACCAATTTGTATGAGTTGATGAAGCAAAAAAGTTTAATATATGTAAAAATTACCACAATAATAGGGACCCCAAAGAGCTCAGAAACTACCTTATCAAGCAATAACTTAGTATCTTTGACATAAAGATGTGGCAGTCAGTAACAGTGTAAATTTGAAATCAAAATCATTTATAAAATACTTACAGAAGAGCATGGAGAATATTGTCAACAGTATCCTCTCATAAAAAAAAGATGAAGAACTGAAAACAAATCTACATAAAGCCATGGAGACCCAAGTGAGTCACATCATCCCAAGAACTTTCATAAATGAAAATAGCAGGAGAACCAAAAATAAGGATAATGAAATAAAATTATCTACATTTCAAAGCAATATGATTTTCGTTATCAATGATAACACCTCAGCTCCTAATGCTACACAAAAAGATTGAAATGCCACTTGGTACAACAAAAAATGGCTTCTCCAAACCAAAATCTATGTAAGAGATGACCCAGTCTTAAAAGCATTGAGGAATCATTTTACAATATATTAACCAAATTAGTCAAATGAAAGAAAAATTAATCAGTAACAATCCATATGCCTACTTTTTCATTTTTAGAAAATTTTTATGAGAATGATCTGTACAGGACTTTTGGATCATGTGGAAGAAAATATCCAGTCCTTCAACAAAATGATCCTAATGACTTCTCAAACCTCTTCAAAATAGGAACTGTGAACCAAAGATAAAGTAACTTCAGCTATCTCCATGGTCTAGGGATACCCAGAATTCAAAAGACAGTAAAAGACACCTGATGACCACTTATTGAACTCACACAACATACCCTTCCTCAAATACACATCATACTATTGGCAGTGAGGCTATACTGGCTGATGCAAAGACATGACATATGAGTTTCAAATCAAACCCACCCCCAAATCATAGTCCCCTCTCCCTTTTCCAAGGGCAGTTGAGATGGGGGGAGGTTATGTGACCCTCCACTAAGTCTGAGGGAAAGAACCCAACATCCAGCTGTGGCCAGTTCTGTATCCCCCAAAAAGTCACCTGTGGTAGAGATCTAGGCTACAGAACCATGAGTTGTACTGTATGGGAGGATGCTGAGAGGCTTTGAGATATACCTTCTAGGGAAACCAACATGAGAAGGGGGAGGAGTTAGAAAGTCAGCAATGTGGGAAAATAAGGGGGAAAGGGTGAAATAACTAAAGATCTCAAGAAGAAAATTTAAACACCTCAAATATAAACAAGTAAGTTGATAGAAAACATTAACAGCAGAAGGAAATAAAGCCTTAAGACCTAATAAAGGGGTTAAGGCATCTTAGAATAAATACTGCAAAACTAAGAAAAAATATCCCTTATGAAACAGATAACTCGTAGGAATTTGAGGAGAATGTGGAATAACAACATATTGTTTGAGTGGCTTTAAGGAAAAATGAGAATTATAAGAACCAAACTTATGGCCTACACAGAAAAAATAATGGGCAGAATAGAAAAATTTGAATCTGCAATGGCAAGTCTCATGAAAGAAACAAGAGAGAAAAAGTGATTTGGAATTCAAATACACAGAAAGAAGGAGAGAAACAAAAGACAGGTAACGTTATAAAAAAAAAATATGCAGGTGGAAGTGATGATGGTTTTAGGGCAATGAAACAGAGCACAAGCTCAGAGATCCTCCCTTCCTACCATCACCTCCCATGCTGCACATTCCTTAACTGTGCTGCAATCCTAACCTGGCTCCTTCCCCAGCTCCCTGATAATTGTAAAGTACTTCCTGCGGTAGAACTTGCTCCAGAGATCCTAAAATCAAATGCTCCCCACTATTCTGGCAGTGCTATCCTACCCCTATAGTAAGCATGTGATGATGGAGGACATTGTTCACCAGGCAATGACTCCTAACTGGATGTTGCTGTCTAGGAGGTGGCTTATAACAAAGCCCAACAGCATGCCCTACTGAGCAGAGTGCTTCTTTCCCAATAATGTAGCCCACTCATTGTACATCAAAATTCTGTCATGTACCCACAGAATCAAATGATGACCACTTTCCCTGGAACCTCCCCTGGGTCTCCTCTAGTTTGGGATCTCCAGAACCACCCAGGTGTTTGACTTAGGTTCAAAAATAAAGTGACTAAGACTATTAAATTGGTAGCAGAAGGACAAGTAACATTTCTAAATGTACACAAGGAGACGCATAAGTCAAGGTGAGGGAACAGTAAAGATGCAGATATGGATGGAACCTGGAAACAACCTGCCTATTTATGAATGGAAGTTTTTTGTGGGTCCACATTACACAATGGGAAGGTTCATGCAAGGGTAAGGAGGGAATCAGGGAAGGGAGTGTGTGGCCTGCCAGAGACAAATTGAAGGCTCGACAAAAGGGGATAGGTGAGCCCTGTGGTCTCCATGAGAGAAGAATCTGCAGGGCAGTAGGTGAGGAGGAAGGAAAAGGAGTAAAAAGAAAGGATTTGAAAGTGGCAAAGGGCAGGAGAAGCATACCATTGGTCCTCCAGGACCTGTGTATCAAGGGAGATGAGAGATGGAGAAGCCAACCTCGGGAGAGGGTACAAAGAAATTAATTGTCTTCAGGAGAAATCTAGATTTCAGTGACATCAAAAGACTGGATAATTGATAAGGGGCAGAGAGGGTGGATAGAGTGGAGCCAAGAAAACATTGAATAGTCTTGTGAGAAACCCATTGTGAGAAAATCACAGAAGGGTCCTAAACAACACATCATGTTTCTTAGCTCATCCACTTTGCTGCCTTTCCCTCTTTCTGAACTCTCAGACTGCAGTGACACATGAGTCCTCAAGAAAACCCATGGACATCAGGATAGATGAAAGAAGGAAGGGAAAAGGTTTATGAAAATCCTCTAAGGTCATATTTTGTTACTACTCCTGCATGCCTCTCTTCATTACAAAGTTTTATTAAAAAGTATTCCTTTATGTTACTAAAGAACCCTTTTGCTAATTTTCTGCTCAGAAATCTTCAGTACACCAATGAAGATAATATTCACAATCGACAAGATCATAGAAATATTGAAATATATGTATGTATATGTATATATGTGTATCTATACACACACACATATATATATACAAAATATTACATATAAATCTAACATGCAATTCTTTGCCATTATAAGAATAGGTATTATAATTTGAAAACACAGGATTCTAAATTTGAAATTTGTGGTAAAGAAATCTTTTTGAAAGAAGGCAATTAAAACAAGGTAATTTCCAACAAAGAATGCATCATGTTTTGCTATTCCTGTCATTTAATCGTATATCCTGCTGTCTTAAACAATATTAAGTGCTTCCAAAGGACATTTATTCACATATCTTCCTTCATAACAATGTTATAAAGAGATTGCTTTGTAAGTTATAAAGCACTATATAAATGCAAAGATAGTAAGGCACAATAAATACATAGGTAGCCTTGAAGTAAGGAATACATATCCACACAAAAAAATAAATACAGGACTGTACAAGAGCTGTGATTTCAACAGTGTGGGAAATTCCAAATATGGATCTTCTTTCACCCAATGTGAATTAATAATTTATTTGTAATTTCCAGTTTTACAAAACTTTGCCACTGATAAGTTAAGTGCCTTGCCAGTATTAACAAAGCTAGTAGAAGACCTGAATTCCAGTCTTTCTTACTCCAAGGCCACTTCTCTCTATCACGCTAAACAGCCTTTACTAAAGTAAACTCATATTGAGCTGTGGTTGGCACAAGTCTGGCACATAATAGGCACTTAACAAATGTTTACTGACTGACATTGATTAACATTTATATTCTTCCTCCCAGTGTGCAAAGCAACGTCCTTACAACAATGCTGTGTGGCAGGAAATGTTATACGATCAAATATGCCTCTGAAACATCTATTAGTGCCTAAGCCAGTAAGATGTGACATCAAATGACCATAATACTAAAACATGCTAACTATCTAATTTGTTACTTTTAGTCAGAAATTGCCTTGCCTTAATTTCCTATCTTCTAAAAAAAATATTTTTTCCCTTTATTCCACATTCCAAATGTCCCTCAAAAGAATCCTGAGTTATTTCCAAATCATTTTGCCCATTCTTAGGGGCAAATTTATGTTTTCATTAGTTATGCTACTCCAAAAAAGTCCATCTTAATAAGCATTTAAACAATTAGCTGGCAAGATCATCCATATTTCAGATCAAATGACTTGTTTTAAAATGTCTATGTTATTCTGTATTCATGCAAGATGCGTATCTCTATGTCCAAAAACTCTTCTACAAAAAATTTCTTGTTATGTTAAAGAAATGCAATCACTGAGCAAGGTTCTAATTTTCTAGTGTCTAAGTCACATCCTCAGTCAAGGACTTAAGCAACTTCTTCAAGTCACTAGAGTACCTGTTAGTTTACCAAAACAGAAATTCATACACTATCTGTGAATATTCAATGCAGTTGGTAAATATTTTCAATTCAACAATCATTTAAGCACCTACTGAGTCCAATATACTAGGCCCTGGGGATATAATGACAAAATCAAAACAGTCAATGTCAATAAAGAGGTCACTGACATATTTAGCAGACTCACTTTTGCTCTTAACACTCCTTGGTGAAGCAGAACTGCAGTAGGAGAACTTTTAGATATTCTGTAACATTATGGAAAGAACCTTGGAGTGAGAAGATCTGGTCTGACAAGTCCTAATTGTGTGGCCCTGATCAAGTCACAAACTCTCGGAACTTTAGTTTTCTTCATCTATAAGATGAGATGAATTATTATTTATTATTTTCAACCTAACAGGTTTTTGTAAGAAAATCTTTTAAATTTTAAAGCATTATATAAATATATGAGGTATTATTACTGTTACAGAAGAAGATCTGATTTCAAGTCTCTAAAGCTCATATCTTAAAATGCAAAAAAGGAGATAATATCTATACTATCCACTTAAATGGCTAATTTAAAGATCACATAATGTCAATGTGCTTATGTGATGTTGCTGTGTTCTTCACATGTCTTACCTGTAAAACTAATTATATAACTATGAAGTCTTCTATAAATATAAGTTATTATTATTTTGGTTATACTGATATATAAGGATATTATATGTGGCTATACAATATTATTAACATATAGAACATGTTAGTGACAATTCATTGCATACTTAATTTTTCAGATCCTCAAAATTTAGAGAAATAGGCTCACAAAACATAGACTTGTAGTGAGATGACTTATGACATAATAAAAGAATCAGCAAGAAAATATATACCATAACCAGACTAAAAATAACGAAGTTTGATCCTTCAGCTGTTATTATGTATAACTTTGGGGCAGGTAGGTGGTGCTGTGGATAGAGCACCAATGCAGGAATCAGGAGGACCTGAGTTCAAATCTCACCTCAGACCCTTGACACTCACTAGCTGAGTGACCTTGGGCAAGTCATTTCACCCCAACTACCTCATCCTGGGTCATCTCCCGTCATCCTGATGAATATCTGGTCACTGGACTCAGATGGCTCTGGAGGAGAAGTGAGGCTGGTGACCTGCACAGCCCTCCCTCACTCACAACAAAGTCAAGTGCAAGTCAAGTTGGGCCATTTTTTTCTCTGATGGCCTGGTCTTCTTCAGGCAATGAAGGACGAACACACATGTACATAACTTTAAACTCTCCAATCATCTAATAACGTAGGAAAAACTAAATACTGGCATAATTTAAACAGAATAGCTTGTTCCAAATATTGACTGTGTAAAAAAGGTTCATTTTTAAATTTTAAGGTTATTCATATATAAGGCACACCTTTTTCTGAGAAGAGAGTTTGAAGTAAAAAAATAAAGAAGAGTTTTAAATGGACACTAAAGTAAATAATGATTTCTAAAAAGAAGAACTGGATGATCAGAAAATACTCTAATACTTGCTGAAGGTGACAGATCACTGAATAGTTAAATGTACTTTATAAGCTTTAACCATTAGACCATTATTTTTAAGGTGTGATTTTTTTTAAAACAGAAAATAACACACAATTAAAAATTTAAAAGATTTAGTAGCTTTCAAGGAGCATTTAATTCATTGATATGTAATTCTGACTTTTGCCTACCTTTTAGTTGCTGGTGAAATAGTTTCTTTCCTGGCCCCTGATGGGGAAGGTAGAGAGCCACTTGTTTTCTTTGGTAGCACAGTGTCAGTATTAACAGTAGTTCTTAAAGGCAGTGTTGGTACGAGGGGTCTTGCTATAATATAAGCAGAAAATGAAATCAGAGCTTGCTGCATGAAGGTAATTACACATGTTTTATATGAGTTATGAGGCCAGAAAATATACACATTAAAGATGCCAGAAGAGTTTAATTAATCTCACTGATTTGAGAGTTAGAGATAATTCAGAATAAATTTAGTGCTACATGCCTATCTTTTAAAATGAATTGTTTGAAATGGGTTTTGCCCATGTAGACAGAGTTGCTTCTCAATTTAAGCTCATAAATCCATTTTTATATATAACATGATAAATGGTTTATATAGCCAAGAATGTAATTCTTATAAAACCATAATTTAAAAAAACCAAAAGGTAAGGATACCACCAACCATTTTGGGTACATGATAAAGGTACTCAGGAAAGGCCAGAGACATTCTTTCTCCTTGATCTTTCTGCATTTTTAGGTACTATTGACCACCCCTCTTCCCAACCCTCCTTCCTGGATACTCTTCCTTCTGTTCTCATGACACTAATCCCTCTGATTTTCCTCCTACCTGTCTGACCATTCCTTCTCAGTCTAATTTTCCATCATCATATATGCCCCATTCCCTAAGCATATATAGGGGTGGGAAACTTGCATCCTCAAAGACACTTGTGGTGCTCTAGGTCCTCAAGTAGGGTCTGCTGACCGAATCCAGACTTTACAGAACAAATCTCCTTAACAAAAGAATTTGTTTTCTAAAACAAGGACTTACTCAAAAGGCTCCATCCAAGGACCTAGAAGGCTACCAGTGGAGTCAAGGACTCAGGTTCCCCATCCCAGGATAAACCTTAGAACTCTGTGGTGTGCACTCAGTGATGAGATTGCTTTTCTTATCTTTTTGTACAGTTCTGAGCATGTATAAAATGCTCAGCAAATATCTGATGACTGATTACAAATTCCTATAACTAGATCTAAGAAGTTATCAATATGGAGTAAATAATGAGATTACTTGAATGACCTAAAGAAACAGAAGTGAATTCTAATCAAAACTATAGTAAATGAAGAGAAAGCAAGACTTAGCAAGTGTCATACATTCATTGGACATTTACCTTCCACATAATGGAGAAAACAAAAATAAATAAAATTTATTTTAAATTTTAAATAAAGAGAGCCTCCTCTATGAAAAACTATGAATTGAGGTCTCTCAAAAGAAAGAAATTACACATTGCATCACTCAGCACACCTTTCCCAAATCTTTTTTTTCATCCAAGCTAGAAAATGCATATGAGTTTATATATGACAAACTGAATAATAAACATAGCATCTAAGAACATAAACGATCCTTAGAACCACAAACAATTGACTATGAGATTAAAAAGAATATTTAAATCATAAAACCATATAACATCAAAACTAAAAGAGCTACAAATTTTTATTTAAATGTACAGATTATAAATGGAAATGTTAAAAATAATTTTGCTATATTTCCATCTATTTACAAATAAAAATTCTTATTTTGGAAGATTTTCAGAAGCCAATTTCCCTGGAAACATCTCTCCCTGAATTAAAATGTGTGATTCACAGTAGAAACAAAAAATACCATTCTTGTCTTATCTAAAAAATCCTACACTTAAAAAATTTTCCTAGATATTTTACATAGATTAAAGCAAGAAAGATAATGTTACCCTATGGAATTTAGACATACTCTTCCAATTGGGCTCTTTAGAGATTTACCAACTGATTATCGTCTATCTTTTTCTCAATACAATATATATTCTATATAATATAGTATTAAATCTAAATAATTTAAAACATACTTCTAAAGACAGGAAAACACCAGATTCCAAATCCTAGGGGCACCAGCAACAGTTTTTAAACAAGAAAGGATAGCATGAATGCATTCTAATTGTAGTCACCCAAGAAAATGAAGAAATAAAAAGAAATAAGACTTTTAAAGGCATGAAAATATGTGTATACAATATGCATTTGTCATACCTTTCATTTAGTTTTCTTTGTCAAGCTGCCTAATAACACCAAAAGGAAGTATTTTATAATTTTATGTAATTTGATAATTTTAAAGAGAAGACATGACTTTATAAAAGGGACAAGGACACTTCATTAGGAAAGAGAATCTTGTTTCCAGAATAGGATGTATTTCAATGTATTTTATTAGTTAGATTACAGGTTAAATTTCTGAGCTGCCAACAGAAAGAACAAGATGTTTAATTAGTAAGATACAGTGAGTACAAAACAACCAGAGATGGATAAACAGCCATGGTATGGATTATTAACACCTTCTGATGGAATTTATAATATTCAAATACCCAAAAGTGGCTCCCTTTCAAAATTCTGACATTATCTCTGGGAGGAGGGAATGAGAGGATGAACAGTTTGATTCTAGTCTTATTTCTCTTTCTGAAGACCATTATCATCTTGCTTGGAAGGATAGCCTTTTTACTAGAAAACATTTTCAGAATAACAATGAAGTTGGAAAGACTCCCACTGGGGCAGGGCCTAATTACGGCTGTCTTGCAGCCCAGTAGAAAGAGAATTGTACATGGAGTTAGAAAACATTGGTTCAAGCCCCTGATCTAAAACTCATTAGCCATGTGATTATGGACAAAGTGGTTCTGAGCATCAGTTTCCTTATTTGCAAAATAGTAAGTAATAAATTATAATTGCAACATCTAGCTCATTCATACGGTTGTTACAAGGAAAGCACTTTGCAATTAATCACCATCTAAAATGCACTATTATTAAATATATATGAACCATTATCACTATTTTTTAAATCAGATACACAATTTTACCTTCATTTTCATTTTATCACTTATTACCATTATTATCAAAATAAGTAAATATTAAATCATATAAGTCATAAAATCTCACCACCAAAAGCAGAATTTTTTTCCTGAAGAGGAAGAATCTTGAATATAGAAGGATCTAAAAATATCATAGGGCATCAAATGTGAACAAGTACCATACATACCTGAGTAAAAAGATTCATTCATAAACAACCATGTTCTAGGGATCACTCTTTACAGAGAAGAAAAACCAGTATGAAAAGCACAAAACTCAATTTTCTACTCATCAGAAGCAGCTAAAATGAAAGAAACATTAGTTTCTAAGATCTTACAGGCTATTTTGATTTCTGAGTTTTTTATTGAAAGGACACTTTATTGTTGTCCTACTTCAGTTGCCTCATTATGACAGGGAGGTAAATGAATTTTTTGAAGGTTATGTTAGCAAATCACAGATTTTAGGGGGTTTCAAGTGTGGGTTAGGCTGTGTCCCTGTGTCCAACAATCAGCCTAGCTAAGTATGCTACATGATGTGCTTATCCAAGGACCAATATAGCTAAGCCCAGAAAGGTGCATCACCAGAGAACTGGGCAACAAGTCACAGAAAGATTTTAGCCCCAACAAACTCAATAAGGTTACAAATCACTTTGGTGAAGTGAGTACCAAAATCAATGAAAGAACAGTTCTTTTCAGGACTGAAGTTTTTAGATTCTATTTTGTTTCTTAAGGGTCAAGGATTTGGTAACCCAAAACGGGGAGAGGGAGAGGGGAATTCTAAAATTCGGATTCAATCAAATGGAAGTACTATATATTTTAAAAGTGGGACTCTCATTCCTATCTGGTTCTCTGTAGCCTTCTCACCAAATGCCTGAGATCAGGTCCTGGAAGAATTTCCGTGGGGTCCCATTCTCCTGATTGGTAATTTACCTTTCTTAAATACTATTTCAAGAAAGCTTCAGTCATATTTCACTTCACTCCCTCCTCTCTAGTCATCTCCACAGTTTCTTTATCACTATGAGAATACCCTTTTCTTCACACCATCCTCTCCCTTTCCCCAATTGCCCACATATCTAAAAATGAATTCCCCACCTGTTCTCCAGGTGTGGAACAATGAACCACGATCAAAAGTTGATCATGATCAAAACATGAAGTAGAAAGATTGTGTCAAATCTACTCCCCTGTGACCTCACTTTCTATACCTATAACTTTTTGAAAAAAGTATCACTCCCTTGATACTACTCCTCTCTGTATGTTGTTTATCCCATCAGAAAATAAACTCCTTAGTGCCAGGGGCTATCTTTGGACTTGTATCAATAAACACAGAGTTGGGAAAATACTTGGCATATAATAAGTACTTAATGTTTTTTATTCATTTCATCTGTATGAAAGTCATAAGGCAGCAAAACTCATCAAGATTCAAAGCAGACTGATAAATTCTATACCTACACAAAGATTCTTAATGTTGGAAGTCATATGAGCTAAACCTTAATTAATCTAACATTTTCTATAAGGGGTCATTTAGCCTCTTCAAACAATTAATAAAAATTTATTTATTAAGTCCCTTGTAGGTGCCAAACACTGTGTTGAGTGATGGGAATACAAAAAAAGGCAAAAAACAGTCCCTGTCTGCAAAAAGATAATTATCCACTGAGGGAAAGAGTATGAAAATGTGTACAAAGCAAGTGACAGACAAGATAAACAGGAGATAATTAGCAGATGTAAGGCACGAGAATTAAGAGATATTGGGGAAGGCTTCCTGTGGAAGATGGGATTTTAGTTGGAATTGAAAGACAAGGAGGTAAGTAGTCAGAGTGTAGCAGGAAGAGCATTCTAGGCATGGGAGATAGTCAAAGAGAATGTCCTAAGCAGTGAGATGGAGTCTCTTATTTGTGTAACATCCAGGAGACTGGTGTCACTAGATTGAAGAGTACATATTAGGGAGTAAGACTGTAAGAAGATTGGAAACATAAGAATGAGCTAAAGTTGTAAAGGGCTTTGAATGTCAGAGTATTTTGTATTTACTTCTAGAGGCAATAGGAAGTTTATTGAGTTTATGGAGTAGAGTTTATTGAGTAGAGTGGTGGGGGTGTGTGTGACTTGGTCAGAACTTTGCTTTAGGAAAATCCCTGTAGTGTCTGAATGGAGGATGGGTTGGAGTGTGGAAAGACTTGAGGTAGGTAGACCCACCAGCAGGCTATTGCAATAATCCAAGTATAAGGTGATGAGGGCCTACCCTAAAGCAGTGGCAATGGCAGAGTAAGAAAGGAGATGTTACTGAGGGATATTGAGGAATCCGGGATGATTCCTAGGCTGCAAACCTGAGGAACGGGGAAAATTCTGTTGCCCTCTACAGCAATAGGGAGGGTAGGAAATGGGGAAAGATAATGAGTTCCACTTTGGACATAATGAGTTTAAGATGTCTAGTGGACATCTAGTTCAAGATGTCTGAAAGGTAGTTCTTGAAAACCTTCAGTCGCAGAGAATTTCTTATTTTACTAGACAGCTCAAACCATTTAGAAGCTCAAATTGTTAGGAAACTTTCCCTTCTCTCTATTTTCTACCCTTTGATCTTAGCTCTGTCCACTAGAGACATGTGCAATAAACCTAATCTCCTTCTCTTCAACATGAGTTCTCTTTAAGTATTTAGAAATCACTCCTAAGTATTCCCTTCTCTAGGTTACATATTCCTTCAATTGAAGGAGAGCTTGGATTTGAAGTTAGGAAGACCTGGGTTAGAAACTAGCATCAGACACTTACTAGTTATGCACCCTGGACAAGTCCATTAATTTCTCAGATTCTGTTTCTTCATCTGCAGATGAATGAAAATAGTAACACCTTTGTCACAGTAATTATGAGGATTGAACAGGATTATATGTGTATAGAACTCTGCAAACCTTGAAGTACTATATACAAGTTATCCATTAGTAATATAGTAGTATTGAAAGGTAGCATGGCATAGTAGGGCATGCATACGGGCAGCTAGGTGGTGTAATGGATAGAGTACCAGACCTGGAATTAGAAAGTCCCGAGTTGAAATCTGACCTTAGGGTTCTTACTAGCTGTGTGACCCTGGGCAAGTCACTGAATCCTGTCTGCCTCAGTCTCCCATCTGTAAAATGAGCTGGAGAAGGAAATGGAAAACCACTGTACTCTCTTTGCCAAGAAAATCCTAAATGGGTTCACAAAGAGACAGACATAACTGAAATGACTGAACAACAAATGGCATAGTAGACAGAGGGCTGGACTTAAAGCCAGGACAATCTGAGTTCAAGTCCCACGTCTGACATACACATACGTGGTGGGTTATGCTATTCTGGACAAGTCAATACTTTTCTCAGTACTCACTCCAGGTGCAAACAGAGCACCCAGCAGTTCTGACTTCAGAAGTGCCTGCACAAGTGAAAGCACAGGCTCATGTGTTATTGCTGTAACCATGACTACTACTATTATTTTATAATAGCTATTATGATCATTAACTGATGTTCAAATAGCATGATTTTAGTATCACTTTTCTGAATGTGCTCTAACTCGTCAACATATCCTAACACAGAGGGATTATGGGCACCCCTGACTGATCTGAGGAGTACTTTAAGCAACTTGAGAATATTATTGGATATAGATCTTTGGCTAAAAGGTCATCTTTAATGAAGGTATACATGTACTCTGGCACATTGGTAAGAAGATACAGAGAGCTTATCTGATTGGCTCTCTATGACTGGCAATGTTTGGCAACTGAGAGTCAGGGAAAATGGACTATGATTAGAAGAGCTAGCCCTCCTTCATGATATGTAAAACTGAGCTGAGATGTAGTTTCCCATGCTTTCCCTTCTTCAGGCTTCCAGATAAGAATGCAGCAAAGTATATGCAGGAAGCAATGAAAGGGTGGAAAGAGTAATTTCTCCATCCTGCCCTAAGATGAGCTACAATAGTGATTCCTAGAAGCCCATGATAAACCCAAAAGAGGAGTTCTAGGACCTTCTATTCTGGATCAACATCTGCTTTTCTCTTTTCTTTTCTGAACATAGGTCAGAGACTTGTGAATAGATTCCTGAGAATAGATTGTTACAGCTAAGATTCAGAGGTAGCTGGAACATTGATGGAATTCCTCCATCTACTAAAGTCACTGAAGACTTGTGAACAATTAGGGAAGTACCCACAGGAATGAAATCACAGATCCTTGATATAATGAAGCATTTTTCCTAATGCCAATATTCTGTTTTTGTGATTTTTGGAGATGAATTTATGGTCAACTTCATCTGAAAAAGCATTAAGCATTTTGGGCTGTGTAGAAATATTTGTAGTGGACCAGAACAAGTGGATATTTTAGAAAACCCTTCTGAGTTTTGGCATTCTATAATAGTGTTTTGACCCAGAAATTTGATGCTAAAATGTTTTCTGTTTAAGTTGCATGAATGATGAGGATACAGGAGCAGGTCCGGTCATGACAGTCTCATGTGACACCTTTGATAAAATCAAATTAAATATAAAGGACCTAATTCTAGCCCCCTTCACAAAGATTCATCTTTTCTATATTTTACTAATCACAGTATCATACGTTGATACTCTGTCCAAGGTAAAATGATGAAATCGAAATGGATGAAGACCAGGTTGACAAATGGTAATTTAAAGTACAATAAAAAATTCACCCATAATCAGTATAGAAAATAAATTTTTAATGTCAACATAAACATGTCAATCAATTCATTCTAGATTTCTGAAATTTGACATTTAAAAATTGCATTAAAAAGCTATATAAGAATTCTAAGTTTTTAAAAAATCTATTGGTTAGATCTATTGAAATGATTATTAGCTGTTATCAACAATATTTTATATTTCAATATAGGTCTTCTATAGAACCAGCATGGTGTAGTGGATAGAAGAGTTCTTAAAGCCAGAAAAGCCTGGGCTCAAGACCTGGCTATAGCTCTGAGTATTTGATCTCTCAGTACTCTATGCAACTTTCTAAGACTGTAAATTGCAGAGAAGATACATGCATTCATCTAGAGAAAGTTTGAGAAGTTGTTTAAATCAATGAAATAATAGATCTAGAACTTAAACAGTCCCTTACAGAACTCCTATTACTTAAAGGGAGAGGGCAACTAATGATTAAAAAACTGATAAAAAATCTAGCATTTCATATAAAGGCAACCAAAGAAAAAGGGAAAGTTATTTTTTATTCAAAAGATTTAGTTTAAGGGGAAAGAGGAAGGCAATAATGAAGAAAAGTCACTCACTGAATTTTGTCATAAAACCTTTAGTTTAGTTAACCAGGATTATAAATCATTCCACTAACCAATCCTCATCTTTTCCTCTTCAAAAAATAAATTAAACATTAAGTATCATTTATAACAAATAGTTTGAGACCTGAATCTTGCTTTCTGACTCACATATTGTACCTACCTAATAACAAATTCTGGTAACAGCCTTGTGGACTTTTTAGTATCTCATAAAAAGTCTAATGCTAGAGGCATTGTATTATACTCCAGACTAGTCAGAAAGTCAAATCAAATCGAGAATTAAAGGGACTTCCCTTTCAAGTGATTGAGTCAGAGCTGGAAGGAACCTTAGAGGTCATCTCGTCAAACCTATACCTAGGCAGTAACCACCCATACAAAATTTTAAACACGTGAAAGACCTCATAAAATGGAAAACTCACTATTAATCAAGACAATTCATCCCACTTCTGGACACCTGTAATCATTAGGAAGTTGTCCCTTATATTTACACAATAAAATATAAGAAAGAGAAAGGATTGGTTTCATTACCTTGCATATAGCAGGAATTAAATTATCTGCTGAACGCAATCTGTTAAACTGTAGTTGTGATTGATTTGACTAGAGTATTTATTTATTTGTTTATTAATTTATTTGCCTATTAATCATATTGTTTATTATCTAGATTGACTTTAATAATTCTTTTAAAATATATTATTGAAATATTGCAAATAGTGAGAGAACTTCACAGTGTTATATGTTAATGTAATAGCTACTAGATCAATTATATTATGCAATTGTCAGTAGCTGTTAGTTTGTTTTCCAAATTGTGTTGTTTTAATGTCTTACCTGAGATAGCAGGATTGACATGTTTATCAGCCTCTCCAGCAGATGCTTTTTTAGTCATATTCTGATCTATGAATTAATAGGGCTATTAATATTACCAGTAATAGAAAATTTGTAAATGGAAGTATAAGTAAAAAGGAAAGAAGCCATACTCAATTTTAATGAACTTATGTAAAGCAAGAAAAATTAAAAAAAATCTCTTCTGAGATAATAAACCCCAAACCAGACACACTGTGATGTGAGGAATGCTGTAATATTTTCCTTCCTATTTGAGTTATAAAGTCCATACTTATAATATCAAAGCCCATACTGTTTATATAAAGCTAATAATACATATGTACAAAGAATCCATATTATTCTAAGAATTGAGTATCACAGGACTTAGAACTAGAAGGAAACTTAAAGATTGTAGGAAAATAAATTTTAAAGTGGCAGGATCCTTAGAAGTCACCTTTCATTCCACAGAAAAGGAAACTGAGGCTCAAGAGAGGTTATGTGATTTACCCACAGTCACATAGACAGTATGGAGAAGAACTGGACTTTGAATCTAGGTCATCTGACTCTATATCAAATGCTTTAGCCAGTATATTATATAATCTCCATTTCAGATCCCTTTGGCTACTATGGACTTCAGGTAAGAGCTTGAAAACTTCAAAAAACCTACATGTATTATTTTAAATTGATATCACAAAAGCACAGCCTAAATATCATAAAACAATAAAAAAAAGTGATAATAACGAGTCCTTTTAGGTTTCTCTTGAGTAGGAGGAAAAGGAGCCTCTCTTTCATTTGATAGGTCAGGCAGCTAAATTGTAGCTGTCAGTTTCCCAGAATTGCAAATCTCTGTTCCCGTGAACTTGTCTGTATTCAATCAGGAAAAAAAGCAAGTAAGAGTTTGTTTGGTTTTTTTGCTAAGTAAGAACCTTCTCTTTCTTCCTAATTTGTACTAACATATAAGCAGTTAAGTAAGAACATTCATCCTCCACTTAGAGAATGATAAAATCTTAAAGTTGGAAAGGACTCCAGAAATCATCTTTAGTTTAGTTAACCAGGAGTCATTCCACTAATCAATCCTCATCTTTTCTAAAGAACATCTAAAGAACAATCTTTACCTGAAACATGAATTGTCTCTGTGACATTCCAACAATCTGTCATCTAGTCTCTGATTAAATGCCTCCAGTGTAGGGGAACTGACTACTTTTTAAGATAGTTCATTCTACTTTTGGAAGCCACTGGGACATCACCATAATTCACTATATTTTTTATAGTGTTGTCAATATACTATTGCCTAGTATATTTTACATTTTGTCTAATTCACTTCCATTTATGCAAAGCTGCACTGAAGTACGTTGAATTTATTCATGTTAAAATAATTTTAAAAATTTTGCACAGTATTCTTTTTTAAATGAGAACTTACTCATATAACTTGCTCAAAAGAGCTTGATCAAAAAAACTTGATCAAAGAAATATCTGGGTAATTTCCTCAAATACACCTGCTAGAACTAATATTTTATGCTAATTCTTAGATTAACTTAAAAGACAAGCTGTTGGCCAAAGGCATATAAGTATTTGAGTCCAAGCGCACACGTGGCGTGCAAACAGTAACAATTCCTGTGTCTCGTTTCTGAAGTGCTGAGTAGTAACTGGAGCGTTTAAAATGGACCAGACTGTACGTTATTTTGTAATTTGGGAGGGCAAATTAAAAAGCTTAAAAGAACTGTTCAAATTTTAGAAATCTGCCTTTTATATCGAATAATCATCTTGAGAGGAAGAATTAATTTACTGCTACCTTCTACAGATGGGTAAAAAAAAACTAAGTCAATCATTTTAATGAAACTTCAACCTCACTCCAAAAAATATATGTTATATATACACACATGTTCTGTGGAATAATTTATTAAATATATTCATATTTACTTGTTTGAATTTTTAAATTTCTTAGCCATAAATTATCTGTAAGCTAATATTCACTTTTCCCCCTCTGGGGACAGTAATTTGAGCAATGTTTCTGGCAAAATGCTTGCAATGCATAAAATGAAAAATGAATCTTAAGGTAATAAAAGGACAGACCTCTTATAAAACCTTATTTTCAAATTTTTCAGCAAAAGTATAATAGAAATTATTTAAGCACAAAATGGTGTTTCTTATGTATTACATTATAGGAGACTCAAAGGTGGAAAATAGTTACTATAAATTATTGGAAACTTGCAGAATTGCAAAATACCCTATTTATGTGGTGGGAAGGAAGGAAAAGCTGGTAAGGGTTCAAAAATTAAAAAAAAAACCTAAACCCTAGAAAATAACTCTGCATAGTTTACAAACTAGACAGTGAAACAAATTACATACAAATGTAATAACCTAAGAACAGTTACAGAGCAACATGAGAGAGACAAGCAGTTACAACACAAAATGAATACATAAAGTGCTCCAATGATTATGGTATAATGAAAAAGGAAGTGAATTCAGAGTCAGATCATTCTGTTTTGAGTCCTGGCTCTGGGATATGTGACTTTGGGCAAGCTGCCTCTCCAAGTCTCAGTTTCCTGTCTGTGAAGTGGAGTTTGTAACTCTTCCATAAACAACGTCACAGGATTATTTGAAGGTAAATACTTTTGTAAAACTTAAAACATGTTTGTTATTACCACCCCCAGAGTTGGTAGGCGTTAATCATAAAGATTTACTGGGGGTGGTAAAGTTTGAGCTCACATTTTAAGAGGACAAGACAATATTCCCCAAAGAGACAGACCTGTTTATGATACACATCACCATGAAGGATATATATATAATAGCTAGAATTCACTGTAAACCTAAACAAAATCATAACGTACTTTGTATGGTCATTGGGAACTTTTAAAAAGTTGTGTGTGTGTGTATGTGTGTGTGCACGTGTGTACAGCACTTGACATTTTAAAAATTTGCTAATTTAAAAGCATAGTCTATTCAAACAACAGCAAAAGTCTATATAAACCAATTATGTTACAATGCATTCGCCTGAAATGTTTACCTTTGGTAGGTCCTTTTCTGTTCAACATGGCCTGCTGCTCTTCAGTAATATTCAAGCGTCGGACTACATCGGCCAAAGCTGACTTGAGCAGCTGGATATCATCTTCTTGCATCTGGACCCGCTGCTCCAGAGAAGCAATTCGATCAGTTACTTCCATGCTACTTGCAGCAGAAGCACTGTCATCTAAATCAAATGATATAGCAAAATATGACAAAATGTCCTCAAATTAGATCAAGAAGTATTTCTTCTTCTAAATCTTCCTCCTGTTGCTCAGCATATAATGTGGAAGGTCCAGGGAACTCTAATATTATGCCAGCGGAACAAATCCTTTACCAGGTCCCTCCAAGCTACAAAGGCTTTGAGTAAAAGCTTAGTTTATTACTCTAATGTCCAAAGACTAGATCAGGTTTGGCGAGGTTCATCATTGGGAAATTGAGAACTTGATAATGAATTTCTTGGAGCATTCTGGCAACACAAACACATTAAATAAAACTCATTAAATAATCACTATTTAATGAATATTTAACACACTGAATAGGGAATTTTTAATCTGTACTGATATAGGTAGTAACCACCAATGAAATCACAGTTCTATGACATGAAAATAGAAGAAATTTATACAAAAATATATTTATTCTAAAATTATGACATAAATCAATTTAGCTTCTGTTGCATGAAGAGATTAAAGTATATAGAACTTCAAATTTTTGTTCCAGCTACTTCATATTCACATCTGTTTCTATCACTGCCATTATTTCCCATTCATGATACTGAAAATGAACACTGAAATAGGAGTCAGAAAAGCTGGATATGTTATTATTCTATCACTAGAATTCTAATTAATAGAATACTAATTAATTAGATTTCTAATTATACCATTATTAGATTTTTAGTGTAAGGTATTTAATGTCTCTGAACATTGGTATTCTCATCTACAAAACAGGGATAATTATTCCTCCTTATTTCCTTGTTCATATAGATGTAATAGTGATCAAATAAGAAAATGGATATAAAGTATGTTTTAAACCACAATGTGAAACATACAAGTTATTGTGATATTGATGAATATTCTTAAGGATCAAATGAGATAATATGTGTGAAAGGACCTTGGAAAATATAAAATATTACAAGATGTAAAGGATTATCAGAGGACACAGTATTAAAATTAGAGGCAATCTAGCCTAATCTTGTTATTTTACAGTTTAGGAAAATGAGGCCCAGAGAGGTGAAATGGCTTATCCATCTATAGTCATGGAGCCAGGTCCTTTGACTTCAAATCTATTGTACTTTCAACTACTCCTTATTGTTAACATTTTTCCCCCAATAGGTGGGGGGGTAGATGACTCAGTGGATAGAGCTCTGGACCTGAAATCAGTAAACCACGAATTCAAATGTAGTCTCAGACACGTATTAGCTGTATGACCCTGGGCAAGTCACTTAATCTCTGTTTGCCCCAGTTTCCTCAACTGGAGATAACATCCCCTACTTCCCAATGTTGTTGAGAGGATTAAATGAAACAATATTTGTAAAGCTCTTAGCATATTTGCTTATTCCCATCTTCCTTCCTCTAGGTTTGGGCTACCTAGTTCCAGAGAATCAGAGAATTACAGAATTTCAGAGTTAAATGGGATCCTATAAATTATCTATTCTAACCACCAACATGGTTGATAATTACATCTTCCATAGAGTTTCAAGAATTAATTGATAATATTGGTATGACCTCTAATGATTCAAAGGGCAAGCCAACTAAAGGGAGACAGGGAAGGCACTTAAGAACAAGATTTTGGCAACACAGTTATTATAAATTCTGATGAGAAATCAAACCTACTACTTTGGTCAACTAGGTATATTATTCTTCAACTAACTCAGGTTTTAAAAGAACATACAAGAGATGAAAGAAAGGACAGGTGACTGAGGAAGAATATGAAAGAGTAATAAAATCTTGCCTTTTACACTAAATGCCCCCTATATTTGGAACACCCTCCTTCATCTCTTAAAATCCCCAGTTTCCTTCAAGGTTCAACTCAAGTGCCACTTTTTGTATGTGGGCTTTCCTTATTTCCATTTCTACCCCAGTGTGAAGGATTTCCCCACAAAATCACCTTGTCTTTATTTTGTACATATCTACATATATACATACTTTCCCACCCAGGTAGTCTATAAACTCTTTGAAGGAATAATCTGTTTTTGCATTTGTCTTTGGTTCCCAGCACCTAACACAGTACATATAGCATAACAAGTACTTAACAAATTATTTTGATTGATTTAATCTTGCAGTACTGTCACTGGGCATATACTCCAAGAGGCAAAGACATCGGGGTAAAGCAGCATTAGATAAAGTAAATAACTGTAATATAGATGTGTTATAGCAAAGGACTTTAAAAAAAGTGGTACTTATCAATTGAGGAATGGATGAAGAAATTGTGGTGTATGAATATAACTAAATGCAAGTTACTGTGCAGTTTTAAGCATTAATAGCTTAATGGAGTCTTAAACATCTATGATGTCACTATTCAAATGATAATAACACTGTCAGGTAGGATAACACAATGGATTCCGCGAAACCTTGGAAGACTTATGTGAAATAATGCAGAGCAAAGTGAATAGAACCGAGAGAAGGACTCAATAATGTAACGGAATATAATCTGAAAAGACTACACAATCAATGCTGTGACTCATAACAAGGGATTGTACCACCCACCTCTTGGCTAGGGAGGAAGTGGGCTAGAGGCAGAGAATAAGGTATTTTCAGATCTGGCCAATGTGTTGACTTTGTCTGAATTCTGTAGAGACTGTGTGTGTGTGTGTGTGTGTGTGTGTGTGTGTGTGTGTGTGTGTATTTCATTAGAATATGGATTCCTTGAGAACAGAGATGTTTTACTTTTGTCTTTGTATTCTAAATGCTCAACACAATGCCTGGCACAGATGAAGTACTTAATAAATGCTTGCTGGTTTACCGATTGGTTGATACAAGGGTGGGCTTCATGGCAGGGGCAGGGAGGAAGGTGAGTTAAAGGATAGTGAGAGAAATGAAAAAAAAGAAATACAAGAGTATAATATTTATAATATTCAAAAGGAAAAAAATTTCAGAAGGGGATGCAAATAGGGCAATTATTTTACCACTGTGTTAAATTTAATATATACTTTAAAAGAACAAAATATGAAACAGAAGTTCACAATTTCTTATACATTCCTCTTTTTTGTTCCTCTTATATATTGAAATGTTCAAGTTTGTTGATGACTGTTAACTTCTTAATAATAATATGTATATGTGTATATATATATATATACACTCAAATATATATGTGTATACATGCATATATGTATATATGTGTGTGTCTATACATACATATATATATATATATATATATATATATATATATGTATGTATAGACACACACTTAAAGAACAGTGTCAGAAACACTGAAGTCCACCATGATCTAATGTTTGTGATAAATGCTAGAAAAAATAAAAAGAAATCATTTAAGCTATATAAGGGTCAAAAAGAAGATGAAGGGATAGGTACCCTGCTTGACAATGTATGGGAAGATAACAATGAAAGAATAACTTCACTCATTTTCTTCTTTTTCTCCCTCAACTGAAACAAGTGATCTAATTGAAAAATATAAAGCTAAAGTACTTAATTAAGACTTGAAACTCAAGGTAAGCAAACTACCTAGTTGCCCATAATGAATTCAGGTCATCTGAAACAAACAGGATTAAATGGTACCCCCTCAAAAAACTTGCAGATATGACTGAAGAATAGCTACTAGCAGTTTCAAAATCCAATGGAGACTAGAGATGCCCAAAAGTAGTTGAAGATGGGCAAATGTTCCAATTTCAAAAAGAAAAAGAAAATGAATATTTCAAAATAATAGGCAGTAAGTTAACTGAAATGACTTCAAATATTCAGATAAATTTCTTAAATAGATTATTAATTATTTTGTAAACATTAAAGAGCCTGATTCGTCCTTTAAAACACATAAGAATATCCTTTAAGATATATATATATATTTCATTAAGCTTATCACATCAATTTCATTTTCTATTTTGACTAGGTTAGTAAAATAGGAACTTGTCTATAAATATATGTCCATATATTTATGAAATTCATAAAATGGACTTCATAAAAAACTATTTAACAAAATCCTTCATGATTTTTTTTGCAAATGCAATGGAGACATATGGACCAGATAATAGATAGCTCTGTTGGGTAGTTTAAGAACTGAATGACTAAGGAGGCCCAAAATGTAATGAATGTATCCAGTATCTTACTGGATGTCATCCTAGAGTGCTTTCAGGTCTCTGTTTTTTATCCACTTCTGCTCCACATATTTATCACTTACTTGAATGAAGGCAATGATTCTATGTTATATTCTAGGTGAGAAGAAGCTAGGGATTAAAACACTGAATATTTCAATCAATGAATATTTATGACTGATGTAGGAATTTGTTTTGCTTGACTGTCGTATTTGTTACAAGAGTTTTCTTTATAATTCTTCATTGAGGATGTAGAAAAAAAAGAAATGTTTTACAATTTAAAAAAGAAATCTAATTCAATGTAATTTTTAAAAAAATATTATGTATAAAGTAGAGGTAGCTAGGTGGCTCAGTGGATAGAGTTGTGGGTCCAGAATTAGGAAGACCTGAGTTCAAATCATGCCTCAGACACTCACTAGCTGTGTGACCCTTGATAAATCACTTATCCTCTGTTTGCCTTAATCCTCTAGAGAAGGAAATGGTGAGCCATTCCAATATCTTTGCCAAAAAAAAAACCCAAAAAATCATACAGGTTAACAAAGAGTTGGACATGATTGAATGATTGAACAACAACATGTATAAATAGTGTGAATGACAAAAGTAAACTCCAAAGTTATTTCAATAAGCCATAATGATGGTGAACAAGATTGAATTGGTGGCATGGTAAATAGAGTGTTGAACTTGGAATCAAGAATAGAGATTATAATAGCACCCATGGCACAATGTTGTTAAGAGGATCAAATGAGATAATATGCTAAATAAATACTAGTTGTTATTATAATTAAAATTCTATAAGCAGAAGACAGGAGAAATGTGGCTGTTTATGTGAAAGTAAATTATGGGTTCTAGAAATCAAAAAGGTAATTTAATGCTATGCTTCATTATTAAAAATATAGCACACAGAATGAGGAAAGTGATCATCCATATATACTCTGGTTTGGTCACTATACATCTTGTAACTAGGTATGGATGCTACGTTTTAGAAGAGAAACCAGTAAACTATAATAAATCCAAAGGACGATGATGATAGTGAGCAAAACAAAAACAAAAACAAAAACAAACCTTACCACACAAGGAAGGAAGTCAAGATGTTTAAAAAAAAAGATATGAAGATGACGACTGACTTCAAATTTCTGGAGGGCTGCTTATAGAATTATACTTTTATTCTGCTTTGGTTCCATGGGGAAAAACAAGAAAGAAAAAGTAGAATCTATAAGAAAAAATACTTTTAGGGAAGAACTCAGCTAAAAGCTTCCAAAAAATTAGAATTGTACAAATAACTCTATTTGGTTGAAATCAATTAAATGAGATTATTTTGAATTCTAATTCTGTCTTCCACAGGACCTTGCTCATATCAAGTACTTAATTAATATCTGTTAAATTAATAGACTCCTCGAGGATTTTCCTGCTACTGGAAATTTTCAAGGTGAAACGGGATAATCACTTCTCAGGTATGTTATAGGTTTTGGGTCAATGCCTTCTGAAGTTCTCTCCAAATCCAAGATTCCATTATTCTATGAATTTGTTTTTAGGTATTAATATTTCTTTAAAAATTCTTTTATGCCCCCAAAACTTTTATATTTTATGTATTTTTAAAGCACAAGAGACATACGCTGTTTAATTTTCAGATACAAATATAAATTTACTGTGGAAATAAAGGTTCTCTCCCATCAAATCACTCTCAATTAGCCACATCAACAGTACCTAAACAAGCAACCCAAAACACATATATTAAGGTTTATGAAATCCTAATAATTGGAATTGCAGAGAATGTGTAAGAGGAAATAGACATTCTCTATAGGACCTGTCTGTCTCTCAAAACTAAATAATTACAACAAATATCAAAACATTATATGCCATAAAATACATTAGGTATGACCTCTTTCTTACAAAAACATGGAATCTAAAACAGTAACTTCACTTGCATATCAATCAGGGACACCTCAGTTCTCTTGCCAACCCTTGGTTGGATATATTCCACTGAAATTTTAAGATTTTACAAAATAAAAAGAAGAATCTAACATTTTAAAAATTATCAGACTGGGGCATTCTCTCTTTCCTGCTATGTCTAGACAGTGAAAAATAACAGTTCATCTACAGAGTGGGCACCATGAACTGAACCAGGAAGAAGTGATACTTTCTCTGCTTTCACCCAGTGGCACCAAGAAATAAACCTTGGATTTGTTCTGTTTTGTTTTTCCTAAGTTTCAGGTATAGGTGGCAATCTCCAGCAAGCCCAGAAGTTTGAAATGACATTTAATGTCCTCCATGATTTTGTTCCTATCTTTTCAGACTTAATTATTTCACATTATTTACCACAGTGCCCATGAAACCAGAATTCCAGGGAAAATATTATACTGTGTAATACTACTGTAACACATTCTTAGCTTTTCCCTCAAGTTCAGATTTGCCAGTGGAGTGTAAACTCTGTCTGGTTCCACCAAACTGCGCAGGTTTTAAGTGTAGATCTTACAATAGACTGTGTTTTCTATTCAAGGCAAGGCGTATAACCATAAGTTTAGGCAATGAATGGAACTGTTAGGGGATTTTCTGTTCTGATACAGTGATATATAAATTGTTTTTATTTTTGTAATCATATATTTTGCTTACTAATTATTAATTATCCAGCTTCCCCTTGAAAATTCCCAGTGACAGGGAAATTACTGCCAACTCTAGGAGTCTATTAATTCAACAAACATTTATTAAGTACTTGATATGAACAACATCCTATGGAAGATGGAACTAGAATTCAAAATAATTTATGGCTTTGTTCCACAAAGGCAGCTAAGAGGTACAATGAATAAAGTGTGAGATCTTGAGTCAGGAAGACCTGAGTTCAAATTCAGCCTTAGACATTTAATAGCTGTGTGACTCTAGTGAAGTCACTTGACCTCTGCCTGCCTTAATTTATTTATCTAAAAGGTGGAGGTAATAATGGAATCCATCTTGCTAGGTTTGATCAAATGAAATAATATCTACAAAACAGTTTGTACAGTTCCTGGCAGGTAGTAAGTACTTGTCAATTCTTCCTGTCTTCCTCTCTTTCCTTCCTTCTTTCCTTTCTCCCTTCCTTCTTTCTTCTCTTCCTTCTTTACCTCTTTTCTTTCTTCCTCAGAAGCACTAATAGTAGCAAAATGGCAGAAAAAGGAACAGAGGATGTTAAGTAGTACTTAGTTTATCTTCAAATATTAATTTAACTGTTGGTGCTATTAATGTTTGATATGTGTCCAATTTCCAGTGAACTGAAAAACTACAAGAGGAACTAATCCACATCTACAGATATAACCTAATAAACTGAACAAGATAAATTGTATAAGAGAGCCAAGACCTTTATGACTAGAAAATAGTGCAGGATAGTTATGTACCAAGAAAGAATGATGCAATGGTACACACTGTATATTTAAAGAAATGGAACATCTGCAGCACATTGGTTAGGCCTTCTATAGAAAATCTAAGAAAAAAGAAAATGAGTGGCCATGATGGAAGAAAAGGTAAAAATGAGATTCACTGACATGTATCTGGTGTTTATGGGCAAGAGGAGTGTTCTGAGTGGAAGAAACTTAAGGAAATACCTTTAGGGAAATATAATAGAGTTTAAGTATTAGTTTACATTTCTGTCATTTTTATTTTTTCTTCTTTTTTCTTTTTTTATTATTTTATTTGTTTTCAGTGTTCTACAATCACTTTCATATAACTTAGATTTTTTTCCCCTCCCTCTCCCTCCTCCCTCAGTCAGCATATAATTTTATATAGGTTCTACACATACATTCCTATTAAATACAATTTCACCTTAGTTACATTGCATAGAATAATTAAAATGATTTGGAGAAATCATAAAATAAAACATAATACAAAAGAAAACGATCTGTTACATTCTGCGATTGAATTCCATAGTTCTTTCTCTGGATGTGGAAGGCATTTTGCTTTAAGAGATCATTGGGAATATTTTAAGTCCTTGCTTTGCAATGAAGTTCTAAGTCTACCAGAAAAAAATCCTCATACACTGTGGTTGTTGCTGTTTATAAAGTTCTCCTGGTTCCACTCCTTTTGCTCAGCATCAGTTCATATAAGTCTTTCCAGCCTCTCTGAAGTCTTCCTGTTCATCATTTCTTACAGCTCATATACCACAATTCATTCAGCCAGATGGGCATCCCCTTGATTTCCAGTTTTTGGCAACCACAAAGAGAGCTGCTATAAATATTTTTGTACATATGGGACCCTTTGCCATTTTTATGATCTCTTGGGGATACAGTCCTAGAAGCAATATTGCTGGGTCAAAGGGTATACACATTTCTGTAGCCCTTTGGGTATAGTTCCAAATTGCTCTCCAGAATGGCTGAATCAGCTCACAGCTCCATCAACAATGAATTAGTATTCCAACTCTCCCACATCTTCTCCAACATTTATCATCATTCTGTTTTGTCATGTTAGCCAATCTGATAGGTGTGATGTGGTATTTCAGAGTTGTTTTGATTTGCATCTCTCTAATCAATAGTGATTTAGAGCATTTTTTCATATAACTATAGATAGTTTGATTTCTTCCTCTGAACACTGCCTGTTCACATCCTTTGACCATTTATCAATTGGGGAATGACTTGTATTCTTGTACATTTGACTCAATTCTCTACATATTTTATTTATTTTTTTTTTTTCTTTTTAAATACATTTAT
>CM053769.1:406091425-406155496 GCA_028658325.1 Potorous gilbertii
ATCTCCTTCACTGTGTTGCTGCGTGGCTTCCACTGTTCCAGAATTTGTCAGGAGATCTTTTTACAGGAAATCTATGGGCTGTGGGTTCGGACCTAGCATAGGTGAGTCTTTCTACTCCGCCATCTTGGCTCCGCCCCTCTCTACATATTTTAAAAATGAGGCCTTTATCATAGCACTAGTTGCAAAAAATTCTTTCCCAGTTTTCTGATTTCCTCCTGATCTTGATTATATTGCATTTGTTTATGCAAAAACTTTTCAAATTAATGTAATCAAAATTATCCATTTCATACTTCATAATGTTTTCTATCTCTTGTGTAGTCAACAATTCTTTCCCTCTCCATAAATATGATAAATATGGTATTCCTTGCCCCACTAATTTGTTTATAGTATCAGTCTTTAAATCTAGATCATGTACCCATTTGGACTTTATTCTTGTGTATACTGTCAGGCATTGGTCTATGCCTAATTTCTGCCATACTGTTATTCAGTTTTCCCAGCATTTTTTGTTAAACAGTGAGTTCTTATCCCAGAAGTTGAGGTCTCTGGGTTTATCAAACAGTAGATTGCTATATTCATTGACTACTGTGTCTTGACCTAACATTTCCACTAGTCTACCCTTCTGTTTCTTAGCCAGTACCAAGTGGTTTTGATAATTGCTGCTTTATAATACAATTTGAGCTCTGGTAGAGCTAGGCTGCCTTTCCTACCATTTCTTTTCATTAATTCCCATGTTATTCTGGACCCTTTGTTCCTCCAGATGAATTTTGATATTATTTTTTCTAGCTCTGCAAAATAATTATCTGATAGTTTGATTGGTATGGCGCTGAATAAGTAAATTAATTTAGGTAGAATTGTCATTTTTATTACATTGGCTCAGCCCACCCACGAGCAACTGATGTTTTTCCACTTATTTAGATCTGACTTCATTTGTGTGAAAAGTGTTTTGTAGTTGTGTTCATGGGTTTGTTTTGGCAAGTAGACTCCCAAATGTTTTATAGTGTCTACTGTAGTTTTAAATAGTATTTCTCTATCTCTTGCTGTTGGGTTTTGTTAGTAATATACAGAAATACAGAATATTTGTCTACTTCTTCCTGTACCTCACTTAACTTCTCCTCTAAGAATCTGGATACTATAGCACTTGGAGCATATATGTTTAGTAATGAAATTGCTTTGCTGTCTATGGTGCCTTTTAGCAGGATATAGTTTCCTTCCTTATCTCTTTTGATTAGATCTATTTCTGTTTTTGCTTTGTCTGAGATTAGGATTGCTACCCTGCTTTTTTTTTTTTTTTACATCAGCTGAAGCACAATAAATTCTTCTCCAAACTTTTACCTTTACCCTATGTGTATCACCCTTTTTCAAATGTGTTTCTTGTAAACAACATATTGTTGGATTATGGTTTTTAATCCATTCTGCTATCCATCTCTGTTTTATGGAAGAGTTCATCTCATTCACATTCACAGTTATGATTACTATTTATGTCTTTCCCTCCATTTGCTTTCCGCATGTTTATGTTTTTAGTTCTCCCTTCTCCCCTCCTCTCCCCAATAGAGTTTTAATTTTTGACCCTCAGTCTTCCCTCTCTTCTTTCAGCCCTCCTCCCTTTTAATCCCCTTTTCCCTTACTACTTCTTCCTTTCCTTTTAGTCTCCCTCCCTTTTCCTTCCCCCTTCCCCTCCTATTGCCTATACAGCTAGTTGTATTTCTATACTTAACTGAGTGTGTTGTACCCTTCTTGAACCCCAACAGATGAGAGTACCTCTCAAACAATTATCATCTCCCTCCCCTCTTTCTCTCTACTGTAATATATTTCTGTGCTTCTTCCTGTGATGGAATTTTTTTTCCGCCTCCTCCTTTTCACATCTCCCATTACAATCCCTTCGCATCCTTAAATCACATTTGTTATCACCACAACATCTAATTTATACCCACTCCCTCTATCTATGTATATCCCTTTTACATTTCATAATAAATACACAATTCTCAAGATTAACAAGTATCATCTTCCCTTATAGGGATGCAAACAGTTTGCCCATATTGCGTAACAAGTTTTTTCCCCCCATTTACCTTTTCCTGTCTCTCTTGAGACCTGCATTTGAAGATCAAACTTTCTGTTGACTTCTGGCCTTTCATCAGGAAGATCTGAAAATCCCTTATTTCACTGAACGTCCATCTCCTTGCCTGAAATATTACACTCAGCTGTGCTGGGTAATTAATCCTTGGTTGTAGCCCCAGCTCCTTTGCCTTACAGAATATCATATTCCTATTCCTTCGATCTTTTAATGTAGAAGCTGCAAGGTCCTGTGTGATCCTGACTGAGCTCCTCGATATTTGAATGGTTTCTTTCTGATTATCTGTAGGGTTTTCTCCTTCACTTGATAGTTCTGGAATTTGGCAACCATATTCCTTGATGTTTTTTAGTTTGGGGTTCCTTTCAGGAGGTATATGGTGGATTCTTTTGATGACTATTTTGCCCTCTGGATCTAAGACTTCTGGGCAATTTCCCTTGATGATTTCTTGGATGATATTGTCCAGGCTCTTTTCTTCATCATGGCTTTCTGATAGCCCAATAATCCTTAGATTCTCTCTCCTGGATTTATTTTCTAGGTCAGTTGTTTTTCCAATTAGATATTTTACATTTTCTTCTATCTTTTCATTCTTTAGATTCTATTTGACTGTTGATGTCTCATGGATTCATTAGCTTCTACTTACCTGATTCTATTTTTTATCAAATTGTTTTCTTCAGTTAAGTTTTGCAACTCCTTTTCCATCTGTCCAATTGTTCCTTTTAAAAGTTAGGTTTTGTATTTCCTTTTCCATTTGTCCAATTTTCCTTTTTAAGGAGCTGTTCTCTTCAGTGAATTCTTTTTTTCATATTTAAAAAATCATTGGTCAGTTTTTCTTCTGTTTCTCTAACTTGGGCTTTAAAATCCTTCCAGAGCTCTTCCAAGAGGGCTCTTTGTTCTTCTGACCAGTTCATATTCCTTTCTGAAGTTTCAGATGAGAGTACAGTCTCAATGCTGACCTCTTTGGTATTTGTGTTTTGGTTCTTGCCCCAAAGAAAGATTGTATTTTCTTTTCTACTTTGCTTTTTAATCATGATAATAACCCTTTTCCTGCCTTTTAAGGTAGTTCTCTGCATCTATGGCACATGGAGCTCTGTCCCAAAGTTCTTGTGCCTAAAATTTGAGGCTTTTTGTGTTTTGGCCTCTGGTTCTTTCAGCTAGAAATTAAATGCTGCAACTTACCTGGTGCTGAGTTGACTGATATCTGAAGGCAGTGGCCGGTTAGGTCTTTTTGGATTTCCCTACAGTTACTCTGGAGGTAGCTCGTTAAGTGTGGTGGAGGGGTGGTCTGGACGCCAGAGGCTCCTCTGCTGAGCTAGAGTGTAGGAAAGCTCAGCTTTCTGTGCTAGTGTCTTCTCGATTCCACTGGGGGATTGAGGCACACCTGCAGTCCAGGTGTTGGCAGTTGCTGGCTTCACCCCACTGGGGTTCAAGATCTTCACCTGGTTTGTTGAGGTGCGGCTATCTGGGACAACTCTGGTCATGCACTGGTCACCTTTGGCCACAGCAAGAAGAACCCTCCTTAGAGATTTTTCTAGACTCCTGGGCTAAGAGTCTGTTTATCCTGTCTGCTTCTCCCACTGTTACAGGGTTTTTTCTGGGTAAATAATCTCTGGGCTGGTCAAGGTCAACAACGGGAGGGAGATAGTAGTTACCGATCACTCCACCATGTTGGCTCCCAGAACCAGACTGTGTCATTTTATATGGGAACTATTAGAGTTGTCACTGATTTCAGCTTATTGCCAGATGATATATTTATAAACTTCTAAGTATAAATCAGCACTAATATTTGTAAACAGATGTTCCTGAAATAAGTACTCGTTTGAGGATAGCTGCTTAAAGAATTTCTCAACCAACAGATATAGTGTGTGTGTGTGTGTGTGTGTGTGTGTGTGTGTGTGTGTGTGTGTGTGTGTGTGTAATATAACGGAAAATAATAATGACCCAGACATAACATTAAATTATAAAATATTTAGGAACAGTGCTTTTAATAGATGCCTCCATACCAAAATACTCAACCCTCAAGCTATGTGGAATGAAAGACTTTCAAAATAGAGAGACCTATAAGTAGAAATAGGATAAAGTACATGTTATCTCCATTGTCCTATCTGCTACTGTAGTTGTCCTAAAGATGCCTTCAGTGAAGCTAGGGAAGATGAATTTAAATCCTAAAGCTTTCATTCAATTACAAAAAAGTTAATTTATTCACCCATACAACAGTTCACGCTAAATAAACACTAAATAAACGAATGATAAAAGGATAGTGCTTTGTTCCAAGACCATTTTTATCTGAACTCAATAAAAAAAAGAAAAAATGAGAGGAATAATAAAGGATATTGATCTTAAGTTTCACTGGGAAAAACACATTTTTGTATGAAGTTCTGTTGAGGTAATTTTTACTGAAACAATTCTATTAGTCCGCATGACAGTTTTGTTTTTTTACTCTATTCCCCTCTAAAAGAGACTTACTTTTTTTTAAAGGTGATAATAAAAGTTTCAAAATTATTATTTGATTTTTTTTTACAAATGCTCACAATAGATTATTATGTCTCCAAGAGAAATTACCAAAAAAATCCATATTTAAGCTAGAGCTTACTGAAGCATATTAAAATCCTATTCTAATATTCATCATGGCATAAAGGTGACCTGGAGCTTTCAGAAGAGTGCCAGTTGGAGCACTGCTTAAGTTCAGGTAGGTCTTACACAGGTGGAAAGGTTTTGAGTACAGGTCAAGCAAAAGACAGCATGTCTCTCACGTAAAAACCAATCTGGTTAAATTTGGAGAGTCTTTTCATCAGGAAGCTGGCCACCAGTTGATCTTAGGGAGAGGTACAGCCATGTAACCTCACAAATGCTATCTGCTGAATCAGATGGAGGCTGTGATTTGTAGTACCACTAGAAAGAGTAGCCTTGCTAATGAAATTATGGAACCGTAAAGTATTGGATGGATCCTTAAAGTATTGATCTTTAAAATATTTAAGGTAGAATTCTTTCTTTTTGACATGAATTTGGAGGTCTGTTTATGTAAGTGAAGATATACTATTTAAGAACTAAAATATGCAGCTTGTGTGTCTCTTTCAGAAGTAAAGTATGTAGGAAAGAACCAGAGCTATTATCTAATCTATGAAACCTATCTGCAAGGTCCAACTACTCTCTGCTCCTTTTTTAGGTATTTAGGCCAATGTAGAAATTTTGGAATTTTTTTAAATCAAGGAAAGCAGTTATTACTATAAGTTACTATTCATAGGCAAGATAAACTGCCATAAAATTCTCAGTTTGTTAAAAGAAATGATATCCTCATTTTCTAGTTAAGGAACCTGAGACTCAAAGAGACCAAAGGATTTGTCACACACCAAGCATATACTCAGGCTTGGATTTGAAACTGAATCTGATTACTAATATGATGCTCTGACTGCTTCACTGCACTGTTAATTACTTAGTTCAATTTCAATCAAAGTTCTGCCTTTCTAGCTATTTTAGCTTTTTTTTTCTAAACAAAAAGATGCATTTGAACAAATGAAGCGTTTCTGATAAAGAAGGTATTTCATCCAGCAACCACAGGAGCAACTTTGGCACTCTCTAAACCCTCCTCTTCAGCATGTCAGAGCAATTTCTGTAATGACTCTGCCACCTACCAAGGACAATGAGACCCTCCTCCAAACAAATTCAGAACCTTTCTTCATCCGCAGAAACTGCTTGAGAGCTTGCGTGAAACCGCGAGAGGGTCAGATTGTTTCCTAAGGCAGTGTACTGATGTTTGTACTCTTGATACAAGCCTTTTTCTAGTTATGAGCTCAGAGTAAATAGCTAAAAACAGTCTACGCTAGACTGGGCAACGAACCAATCTCATATGACTCCAATAGTTTACTACTCATATTTGACTTGGTAAATATCTGCTTTCCTCTATGTAAACCATATTTCCAAACATTTTAAAATACCTGACCCCTCAATGACTGAAACATTCCTCAATATACTAAAAAAGAAAAGTGCTCAAAATATGTATTGTTGGCTTTTAATGATAGTTGCATAAGAACTGCAAAGTCAGATATGTTTCTTCAATTTCTTAGAAATGCACTTATTTGAAAAGTAATATTTTAGTTCTGCCATTTTCCAATGACTTCAGGCCTATTTCTTGTCCTATGCAACACCATTAAAAGCCAAATTTGAACATATGCTCAATATTCGGATAGATCTGTGCTCTCATAAAGTCTGGAATTTTCTATAACAATGCAGATTGTGACCCATCCATGTTATCCCATTCTGTGCAACTCTTATCCAAATTATCTTCAAAGTTCACCATGAGGGTGGGGTGGAGGAGGGAAAATCTACTCAACGTACTATACAGGAAGTATTCTTCACTTTCTCCTGATATCACATGAGTATCCCTGGGCCATTCTGGTTTTCTACCTATCATCCCTTGCTCTTGCCATGTGACCAGCCCAACTTTTCTTCCTATCATACAATTTCTTGATGACATTTTTTACTACAATGCTTCTTCATTGTTCCTCACTGGATATATATTATAGATTGCTTATATCTCTTCTGTGCCTTTAGTTCTTTGGAGGCAATGGTATTCCACATCTTACTGCCATATAGCAACAGTGAAAAACATAACTATCAAAAAAACGAGCCTTTGCTTTCCAGAAGATATAAGACTAGAAAAAAAGGACTAATTCTGATGACAGATATACAATAAAATGTAACCAACAGAGAAAAAAATATAAATCTGAATAGTTGAATCTGCCAAATTAATTTGCCCTTTAAGTAGCAAACTTAAAAATTTTCATTATTATGGAAGAAAATCTATGTGAAATATAATATAGATATCACTCATTTCTTGAAATAGCGAAAAAGAACAACCATGATAATTTAATCTTTACTTAATGATTCAGGATAATTTTAAATACTAATTGTTTAATTATGCTATAGAAGAGTGATACTACTAAGACCTCAGAATTAGGTAAGAAAGGATGCCGTATGGAGTACAAGCTATTTGCTTGTACTATTCTAATGTCTTCCTAATAGTTTCCAGTTTTTCAGTCTTTAAACAGATGTAATTGGGAAATGTTTAATAAAGCAAATAAAAAATGTAGCTTAGATAATGTTAATTTGTGGTTTTCTAAGTCATTATGTGACCCACAGAGATCCATTTCTGTTTCAGTTTGACACACTGAGTACAGATGGCTTTTTACAATTTGGCTGCAGACAGACAGACGGAGAGGACAGCTAGCAGGGCAGAGGGTGTCTAGGGAGAGTTTTTTTAAAGAACACAAAAGGCATGGGTGTTTTTAGTCAGCAGAAAAGGAACTAGAAGATGTGGGAAATAATAGTGAACAGAAAAAAAACAGGAATGACAATTGGGGCGGAGTCTGCTAGAGAAGACAGGAGTAGACGGGACCAAGGGGGCACACAGGAGGGTTAACTTGTCAAGAAGCTCAACTGCGTCTGAGACTCAAGTACGACGTAGGGGGAGATGTCAGACGGAAAGTACTAGTGGAGGCAGGAAGGGAGGAGGCCTCTTGTAGATGGTGGGATTATAGTTGAGTCTTGAAGGAAGCCCTAAAAGCCAGGAAGCAGAGATGAGGAGGGAGAGACTTTCAGGAATTGAAGAGACTTGAGGCAGAAAGATCAAATGGAAAGCTACTGGAAGAGTCCAAGAATGAGGTGATTAAGGCCTATACTGCAGTGGTGGCTGTGTAAGTGGAGAGAAGGTAATATGTAAAAAAAATGTTGTGAAGGGTAGGAGCCATAAGACTTGGCAACAGATGTGAGATTTGTTCAAGTGAAGAAGAGAGGATGACATTTAGGTTGCATGCCTGAGTGATGAAGATGATGGTGGTGGTTGGTACCTTACTAGAAGGAGGAAAATTCAAAGGAGAGGACAGTTTGGGAGGGAAGATAATGAGTTCAGTTTAAGGGTTTAAGGATGTTTACAGGGCATCCAATTTGAGATGTTCAATAGGAAGCTGTCACAAGAGGTCATAAGCAAGGAAAAGGTTAGATAGAGATCTGAGAATCATCTGCATGAAGATGATAATTGAACTGGTGAGTGTTGATGAGATTACCACGCAATACACCACATAGGGAGAAAAACCACAGATCGGTGGAAGTACAAATAACAACTTCTGGTTTGGACATGCTACATTAGAGATGCCAAATATACATCTAGGAGGAGGTGAAGAATGGTTAGTTGATAATGTAGGTTAAGAGTTTAGGAGACAGATTAGTGCCAGATACTTGGATTTGGGAGTCATTTTGTGAGAAGATTTTTCACTGGACCAGGAGAGCCGTATAGAGAAAAGAGAACTCAGTATGGCATCAAGGAAGACTCACGTTAAGGAAATGGAAAATATATTATAATCCAGCAAAGGAAACTGAAAAAAAGAGATCAGATAGAAGAAAACCTGGAAGAGAGCAATAAATGTCACAAAAGCCAAAGGAGGACAATATCAAGGAAGAGCTGAAAAGAAATCAAGAAGGCTATCAGATTCAGCAGTTAAGGGATTATTGCTCAAATATGGTGGTACTCAAATTTCATTAATTTAAATTTACAATACAAACAGAAAAAATCACACCTAAAGGCAGTATGGTATAATAGAAAACAAGGAGACAAAGTCAAGGCCTAAGTTCTAGTGCTGGCTCAGTCAAATAACTAGTTAAATGATTATTCACAAGTTAATGAACTTCGATGTAATATTGGAGTTTCTTTTTTCTATAAAATGGAAATAATTTTACCTGCCCTTTTCAGAATGTTCCCATTAGCAAAAAATGTCGGTGTAATTGTTTTGAAAGTCACAAAGTATCATATGAATATTATTATTGGTATTTTTAATACTTTTAATTTTCGGTCAAATTTGGGTCTATAGATGTTCTTTAAGGCAGATTTTACCCAAAATTATTTGGTTTAATATAGTTTTCCAAAAGGGAAGGTTTACCATGGAAACTGGTGGTGGTTCATGTATCCAATTCTCAACATATTTCCAAGTTGAAAGGACAGAAAAAGGAAAAGGTAAAAATATTTAGATATTAGTGTTACATTGTAATCCCAATTATGCCACAAGAATTTCTATATACTTGCCCTTCTCAGATTTATATCTTTAAGAAATGACACTTTAGGGGCAGCTAGGTGGTCCGGTGAATACAGCACTAAGCCTAGAGTGAGGAGGACAGGAGCTCAAATCTGGCAGCAGACACTTGACACTTACTATGGGACCCTGCACAAGTCACTTAACTCCAAATATCACACATACACACACACACGAAATTATACTTTCTCCCTATATCATAACACACTAATTTTTTGGAGTTTCTATGCAGCCAATCTATTACCAACATTATCAAAATGACTTTTTAAAAATTCTAATAAACATAAACTATCCTATTAATGGGGAAAACTAGGTTATATAAGCACATAAAATACAAACTTCATTTACTATTTTAAAAAAGTCCTACACATATACCTATCACATAAAATTTGGTCTATGTGATATCCTGGGAGATACTGTGAAGGATGATTACAATTTAGCTATACTGATATTTATTCATCAAACTTAAAGAAAACAAGAAGCCATTATGTTTTAAAAGTACTAACAGTTTAATGATTTTTAATCAATAAGAGCATGGAAAAATAATTTTATATCACTATAATAATTTAATGTACAGAAGGGGCCTCATATATGTATGTATATGTATATATATATATATATATACATGCAAGAATATGTGTATACACATACGTATATGCCTGTGGATTTAAATATGTATATATACACACATATTAGTTACAGAGCCAAGTTCAACCCCAGGAAAACAAATTTCAATGGATAAGTTTCATAGAATTAGAGAACCATAGAAAGCCAATGCAGAAGGGAACCTTATAATACAGAATGTTGAAGGTCAAAGAAACTTGAGATATTATCTGGTCCAATCTGTATCTGAAGTACATTAAACATATGTTTTTATAATTCAAGCCTACTACAAAGCAAAACACATGACCTTGATTAAAATATTAACATACTAAAAAGGGAGAAAGGATAAACACATCCACATAGAATCCTTAGATCAGTGTTTCCCAAAATAATCTTGACACTTAACACTTCAGTACTAATAATATATTGCTAGAGCCCATATATGTTAGTTCCAGGGAGTGCAGAGCAATAGGATAAAATGGAGTCACACAAGCTTTGGAGCAAATAGGAAAAAATTAATCCCATTTTCAAGCCAATGTCATACACAATGAAATTTCACATCATATCACTAGTATAAAGTATTTCTCACAGAATGTCTAGTTATACCTAAAGGAACAATAGGATTCCACAGAGTTCAGGCTAAGATAACTTCAAATTCTTTATAATTAGCAACTATAATATGTAAATGTTTATAATAAGGAAGAGTACTGCTGTCATACTATAACATATAGTAATTGTATTTATATGATTATTTTAAAAAACTACTGAGTCACCATCAATTGAACATGAATATAAGATTTTTTTCCTGTCTCCAAATACTAGAGATGAGTCATGTTCAATCCTCTTTACTCATGTTCTTTCCTAGTTACTGGGTAGCTTGGTGGTACAGTAGATAGGGTTCTAGAGCCAAGCTAGGAAGATGAGTTCAAATCTAGCCTTAGATACTTACTAAATGTATCACTCTGGACAAGTCCTTTAACTTATCTACCTCAGTTTCCACCTCTGTAAAATGGGGAAAATATGCCTAGCATAGAGTTGGTACTTATTAATTGTATTTCCTTCCTTCCTTTACTATCTGGAAAAAGAATATGCATTTTTAACATAACTATGGAATTTCTGATGCAGTCTCAGCCCCAGGACTGAGGATTTTCTTTTATTCACAGTTAAGTGGACCATTTGGCAATATAATCCACAACCTTGGTCTACGGTGCTCTCTAGAGTTAAGCCAATTAAGCCAGATGATCCAGGCTACAACTCAATCCCTTACTGAATCAGCCCTTATGGCTCTCTATTTTCTTTAGGAAAATCCTTTACAGCCCTACCCCAATTTCCCCAAACTCACTACTCCCTTCCTACACTCTGAGATCTAGCCAAATTGGCTTTCTCTTTGTTCCTTACACCTGACAATCCACCTCTCAGTTCTGTATCTTTGTACTGGCCACCTTGCATGATTGGAATGTACTCCCTCCTCAGATCCACAGTACGAAGTACTCTTTTCATTCAAAATGCAGCTCAAGGACCACCTCCTGAAAACCGTACCTGCTAGTGCCTCTCCTCCCAAAGTAGCCTGTATTTATTCTCTTTTTATTATATATACATATATATGTATGTCTCTTCTTCTTCATTACTGTATATAGAGTAGTATATATACTAATTTATATATAGAACATATAGTAACATATATATATATACTAAATATACTTTATTGTGTGTATATATACACACACACACATATATATTCACAATAGGTATTTTAATAAATGTTTATTTTTACATTGGTTAGTTATATCTGTCAACTGCTAAATAAAGCAAAATGTATCTACAAAATTAAATAAGACTGACACCAGCAGGACTACATAAATTATCTATTTGACTATTTAAAATAGCTATTTTGTAATACATGTAGTCAACCTGTCTTTACTGCTATATACTCTTACAATGAGCTATAACTCATGAAATATCTTCAGACCTTGAGAATTTGGATGAAACTGAGAACAGCAATAATGACAAACCATCTACTTTTTCTCTACATTGTCCTCCTTTTAATTGTATCTTTAAATTATCTTGAGATGATCTTGCTTAATTGGATTTCATATCAAATTTCCTAAAAATTCATTTTTTCTTTCCATCACCTCTCACTGTCTTCTGAAGTTATAGGATGACAGATTTAGAACTGGAAAGGAAATTAGAGATTTAGTCCAACATCATCATTTTAGAAGATACAGAAACTGAGGTCCCCAAAAGTTAAATGATTTGCCCTATGACATGGTAGTAGGTGATATTGCTCATAATTCTCCATGTTGCTCCTTCATAAAAATTTGCCATGGAGTTTATATTCAAACCAATGTTGCCAATACTTCTTTGTTTAGCACAAAGGTCAAATGTTTCTACTGGATGATATAGTTTGTACCATCCTACAGCAACTTCATCATAGTGGCTGCTTCATATCAATTAAACTTTTTTTAACAGCAAATGGTGATAGGCTACATCGATCTATTATGTCATACATTTTTCACTGTCAATGGATCATTTAAATAGGTCAGTTTGAAACTATTTTAATTGCATGGTATAAATCTCATCATTTTCCTGTCTTCTAATTTAGTATTTATTTCCATTTTTCCATTAATGAGTCTGTATATCATATGCATTTCCTTTTCTGTCCTATAATTTAGGGCTCACAATATCCAGCACTTTCTAATTCTCTTTGTGAAGACAGTATTCATGGCATATAGGCACAGAGCTTCTATGTTGTTTACAAACCTAGACCTAGCCACTCATTTCATGATTCTGAGACATTTTTTTCCTCTCTTCTGTTCACTTTTCTCAATAACAAGACAAAGCATTTATCAAGTTCTTGATAAGATGACATCTTCTAAAATGGATATGAGCAGTTAATATATAATTACTGCATCACAAGGCAAAACAAGCAAATGTCCAAAGAAATGATGTTACTTTGGATATATAATAAAATCATCCTTCCCAATTCCTTTATTTGCCTTTCGAGAGAAAACCTGTGAGACATCTTTTTCCTAGTTACAAATTCCTTATATTTTCTGGTTTCATTTACAAGGAGAATATCCATATTGATATGATTCAGTTCCTCTACCAGTATGATGATCCTTTGATTGTTGAACAAGGACCTCACATTTAAATTATCATAAACTAAATTATTGTTTAATGATGATATAAAAGTACTATATGATTCTTTACATTTTTCAAAACATTTTTTAATTAACAAAAATCCTATGTTTTCCTTAACACCCTTCCCCCCCAAACAAATATGCATAGACATGTAAAACAAATTCTACCACTGACCATGTCCAAAAAAAGTATGTCTCAATCTACACCCTAATTCCATCACTTGTCAGGAAATGAGTATTTCATCAGGCCTATGGATCAAGGGTATCAAACACATAACCTGAAAACTGCATGACGTTCACAACACTCTCAAGTGCAGCCCAAATTAATATCTAACCTATTCCACTGGTCCGCCCCTCTATTTCTTAGCCAGTACCAAGTGGTTTTGATGATTCCTGCTTTATAATACAATTTGAGATCTGGTAGGGCTAGGTCACCTTCCCTAGCATTACTTTTCATTAATTCCCTTGATACCCTGGGTCTTTTGTTCTTCCAGATGAATTCTGATATTTTTTCCTAGCTCGAGAAAATAAATTTCTTGTAGTTTGATTGGTATGGCACTGAATAAATAAATTAATTTAGATAGAATTGTCATTTCAATTATATTGGCTTAGCATACCTACAAGCAAAAAATATTTTTCTACTTACTTAGATCTGACTTCATTTGTATGAAAAGTGTTTTGTAACTGTGTTAATACAGTCCCTGGGTTTGTTACAGGCAGACTCCCAGATGTTTTATAGTGGGTACCATAGCTTTAATTGGAATTTCTCTTTCCCTCTCTTGCTGTTGGTCTTTGTTAGCAATATATAGAAATGCAGATGATTTCTGTGGGTTTATTTTGTAAACAACACTGCCCAAGTTGTTTCTTATTTCAAGTAGTTTGTAACTTGATTCTCTAGGATTCTCTAAGTATATCATCATACCATTTGCAAAGAGTGATAACTTAGTTTCTTCTTTGCCTATTCTAATTCCTTCAATTTCTTTTTCTTCTTATTGCTAAAGCTAACAGTTCTAGTACCACATTGAATAAGTGATGATAACGGACATCCTTGTCTCACCCCTGATCTTGAGGGAAATGCATCTAGGTTATCCCCATTGCATATAAGGCTTGCTGATAGTTTTAGGTAGATACTCCTTATTATTGTATGGAAGGCTCCATTTATTCCTATGCTGTCCAGTGTTTTCAATAGGAATGCATGTTGTGTTTTGTCAGAAGCTTTTTCTTCATCTATTGAGATAATCATATGTCAGTTTGGTTGTTGACATGATAAATAATGTGAAAGTTTTCCTACACAATTCCTGGTATAAATACTACCTTATCATAATGCAATATTCTCATGATAAGTTGCTGTATTCTTTTTTGCTAATATCTTATTTAAAATTTTTGCATCTATATTTATTAGAGAAATTAGTCTCTAATTTTCTTTCTCTGTTTTGACTCTTCCTGGTTTAGATATCAGAACCATATTTGTATCATCAAAAGAATTTGGTAGGACTCCTTCACCCTTTTCCCAAATAGTCTATTATAGTATTGGAATTAACTCGTCTTTAAACATTTGATAGAATTTACTTGTAAATCCATTTGGCCCTGCAGATTTTTTACTAGGGAGTTCATTGATGGCTTGTTCAATGTCTTTTTTCTGAGATGGGGTTATTTAAGTATTTAAGTATCTGACTAATTAAGTGTTAATTTGGACAATTTATAATTTTTTAAAATATTCATCATCTCACTTAGATTGCCAAATTTATGGGCTTACAGTTGGGCAAAATAATTTCTAATTATTGTTTTAATTTCTTCCTTGTTGGAGGTGAGTTCATCCTTTTCATTTTTGATATTGGTAATTTGGTTGTCTTCTTTTTTTTTTTTAAAATCAAATTGACCAAAGATTTATCAATTTTATTGGTTTTTTCATAAAATCAACTCATTTATTAATTCAATAGTTTTCTTAATTTCAGTTTTGTTAATCTCTCCTTTGGCTTTCAGTATTTCTAATTTGGTATTTACTTGAGGATTTTCAATTTGTTCTTTTTCAAGCTTTTTCAGCTATATGCTCAATTCATCGATCTATACTTCCTCTATTTCATTCATGTAGGTGTTCAATGATATAAAACTTCCCCTAAGAAGTGCTTTTGCAGTTTTGGTAGATTGTCTCATTATTGTCATTCTCTTGGATGAAGTAATTGATTGTTTCTATGATTTATTTTTTAATCCTTCATTCTTTAGGATTAGATCATTTAGTTTCCAATTAATTTTTGGTATGTCTTTCCATGGCCTTTTATTGTATTATGATCTGAGAAGGATGCGTTGATTATCTCTGCCTTTCTGCACTGGATTGTGAGGTTTTTATGCTATAGTATATGGTAAATTTTTGTATACAGGTCATGTCATGCTGAGAAAAAGGTATATTCCTTTCTATCCTCATTCAATTTTCTCCAGCATTCTATCCTATCTACCTTATCCAGAGTTTTATTCACCTCCTTAACTGCTTTCATGTTTATTTTGAGGTTAGATTTATCAAGCTCAGAGAGGGGGAGGTTGAGGTCCCCCACTAGTATAGCTTTGCTATTTCTTCCTGTAACTCCCTTAACTTCTCCTCTAAGAATCTGGATGCTATACCACTTGGTAAATGTATGTTTAGTAATGATATTGCTTCAATGTCTATGGTTCCCTTTAGCAGGATATAGTTGCCTTCCTTATCTCTTTTGATTAAATCTATTTCTGCTTTTGCTTTGTCTGATATTAGGATTGCTAAACCTGCTTTTTTTTTACATCAACTGAAGCATAATATATTCTGTTCTAACCTTTTACTTTTACCCTGTGTGTATCCCCCTGTTTCAAATGTGTTTCTTGTAAACAACATATTGTTGGATTATGGTTTCTAATTCATTCTATTATCTGCCTCCGTTTTATGGGAAAGTTCATCTCATTCACATTCACAGTTATGATTACTATCTGTGTCTTTGTCTCCATTCTATTTCCCCCATTTATGCCTTCAGTTCACCCTTCCCCTCCACAATAGTTTTAATTTTTTACTACTACCTCCCTCAGTCTTCCCTCCCTTCTATCAGCCCCCCTCCCTTTTATTTTCCTTTTCCCTTATTATAATTTCCCTCCCTTTTAACCTTCCCTCCCGTTTCTTCCCCCTTTCCTTCTTCTACTGCCTATAGTGCAAGCTAGATTTCTATACTTAACTGAGTTTGTTGTTCTATCCTTGAACCAAATCAGATGAGAATAAATCTCAAACAGTGTTCATCTCACTCCCCTCTTTCCCTCATCTATAATATATTTTTGTGCCTCTTCCTGTGATGTAATTTACCTTTTTCTGCCTCCTCTTTTTAATATCTCCTTCACACCATTAAATCACATTTTTATCATCACATCATTTAATTTGTAATTCCACTCCCTCTATGTATATCCCTTTAAAATGTAATAAATATACAATTCTCAAGATTAACAAGGATCATCTTCCCTTTTAGGGATGTAAACAGTTTGCTCATATTGAAAAACACGTTCTTTTTCTCTGTTTACCTTTTTATGCCTCTCTTAAGACTTGTATTTGAAAATCAAATTTTCTATTTGAGTCTTTTCCTCAGGAAAGTCTGGAAACCTCTTATTTCATTGACTGTCCCTCTCCTTGCCTGAAATATTATGCTCAATTTTGCTGGGTAGTTGATCCTTGGTTGTAGCCCAAGTTCCTTTGCCTTATGGAATATCATATTCCTCTCCCTCTGATCTTTTAACGCAGAAGCTGCAAGGTCCTATGTGATCCTGACTGTAGTTCCTTGATATTTGAAATGTTTCTTTCTGGATACTTGCAGCATTTTCTCCTTAACTTGTTAGTTCTGGAATTTGGCAACAATATTCCTTGGCATTTTCAGTTTGGGATCTCTTTCAGGAGGTGAACTGTGGATTCTTTCAATAACTATTTTGTCCTCTGATCTAGGACCTCAGAGCAGTTTTGCTTGATGAGTTATTGATTTCTGGTAGAGCAATAATTCTTCAATTTTCTCTTCTGGATCTATTTTGCAGGTCAGTTGTTTTCCCAATGAGATATTTTTCATTTTCTTCTATTTTTTTCATTCTTTAGATTCTATTTGACTGATTCTTGCTATCGCATTGAGTCATTATTTTCTACTTGCCCAATTCTAATTTTTAATAGATTGTTTTCTTAGTTAACTTTCACATCTCCTTTTCCATTTACTCAATTGTTCCTTTTAAGGAGTTATTTTCTCCAGTTAAGTTTTGTACTTCCTTTTCCATTTGTCCAATTTTCCTTTTTAAGGAGCTGTTTATTCTCTTCAGTAAATTCTTTTCTCATATTTTAAAAATCACTGGTCAACTGTTCTTCAACTTCTCCAATCTGGATTTTTAAAATCCTTCTTGAGCTCTTCCAAGAATGCTCTTTGGGCTTGAGACCAGTTCGTATTCCTTTCTGAGATTTCAGATGGGAGTACAGTCTCAATGTTGACCTCTTCAGTATTGATGTTTTGGTCCTTGTCCCCATAGTAAGATTCTGTGGTCTTTTCTTTTCTGGTTTGCTTCCTGCTCATAGTGACTGCCTTTTTCCTGGCTTTTAAATTGGATCTCTGCTTCTGGGATACAAGGGTCTCTGTCCCACATTCTTGTGCTTAGAAGTTGACACTTTGTGTTTTGTGACCTCTGGTTCTTTCAGCTAGAAGCTAGAATGCTACAGCTTACCTGGTGCTGAGCTGCCTGGTGCACCAAAGCAGAGGCCAGGTGAAATCTTTCTCAGTTTCCCCAGAGTTACCCTGGAGCTCACTGCTAGAGATGTGGGGTAGGGGTGGTCTGGCTGCAAGAGGTCTTCTCACTCGAGCTACAGCACAGGCAGTCTCAGTGGTTGGTGAACCCCATCTGTAATAGTGTCTTCCTGATTCCCCTGGTTGTGCTGAGGCATACCTGGGGTCCTTGTGTTGGCACTTACAGGCTCCACCCCCCTGGGGGGCTCAAGATCTCCTCCCAGTTCACTGAGGTAGGGCTGTCTGGGACAGCTCTGGTCCTGCACTGGTTCTCTTCAGCCACAGCAAGAGAAACCTCGCTTTGTGATTTTCCTAGCCTCTTGAGCTAAGAGACTGTTTACTCCTTCAGCTGATCCCACTATTCCAGGATTTTTTCTGGGAAAATATTCTCTAGGTTTTTCAAGGTCAACAAGAGGGAGGAGAGCACTTACAGATCACTCCACCATCTTGGCTCCTGGAAGTTCAAGTAGGTGACTTATAAACATTTAATCTGTGAGCTGATAGTCTCAAGAGCAGCTGTTGCCGTTACCTAGGGTTCTGCACTTCTCTCTCAGTCAGTTCCACTGGACTGCAGCCCTGGGCTGATGTGTTTGAGAATCTACACTGCTGCTTTTGTTTCAGTTTGCCCAGTAGTTCTTCCTTGGCTTTGCTATGGCTGGTACAGCCTGTGTGCTCTGCGCTCCTCCAGCTCTGTGCAACAAACAGATCCTTCCCAGAGACCTTCCAGGTTGTCCTGGACTGGAAATCTGCCATCTGTCTTCCAGTGGATTCTGCCACTCCAGTATTTGTTCATATTCTCTTTTTAGAGGTATCTGAAGGAGTTTGTCATAGAGCTTAGGTGAGTATGTGCTCTCACTCTGCCATCTTGGCTCTGCCCCTTGCACAATCATTTGTGAACCAAAAATCATGCACTAACTCTCCCTCCATTTTAGTCTTGGCTTATCACCTTTTCAAGATAAGTAATTTACTATCAGTGTGGTAGCTGACCTTGATGACATATTTGTTTTCATTGAAGGCATCTGACAACATTGCAGAAAACATCATGCTAAAAAAGCATGGGAGCAAGCACACAGCCTTACTTCACTCTATTGGTGATTGGGAAAGTTCAGGAACATTGTCCATTATTCAGAACCAGAGCAAGCATGTCACCATGAAATGGACATACAATACTGATGAACTTTTCTGAGTAAGCAAATTTTGCCAAAGTTTTCCATAAGTCTTCATAACTGATAGTATCAAAGGCTCTTGGTCAGACTGACAAATGTTTTATACAAACTTCTGTTCTGCTCTTGGCATTCCTCCAGAAGTGGCCAGGAACAAAATACCCCATCAACTATTCTCCAGCTCTTTCTGAAGCCACGTTGGCTTTCAGGTAGATAACCGTCTTCTAAGTGAAGGATCAGCCTATTAAGGAGGACTATGGCAAGAATTTTACCAACAATGTCTAAAACAGAGACCTAGTCTCCCCACCCCCACCATGATAGTCACAGGACAATCTATTTCTGTTGCTTTTATAGAAATGGACAATGAAGCCATCCTTGAACTCCTGGGACTGCCATATAACCTAGAAAATTTCAGTCAACTTTGGTATGACCCTCAGTCTTGTAAATCTCAGCTAGCAAAGAATCAGCATCAGGTACTTTGCCAACGAGAGCAGCCTAATGGCATAAACTGCTTGTACATTAGTGGAGGTATAAGCAGATAGCAACATGCAGTGGCTGGGAAAGGGCTTCTACAAAAGATGGGATTTGAATATTAGTGTTAACACAATGTCAAAAGAGCTAGCCCAAGATTTCCCAGTGGAGTGGGGGAAGTAAGAGAATCCCTGTGCTAAATATAAAGGAAGACATGGAAAAAAGTAGCATATGAGGAGATGATATAGATAGGTTGCAATCTGCACCACTGACAAAAATACCCACACAGATGAGATAGCAAATTCATCAAAACATCAAAGTAACATATTGATAAACATAAGAGTTACTGTAACATTTGAACATCAAAAAGGATCCATATAACTGAACCATCTTAATGTGCCCAGTACACACACCATTCTCATATACATTCCAATGGTGGGAGGAACCTGTAGCCTTGAAGTCCCATGAGGCCTTCTATGTTCCTGGACACGTGTGACCTTCTGATTGAGTCCAAGTTTTACAGAACAAATCCCTTTACTAAGTGGACTTGTTCTTTGAAGTTTGGATTCGGTCAAAGGGCCACAATTGAGGACTTAGAGGGACACATGTGACCTCAATGCTGTAGGTTCCCCACCCCTGCTAGTATCCTTTCCAAGTGACTGTAACATACAATATACTATAACTCTGAGGTATACTAGGAGAATGTGCAGATTCAGGACCAAGTGGACTCAGGGACACTTTGCTGCAAACCAAAGCCATACCAAAGAATCCTGCTCACTCCTATTACTCTCCATTCAAAGGTGGTGTATCTAACTAGGGAATTTAGGAATTTCAGACTAAACACTTAAGTCTGCCAGATATTAGAAAACTCAATCTGGATACCAAAAGGTACAGGCTAGAGGGCCAGAATATGTACAGCTTCTAAGCCTGGTATTTTTCACTGTAGCACAGTGATAAATTTCAAGGCTGGACACTTACTTGATTACAAACTCCCTGAAATACACTGAAAATTCCATGATAGAAGACAGTACATTATATACCTTTTTATTTCCCTCAGCAAATAGTCAATGTTTTCTGTAAGACAGAGACTACGGACTGGATATTTCATTATTTGGTAAGAAAATTCCCAGATAAGAAACTCCCTCCATCAGTGCAGGCTAGGCTCTTTTCTATAACTTATGGTCTTAAAGAGTTGCCTAGAGCACCAAGAGTTTAAGTGACTTTCCCAGGGTCACAGAGCTACTGCAATATTCCAGGCATGAGGTGATGACCTGCACTAGGACAGTTGTGATGTCAGAAAAGAGGGAAGAGGATATATATGAGAGATGTTATGGAGATAGAAACGACAAATGATTGACTATGGGGGGCATCTAGTAGGTGCTTAATAAATGTTTATTGATTGATAATTATATTATAAAGCAACATATATCTTTCATACTGATTTTCAAGATGCATTTATTAACCAACCCTGTGTATTTCTCAAATGCTTTTTTCCTTTCCCTCAGAAAAGATAAAAAAATCTATCTATAATGCTTTCAGAATAATAACTATGATTATTGCTCTGATCACTTGAATGACATGTTGTCATCAAAAATTTATATCAGTCAATGGTTCCAAATGTGCAATCTCAGCCATATTAAGGAATATAGAAGATATTCTAAGACCCCTGTTAATATAATTGAAAAATCAAGACTTTTATTATACATTTATTTTTTTATGTTCTTTTGGTAGTCTCCTTCTCTTTGGTTCTGGGGAATTTATTTAAATGAAAAATTCTGAGTTCACTGAATTGCTCCTAGACCTCAGTTACAAAAATTCCTAACACCTAGGCAGATGTTGAGCTCTCTGCCTAAGTTTAAATTTATACTGATCTCTAGTTAACCCATGGCTTCTCTGCAGCTGAGGTAAAAGTCAGTTTACAGGGAATGTTTGAGTCAGAAAATAGCAGTATCTGTGGGTCAACAGCCTTTGGGAAGGGAAGTTGTGGAAAGAACTAACCTTTTCTTGGGGCTTCCCCTAGACTGGGTCCTCTGCTCCAAGATGCCTGAAGAGCTGATGATTCTCCTCAATAAGTCTCTTCTCTGCCACAGCTCAGTCCTCCCTTTACTCCTCAAAAATATGCTGAAAATGCCATGCTTGCTCCAACCTTTTCCAATATAGGCCATTAAGAATCTCTCTCCAGTTCTTAGATAGCTTCTTCCTTTATAAAAATTACTTAGTGAGTTATGTATAGTCTCTCACACAATGGCATTGATTTTAGGAAGTATACAGGTCCAGTTCTCACTCAGTTCTGATTGTCTGATTCCATCAAAAAGTGTTCTTACCTAATTAAAGCATCAGAATTAAATGAGAGCATTAAAACCTTACACTTTCACTATCATACCCTGTGTTTGGTTATTGAACAAGCAATTGTTATTGCAAGAACTTAAAAGATAGAGCGCTGGACCTCAAATCAAGAGACCTGAGTTTGAATCTCAGCTGTAAAATTTACTACTTGTATGACCACGGACAAGCAAAACACACAAAGTCTACAAACTTCAGCTTCCTCTTCAGAAAAATAGAAATAATAATATTATCCCACAGGGTTGGCTGAGGGCAGGGGCAGAAAGCATTTCATAAAAACTTCAAGTGCCATAAAAGGGCCTTAATTTATTAGGGAAACTACGTGGTGTAGTGGAAAGTACACTAGTATCAGACAATCGAGTTAAAATCTTGGCTCTGCCACTTCACAGTTGTGTGATTCCAAGCGAATCACTTAACCTCCTTGTGACCCAGAATTGTTGGTGCTGACTCTTTATGACGCTGTGGGCCATACTGCCTATGGAGTTTTCTTGATAAAGATGCTGGAGCGGAATGCCATTTCCTTCTCCAGTGGATTATCAAATAGAAATTAAGCGACTTGTCCAATGTTGCACAGTCAGCAAGTGTCTGAGGGTGGGTTTGAACTAAGTCTTCCTGACTCCAGGCCCAAAGTTCTAGCCATAGAGCCATCTAGCTGCCCACAACTCAGCATAATCTTTTGTAAAATGGTAATAATTAAGCTTTCACTACCCATTCATGAGTTAAATATGAAGACAGAGCTTTGTAAACTTTAAAATACTATACAAATGTAAGCTGTTGGCTCTATAATACTAGCATAATGCTGCAACTCATCCTGTCTGTTAGAATATCAAGGTAATCATCTGACACCAATCAATAATGTTAGACTAGCAGGTCCAATTTGGGACTTCATAATTTGAGCAATATACAGAGAGTTTAAAGAGAATCATGGAAAAGAACAATCAAAGTTATTAAAGATTAGGGAAATATGGTTTTAAAGGACAAATTAAGGGAGCTGCAGTTAAATACCTTTCATGAAAACATAACAATAGCAAGACTTTTTTACAACAGAATAGCTTCCTCTCTTAAGAGGGTGTATGTTTGTCCTTTGTTGCTGCAGAAGACCATGCCATCAGAGAAATGATGACATGATTTGCACTTGACTTTATTTTGAGTGAGGGAGGGCTGTGCAGGTCACTAGCCTCAGAGTCATCTGAATCCAGTGACCATATATTCATCAGGACGACTGGAGAAGAACCAGAATGAGGCAATTGTGGTTAAGTGACTTGCCTAAGGTCACACAGCTAGTGAGTGTCAAGTGTCTGAGGTGAGATTTGAACTCAGGACCTCCTAACTCCTGTAGTGGTGCTCTATCCACTGCACCACCTAGCTGCCTTCTCTTAAGAGTATGAATTTTTAAAAAGCATGGCCAGCAACCTGTTTAGAATGATTAGAAAAGTAGTATGGTACAAACGGAAAGATCATGATATTGAGGAATAGTGCTACTACTAAATAGGTGAGTGACAAAGAATCTCCTCTCAGGAAAGTGAATTTGATAAAAACTTTCTAAGTATATACTAAGTGCAGAGGCAGTTCCTTCCATCAAGGAGTTTGGGATGGGGAGAGGGATAAGACACGTACAGAAACAGATATGATAAAAGGTAAAAAGGAATTAGGTACAAAGAAGAGATCCATTAAAAGTATTCAAATAATATGAGTCAGTCAGTCAATAAACATTTATTAAGTGCCTAATATGGCCTAGGCACTGTTCTATAATATGGCCTAGGCACTGTTCTAAGTACTAGAAATACAAATTAGGAGTAAAAAAAAATATATAGTCCCTGCCCTCAAGATACTTATAATCTAATGGAAGAAGGTAACACACAAAAGGAAGCTTAAAAGTTGGAGGAAGAAGATATTTGGTGCAGGGGCATGATGGAGAAGTCCAAAAGCAGTACAGTTAGCAGGAAATGAGGAAAAGACTGTGCTAAGGCCCCTTCTTAAGTAGAGGCCCTCGATCCCATGGCCCTGTACTCCAGTCAGAGTAGCCAATCAGAGGGGCAGAAGGTACTGATGAGATGTGAGTACCAGGTATTCAATCTCACAGGATAAGATTTCTCAATGATGAATTTCCTATGGTAATAAAGCATGACAGAGAAGTCCAAAGACGTTCAAAGGCAGTGGAACTGGTGGGAAATGGAGGAGGAAAGAAAGGAGGAGAAAAAGAGGAGGGAAGGATCACCTTCTTTTGGGGGGAGAACAGGGAAGGTCCTATGGAATATATATGGCCCATGAACTGGGTTTTCATGGAAGATTTCAACAGACAATGATGAAAAACAACTTCAGTTATTCCTTTCTCATTGCAACTTTCCCCACGCAGTTTATCACAGGTGGGCATAAAAAATTAAATGGGAATTTTTGGGGAGAGTTATACATGACACATGAAGGCCAGTAGATTACATAGAAAAAGTTTAGAAACTCAGAAATGCATGAAATATATGTATAGTATTGTATAATACCAACATATTTCATCTTTTAATACCAGAATAATTTAGACTTCTTCTTTTGTGGGAAGGAAGGGGCAAAAAAAGTTATATGGATTTTTCAGAAACTTGGGGAGCCACATCCCATAATGTGGAAGGGTTAACTGTAGTCTGGTTTAGCTGGAAAGCAGTGAAGTAAAAAATAAGTATATAAATACAAAAAGAAGTATAAAATAAGTCCAAACAAATAGGTTGGATCCAGATTACGCTAGGCATTAAATGCCGGGCTAAAAAGTTTGTATTTTATCTGTAGGTAATGAGAAATAACGTTTTATCAAAAGACATTTTGTCCACGAAACCTTCCCTGACCCCATTCCTGCTGCCAAGCCAGAAGAGATTATTTCCTTCTTAGAATTCCCATATAGAGAGGATTATGGAAGGATGGCAGCATTTCAGAAGTGGAGGAGCCCAGATTCTCCCTCTCTGTCAAACTTCCAAGGAAGGTTTAGAAACACACCACCCCTAAAAAGCAGCAAGAATCACCTACAGACTTCAACACCTATCCCCACATTCTTCCCTCCAATATTCAATTTTATTTTGTATATGACTATTTCTGCTCTTATTCTGCCCTCATTTTTAAACCACTTTCTACTCTTCCCTTGTCCTTGTCCCCTCCTACCTCCCTTTGGAGTTTAATAGAATTCTATGCTGAAATCCATGTGTATGTGTTCCCGTATCTGGTTCAGATGAAAGTGACATTCATCAGATGTTTATTCCTCCCATCCCTTCCTCCATTATTAGATATACTTCATCCTATGAATCTCTATTAATCAATCAACATTTATTAAGTGGCTACTATGTGCTAGGCATGGTGCTGAGTAACAGTAATTTTCTTCTTTTTCCCTGACCCTTAGGCTTTTCAAATACAAAATGCAAAAAACAAATCAATCAATTGATTGATAGATAAATAAATGTATAATCTTTCCCCCAAAATGGTTCACTATACTAAATTCCCTATTTCTATCAAAGGAACCACCATTCTTCTAGTCATCTACATCTTCAATCTCACTGTCATCCTGTACTCCTCATTCTCATCACACCACATGTCTCATCCATTGCCACATCTTATCATTTTTCTCTTGCAATTGTCTTCTATCCAGTCACATACCCACCACCTTAGTATAAGTACCCATCACCTCTCATTTGAGCTACTGAAATAGTTTTCCAGACTCAAGTCTCTCCCCCCTCCAATCAAACCAAAAAACCACAGCTGCCAAAGTGAATTTTCTTAATCTATGTCACTTCCTTATTCAATAGTGGCTCCCTATTACTTCTAGGGTTGAATATAAGCTTTGTTTTGGTATTTAAACCAAATTTGTTTGATATTTAAAGTTCTTCATAATCTGGTTCCAATCTACCTTTCCAATTTTATTACACATTACTTCTACACACACATAGTGATTCAGGCAAAGTAGTCTGATTGCAATTTCTCATACATGGCATTCCATCTCTTACCTCTGCACCTTTCTACTCACTGTCCCCTATGCTTAATATGTACTCCATACTCTTTTCCCTTTCTCAGAATTCCACGTTTCCTTCAAGACATTGCAAATGCTGTTTTCTACATGAAGTCTTTTCTGATCCTCCCCAGATGCTAGCTCCTTTCCCAATAACTATCTTGCATCTGTTTGGTATATACACAGAAAACACTCACACACACACCCCTCCCCTCTTCTTCCCCCTCCCCGCCCCCAGACATTCACATTGTTTGTTGTCTCCTCTACTTAGACTGTCAGCTCCTTGAAATCATGGGAGATTTTTTTCAAGTTTGTCTTTGTATCCTCAGCATCTAGAATGGAACCTGGCGTGTTTGATAATTCAATGATTAGAGTTGGGATTAACTAAATGGTTTTTGAAATTCTTTTTATTTCTATGTTTCCTCGATCTTAAAAAACTTTTGGCTAATATTTTGTTAAAACTGTTACCTATAATGAAAAAGTAATTTATGAAGTAGATAATAAAATAGCAAACCATTCAAATTCCACAAATATTAATTCACATCGTGCTCCAACAATATTAAACACAATGGGTGATGTCTGAAAAAGGCCCTTGGATTTAGCAGTTAAGTGATTATTGGTCAATATTTAAATATGAATCACACAATTAGTAAGATGGGAGAGTTTCTGATTGCCCCAAATCTTCATCTAACCCAAAACCTCAGAAGAAGGAATAAAGTATCAAATGTTCAGTTATCAAAGCTGAATCTGCAAGACAATATGACAAACACTAGATATAAGGTTTTAAAAAAAGCCCTCATGAAATAAAACGGAATATTTTAAATACTTAGAGGTCCCAAAGACATCTCTACCTCAAACCAATGCCAGGAGTCTGACATGGTAAGTACAAGCAAACTCACAGAGCAGGGATTCAGGATCTAGTTATAGGGACCCCTGACCAATTCTTTTGCAATGATTAAGTTGGAACTACCCCTCACCTTATCAAGGTAGCAAAGACTGATTTATCCTAGCTCCAAAAAAGAAAGAAAGCTACTGGACAAAAAGAGGTTTTGAGTAAGATACACACGAGGCAAAAGACCCAAAATGTACTCAGATCCACAAACTAGAGGGGAAAAGAATTTCTAACACTACCTAGAACCAGCTTCCTTTTCCTAGAATTTTCTCAGGAAAGGGCCCCAGTGGATTGATCTACACACATTCCCAATTGAAGAAAGCTGAGAAAACTCAGAAGCTCAGACTGAAATAACTCTAAAGCAGTGGAAGGAGAAAGGAGTCAGAGTTAGCATGGAATGAAAAGAAGAGTGACTAGGAATATAAAAGACCAGAAGTTTAAGAGAGAGCCAGCAGATAAGAGAATAAAAAAGAATAAAGAATGACAAATGTTTTAGGAGTCCAAAGTACTATCAACAATATACTGTGATGAAAAAATAAACCAAAAATACCTAAAAACTGCCTATTGGACATTTTGAACTGAATGTCTCATAGACATCTTACACTCAACATACCCCAAAGTGGTATCATTATCTTCACTATGAAACCCTCCCCTCGCCCCTTTTTCTAATTTTCATATTACTGTGGACAGTACTCCAAAGTAATTTTTTTACTTTTGCTTTATCTGATAGCAACTCCTTGTTTATAATAATTTGATACATAGTTAATTTTATTTCAGTCTCTCACTTTCATTCCATAGGTTTCTTTGTTAGTTGTGTTTCTGTTGTGCAACCAGATGATTGAGTTTTCTTTTCTTTTTCATTCTGCCACTCTTTCCTTGTATTGAATTATTTAATATATTCACATTTAAACTCATGACTGTAGGTTTATGTTTTTTCCACTATTTATTTTATATTAATTTTTATTACTTTTAAGAGAGTATGTTGTCCCTGTGATTAGATTTGCTTTTACTATTTAATGTCAGTCTGTTCCCACAAACTCTCTGCATTTACTTGCCCAATCAACTAACAAATATTCATTAAGTATCTACTATATGCTTAGTATTCCACTAGACACTGAGGATAAAAAAATAAAAATGTTCCAGTTCCTGCTTTCAAGGAGGAGACAATGTATATAGTGTGTTTGTATATGTATATGTGTGTATATGTGTATGTATATGTGTGTGTGTGTATATATGCATATATGTTGTACATATATAAGGAAATAATACAAGGAAAAATCATATAAGGAAAACCTTATTGTAGAAGTTGATGCTTAAGCTAAATCTTTAGTAAGTAAGGGATTCTACAAATAGAGGACAGTATATTTCATCATGTCTCTCAACTTAAAAAAAGGCAATTCAAGAGGGAATTAATATTGGATGGCAGCAGGGTCACATAATAGGAGACATTGTATGCCCTGAGTTATCAGGCCCAGCCCTGTCTTTATCCTTAATATGATTGATCTCCATTCTCAAGAGTGTTTTGTCATATCTTTGTTTAATGTCTCCTTCCTCACCACTCTAAAGGCTGGCTACTCTTGAAGTCTCATACATCCTTTTACTAGGGATGGGACAATGTGTAGAGAGATAACACTTCTTTTGAAGAGAAGGTAATCTAATGTGCTAATTCCTCCCGGACAAAATTCATTCCAAGGTCTCTTTCTCATACTCCAGAAATGCATTTTTTTTTAACCATGGAAACATTCTTTAGTTAGCATCTTTTATTTTCCTATTTTAGGGCATGAACATATCCCTTGTATTTCTTTCATCCCAGTTTATCCTATCCATTGCTTTTATCCTATTCTCCAATAACCATCACTCCCATTGCAAAACTAAAGGAATTTCATTTCTTTATTGTTCTCATGTGGCTTGGAAGAGGTAAATAAATCACCCACAACTTTCCGTCTCTTATCTTTCATTAATATAATTTCCTACTCTCACTACCTGCCACAAAAAAATAACGTGTCAATTAGAGGATCACAGGGGATTTGGAATTTGGACTATTTCAACTCTTTTTTGCTTTCCATCTCCTGATTCTTTAAATGCCCTTTCAATACATAGCCTTTTGGATCCTTTCTGTCCCTCAATGATCTGTCTTTGTTCTATTTCTGAACAGATTAGTCTTTTAAAAAGATACCTTTAAGCCTGAAAGAATTAGATTCATCACTTAATTATTTTTCCTTGGTAATTGTATTTTTCTTTCCTGTGTTCTCTTATTTGTAAGTTAAATAGTCTGCTTAACACCAGGGAGGGTGTCCAGAATATGCTAACAATAATAGCAGAAAACTTCAATGTTCCTCTGCTAAAGTTAGAGAAATATAACTGAATGACAGACAGAAAGAAAAACATATGGAAAAGAGACCTGGAAAAAAAAACTCTTTGAGAAGTTAAAGGCAAAAGACTTAATGTACCTTCCGAATAGGGATGAAAAGATATGTTTCTTAGCACTCCATGTTACCTTTACAAAAACAGGCCATATACTAAGGGATAAGGAAATTACAAATAAATGTAAAAAGCAAAAATTTCCACAAAACTATACATACCCTTTTATAGACATAATACAAGAAAGTTATTTATACAGAAAATGTAGATAAAAGATAAAAATCCCAATGAAAACTTCAGAATAGCCTTCTAAATAATGAGGGAGTCAAAGAATAAATCATAGTAACAATTAATAACTATGTGAAAGAGAATGGGTAACAATGAGACCACAAAATAAAACAAAATGAGATGCAGCCAAAGCATTCCTCAGAAGAAAAAGTCTCTCTCTGAAAATATATCTTAAGAAAACTGAAAAAGAAAAGTTTGATGAACTGAGTATTCAGTTTTCAAAAATTAGAAATTAAATTAGCAAACCTAAAAGAAACAGAAGAAAATCTTTAAATTAGAGGAAAAATGGAAAATAGTAAGTCTATAGAAATGATATGTGAAGTTAAAAGGTGATTCCTCAAAAAAAATTTAACAAAAATCAATAAACCAGACAAAATGGTAAAAAAAAAGTAAAGGAAAATTAAATAAAATATAAAACAAAGTAAAATCATAATAAAAGTGTCAAAATATAAAATTATAAACTAGCAATACTGAGAAATTAAAAGAAGTGGAGGATTATTTTCAAAAATACTCTTGACATGGCTGGTGTAATTTAGTTTGTTTTGTCGATCTGCTTTCTGTTTCTTTTTTCAAAGGATGGTTTGTTGGGTCAGGATAGGGGAGGAATATATTAGAAAATGTGACTGACAGAAAACCAAAACAAATCAACATAAACAATATTTTAGAGAGATCACGGTAATCTTTAAGAGGCCAACTTTTCGAATGGTAGAGTCAAATAAGGGGCTGGTAGTGCTGAGAGGCATAAGCAGCTCTTTCCAAGAGTCCAACAGGCAGAGTGGAAGGAGACATATAAAACGATATAGTTTGAGGGCGTAGCAGGTTGACATAAAGACTTTTTTAAGGACAGGTAAAGACTAGGCAGCTATGTTTATAAAAGTAGCAGAAAAGGGGATATATAGGAATAAATTGAGATGAGAGAAGGAATGAGGTAAACTGAAAGAAAAAGGAATAGGAGCATGAGCACCAATAGTGAGATTGGTCTTCAGAAGAAGACCCCATCAGAGCCTAGAGCAAAGGAAAAGCAAAGTATAGCGTGGTTGTGAGGTGTGGAATAAGAATTTTAATCATTGAAAGTAATAGACACCTTGAGTAATTACATTCCAAAGGACTTATTCAGCTATATAATGTTAATAAATCATTATCTTTATCATATACATGTATGTACATATATATATATATACGTACATATACATATATATATATATACATATATATATATATATATATATATATAATTATATATCTGAAGAAATTGAGGGGATTGGGACAGTAAGTGATTCTATGTGGAATTGAATGAACCACACTCACTCCATCTTGTGACAGTTCTGGGACAAGCTCAGTTCCCTTTGTCTTCAATTATGGGTCTACTCTAGTCCAAATTCTATTTTGTGAGAAAATTTTACTCAATTGTGGGAACTGGAAGAAAACTTTATAGTATTGTTTGAACCTAGACCTGCATGGGTGAGAAGCTAAACTACCCTTACCTGCTGTTTAGAGACCCTTAATTAAGGTCAGTTTATGATGACCAGAAACCTGATCAAGTCCTACGACTGATGCAAGGAGTTTTCTCACAACTGTACATCTCAAGTAACCCATATGTCTTATCTGAAAACTGACTCCATACTGATCAATCAGTTACTGTTTCCGTGTTCCTTTGATTTTTCATAGACACTTGAGGGGAGTGGGACACCTCTCTTTATGATTTCAGGGAATTGCTCTTGTTCACTCTCACACTCCCAACTTGGAAAGTCCCTAATCTTTCCTCCAATTATAACTCAATTACCTCATGTTGTCTCCTGGTTAACTGTTTCCTTTTAATTCATTGATCTTATTTGATCAATTGTTCTTAAGGTATAAAAATCTGTTTCCCTCTGTATTCGGGGTCTAGTTTAAGCTGTGAAAGGGACCTGGTCTTGATTTGTTAGACAACTTGCATGAATTGCTTAATAAGTAGAAATGCTTGAAAGCTTGAACCTTGTTTCCTCAGTCATTTCATCTTAAATTCCCCACATCAACCTGATAATTCCTAGAGGTCATGTTTCACACTTTAATCATGTAATGGATGAGCATTTGGAATTTGATATCTCAGCAGATAAACAACCAGTGGAAAGTTAATTTCTTTCTCTCCCTGTCTCTCCTTTTCTTACTATACTGTTCTTAATATTATAAAGGGGATCAAAATGTATAATAAGCTTCACAATGGAGTTATAAATACATTAAAATGCTTCTTGGCTGACAAATATTTAAAAATGAAATTTATAAAATGTATTTAGCTGGATTGCAGACAGGATTAATGTGTAAGATGTGAAATGTAGGTAGTTTGTAAAGAGCTTTAAAAGTCAAACAGATGAGTTTGATGCTGGAGTAATAAACAAGGAGTCATTGGATTTTCTTGAGCAGGCAAGGGTGGGGGGATGGAGAGTATGGAAGGGTGAGGAATGTGACGTGATCAGCCCTATGCTTTGGTGTCTGGGAGGAGTGGACTGTGCAGAGTATTACAGCAAAAGGACTGAATAGGAGGTTATTACAGTAGACCAGGCAAAAGGTGATGAGAATCTTAAACACGGTGTTAGCTGGGTGAGTAGAGAGGAGGTGATATATTCAAAGAATGTTGTGGAGACAGAATCAACAAGATTTGGCAAATGATTGGATATGTGGAGGGAATTGGCATGAGAAGTGAAGGACAACATCAATCTGGGTGAGTAGGAGGATAGTGATGCCCTAACAGTAGTGGAAGAGGTATGGGTTTTGGGGAAAAGATCAACAGCTTCTATTTGGGACATGGTACATTTGAGATGCCTCCTGAATATATACTTTGAAATGTCCAAAAGGGAATTGGTGATGTGGGGATGGAGCTTAAGAGAGTGACATCTTTTTCAAGAACTTTAGCTGAATCATATTTCTTTGTGTCCCCAACATCCTCTGGCACAAAAATAGTGCTCTGAATTTGTAAACTCAGCTTTAACAAGTCCCACTCTCTATGAAGTTTTCCCTCCAGACTTCACCCGATATCCCCTTCCTCTGAGCACCTATAGAATTTGAAAGATAAATATAAGCAAGTAAGATAATCCCCAACTTCAAGGAGTTTTCATTTTAATGGGGAACAACACATAAAAGGGAATTTCAAATGGATGGAAATTAAAATAGAAGACTCAAGATAGGCATTAAAAAAAAGAATGATAAATCATGAGGAACTTTAAAAAGGTTAAACTATTTACATTCCCAAACGGGAAGATGATATATGATGATAAAGTCCCAAGAACTTTATCATTATTAGGGCAGTTAGAAGGAGCTTACCTAGGGAGCATGGGTGTGAATCTACTATGTGGTTATCTCAAAAGAAAAATGGAAAGCTGGGGAAGAGCTATACTAAGAGAAAGAGGAAGGGAAAGGAAGAGTGAGGAAAATTATCTTACACAAAACAGGCATGCAAGGAAGAATTTTTATAATGGGGGGAAAAATCAGGGTTTGGGGTAGAGTGAGCAATGCTTTCAAAAAGAAAATAATATATATATATATATGTACGTGTGTGTGAATATATATGTATGTGTACACACACATACATACACAGTTGGATATAGAAATCTATTTTACCCAGGAAGTTGGAAAGGAAGGGGCTTAAGAGAGAAGGAGGGTGGTAATAAAAGAGAGGGCAGATTGAGGAAGGCAGTGGTCAGAAAAAAAAGGTAGAGACAGAATATAAGGGAGTCACAAGGGGTAGATTTCTCCAGGATGAGAAGGATGTTGATGAGGAGAAGTTTGGTGAGATATACTATTTTTGAGTTCCGAATATTTTTTTTTCACTTAAGTTCATTAAATCTATTGACTAACTTTCCAGTTATTTGTTTCCATGAAAATCCATCAATTCTGAAATCTGTGAAAATGATAATTTCATTTTATAAAGCGCTTTCACTACAAAAGCACAAAGGGGTAGGTAGTGTAAGTATCTTTGTTTTATAGACAATGAGACAGCACACCACAGTAGCTATAGAGCTGGCATGGAAGCTAGGAAGATCCAAGTTCAAGTTCCGACTAAAATAGTACATTGGTTTTGTGACCCCGAGCAACTGCTTAACCTCTCTCTGCTCCAGTAGGCAACTCGAAGACTATAAATTGCAAAGGTGATGTCAATATACACTCATAGGGGGAAGTTCCTTAATTAGAAATTCCTTATGAAACTGAAATCACAGGTATAGTCTCTATCACTAATTTATAGACAACAAAGCTTAAGGTAAGAAAAGTTAAATGACTTACTTAAACTCATATAGTCAATCAATGGAAAAATAAGGCCCTGGATCCAGGTCTTCTCCAAGGCACTATCTAGTGCTTTTCTTTTATATTATACTATACTAGAATTCAATTCCCAAATTATATTTTAGTGGTTCAAGATTATTATATCACAGAATAAAATTACATAATGGTGGTGGTTTAATGTAGATGACTACACCAAATTTTTCTCTTAAACTTAGGAAACAGGAACCAGTATAGAATTGGCCTGATGCACATGAGATAAAGTCTGACATAGAGCTTTCTCCTTTGTGCCTTGAAATTAAAATAATGCATTTAAGCTTCTTGTCAAGCAGAGGAGAAGTACTTCTTAAAATCTTTCATGATGAAGTATGAACAGAAATGATTTGAAGAGAAGTGGCTATCTTGCTATTTCCCTTTTATATTCCAAACTATGGACTATTATGTATATCTGCTTTTCATAAGTGATAAGACTATTGAGATTTAAGTGCAACTCTTATAGACTGATTGAAAGCACCTTCACAAGCTGTTATGTACCTATTCTGCTCCCACATGATTCTAATATCTTCCACAAGATTTTTGTATTTTGAAATCTTTTCCTCTCATATACTTTGGAGATTATAAGTTCTTGGCATGGGAATATCTATCAGGAACACTGTCCTTAAGTTTCTCTGGTTCAGGTTTATGGTTAAGTACTTGGGGGCACCAGTTCTATCTGTAATGATGTTCTGGTTCCAGTACAGGTAATGTGCTGAATTCTCAAGCATATCTGGGTGGGGAGGAAGGGCAGTATTTGTATTATGAATGATTGCATATACTGATTGCAAATTTCTAGTGTATAATTATATTTAGCTATCATTAATTAATTAGCTATGAGAGGCAACATGGTATAATGGAACAGCAGTCTCAAAGTCAAGAAGACCTGGATTCAAGACCTACCTCTGGCGAATTTTAGTTAACACCGGGCAAGTCACTTAACTTCTAAAGGCCTTAGGCAACTCTTTAAGATGATAAATAACAAAACTGCACCTGCAGAAGGACTTTCCTCATTGGGAATTCCCTACATCAATGAAGGTACAGATCCAGGCTAAAATGTGACAAGTAATGATGATGACAACTGGCTTATAGTGCTTTATGTTTTATAAAATGTTTTCTTCACAACAACCCTGTGAGGTAGATATCACAAATATTTTTATCCTCATTTTATAGATGAGGGAACTATGGTTCAGTAAAGTGAAGTAATTTGCTTGCCATCAATCTCATCTTATCAATAAGTGTTGGAATTAGAATTCAGTCCCAGTTCTGACTGAGTTCTAGGAAGAAATTCAGTGCTCTTTCCACCATACCATAGCGATGACTTTTGTAGTTTCTACCACTATAAACCATACAGATCACTTTGAATATATGGAAATATGATAGCTAACTGAGCTATTTTTAGTCATTTTAATATGAACATTCAAATGAAAAATCAACAAATTTGTGGTTTTATACAGCAAAACTCTCAAGGGTTTGACTTAATTCTCTGTGGTCAGTTGCTTAACTTGAACTTAATGATTTACACACAATATCAAGATCAATACTCAGTTTTTAACTATTATTCATTACAACATTCTCCTAACATGACAGTTCAGTACATCACATTAAAGGATACACTGTTGAAAAGATTTGTCAACTGGCATTTATTCACTTTTGCCCCACAGGAAACTTTTTTCTTATAGTTCCATACTATCTTTGATTCTTAAAATTATCCTATATATATTCATAAGATTAGCTGCACAAACTAAGCACACCACAAAGTGTCATTTGAGAAAGGCTTTAAAATTAACTCATTTGTACAAAAATATGTAAAATAAGTTTTCCATGTCTTATCAACCTATATCTCACTTATCTATAACCTCCAGTGTGAAAGTGTACCTGCAGGCTTCTGGAACAATTTTCAGTGCCACAAGTAAGACGGTGGCTGCCTGCTTTAGTGACTCCCTCCCCCAGCATCAACCCTAGCCTAGGGTAATGACCCCATTCATCTCCCACCCTTCAGGGTCTTATCTGGGACACACCCTCCCTTCTGACTAGGCTCCTATTCTTCCACCTGCTCCTGCCTACTGTAAGGTAAGACTCCTAGGATCTCATCAACATCAACATTTGCAGGAAGATGAACCTCATTTGCTGTGAGGACCTTGGGCTAATCTTGGGCCTCTTTAAATGGCTCTCTTTCTCCAACTACTGATACTCTGTGTAGACTCACTACTCAATGTTTAGCATACTGCCATTCTTTTATGCTTTTCCCATTCCAATAATTCTAAACCGCTGACTACTTATAAACAAATCCTATTCCCCATCCTCAACTCTTACCTAACTCACACCTATCTACCTCAACCCTACCCCATTAAAGCCCTACTAAAAATTTGCCTACCCTTCTAAAAATTCCTGCAAACCATGATAACTGGGTCCACTATAAATCTGTTATCTAATCTCAACTGGGCCTTCACTAAAGCAAGGCAAACATTCTATTTCCTCCCAATCAATTTGCAAACTCACTCTGCACAGTAGCTGTTCTAAATATTCTCATGTCTGTTAAGATTCTTATGGTACCCCTTTCCCCCACACCCTCTTAGCTGAGGCCATCACCTCATACTTCACCAAAAACATTTATGTGCATTCACCAAGAGCTTCCCTTCCACCCTCCTCTTCATCTCATATCATGTAGACATCCCCCTGCCCCCACAGTCTCCTACTTAACTAAGGCTTCAAATGAAAAGATGGCCCTATGCCTTGCAAAGGCCAACATTTGATTTAATCTCCTTCTACCTTCTCTAGCAAACTGTCCCCACTTATCTTCAATAACTCCCTATCTACTTGGTCTTCCCCAGCCACCTATGAACATATCTCTCCTATCTATAAAAAAAAAATACCCTCACTGGATTTTACTACACCCATTAGATGTCATCTTATATCCCTCTTCCCCTACATGGCTTAACTCCTTAAGAGGGTCAATAGTCTGCCAACAATAAATAATCATTTATTAAGTGCTTTTTTATTTATCTGTGCTGGCCACTGTGCTGAGCACCTCCACTTCTTTGCTCCTCACTCTGTTCTATGCCCTCTGCAGTTTAGCTTCTGGACTCATCATTCAAGGAAAATTGCTTTCTCCAAAGTTGCCAGTAATCTACTAATTGATAAATATAATGGTCTTCTCTCAATGCCTATCCAACTTAAACTCTCCACAGCCTTTGATCTTTATTTATCACCTTCTCTTCCTGGTACTCTTTCCTGACTAAGTCATGGTTCAACTTTCTTCTAGTTCTCCTCCTATCTATATAATCATTCCTTCTCAGTTTCCTTTGCTGATTCTTCATCCTTCATAGGATACCAATCATGAATATTCCCCAAGTCTCTGTCCTAGATCCCTCATTCTTTTATTCTATACCATGCTACTTGGCGATTTTATCAGCTCCCATGGATTCAATTAGCATCAGTATGAAGATGATTTCTAGATCCATAGGTCTAGCTGTGGTCTCTCTCCTGAGGTATAGTCCTCTATCTCCAATTACTTTTTTTGACACTTCACACTCAACATGTCTAAAACAAAACTCATTGTCCTTCCTTCCAAACTCACTCTTTCCAATTTCCCAATTACTTTCAAGAACATCCTTGACTCTTCACCCTAGTTTATCTCACACACCCAATCCATTGCCAAAACTTGTCAATTCATGACATCTCTTCTATATGTCCCCTCCTCTCCATTTACATAGCAACAGCCCTAGTTCAGGTTTTCATTATTTCCTAGAAATAGCCTACTAATTGGTCTCCCTGCTTCTTACCTCTCTAATCCATTCAGCTGCCAAGGTTGTTTTTGTTGTTTTCCCTAAAGCATAGGGAAGCATGTCACTGCCAGCTCAGTGACTTCCAGTAAACCACGATTACCACTAGCATCAAATATAAATTCCAGTGTTTGTCATTTAAAGCACCTGTACAACCCTTCCTACCTTTCTAATTTCCTTACATTTTACCCCCTACTCCTATGATCCAGCAACACTGTCCTACTTGAGGTTCTCCAAATATGACACTTCAGCCCCTGCCCCTGTTCCTTATGCCAGCTGTCCTTAGCTCCGTCACCTCTGCCTCTCTGTTTCCCTGGCTTCCTTTAAGACTCAGTTTAAGTCTCATCTTCTGCAGCAGGTTCCCACCCACCCACCCACCCCAGATCCTAGTGATTTCCATTCTCAGATTACTTTCCAACTATTGGATGTATATATGTATATCAACACATATATCTATATACATATATATGCAATATATTATATATATATATACACACAAAAATATATATATATATTATTTACCTGTTGTCTCTCATATTGAAGTGTGTACTCCTTAGGAGCTGTTTTTGCCCTTTTTTATCCCCAGTACTTAGCATTTTGCCTAGAATTTAATAAATGCTTGTCAACTGCCAAAACATATATCATATTCCTTCCCTGTCACTATCACCACCCTTGTTACATACTTCATTCCGCATTGAATAGACTATTAAAATAGTTTAATAATTATTCTCCCTACCTCCAGTCTCTCACTGTCTCTAGGTAACCTCTTCTTAACTTCATCCTTCACAGCCAGAAAAATCTTCCTAATGGATAGCTTTAATCATATCACTTCACAGATTCATAAAACTTCAATGGCTTCCCAATGCCTGCTGAATAAAATATACACATTCTTTAGCCTGGTATTCAAGGCCTTTCCCAATCTGGCTTGAATTTTGCATATTCCCAGCTTTATATCATACAACTCCCCTTTATATAATCTAATCAAAAGAGACAATTATTCATAATCTCATTTTGGTCATTCATTATTCCTGTAATGGACTCTCCTGTTGAAATCCTTCTTTTCTTCAAGAGGTAGGTCTGGTGCTACATCTATCATGAAACCTTATTTCCTTTCCTTCCCGCCAGACAGGAATGATTCATTCCTTAAGACTCAAATCTCCTATACTATTCTCTTTGATCTTTCCAACAAACTTATTATATTCCAATTTGTATTATGGTTATGTATGCGCATCTTATTCCTTGTACTAAACTTTGAACTCTGTGTTCAGAGACATGTCTAGTTTCATCCTTGGAATTTCTGTATCAGAATTTAATATTATTAAGTTGAACATCTAGCTATTTTTACCTTTCCTTCCTTGGACCTAACATAAAACTTTTTACTTTTTTATGATTTTATAAATATTCTATTCTTTATATAATTATGGTATTTTATGCAATTTCAGATCTTCATGGAAGAAGCTTGGGGAAATGCCCCCCAGACCACAAGAGTAAAGATCAACTTTTAAAAATGAGCAAAAAAACCAAAAAGAGCCCTGACCATTGAAAGCTACTATAGGGACCGGGAAGATCAAAACACAAACTCAGAAGAGGACAACAATGTCAAAATGCCTACATGTGAAGCCTCAAAGAGAAATATGAATTGGTATCAAACCCAAAAAATCCTCTTGTAAGAGCTCAAAAAGGGCTTTAAAAATCAACTAGAGACATAGAAGAAATATTGGGCAAAGAAATAAAAGCCTTGCAGAAGAATTATGAAAAAAGAATTCAACATAAAAAGAGTCAACATCTTGAAAAAATAAGCACTGAAATTGTCTGAGGAAAACACCTTCTTGAAAAAGAGAATTGGCCAAAAGGGAAGAAAAATCCACTGAAGAAAACAATTCCTTTAGAAGCAGAATTAGTAAAATGAAAAAAAGATGTAAAAATACTAACTGAAGAAAATAATTTGTTAAAAACTAAAAGTGGGCAAGTGAAAGCTAATGACTCTATGAGACACCAAGAATCAATTTAACAATATCAAGAGAATGAAAAAAAATAGAAAAACATGTAAAATACCTCACTGGAAAAAGTACCTGGAAAATAGATCCAGGAAAGATAATTTAAAAATTACTGGATTACCTGAAAGTCATGATAAAAAAAAAAGGGCCTGGACAGCAGCATTCAGGGAATTATTAATGGAAAACTGCCCTGGTATCCTAGAAACAGAGGATAAAACAGTTATTGAAAGAATGCATCGATCACCTTCTAAAGGAAATCCCAAAATGAAAACTCCAAGAAATATTGTAGCCAAATTCCAGAACTGTCAGGTCAAGGAGAAAATACTGCAAGCAGCCAGAAAGAAACAATTTAAACATCAAGGAGCCACAGCCAGGATTACACAGGACTTAGCAGCTTCTATATTAAAGGATCAGAGGCCTTTGAGCATGATATTCTGGAAGGCAAAGGAGCTTAAATTACAACCAAGAATCAAGTACCCAGCAAAAATGAGCATAATCTTTAAGGGGAAAAGATAGCTATTCAATTGAACAGGGAACTTTCAAACTTTTTGATGAAAAGACCAAAGAGAAAAAAAAAATTCAATCTTCAAATATGAGACTCAAGTGAAGCAAAAAAAGGTAAACAGGAAAGAAAAAAATCATATTATTCAATAGGATTAAATTGTTTTCATCCCTACATGGGAAGATGATACTTATAACTCTTGAGAACTATATCACTATTAAGGCAGTTAGAAGTAGTATACATAGAGAGAAGATGTGGGTATAAGTTGACTTTGATATGATAATACTCAAAAAATTAAGGAGTGAAAAAAGGATTATACTGGGAGAAGAGGAATGATGGAGGCAGAATCAAGTAAATTACATAACATGAAGAGCTGCAAAAGACCTATTACACTAGAGGGAAAAAAGGAAGGGGGGTGTGAACATTGTCTTAATGCTTACTTACTCTCATTGAATTTGTCTCAAACATGGAATAATATGCAATACAATTCAATGGGAACAGAAATGAATATACCTTTTTTCTCAGAAGTACATGGAACTCACCTAAAAACCGATCATGTACTAGGGCATTAAAACTTCACAATCAAATGCAGAAAGGCAGGAAACAATGAAAACCTGAACTAGGGCTGTTGCTATGTAAATGGAAAGGAGGGGACATATAAAAGAGATGTCATGAATTGACAAGTTTTGGCAATGGATTGGGTGTGTGAGATAAACTAGGGTGAAGAGTCAAGGATGTTCTTGAAAGTAATTGGGAATTTGGAAAGAGTGAGTTTGGGAGGAAGCAGAAAGTTGGAAAACAATTTTTGCAGCCTGCATTTCTGATAAAGTCCTCATTTCTACAATATATAGAGAACTGAACCAAATTTATAAGAATACAAGTCACTCCCCAATTGATAAATGATCAAAGGATATGAACAGGCAGTATTCAGATGAAGAAATCAAAGCAATCTACAGTCATATGAAAAAATGCTTTAAATTACTACTGATTGGAGAAATGCAAATTAAAACAACTCTGAGATACCACTTCATACCTATCAGTTTGGCTAATATGACAGAAAAGAAAAAGGATAAATATTGGAAAAGATGTGGGAAAACTGGACCACTAATGCATTGTTGGTAGAGTTGTGATCCAACTATTCTGGAGAGGAATTTGGAACTATGCCTATAGGGTTATAAAACTCTGCATCCCCTTTGATCCAACAATACCACTATTAGGTCTGTATCCCAAAGAGATCATAAAAATGGGAAAAGGACCCATACGTATAAAAATATTTATAGCAGCTCTTTTTGTGGTGGTAAGGAATTATAAATTGTGGCAATGCCCATCAACTGGGGAATGGCTGAACAAGCCCTGGTATATGAATATAATGGAATACTACTGCTCTATAAAAAAATGTTGAGTAGGTAGACTTCAGAAAAACCTGGAAAGACTTACATGAACTGATGCTGAGTGAAGTGAGCAGAATCAGGAGAACATTCTACACAGCAACAATATGTAATGATATGACAGATTTAGCTCTTCTTGGCAATACAATGATCACATGATTACAAATGAATCATGATGGAAAATGCTATTCACATCCAAAGAAAGAACTTCTGGAGTCTGAATGCAGATGGAAGGATACAATTTTCAATTTTTTGTTGTTTTTAGTTTTTTTTTTCATCATGGTTTTCCCCTTTTTTCCTGATTCTTCTTTCTCAATATGACTAATGTGAAAATATGTTTAACATAATTGTATATGTATAACATAGCAGATTGCCTGTTATCTGGAGGGGAAAGGGAAGGAAGAAGAACAATTTGGAATTCAAAAATCTTTAAAAAAAATGAATGCCAAAAACTATCTTAACACGTAATTAGAAAAAAGTTGGAAAAGAAAATACTCTGAAGTGTAAAACTTAAAAAAAAAAGAAAACAAAAGAAAAGCAGTCTTGGCCAAATGGAAAATGAGATACAAAAGCTCACTGGAGAAATGAATTAGGTAAGTGGAAGCTAAAGACTCTATGAGACATAAAGAATCAGTTAAACAAAACCAAAAGCATGAAAAAAAAATAGAAGAAAATGCGAAATATCTCATTGGAAAAACAACTAACCTAGAAAATAGATCCAGGAGAGATACTTTAAGAATTACTGTACTACTTGAATCAAGTTAAAATTTAAAAAAAAGAACCCAGTCATCATCTTTCAAGAAATTATCAAGGAAAACTATTCTGATATTCTAGAACCAAAGGGTAAAATAGAAATTGAAAGAATCTACTAATCACCTCCTGAAAGAGATCCCAAAATCAAAACTCTCAGGAATACTATACTCCAGACCTCACAGGTCAAGGAGAAAATACTACAAGCAGCCAAAAAGAAAAAAATTTACATACTTTCGAACCAGTCAGCATAAATACAAAATTTAAAAGTTTCTACATTAAAGGATCAGAGGACTTAGAATATAATATTCCAGAGGCCAAAAGAGCTAGGATTACAACCAGGAATCACCTATCAAGCAAAACTGTGTAGTAGTCCTTCAGAGGAAAAAATAGACATTCACTGAAATGAAGGACTTTCAACCATTCCTGAAGAAAAGAACAGGACTAAATAAAAATTTTACTTTCAGACACAAGATGCAAAAAAAAGTAAACAGGACATAGAACTCATAAGGGATTTCATAAGTAAAACTTTTATATTCCTACATGGGAAAATGATATAAGTCTTAAGAACTTTCTCATTATTAAGGTATTTAGAAGGAATATCTATAGACAGATGTAAGTTGAATGTGAAGGTATGATTATATAAAAAATAAATAAATAAGGGATGAGAAAGAAGAATGCACTGGGAGAAGGGGAAAGGGAGAGGTAGAATGGGATGTTATCTTACATAAAAGACACCTGAAGAAATTTTACAGTGAAGGGGGAAATGGGGGAAGTGGGGAGGAGAGCACATGTACCTCTCATCTGAATTGTCTCAAAGAGGAAATAATACACATATTCAGCTGGTTGTAGAAATCTATCTTACTATACAGGAAAGTAGGAAGGGAAGGAGATAAGAGAAGGGGAGGAGCTGATAGAAGGGAGGGCAGTCTGAGGAAGGTAAAAGTCAGAAGCAAAACTACTGAGAATGGAGACAGTGAAAGGAGAAAGAGCAGGATAAACAGGGAAAATATGATGGAAGGAAATATACAATTGGTACTCATTACTGTGAAAATTTTTTTTATAATCAATTTCTCTGATAAAGACTTCATTTCTCAAACATAGAAAACTAAATCAAATCTATATAAATAAGAGTCATTCCTCAATTGATAAATGGTCAAAAGACATGAACAGTCAGTTTTCAGACAAAGTGATCCAAGTTATCTACAAGTCATATAAATAAATCACTATTGATGAGAGAAATACAAATTAAAACAACTTAGAGCTACTATCTCACACCTGTTAGATTGGCTAATATGACAGAAAAGGAAAATGACAAATGTTGGTGGGGATGTGGGAAAAATAAAACACTAATGTACTACTGATGAAGTTGTATAATGATTCAATCATACTGGAGAGTGATTTGGAACTTTATAAAGGGTTATAAAACTGTTCATATCCTTTGACCAAGCAATGCCACAACTAGGTCTGTATCCCAAAGAGATAAAAAACAAAATGGAAAAGGACCTTGTTTACAAAAGTATTTGGGGAGCTACACACATTTCTTTCAGTGATGGTAAAGAATTGGAAATTGAGGGGGTGTCTATCAATTGGGGAATGGCTGAACAAGTTGTTGTATATAACTGTAATGAAATACTACTGTGCTTTAAGAAATGATGAACACGGTACTCAGAAAAATCATAGAATGACTTACCCAAACTGATGCAAAGTGAAATGAGCAGAACCAGGAGAACATTGTATAGAGTAACAGCAATACTGTATGATGATCTACTATGAATAACTTAGTTATTCTCAGCAATACAATGATCCAAGACAATTCTGTAGGACTTATTATGAAAGGTGTTGCTCATCTCCAGTGAAAGAGTTAGTACAGCTTGAATACAAATAAAGATACTGTTTCTTTAATTTATTTTTTAGGAGGCTTTTTGTCTGTGTTCTTTTTCAAAGAATGACTTACAAGGAAATGTGTTTTGCATGACTGCATATATATATATATATATATATATATATATATATATATATATATATATATGTGTGTGTGTGTGTGTGTGTGTGTGTGTGTATATATAACCTATATCAAATTGCTTGCCTTCTCAATGAGGTGGGGAGGGAAAGGGAGAGAGAGAATCTGGAACTCAAAATTTGGGGAAAAAAAGAATGTTAAAATTGTTTTACATGTAATTGGGAAAAAGTAAAATATTAAGATTTTTTTTTAATTTTCAAAAAAATCTCACCTCATTGTCATGTTCTAAGTCACACTGCTCAATTAGTATGCTGACATATCAAGACTGGGACTGGACCAGTGATCTCATTGATAGAGGAAACCCCAGAATGAGGAAATATCCTCAACCAATGTAAGTCAACCCCTTTTCTGAAACTTGGTGTCTCAGAGAGTTGCACAGAGAGCACTGAGAGGATAAATGATTTGCTCAAGATAACATATATTGTATGTTTCAAAAGCAGGGTTTGAACATAGGTCTTCCTGGCTTCAAGGAAAGCTCTTTATTATGACATACTGGCTCTGTGTTTGCCTATTAATGAGAGCAAAACTTCCTTCTTACCTGAAAGTATACAAATATAATTTTCTAGCTATATTTTTACATATCATATGAAGAGCCGTAACTGTCTCATCCTAGAAAAAAAAAAGTATATATTTTCAGTTTATGTGGTAAATCTTTTAATTGGCCAATAAACTGAGAAGTCCCAAAATTTCATAGATGAATAATTTTATGATTGCTATCAAGGAACTCACTTGATGTCTACTAAGGATATAAATAGTTGTTCAGTCCTGTCTGACTCTTCATTACTCCATTTGAGATTTTCTTGACAGATACTGGAGTGGTTTGTCATTTCTTTATCCAGATAATTTAACAAATGAGGAAACTGAAGCAAATAGGATTAAGTGACTTGCTCACGGTCACACAGCTAATAAGTATCTGAGGTCACATTTGAACTCAGAAAGATGAGTCTTCCTGACTTGAGGCCTAGCACTTGAGTATCTACTTCATCATCAGGCTAATCAAGGGAACCTGTTTTCCAATACTAGATGACACTTCCTACCTATATTCTGGACAGAGGTTTTGTCAAATGACCTCTGAAGTCCCTTCTAGCTCTTCTAGCTCCATGATCCTAAGAATCAGAGCAAGTTAGATAATGTCAGCTATTATTAACTTCCATCAAGAAGCTTAGATTTTTTTAAGGTTGAAAACACATAGAAATCTACTGCACTGGAATAAACACTAAGTTAGAACAAATTGAAAACCTATCTTCCATACATAGCAAATAGGAACTCCTTAAATCATGTAGAAAGAAACGTTACTAATATGAAAATGATGTACTAATAGCTTAGTACATTATGCAGCATATAACCTTAGATGCAACTCTGTGATCTCATTGGTATGGGGACTCTCTCACTGCTAATCACAATTTTTGCACTTTTTTTATCTTGTGGAATTTCTGCAGATGTCTTTACATAAATACTCTATTAAAAGCCCACTAGATTTGCTGGAAATCTTTAATTCATTCTTTTACTACTTTGGAAGTAGTTATAATGATACATTGTAAGTTTTACAAAAATATTTTTCTCACAACTCACTGAAGCACTTGGTTTACCCATTAGCTAACCATTTTTTAAAAAAAGAAATCATAATGAGTCTCCCTAGGATATGGAAGTCTGACCTTTAGATAAATATTATGTATATATTTATATGATTATATGTATACATATATTCATGAAGAGACAAAAAATACTTGATACTGTATCTAAAGATTAAATTATTATGATAGAGTTTATATACAGGTCAAAAATGAAAACAAATTATTTTTTAACAAGAAAGTTCTCTCTCACTGAAACAAAAATAAAACAAATTAATCCAAGAAAGCTGGGATTGAGGCTCTATATATTTAAGTAAAATTTACAAAATCATACTCAAACAATAAAACAAAAAAATAAACACTTTGGGAAACATTTCTAAAGCAATAAAGCAATGTAGAAAATATGTATGACACTTCTTTGTATACAATTTTTCATACATCATGTTTCAGAGAAAATGCATGATATTATGAACATGTTTTTCATGCTTAAATTATGTTTCAAGAGTCTAGGATCACTTTTTAAAAACATACAATATCAATAAACTATAATTTTATTTTTTCTTGCCCCTAAGAATCAAATAGAATCTAATGCACAAAATTAGTTGAATGCTTCTCTCGCATTAAAAAAGTTTTTAATATAAACTCTAGACTTACTTAAGAGTTATTTCATGAAAAACAATGTAACTAAAGTAGGTTTGTTTGAAGTTTGATTAGCAAGTTAATTCTTGTATTCATCTTTCCTTAATATTAAGTGATTTGTTTCTTTGCTCTTGTGCAACAGTAGTTTCCAAAAGAACCTACATAAAATACAAAAAAAGCAACATATCTTGTTAAAACAGTAACATTATGTCTTGAACTTTCTCTTCTATTCATTTCCCCCCTTAGCTTTCTTTCGTGTCAATTACACTCTGAAAGGATTACTGCTAAGAAATATGCCAGGAGGTTGAGTTTCTATATTTTTTATTTTAATTTAAGTGTCAGTACCAAAAAGTCTTGGGATAAATACTGAAGAAATTTCAAAGAACAAAACTGGCTATCACTAGCAATTTATGCTTTTTTAAAAAGGCACTAATAACACAACTGTGAGAGACTTCAGATAAGAATCTTCTCTCCTTATGAGACTGGATAAACTATACACGTGTCAAATGCACAAGATTTAGTGAGTGGGCAGTGGCTTTTACACGTCAGGGGGATAGAGTGGTTGGTTATTCAACAGGCCATGGAGGGACTTGGAGAGGATGTCATTCGCTCCATTTCATGCAGTTCGACACAACACCACAAATACAATCAGATGTTGGATAGTCATAGAGTTAATAGAAAATTCCGAATTTTTCCTGAAAACCCCAGAGCCAAATGCAACTTTTCCTTTTGGCAACAAACATTTCTTTTCCCACGGAAGTAAACTAAACTTTCCCTTGGACTTAACCGAGAGAGGGGGAAGAAGTTTCTGCTTTTTCCCTGGGTGGGACAGGTTGGACTGAGAGAGACACTCTGGACTGACTCCCCCGAGTCATCCAAGAAACATGCCTCCCTTCCCCACTAAGCTCCTTCAATACCTCTTTTCCCTTTGCGGAGAAGCTAGTCTTGGAGCAGAAACAAGGAGAGGCAGCCGCCGCCACCACCACCACCACCGCCGCCGCCGCCGCCGCAGCAGCAGCAGCTTCCAAGCTCCTTTCTGCTTGCCTTCCCTCCCTCTTTTTTTTTTCTTTCAAGACCAGGTTTGCAGCCAGAATCCCCGAGAGATCTCTGTCCTCTCCCAGCTAGCGCCCCGCCGGGGGATACCGCAGCAGGAAGAGATGGATGGAGGGGGGCGCGAGCTCCGCAAGGGATCTGGGGAAAGAGGTTCGCGAGGTGTGGAAGGGTGGGGAACGGGGGAAGCAGCCAAGAGAGCCCCCCGCCCCGCGCGTGCTTGTATACACAAACACAAACACACACGAGTCCCCCACAGCTCTTCCCCGGCTCCTCTCTCCTTACCATTGCAGAACTGGAGCAGCGAGGAAGTGTCATAAAGGCTGCTGTAACTAGAAAATCCGTCCTCCATCCTGCAGCCGCGGCAGCTCCCGATTCACCCGGTCTCAGCGGCGGCTCAGAAGCCGACCCTTCGCCGCCGCCGCCGCCGCCGCCGCCGCCGCCGCCGCCGCCGCCGCCGCTGCTGCTCTCGCCGCTTCTCACCCACACACTGAGCTCTAGGGCTGGGGCTGGGGCCGGCCCTGCTGTGGCGGCTGCTGCTGCCGGTTACCATGGCAACCTCCTTCACCCCGCCGGCGCCGCCGCCGCCGCGCGCTCTCCCAGGGCAGCTGCGGCCGCTCGCCCGCCCGCCCGCCCGCCTCGTGAACGAGGAAAGCGACCCAGGCCGGCCGGAGCTGGGGAGAGACCGACTGTGCCCGGGAGGGGGCGGGCTTGGGGTGGCCGGGAGAGGGAGGCGGGATGGGCCGGCATGGATGGGGTGAGGAGACGGCGCGGGAGCGGGGCGCTCCTTCTCCAGAGGGAAGGGGGCCCCGAATGACCTCCTGGCCGCCCCCTCCTTGGGCGCGGCAGGGACTGAAGGGCTTAGGCACCCGCCGTGCGAGGCGCGGGCGCTTCCCCTCCCCTCTCCCCGTATAACGGCCCGAGGCCGATGGCGCGCGGGGGAATCTCTCGCGTGAAGTAGCGGCCTCCGCCGGGCCGGAGCCGGGCGAGGGATGGCAATGGCGTCTGGGAGCAGGAATGAGCTTTCTTCCCCCCTTTTCGGGGGATTGTGTGTGTGTGCGTGCGGAGAGAACAAAGGAAAGGGGCTGAAGACACCGTCAGTAACTCTAGGAGGACTGGAGGCGCTGCCTGAGAGAAGGCGGCGAGAGCCGGGGCGGACGGGCAGGAGCGGGCGGGCGCCGGCCTGGGCGCCGAGGGTCCGAGACTGGGGGCTCGCGCGGGGCACCCGAGGGGAGGGGGGCCTCGGGGACCGCTGGGGACGCACGTGCCCACCCGCGCGCGAGGCCCCCGGCGGGAGGGGGCGAGGCCCCCCGGCGGGAGGGGGCGGGGCCCGGGGGCCGCCCGTGGCCGGCCCTCCCCTTCCCACAAAAATACTTTGTTTAAAAAACAAAAATCCCGGAGAGCATCAGCCCCGGCCCGGGAGCCATTTTTATCGTTTCCAGCACCAAACATGGACACACACGGACGCCTCCTAAGATGCTTTTTCCACGAGTTTAGCCCAACTTTAATCTTGGCCAAGTTCTTCGGTTTTGTGCGAAGCTGCCTGCTCCCAAAGCATGGCCTCCAAGAGCTGGGGCGGGGGAGGGGGCAAAGAGGTGAGGAGGGCAAAGTGCAGAAATGATGCTTCGGAGAAAGGCCCTCTGACGTGAATCTCTTCCTGGCCTTTTACAGATTCTTCATTCCAAATGGGCAGTGGTATATTCATTGTAAAACTTGAATTAGAGCTGCTCAAATAGTGGTAAAGGACGGATAGATTTATTCTATACTCACCCTACCCCAACCTTCCCTTAATTATTTACTGCTTGCCACTAAGTTTATTGGAAGACCTAAATAATCAGTATCCAAAGATTTAATTTTTTTTTAAAAGCCCAACCCTTCCTTATTTGGTCAATATTCTAAAGTAACTGTATAGATTAGGTAAATCAACCATTTTTTTTTTTTGGCATTTTGACTTTTGCCTTTTCTAGTCTCTTAATGGAGGGGATGACTCTCATGGAGGTGAAATAGCTAGAAAGCTCTCAGATTATGAAGAAAAGTAAATCATAGGAATACTTCACAAGTGGGATAAATTCTCCAAGAACTGCTCAAAAAGTGGATAGATAGAATGTCATCATTTGCCCCAGTATAGAAATACATCACTATAAAAACCTATTCCCAGTTTTAAGGGTTAATTTTTTATAACAAGCTTTAAGTATCTGCAAATTGTTGGGTGCTGTGGATATATAAAGGAAAAAAAACAATGAAAAACAGTACCTCCTTCTAAGCATTTTGTAGTATTCCAACTGTATGTAATGTATCAACATTGTATCCAGTCTGAGCAGATAGGTAAAAGAAAATAATTTAAGAAAGGAGAGAGCTAGAATAACTTTGAGTATTTAAAAAAAAGAAAGCATTCTCTCTGAACTGAACTTTTAAGAAAATTACTTAAAGGCAAAGATGAGGAGGGAAAGTATTCCAAACTAGGAGTATTGACTGAGTAAAGGCCCAGGGAGGACAGATGGAATGTTGAGTTCTGACACAGCTAGTAGGCTAGTTTGGCGAGTTTGTTGTAAAGTAAGTGCCAGACTGAATAAGTCTTATTTTATCCTGGAGGTAATAAAGAACTGCCAAAGACATTTTTTTTATTGGTTGGAAGTAGTGACTTAATCAGACATGTTTAAAGAAATACTAGTTTGTAACTGTGGAAGATAGATTGGAGAGGAGAAAGAGACTGGAAGCAAAGAAAATACCCAAAACACTCTTGGGACAGTCCAGGAAAAAGGGGAAAGGAGAGAATGATGTTCAGGTAAAATCTTCAAGACATCTGTTTGACTAGGAAGAGTGACTGAAAGGAAGAGTCAGGGAGGATTGAAGTTTCAAACCTGGGTAACAGGAATTTGTAGTGCCCTCAACCAAACTAAGAAAATTTGGAGGAAGTGTGAAGTGTGCAGTGAGTAGTTTGGGGAATGCGGGGGGTGGGGGGGGGGGCGGGAAGGGGGAGGCGGGCCCTGTGTGCAATATTTCAACTCAAGTTGAAAACAACTGGAAGTAATATAAATAAACCAAATAAAGAATTTTAGGAATGCTTCTGGCTATTTCTGTGAAGTGGGGAGACAACAGAGGCCGATTAGTGTGCCGCGAAGAACTTTATAAAATGCTCCAAACCAAATCAATGTGTTTTGATAATTCAGTTACTTTGGTGCAAATGTGAGCACAGGGGACAATGGTGGGAAATATTTTGGCCATGTGGCTCATATCTGAGATATAAAAGAGGCCAAATGCTTAAAGACTACTCAATAGCCTTAACATTTGTAGAGAATGAATACTTTTTATAAATATATAATTTATTTTTCAGTTCTCAACATTCACTTCCACAAGAATTTGAATTAATACTTTCTTCAAGGAGAATCAGATAATACTTTATGTGGTGAGCCCTTAACACTATGAGGAAAAATGGAATTAACAATCTTATACAGGAAATGATTTATCAGTGGTTTACGAGTCATATCAGAATCAACTTTGTAGTCAGATCATCAATTAGAGCAAGATAGAAAAAACGTCTGTAGTTTTAACATTTGCTATATCAACAGACTTAAAGGAATTATAAAGGGGTAAATGGAGTAAAAAAAAAAAAAAGACAAAGATATTGACCTTGATTGTAACCCATTCTTGCAAAAATTTACCCAGTGGAAATCACTGACAACAAGGGGAACAAAAGGGGCCTTTTGACCAAACTATACATACACAGTTGGATGGCCAGTTCATCCAGTTGCTTCCAAATTATGTCTATTTGGATCCAGGACTGAATAGGAGGAAGAAATCATTTAGGATTACATTTTAGGAAACCATGCAATACTTTTATTTATTGTGAATTAATACCTAGTGCAAAGATCTATTATTTCAATTAAAATATTCTCTCAGAAATAATTCATGATTGTGAATCTTGGAACACCATCCAAAAAAATAAGAATTGGGGGTGGCCCAAAGAACAACAGAGAGAAACATGGTGTATACCGGAAGGCTGCAACTTTTTAGTAGTATATGAGATATTGCTCAGTAGATGTGAAAGCAAGAGATAAGAAACACATTCAGAACTTTACCAGTACTACTGAGATGTAAAGAAACATACAAAGCAAGGTAGGTGGATTGGTAACTGATCTATGAAGAAGAATCACTGAGGATGAAAAAAAAAAAGATAGACTATAAATTACTGAAATTCATGGGATTCATAAATTCACACATTCATGGGATCACAGATCCACTGAAGTAGCAAAATATGGAAGAAGTGTTGAATCTTCATTATAAGGAAATTCAAAATATATTTGAACTTTTCAGATGAGAGACCTGAATGACCAACTCTTTAAAATACTAAATCATTTAAACATGATAGTGTGACTAGTTTTTCATGGTAATGTCCAGGTGCACAGATTGCCACTAAGAGAGTTTAACAGGGAAATTCACAAATGAAAGATAGGAAATATATTGCTATTGAAAGAAATAGGAAACTATTATATGAGAATTATTTTTTACTAGTATACAGTTACCAAAAAAGCATGTAAGTATCTAGTTCAATTGCCTTTGAAATGGAAAACATTATTATCCTCTAAATCCAGAGTGTGAAATGTTTTTAGCACAATACTAATCTCTTGCTCTAAAAGAGCAAAATTTAGCATAATTATAAGGATCTGCATGTTATATCAATTAAGTATAATCTGTGCAGCATAAAAATAGTTCTATGGAAAACTTTCAAGAAAAATCTATGAAAACTTCATTAATAATGTGTGATTTAAAAGCTGAAACATTTTAACTGAAGACTCAAGTCAACTTGCAATAATTTATGGTTTACTTACCCTCAAAACACATTATCTTTGTAATAAATGATTTATACTGTCTGAGACAATGCATAATAGAAACACAGTTTTTCAGTGGCATTAATAGTAGTGTTCTCGCAACATATGAAAGGAGAAAGAATACAATTATGTAGTTCCTATTTGAAGAAAAATAGTAAGGGGGGGAAGGTAGAGACATGAAACTTTATGTAAAAACATGTAAGTGAATGCTACCAAAATTTTCAGTCAGTGTAGTACTTAAAGTATTTGATTCACTAAAATCTGTCATTCCACTATATGTGTTGTTAACAATAAAATTCATCCTATTATGATAGCATTATATGAAGTTAAAAGTAATCATAGAAGCTTACAGATCACCTTGGCTAACCTCTCATCAGATGAAATTATTCTTTCTAAAATATCCCATCCAGCTTCTGTTTAAATACTTCCAGGGATAGGGATTTTGTGAAGTAACCAATTCCACATTTGTATAGTTCAAATGCTTAGCAAATGCAAATATATGTGTGTGAGTATGTATTATACATATATATTCATATATATGTACATATACATATATGTGTATATCAGGCAGAAATTTGTTTTCTTGTGACTTGAACCCATTTAGTCTCAAGTCTGCCTTCTTCCATGGTACAGTCCTTCAGTTATTTGAAGATAGCTAAGATGCTTCACTCCCACCCCACATTTCCCTACCAAGTCTTCTCTAGGCTTCTTCATTTACTCAACCAAGACTTAAAACAGCTTTTCCCCCAGGCCAGTTACCATACTGAGAACCACACCCTGGACACACTCTGATTTGTTCCTCTTGAACCATGATACCCAGAATTGGACAAATGCCTCAGAGAATCTGAATCACAGAATTACAGATGTTAGATTTGGAAGGGACTCCTGCAGCCATCTGAAACAACCTATACACAAAAAGAGTTCTCACTGTAACCTGCTTGACAAATGGTCATCCAGCCTCTACTTGGAGACCTCCAGAGAAGGGAAAACGGCCACCTATCAAGGCATTTTGTTCAACCTTTGGAAAACTCTAATATTTAGGAAATTTTTCCTTACCTCAAACCAATGTGTTTCTTTGTAACTTTCACACCTGTCCTTCTTGCTATCTTTTCCAACATTAATGTAGTACCCTAGGTGTATAGTTAGAATTGCCCATTTTCAGCCTTGAAAGTAGTTCTCTGTCCCTATTCAAGTAGAGGGCCAAGTGACTACTTGTCGAAGGTATCATTAGAGAGGACCGAAATTTCATGTAAGGAATTAGACTAGAGTACTTCTAAGGTTTCTTCCAGTTCTAGAATTGTATGACAAACAAGAGTATGTGTGTGATGGTGGGGCATCCCTAAAGTTACAATACACCTAACTTTGCAAGGATAGTGGAAGCAAATTGATTAGGAAGCACATGTAAATTCGTTTCAGGTCATAAATGCCATGGTAAAGGTCTGTTTCAAACTACTTGTTTACATGCTGGCCACACCCACATCCTCCCTGTACCCTTTGACAGAGAGAGATCGTTCCCGACATAGTACAAAGCTTATGGACAAATAACTTTTCTTTGTAGTAAGTGTTGGAGGTCACTGTCCCCATAATCTTCTCAACTCCTACTAACCAAGTTTGAACCAGCACCATTTTCTGGACCTCAAGCCCAGGTGAGATATCAGTTGAAGAGAACTTCTCTCCTTGTTCAATCTAACTCATGAGCTCTGGCAGGTTACCTTATGTAATTATGTTTAATATAAAAAACTTTATTCCATTTGTATTCAGAAAGAAATAAATTATTTTTTCTTTAAGTTTCTTTTATCAGCTTTTTCCAATTTTTAAAAACTATGATTTTTAATATAATTAAGGGAGAGTTTTGCTCAGTTTACAATCAAATTTTATATTTTCTTAATTCATTTTCTTTTGCCCCTTTATAAGCACTTGTTATTTTTTGATAGCACAGTGTTAATGGTTTATATTTTAATGTTAAGATATAAGTTTAATTTTATAAAATTGCAGTAATATTCCTATTTTACACTGAAAAGGCTAATGACTAGAATGGTGAGAAGATTCAAAACAATTTTCAAGCTTTAGATGGCATTCTAAGCTATGCTAGTATCATCTGTAGAAACTAGGGATATTTAGCCTAGAGAAGAAAAATCCTTGAGGGTAGGCATAATAACCATCTAAGTATTTGAAGGACTGGCATATGGAAAGATTTACCTTATTTTGCTTATCCCTAGAGGGTAGAATAAATTTGGGCGGGGGGGGGGGGGGGAGAAATCAAAGAGAAGTGGATCTTAGGCCCATGTAAGGGAAACTTTCTTATATTTAGAGTGTCTGAAAAGTGTAATTGATTGTCTTGTAAGGTCATGAAGTCATCATAATTGGAAGACTTCACACAGAGGCTGAGCGATTATTTATTTGGGTTGTTATGGAAGAGAATCTTATTTATGTGCAAATTGAATTAGTTTATTTGAGTAGTACTGACTCTGATATCCTTTGAATCAGTGTATTTTAATATATACTTTAGAAATGATTTTTGGCATAAGTTATTTTTTCTTAAATTTTACAAACTAAAAAAGAATGCCTTCCCAAGTCTTGGTGCCAAGGGACCCCACTTGATGTTTTTACTTGATGTTTCAAAGTAACGAACAGGTAATATTTGAAGATAAAAATCCTAAAACACCTGAGAAGGGCAACATTGGGGAGATGAAAGATCACTGGACTTGGAGTGAGAACACCTGACTTTGAATCTTTCCTTCAGTTATAGGAGAATGGAAAGTCACATAATTTCTTTGTCTCAGTTTCCTTATAGATAAAATGGGTATAATAGTATTCACAGGGTTGTTGTGAGGAAAGTGTTTATCAGTCTCAAAGCATAATATAAATGTGAGTTTACCAACATTGCTAGACTGATAGTCTCACTTTAGTCACAAGAACCTGTGTTCCTGTAAAGGATGATTTTGAGTTTTATTAGTTTGGTTCAAGACAAGTTCATTCAGCCAAGACCTCAAAATCTTCAAGATACTTTTTAAGCCTATCTCTGGAACTCAGTTATTCAACTTGATTCATGTGTTTCTGATCATTCTTCTAAGGGAAGTGGGAAAAGAATGGGCAGTGAAAGAAGTTAAAGAAGAATACCCTTGACAACACCTTTCTTATTTTCTTCCTATCACTTGAGTAGTGATCAAAAAAATGATCAAAAAAAAATGAACCAATATTAAAGAAACCCTTTCTAAAGCTTGTGTTTATTAGCCTCAAATTCTAGCCAGGATGCCTAACCCAGACTTATTCTGTTTCTTAAAGTTTTGAAATTATACATCATTGTAATCATCATCATTACTTAATACATAGAAAATTTCTATTATTTACCAGACTTGTGAATACAAAGAAGAATATCATGGGGCTCCTGTTCTGAAAGAGTTAAAAAGATAAGCCTATAATATGCACATAAGCATATAAATAATAAAAGGTAATATGAGCTGAGTGCAAAAGGAGTAGCACAGAAGTACCACAGTAAGTGTGACAAGTCTAGAGAGTGGTAAGCTTCACTTAGCAAGTAGGTCTTGAGTTGGACCTCGAAGATAGGATTTAAATGAGTCGGGAAAAGGGGATCATATGTTTTATAGCTCAAAGGAACCAATAGAGATCATGTTACCTAGCTACCTCATTTGAAGAAACTATGATCCAGCCCTGTAAAGTGATTTGCCCAAGTTCATACTAGTAATTATTAAGAGCCAAGGCTCTGCTCCCAATTCAGTATTCGTTTTAAGTGTTCAACAATTTTACATGGTGGGATAATGAGAGGAAAAAGCATGGAGATAGGACAGGTATATTGGGTTAGCCTCTTTGGATGAAGTGGAGGGTTCCTATAGGAATCATAGATGCAATTTGAAGGAAACTTAGAAGTTTTACATGTGAGGGAAATGGGCCCCAGATGTTAAATGACTTGCTTGTGGTCACTCAGAAAAGTAATTAGAAGCAACATGATTTGAATCCAGGTTGTTTAAATTTAAATCCAACCTTCTTTTCATTGTGGTGCTCTGCCTCACAAGAGGAGGACTGAAAAATAAAGGTTGAGAAGTAGATAGATACAAAAACATGAAGGATTTAAATGGTAATATTAATCTTAGGCTTGTAGCAGAATTAGGAGACGGTGAGGCAATAGCCAAGCGATCCCGGGTGATACTGAAATAATTCAAAAGCAAGTCTAAGCTACTCATTGAAGAAATTTGGCAGTGAAAAGGGAAGAGATAGGAAATCAAAACTGATGCTTTTCTGGAAAGTTATTTATAAATCAACAGGAATAATAAATTTAATTCTGGGCATAGTTTCAAAAAATGAATAGTACAAATATACAGCACCACTTAGCAATAGTTCATGTGAAACTGCTATTTTAGAATTGCAGATTCAATATGTTTGAATATAATTGGCTGCCCCTAATATTAATGAATCCCATTCTATATTGATCAAGTATGAATTTCAACAACAAGGGAAATAATGGTCCTGGTCCCTGGTCGTAGCAACGTTGTATTCAGTCTGAATTACACACTTTAGAAAGGATATTAACAAATCAGAGCATTTCTGAACAAAGATCTCCAGGAACGCAAGGTATCTAGAAATTATGTTACATAAGAAATGGTTGAAGGAACTAAGAATATGTGACCAGCAGAAGAGAAAACCTTTGGAGTGGAGAGAGAGAAGGGAACAGGACAGCTGCCTTTAGATATTTAAAGAGCTGTTGTGGGAAAGAAAGCAATTGCACTTATTCTTTGGCACTCCAAATGATAGAATTAAGGGATAGAGAAGGGGAGTTAGCATGACTCTGGAGTCTGAGGACCTTGGTTCAAATCCCAACCTCTGAGGCTTACTACCTGTGCATCCCTGGACAAATCACTTTATTTTCCTGGGTCTCAGTTTCTTTAATAGTGGGGGCAGCTAGGTGGTACAGTGGATACAGCACCAATGCAGGAGTCAGGAGGACCTGAGTTCAAATCTCACCTCAGACACTTGATACTCACTAGCTGTGTGACCTTGGGCAAGTTATTTAACCCCAGTTGCCTCATCCTGGGTCATCTCCAGTCATCCTGATGAATATCTGCTCCCTGAATTCAGATGACTCTGCAGGAGAAGTGAGGTTGGTGACCTGTACAGCCCTCCTTCACACTCAAAGCAAAGTCAAGTGCAAGTTGTGTCATTATTTCTCTGATAGCATGGTGTTCTTCGGCAATGAAGGATGAACACACACATTCTTTAATTGTAAAATGAAGGGATTAGACTAAATTACTTCTCAGATGTCTTAAAGGTCTTGATCTATGTTCCTAAATTACAAATGAATAAAATTTCAGTTCCATGTAAGAATTTGGTGGAACAGTCAAAAAAAAGAATGAGTTACCTTGTGATGAAGTAAGTTAATTATTACTGAAAGTGTTGAAGCATAAATTATACGACCACTTGAAAAGGATGCTTTTAGAAGGGATTCCTGTAGTAAAAGAATGGACTATAGGATTTCTAATGCCACTTCAACTTAGGATTTTATGGTAAGTTAGAGGAATATTGAAGTTAAGTGAAGAATTGAAAGATAGGAGAGATTTAGACATATTTGTTGAAGTCATGAGAGAGGAAAAATTAAAAATGAAACAGCGAGAGCAGATAATTTATGTATTAAGGTTACATAGATAAAATTATATTTGGAAAAAATCTTTTAGCACAGTTCCTGACACATAGTAGGCTCTGTATAAATTCTTATTCCCTTTTCCTTCCCTCTACAGGAGCCAGGATGGGATGGGAAGTGTGATGGGATTAAGGGCAAAGGTGGAAAGAGAAATAGTACTTTCTTTGAAATAGGAAAGTAGATGAGTTAGGTAAAGAAAAAAGGATATTTTTAAGTGTACTAAGAATTCTTTATACAGAAATATGTCACTTATATGTCTCTTACTATAAATAAATAAAATAAAATAACTTTTGAATAATAATTGAGAGCCTGAAAAGTTGTATTCAAATCAAAATTTTTTTAATCCAGTTCAAATCTTGGGACAATGCCTAAGACAAGCAAAGAAATCTTACAAATCTTATAAAAATTGACATTTTTTATATATTTATATTTTGTTTGCTTAAAACAAAGCACACTTCTATGAGGCTGAAGTATGACATAGTCCTGAAAAAGTTGAACACTAACTAAATAAGATACTTAGGAAAAAATTGTAGAAAAACCATTTTTACCTGAGATGGGGATAGACGTGCTTATATCCATTATTAATAATGACAGTAAATTAAAATTAATTTAAATTCCTCAGAGTAAAATTAGTGCATTATATATTCTCTTGTTAAATTATGTAAGATTATATTAATTATGTATTATGTAATAACCAATTAATGTGGTAATAAAATGCTAAGAAATATATCAAAGCCTAGTATGACACCACAGTATAGCACTTTATAACTGGAAGAGACTTTAAATGTCAGTTAGTCTCATCTCCATTTTACAAATGAGAGAGAACCTGAGTACCAGAGAAAGATGAACTGGTCTACCCAAGGTCAACTAGCTGATTTCCTGACTCTAAATCCAGTGCTTTTTCCATCATACCAAACTGCTTTTCAGTGCATTCTATTGGTTTTTAAATATACTTTAAATTGTTTTCATTATTCTTCTCTCTCCCATACCTCCATACCACAACATTTGGCACATTTAAGCATAGGAGTCTGGTTCTATGATTTCACGAGTATAGGGAAGTCGCAGAGAGAAAATCTCCTCCATTGTTACATATCAACAACTTACTCTACTTAAAGCAGTGGTTCTCAAACCATTTTTTCTCCTGCTCCAGTATCTATTGCTGTGAGGAATGATGGTATGTTGAATGGGTGGGTAATTTAAGTATTGTGTCATTGTATGGCATCACAGCTCCTCAAGGTGGGTGAGATAAAAAAAAACATAAGAAGCTATATATACTTACCTATTGCAGCTAAAATAAAAAAGGATTGCTACGGAAAGCACTCCTTTTGAATAGGAGTGTAGATAGAGTAGACAGCTAGGTGACACAGTGGATAGAGAGCAATGGGCTTAGAATCAGGAAGACTTCCTCATGAGTTCAAATCTGGCATCAGATACTTCCTAACTCTGTGATCTTGGGCAAGTCAGTAATCCTCACTTGCCCTAGTTCTTCAACTGTAAAATGAGCTGGGGAAGGAAATGGCAAACAATTTGAGTATGTTTGGTGAGAAAATCCCAAATGGGGTTATGGAGAGCCGCAAACAACAATAACAACAAAAATGGATAGGGGGATGTTTTAAAATTATACAGCGAGGTGCGTCTGTGTGATTTTGTAGAAACAAAGGGGAAGAATGTATGCATAAAAAGTAAAGGGTAATAACTTTGTCTCAGGCATGTTGAATAGAATGATCTTTAAGTTTCCCTCCAAATGAAAAATTTTGTTTTTTTTCCAAGACAGTTCTCCCAAAAAGCTTAATTCTTATTCAAAGAAATATCAGATGAACTATATAAACAGTGCATCATCTGAAATTTTTCCTTGCTATTAAGCAAAATGTTAATTGATTTTCAAGAAAAGAAAAAGAAATACCAATTACCAATGCACTAAATGGAGGGAAATCAAGGCATTTTTGTTTCTATCCCCTCAGCAGGCAGATGTACAGGGACAGCTCCAGGAATCAGGAGTAGGGCTCAATAATGTCAAGGGTTGATGCTCAACAACAATGGAGGCTTTGAGCCATTCATTTTTCTTTTTCTTGATGTAATAAATTCCTTACTGGGACCCAATGCAATTAAAGTGAAGAGGGCCATCTCCAGGGAACCAAGCACATTTCGTCGAATAGGTTCATTGCCACATAAATTATAAAAAACAAAGACTCTAATCAGTCACTTCTGGGAGGGGCTTCAACTTCAGGAGATTAATTTGGGAAATCATCTGCTCTTCTAAATGACATCCTAGATTTGCATATGAGTTGATGCATATATTTTAAAAAGTAATAAAGTGTTCACTCTTCTTTAGTAGAATTAGGTACATAATGCTAGTAAAAAACCTATAAAAGTCATCTTACAGTTCTGCAGTTAGCTTATTCTTCTGCAAAATGAAACAATTGGACTTTTCAATGAATTCCAGTGCTGTTTCTACAATTAATTTTTGAACATTTCTACCTGAATGTCCTGGGACACCTTAAACTCAACATGTTGAAAATGGAACTCATCCTCTTCTCTATTCTGTAAACCTTCCCACCTTCCTAAAGTCTGTTGCTATTTGCTAGTTGTTGAATACTGTTGCTCCATCAATACTTCAGATATCTGATCTTCTCTCTCCTTTATCCTCACCATGTCCAAATTAGTTGCCAAGTCATTTAGAGTCTGCTTCCACACATTTCTCTCATTTCTGCCTTTCTCTCCATTCACAGTCACTCCTCTAGATCAAGTCCTTTTCATCTCTTATCTGGACTACTATAATAGAATCCTACTTCTCACAGCTACCAAATCAGTCTTCCACCTACACAAAAAGGATCACACCACTCCTTTGCCCAATCATTAAGTTTCACAGGATCATACAGCTGAATGGAACCCTTCATTGTATGGATGAGAAACTGGGAGCCAAAGAGATAAAAATTTTTCTCCCCATTGTTTCAATAGTAGGCACACTTAGGAGGATTTTTTATAAATATTTGTTGCAATGAATTGACTAGATGATCTCTATGGTTCCTAGAGACTCTATCATTTTCTGTTCCATGATTGTAAGGTCCCTTTAAAACTTGATATCATGTATTGGTTGGTTTTTCTGGATTTTCCTGCTCTTTTTATTTTTAGTCTTTGTCATCAGAGATAGCTCCTTGGTGAGGGAGATTAGGTTCACGTATTGGGAAATACAGGGAATATAAAAACAGAAGATAAGGCTGCTAAGTGGCACAATGGGTACAGTGCCAGACCTGGAGTTAAGAAGACTCATATTCCTGAGTTCAAATCTGGTAATGGATACTTAGTTGCTTTGTGTCCCTGGGAAGATCATTTACTCCAGTTTGCCTCAGTTTCTTCAACTGTAAAATGATCTGGAGAAAGAAATGACAAAGTACTCCAGAATCTTTGCCAAGAAAACTCCAAATGGCATCATGAAAAGTTGGACACAACTGAAAAATGACTAAAAATCCCCCAAAGATATCAATTTTGTAATCCCTCTTATGCTCTCTAATTCTAAGATTTTGACAGCTCTGATGCTCTATGTTTCAAGGATTCTAAAGTCCCCTCCAGCTCTGATATTCATAGGATCATAGACCTAGACTTGGAAGGGAACTTGTAAATCTATCTAGTACAATATACCCATTTCACATATAAGGAAAGTGAAAGTCCTTTGAGGAGTTCCAAAGTGACCTGCTGAAGGTCACACAGGTAGCAAGTGTCAGATGCAGGTTCTGATCCTAGACCAATCTGTTCATTTCAAATTCAGTTCTCTTTCTGTTCTCCTATGATTCTGAGATTTTTTCCTCTCACCCCCTCCTTAAAATAGGTTGGCAATCTTTTCCCTCACAATGATAAACACTGAGTTCTCCATAAGAACAGGATTCTAACTGAACGTACCAGATGCCTTTATGAAGCAAGTGACAGGTAGGGACTTGCTTCCCAACTACATCCATAAAAGTAGTCTTGTAATGGTGGTATACTAGATCTATTTAGGGATTAAGACTTTTAAAGGGACTGATCCTAGAGAGGAGAGGCCACAGACAGGAAAAACTATATGCAGGGCTTCCATTGTTTTCAGTCAGTGCTCTGCATAAGAAAGGCTTCAAGGCAAATATTTTCATGCATAACCAAAAAGAAATAGTAGAGCATTTCCATGTTTCCAAGATCTCTCAGGTCTTCAGAGGCAGGGAATTTGCTCTTCATCTTTATACACCACTTCCTCACGCAAGACCTTGCACGTGGCACAGTATCATAGTTTTAGAGCTCAAGGAACCTGAGAGATTCAGCCCCTTCATTTTATAGATGACAAAACCAAGGCCCATAGAGGATAAACAATTTGCCTCAGGTTACCCAAGTATTAAGTGGCAGAGGTAGAATATAAATCCAAATCCAGCACTCTTTCTACTATGCCACATTGCCTCTTTAGGTGCAAAATATTTTCTGAATTGAAAGTTAATGGGACATTAAATATTTTATTCCTATAGTGGCCTGCGAAGGAGGAGTAGGCAATAGATATAGATATATACACATATATATGTAAAGATATACACATATGTATATACAAAAATATCTATGAGTATAAGTAAATATGTACAAAATAATTTCAGGAGGAGAAGAGGACTAACACATATAGAGCAGGAAAGGGCTTATGTAGGAGTTTGCACTTGAGCTGAACCTTGGAGGGAACAATGACAGTAATCCATTCCAGGCACAGGGTACAATTATGCATGAAAGTAGGAGATGGAATGTCATGTACAGTGAACAGCAAGGAAACTAGTTTAACTGAAATGTAAAGTCAAGGGGAAAGGAAGGGGAAAAATATTAAATAATTTTAGAAAGGTAGGGTGGAGCTAGTTTGCAAGAGGCATTCAATGCCAATTGAATAATAATTCAATAATTATTTTGAATAATAATATGAAGGGTAATAATTTATTCTAGAGGCGATAGGCAGTCAATGAAGGAACTTGAATAGGACACTAACGTGATCAAACATATTTTAGGAATATAAATTTGGTAGCTCTGTGGAGGATTGATTCAGAAGGAAAGATACTGCAAGCAGGAAGACCAGTTCTGAAGCCACTGCAAGCACTAGTCAAGCTGCAGAGAGAGCATATATTAGAGAGTATATATGGATACAGGATACATCCATAACATCTAAGTCCCTTCCCTAGATGTTATGGATGTGGAATCAACAACACCTGGCCATTAATTGAATAAAGGCAAGAAGGGCTGTTAAGAGTCAGGGATGAATCCAAGATTGAAAATGTGTGTAACTAGAAGGATAGTGGTAGCCTTGAGGGAAACAGGGACTAAGGAAGAAAGGAGTAAAGAAAGAAGTGTCTGTGTGTGTTTAATGGGGAAAGTGAAGACTTTCAGTTCCATTTTGAGTTGGTTGAGTTGCATACGGGATATTCAGGTAAAGCTACATAGCAGGCAATCAGTGATATAAGATGAGGTCAGAAGAGAGATACAGTTAGACATGTAAATGTGGAAGCCATCTGCTTAGAGCTGGTAATGCGACCCATGGGAATGGATGAAATTATCAAGGGGGGGCTTACAAGGAGAAAAGAGAGACTCCTTGGTCTACCTATTTTTAGGGGAAATATGCTCCATGTAAAAATTGAATAATGATTTGGCAAAGGAGACTTAAGGAGTGGTCAAAGATTGAAGGAGAATCAAGGAAAGATTGTTGTCATGAAAATCAAGGGAGGGGGCGGAGCCAAGATGGTGCAGTAGAAAGACTCACCTATGCTAGGTCCGAATCCACAGCCCATGGATTTCCTCTAAAAAGAACTCCTGACAAATTCTGGAACAGTGGAAGCCGAGCAGAAACACAGTGAAGGAGATTTCCATTGCAGAGAGCCCTGAAAAACCGATCCCAGGGGCCCATCGCGCCCCAGACAGGAGCGGAGCCCTCCCCTCCCCCTACCCTGGCCATACCGCACTGAGAGGAGGGAGCAGACCCAAGCAGGCTTCCGGGACCGTAATCTCCAGAGGCCGCGAAGGTCCCACCACCCACAGATTCACAGGTCAGTGAGAGAGACAGACTGAGAGGGGAGAGGGGTATCTCCGGGACTCGGACCCCCTGGGAGGCAGCCACTGCAGCAGAGGCAGAGGCAGCTCGGCCAGAGACTCCCAGAGCAGGCAGGAGCTCCACAGCAGCTCCATTACAAAAGATCTCTGCATAAACCCCTTGAGGGAACTGAGCCTGAGAGGCGGCCCTGCCCCCACCTGAGAACCAACAGATGAGCTCCCATTGAAGAGCAGTCAGGCCTGCTGCCAAAAGCCCTGAGGCTGAGGAGCAGCATTTGAATCTCAGACCCCAAGCACTAGCTGGGCAGACCTAGGCCTGGGGTGAAGAGGACTCTCAGAAGTCAAGTAACTGGCTGGGAAGATGCCCAGAAAAGGGAAACAAACTAAGACCATAGAAGGTTATTTTCTTGGTGACCAGAGGAT
>CM053769.1:406155996-406244525 GCA_028658325.1 Potorous gilbertii
TGGGGAGAAAATTTTGGAACCCAAAATCTTGTGAAAATGAATGTAAAAAGTTAAATTAAAATAAAAAATAAATTAAAAAAAAAAGAAAATCAAGGGAGCAGAAAGTATCAAAACAGCTTTGAGGTTTTTCCTTATAACTATTATATTGGAAAATATGACTAAAGGCAGAAATAGCCAACGAGGAAGAAGCTTTGGAAAGTCAACCACATTAATATACTGTTAGAGCAGTAGGTTGGTTTAAGAATTCTGGAAAACTATTTGGAATTAGAAGAGAAAAATAACTAAACTCTTCACACCCACTGAACTAAAGATCTCACTCCTAAACATATATCCTAAGGATATAGTCAAGTCAACAAGCATTTATTAAGCACTTACTTACTATGTGCTAGGAACTAAGCTAAGTGTTAGGAATATAAAGAAAGGCAAAAACAATCCCTACCCTCAAGGAACTTACTACTGAGGGAAGAAAACATACAAACAGTGATATACAATCAAAATTTATACAGGGTTTAATAGGTAATTTCAGACAAAAGGAGGGTGGACAACAAAAAGTCAAACAGAGGGAGCCACTGGAGTTTATTAATGGGGGTTGGAGGGAAATGATCAGACCTGTGCTGTCGGAAAATGTCTGACAGCTAAAAAGAGATTAGAGTGGAGTAGAGAGACACTTGAGACAAGGAGATTAACCAACAGGCTACTGCAATAATTCTGGCTGGAGGTAATGAAGACCTACATCAGGGAGGCAACTATGTCAGGGGAGAAAAAGGGACATTTATGAGAGATTTTGCAAAGGGAGACTCAAGAGGACTCAGTAACAGATTAGATGTATAGGGTAAATTGGAGTAAGGAATCCCAGATGACCCCTAGGTTGCCTAATTAGGTGATGGGAAGATGGCAGTGCCATAGATAGTATTTAAGAAGTTTAGAAGAGAATATTTTAGAGGAAATAATACCTAGAATTTATATGGTGTCTTAAGGTTTGTAAAGTGTTTTACAAACATCAACTCATTTTATCCTGTCAGATGGGTGTTATTATCACCCACTTTGACAGATTAGGAAGCAGAGGCTGAGATAGGTTAAGTAACATACCTAGGGTCACACAGCTAGTAAGTGTCTGAGGTTGGATTTTAACTCAAGTCTTCTGACTTGAGGTTCAGTGATCTATGTTCTGTGAAACCTAACTGATAATGAGTTCAATTTTGAACATGTGGAGTTTAAGATATCTACAGGGCATCTAATTCATGATGGCTAATAGGCAATTTGATATGTAAGTCTGAATGTCAGCAGTGAAGGCTGAATAAGTAAATCTGAGAACCCGCTGCATATAGAGAACAACTGAATCCATGTGAGCTCTTGAGATCACCAATCAAGATAGTACAGAGGGAGAAGAGAAGAGAGCCCAGGACAGAACCTTCAGAGATACCTAAGGTTAGGTTAGTTGCAGAAAGAATAATCAAAGATGATAGATAGATGGATAGATAGATAGATAGAGGGATAGATAGATAGATAGATAGATAGATAGATAGATAGATAGATAGATGATAGATAGGAAAATATCCACAGCAGTAATTTTAATTGAAGAAAAAAAGCCCCAAAACAAAAAACTAGAAACAAAGTGGGGAAAGGCCAAATAAATTGTGGTACATGAAGGTAATAGAAGCCTTGATGAATATGAACAGTAGTTCATATGCCCAAGGTTAAAAAAAACCTCCTCATTTTTCAGACAAGTAAATAAAAACCTAATAAGGTGAAGTAACTTGCTCAGGTTCACACAATTATCACAATATATCTTGCCATTTGAATTCAATTCAATTCCACACACATTTGTTAAATATCATCTATTAAGGCACTGTATCACATGGCAGTGATCAAAATATGGAAAATAAAAACAATAATAATTTTCAAAGCATTTTACAAAGATTACATCACTTGATCTTCACAACAAGCCTGTAAGATAAGTGCTGGTATTATTCCCCATTTTGCACATATGGAAATAATCCAAGAGAGGTGAAGCAACTTGCCCAGGGTCACACCACTGGTGAATGTATAAGGCAGAATTAGAACTCAGTTCTTTCCAACTCCAAGTCTAGCATTCTATCTGCTATGCCACTGAGCTGCCTAAAAACATACTCCTTGTCCTCAAAGAGCTAAAAACTTATGGGAGAACAAAACAGAGACATAAATAAGCATCATACGAGGTGGAGTGCGATAGAGGCAAATGAAAGCCATAGAAATTGCTCAAAAAATTTTGAGGATTGAAGGAGGACTTTGGGGAATGGAGAAAGTTTCATGAAAGATTTGCCACTTGAGCTGGGATTTGAAGAAAGAAATAGTTTTCAACAGGTTAAGAGATAAGAGTCCTGGGCATGGTACTAGTGAAAAGAGGTAGGAGAGGGCAAGACTACATATGGAAACAGCTGATTATCCTATTTAGTTAGAAGGTAAACTACATGACAGGGAGTAGTGAGAAATAAGACTGGAAAACTATGTCTAAATTTTGAGAGGTTAGGAGGTAGAATTTAAGTGGAGGAAGAAGGCAATGATAAAAATATTAGTATTTAAAAAATATTTGTCAGAACAAAAAGAGGGGGGAGAGAGATTGACACCAATTTAACTATGTATCTGCCTATATAATATAAAAAACAATTTGATGTGAGGATAAAACAAAACAGAGAGATCTAGTCCCTACCAGATGAAGTGAAAAAGAGAAGATTCCTATGGGTCAGTGCTTAGTTATATTCTGATTTAAGATCTGAGCATTCTGCTTCCTCTCAGTCTTTTTTCCCCTGTCAAATTGCACTCAACAAAATGAATTCATTGATTTAACTAACAGACTTTGCCAATTTTAATGACTTACACGTTGGTCTATAGAAACTAAATGGGATGAGTTCTCACTCTCCAAACTCTACATTGTTAGTTGAAAGTAGGAGTCCTTAATCATTTTTGTTATGGAACTCTTTGTCAGGCTGGTGAAACCTATGGATCCCTTCTCAGAATAACATTTTTAAATGCATAAAATAAAATAGTTAATGTTAAAAAGGAAATCAATTATACTGAAATATATAATTATCAAAATAAATAAATAAAACCAAATTCACAAACCCCCTGAAAGCTTTCTGTAGAACCCAGCTTAAGAACTTCTGGCATAAGAGAACTAGAGCTCCTTTCTGCCACCAGAAATGTAGACATGGCTCAAGGGAAGAAGTTTGAGGCCTTTAAAAAGGGGTCATTTGCCAAAGATCAAAGAAGATGGGCAAATTATAGCCCTAAAGAAACACTGGATTATCCAGCACCAGAAGCTAAAGAAAGACTTAGAATCAAGATCTGAGAGAATATTGGGCATGAAGTTTTGATGAAAGCCAGAACCACCATGCTCTAGAAACTAGCTCTACTGAAAACTACTGAGAATGGAGCCAAGAAAATGGAATCTGGTTGTTCCATCAAGAGTTGGCCTTGACAAAAGGCAAGAGACAGAAGGGAGACGCTCCAGATCCTTAGGATAAAGTCCAAATCTTGCTTGATTTCTTGGTCCTATAGCCTTGAAACTTTTGATACCCCAAGTCTATTTGTGGATATACATGTGGTAAGAGCTTCGTTAAAGGAAAAGAGATAGACTTCTCCTTGGCCATGGCATACTTCTGTTTTTTCATCACAAGGATTACTAGCTCTCGGTCCTTAGCTTGACCAAATTGGAACATCTGAAACCTGCAACTTTTCAAATCCCTTGAAAAGTGCAAAAGGAAAAGGAAGACAAAAAGGATTAGAAGTCTTATAAGGGAGGAGAGAACACTCCCTGACTGTGGCCTGCTAATAATACCTACAGTAGCTGCAGATGTCACTTCTCTCCCCTTGATGAGCCACACATTCTCTATTTAATTTTAAGAGAGATAGCCAATGAGAGATACAAAACGAGACAGAGACAAAGAGATAAAAGGGTAGCATAGTCCAGTCAAAAGAGCACCCACCTAAGAGTCAGACTGCTAGCTCTACTTCCACCAGTATGTAAGTATGGGACTTGGGAAAAGTTATTCAACTTGTGTAATAATAAGGATCCTCAAAATTCCTCCTTAGATACTTCAGCATGGCAGGAAAGTGACCATACTTTCAAAGACTGTCAAGGTAGCTTGAGCTCTGGCAGGTCCTGCCAAGTTGGAAAGGTTTGGGGAATGAGTGGCCCAAAAATGTCCTCTTGAAGCAGCCTATTCCAATCTTGGAAATCTCAAATTGATGACTAGTTTTTCCTGATATCAAACTTAAATTTGCTTTTAAGCAATGTTCTCCCATTGCTCCTAGTTCTGGCTACTTTGGCCAAACAAAATAAATTTAATTCTTCTTCTACATGACAACGCTTCAAGTATATCTCCCCCAGATTTTCTTTTCTAAGCTAAACAACCCCAGTTCCTTCAACCAATCTTTATATGGCATTTACCAAGGTCCTTGACCATCTTGGTTGTGCCCCTCTGGATGATTTCTGTTTTATCAATGTCTTTCCTAAACTGTGATGCACAGAACTGAACACAATGCTCCAGATGGGGTCTGACCAGAGCAGAGTACAGAGGCACTATTGCCTCTTTATTCCTAGAAGCAAAGAATCTTTCAATGCTGCCCGAAATCACATTGGCTTCTTTGGCTGCCACATTACACTGCTGATTCACATTGGGGCTGAATAGCCTTTTGTCTTCGTTTCACACTGGGGAGGAGGTATTTAAGGATGAGAAGATTCAATAGCTACTCACAGACCTCAACTCAAAAAAGGGGTGTACTTAGAGAATCTTGAAGATCAGCAGAAAGTTGGGGAGAGAGAGATAAATGCTATCAATTCTCCCTCTTCCCCTTCAATTAGTGGGAATCACAGGCCCATTCAAGGCTTGTGGTGTAGGACTTCTGCAAGAGGAACCCTCATACTAGGAACTGTCAGTGACTGGAAATTTACATACATCTTTGGGATTAATGTTTTTCCAATCAAGGATTTCTGTTTTGTTTTCTTCCTTTCCATACCACTTATTTCTATGATATTGTAAATGATACCTATACAAGCAGAGAATCAACCTTAGTACACTGTAAATATCATGCAAATATTGCCACTTGTTTCCTGGGTGGTGGCTACTGTGAAAGCAGTAGCTTACTACAACAGGAAAACATGAGAATTTTCCAAAGTATACTTGAGCCCTTTGTGTCATGGGAGACTCAGATAGAAGGATTATATTAACTCCCATATATACAGGATTATGGGCAGCTAAATGGTATAGTAGATAGAGTGCCAGTCCTGGAATCATAAAGACTCATCTTCATCAGTACAAAGCCAACTTCAGATGCTATTACTTGTGTAACACTGGGTAAGCCACTTAACCCTGTTTGCCTCAGTTTCCTCATCTGAAAAAAGAGCTGGAGAAGGGAATTGGAAACCACTCCAGTATCTTTGCTAAGAAAACTCTAGATGGGGTAACAAGTAACTGAAATGACAACATACAGGATTATGGAATTTTGAGTTGGAACTTTAAAAATCATCTAATTCAAAACATTTTACAGATGAAAAACCTGGGAGATAGGGATGTAATGGAAAGAGAATTAGATTGGAGGTCAGAGGAACTGGATCTAACACATACTAGCTGTGTGACCTTGGATAAGTAACTTTGGATAAGTAACTTTGTCTCACTAGAGCTTATTTATCTCCTCTGTAAAATCAGGAAAGATGAATTATATTATCTCTAAAGATTTTCCTAGTTCTCAAACCTATGAAATCCTGGTCTGTGAAATAATTCAGCTAAGGTAAATAAGTAGTATGTAGCAGTGCTGAGATTTGAAACAAAGAGATTTTGGCCTGCAGTCTTGTCTCACCACCCCCTTGCCCACACCCTTACCCCTACTATACTATGCTACCTCCTAAAGCACTTAAAGGTTTACAAAACATTTTCTCCCTCAAAACAACCCTGTAAAGCACACAGTACAAGTATTGTCATCCTCTCCTGACAGACACGGAAACTGACGTTAAGTGACTTGCCCAAAGTGATACAGATAATAATTTCATGACCAGGTACAAACCTAAGCCTTCTGACTTCAAGTCCACTGCTTCTATTGCTGCATCATATTGTTTCTCAATATAAATGTTGTTATTTTTCAGACATGCCCCAACTCTTTTGAACTATACTGTTCATTTCCTTGGCAAAGACAGTGGAGTAAACCACTTACTTCTCCAGTGAATAAGGCAAACAGAGGGTAAGTGACTTGCCCAGGATCACAACTAGAAAGTATCTGAGGCCTTCCTGTCAGTCTTCCTGACTCCAGGCCCAGAGCTCAACCATTAATCCCTCTAGCTGTCTTTCTTTCCTATGGATATAAAAACTTAATTTGAGGATTTAAAACAATAATCCTACCTCAGATACTTACTAGCTCTGTGATCCTTGGAAAGTCATCTAACGTTTGTCTGTCTCACTTTCCTCACCTATAAACGGGGATAAACACAGTACCTACTCTTCAGGTTTGTTAGGAGGATGAAATGAACCAATATACGGAGAGCGCTTTGCAAACCTTACATAAATGTCACCTATTATCTATCCCTTTTAAAAACACTTAAACTGAGTTAGAAAACTTTAAGTAAAATTCTTAACATTTTATATGAATTTGGACAGATTCCATCTAACAATTTGTATCTGGGCCAGCCCCAATATGGTTCCTTATATTTTCCTTTTCTCTATCACCCAGCAATCCAGAAAGGCTGATTTCACCCTCCCACATGGCTTTGGCACTGTATGCAAAAGAAGAGAAAATTGAATGTCAACCTCTCCTTGGCTCTTATGGAATGGAATTTTCTTGGAAGCTTTGAAAAGAATTCCTTTACAAAGAAGAACTTTAACCTTTGCAAAATGCAACACAGGGTCACCAAGAACTTGCCTTGGTGGCAAAACAGGAGTAGACATCTGCTCATTTGTCCATCGTGCCCTGAGAACAAATGGCATTCCTGCTAAAAACTCTGTGCAGAATATGTTTACTCCAGAAATGGCTTAAAACTGCCATTTTTGCTTCTGGTTTGCATAAATATAAAGATACAAAAAGTGTTAAGGAGGCTAGAGAGGAAAAATGGATAATCAGAGGCGAGAGAGGAACAGAATCCTAGGAGCTGCCTGCTCACTCAAAAGCAGACATATTTTTGTTTTAGCTGCATTTACATAATGCCAAAACAACCAGTTAAACTGATGAAGAAGTAGCATGGAGTAGTGGATATTGTGCTTGATTGTGAACAAGTCACTTCACTTCTCTGTGCCTCAGTTTCCTCATCTGTAAAATGAAGGTATTGGACCCAATGACCTCTAAGGTCCCTTCCAGCTCTAAATCTATAATCCTTCAATTAATCAAATGACAAAAAAAGGTCAAACTCATTGTATGGTGAAAGTTTTCAGTTGAAGGAAAACTTCTTTCGAATTAGAAGCTATCCAAAAGCAAACAGACTAGTTCAGGAGATAAAACAGTAAGTCTCCTTCCCCTCACCTCCCATTACTGGAAGTCTTCAAAAAAGGATGGCATTAAGAAAAAGAATAGGATTTTAGAGTTGGAAGGGACCCTAGAGGGTATCTAGTTCAACTCCTTCATTTCACAGATGACAAAATAAAAGTACATCTAGGGGAAATTTCTTGCCCAAGATCATAAGTAGTACATGAGGAATTAAAGCCAGGTTTTCTAGCTCCAAATCTAGTGCTTCTTCCAGTATACCACACTGGTCATATATCAGATGTTGTGGGGGATATTACAGCTTGGGTACAGGATGGTCTAGAGACTTTTAAAGACCTTTTCCTAACTCTTAGATTCTATAACTAAACTTTTTCACTTCTAATCCATTTTTTTCTGGTATGGTGTCAAGAAAACCTTAGAAAAAGCCTACACAACAGATAATTCATGCAGGTCATTTGAGGCTTACCAAAGGATTTTGAGGAGCACAAGAAAAATGTAGAGGATGTAAAAGAAAGGAAAGATGTAATGAGTGCTTTGTCTGTGCCCTGCTTCACCTGCTTTCTACTAGTCACTCTTGTGCCTGCCATGTAACTTGGCAAGTGGGTTACCACCGAATACCAGCTCTTGCTTGTCATGTGATCCACGGCAACAAACCATCATCAGTCTCTCTCTAGTCCAAGAGGAGGGAGAACCATATCTTTTCGCTGCTTTTGGTTGTTACTAAATGTAAATAGTAAGAAAACCTGAAAAATGTATTAAAACATACCATCCAGGAAAGTAATTTTTGAACATTAATGTAATTTCATGATAAAATCTTAAGTAATAAGTATAATTAACTAATATAAATTGATATTTCTCTTTTATAATATGGTTTATTTGTAAAGTAGTTTAATCATTAATGATGTCTTTGCTTGGAAAGTGAGGCACTAAAAACCTAATTGTGACCCAAAGAAGTTTAGCCCATTTTAATTTTAGCCCCAACCTACTACCAAGTTGTGCAGGTCTACCTTAGAAGAATATACTCTATGAAAGTGCCTATTTGGTGGTCCCACAAAATAAGAAAACACTTTGAAGAACTGTCCCCATTTGTCTCAGAATGCAATACAAAATGAAGTGGAGCTCTAGCCTGGACTGAGTGGATATGTTGGGGATAAGTGTGTGTACTCTCATTCTTGTGTGTACACATTCACACAAAACCTCCTGAGGTTCCTCAGCTATGCCTTCTTGCCAGACTGGTACATGACAATGTAGAGAAGTTAAACGACTTATCCTAAGTCAGACAGGTCATAATTTCATATCCAGGCAATGGCAAGATATGACAAGTTGAAGGACTTATTGGTCTATAGCTCAGTAGAGCCAGCAAAAAAAGCCCTTTAAAAACCTTACCTCCCTGTGGAAATATATTACACATTCAAAGTAAATATACCGAAGTGATGCGTTATTCTTGACAACCTGTCAGTCCCTTAACAGGCCTACATCAATCTCCTGAAGAAGAAGACCTCTTTTCTTAATTCAAACATTGGCCTTCTCTTTCTTTTTCCAAAAAAAAAAAAACTTTGACCATCTATTAGCAGTCTTATTCAGTCAAAGAGAATTGTGGGAAACTGCTGCCCTCATTAAATTTTAAATGTTCTTTCCCTCTTTGCCAACAGAAATAAATTATTGATGTTAATTTTTGTGTATAGTTAACATGTTAAGTAGACTCTCAATAGCAAATAGAGCCCATTTTCATGTCTAGTGTGACAAAAGAGCTATTCATTAAACATAAACAGTGTTAAAATTCAATTATCGGTTCCTGTGATACGAGAAGCTATGCGGGGCACACACAAAACCACAAGTCTGATCGATGAAATGCTTCTTGCTGTCTGAATGATCAAGTTGAACCTCCTGCAATAATAGTCATTAATAATATTAACAATAACAGCAAGAATGACAAAAATTTCTGCATCAATCTGAGGCTAACAAAGCACTTTCAACAATCCCGTGAAGAAAACACTTCAAGGACGACTGTGCTCATTCAAGCAATATGGAAGCAAGTTATTGACGCACGTAAAAAAAAAAGATTCAATTCAAAAGTTTGAGTTATGAGAGACAACAAGCTGTTTAAAAAAACCAAACCAAACAAAACAAAAAACCCAAACCTATTATGCTAGAAGTCAGAAGGTCAGACTCTAAAACCTGGTTTTGCTGCTTATTACTTGTAGGCAAGCTACAATTTCTCTAAGTCTCAGCTTCCTTATCTGTAAAATGAGTTAGACTTGATAATAGCTGAGTTTCCTTTCCAATGTAAATTCTATGATCCTTATAACCTAGGTTCTAACTCTCTTGTCACAAAGTAGTTTTGTGACTATTAGCAAGTCTGTTTTTCTGAGCTTTGATTTCTTCACTATAAAAGTGATAATAGATTCATAATAGTATTTGTACTACTTCCTTCACAGGTTCAGGGTTTTTTTTTTTTTGGTGGGTCTTGAGGGGAACAGGAAACAAGCTTTCTGATGTAGTAATCATCTCCTTCAATGAAAATATTGAATTTTATAAAGGTACAGAAATCTCATGTCTAGAGATTTCTTTTTTGTTAATTTATTTTTATTTTTCAGGTAATAAGTATTTTTTACTAATCTGTCCTTCCCCCTACCTTCCTGCCCCATTGGGCAACTTAAAAAACAAAACAAATCCCTCTCTCTAAAACATAGTCTAGTAAAACAAATTTCCACATTAGTTGTATCCAAAAATGTATGTCTCTACATTTTTTTAAGTTCACCACCTTCCTGTCAAAAGGTGAGTGGCATGTTTTACCTTTATTCTTTTGGACTTGTAGATTATTATTGTGTGGATCAGATTTCTAAAGTCTTTCAAAGTTGCTTCCCTCTCTAATGTTATTACTGTATAGACTGTTCTACTTCTGCTCAATTGGCTCTGCATGAGTTCATAAAGGTCTTCCTACTTTTCTCTGAAACTGTCTACTTCATCATGTCTTATAGCACTATTACATTCCATCCCATTCATGTACCATGATTTGTTTAGTTCCTTCCACCAAGAGGACCTCCTAGGGTTGTTTTGACGAAAGACTTTTCTATTCTGATTATGATAGCTACAACAACGCTCCTTCAGGGTGGTACAACAGGGTTTTCAAAGCTATGCCAGGAGAGCACAAGCTCTTCACCCACTCACGAGGGCTTTAAAGTATGGTTGTGGTGGTAGATTGTACATCTGTCATCTGTCCAAAAGCCAGCCCAGCTAAGGAGAGAGATGCATGTTAACCAAAATATTGCCTTCCCAGGAAGTTAATTTTCAGCCACAGCAAGCACATGAGTGGGGGAGAGTTAAAATCAATAGCAGTGTAGGGAATAACTAGAGCAATGAAATTATGATTTTGAATCATGCAGAAACCTTTATAAAAATTAACTTGTTCTAGACTTAAAACAACCTCATGCAACAAAGATGAAAGGCATTATGATCCCCAATTTACCAACAATGAAACAGGGTCAGAGAGTGAAATAACTTGCCTATGATCACCCAGCTTATGTTATAGGCAGGTTTTGAACTCAATTTCCTGATTCCATAATGAACACTCAGTTTTCCATACTACACTGTCAAAATAGCAATATCTATAAAAAATCAGTACATTGTAGAAAGAGCATTGAGCAAGGTCAGGAGACCTGGGTTCTAATCCCAGTTCATCACTTACTAAATCATGTAGGTCTTTTGAACTTTGGTATTCTTAATTATAAAATGAGTATAAATTTGCTACCTACATTAAAACATACGCTATCTATTTACAAAGTCATTGTGCAAAAGAAATAAGATCATATAAAGTCCTACATCAATAGAAGCTATTATGTTGAACAGAATTTACCTTCATCTGTATTTGTTAATGTGTTTTGTTGTGTTTTGATATGTGTGTGAGAGTGTGTGTGTTTGTTCTGTCACTCCATTGTATTGTCAGGTTCTCAAAAGCTGAAATGACTTCCAATACTTCTTTTACATCACATCTAACCACACACACAAAAATTTGCTAGTCAGTTTTTTTTGTAGTTGGTTCTCAAAAAGGTATCTGACCACGACTCTGAGAAATGGATTTTTCTCATGCTTCAGTGTCATGGATTCCTAGATACAGTGATAGGCAGCTCTGGCCCTCTTACAGCACTACATTTGGCATGCCTCTTGGGTGGCAGCAAACATGCTCATCAAGTAGAATGCTACCCGTCTGTCAACTTACCCACCTGCTGCCATTATTTTTATTTGGAAGCTGAAGCTACAATGCATCCTGATATATTCTGGAAGTTCAGATAAAGGAAAACTTGAGGCTATGTAATTTGGCACTAAAAAGGACTCTGGAGATCATTTAGTCCAATGTCTCATTTTATAGAAGAGGACACTGAGGTTCCAAGCCAGTGTTACAGGGTCATAAGTAGGAGAGTCAAGATTCAAACCTAGGTCTTACCATGACTCCAAATCTATTTCTCATCCATCTTAGGCATTTGACTCTTACAGTATTGGAATTCACAACTCCCCCCCCCCCTCTCTCTCCATATATATATATATATATATATGTATGTATGTATGTATGTATGTATATGTGTGTATGTGTGTATTTGTATGTGTGTATGTATATACATATACATACATATAATTTTTATACATAGACAATTCTGTGTATACATATTTAATGTATACATTAAACAAATATCTTTGAATTTGTGACCTCTTAAGCACCAGAATCAGAAAGATTTTGTTTTCAATCCCCTACCTGATACTTTCTAGCTTGTAAAAAGCAAAGGAGACGATGGATAAAAAAGTGCTTTCTACATCCTAAAGTGCTATATAAATGTTAGCTATTATTTCTCATTATTAGAGCAAGAACTTAGACTAGAGCTCAAGTCTTCTGACTTCAAAGTTTATTAGGGTAAAGAAGTCACAAAAGGACAACTTGAAGGTGATAAATTGAAGGAAGTCCAGCAGTTTTATGCCTTTGCCTAGATAGGGCCTGCTGGGTTGATTACACATATAGGTGCTCCAGATCTTTTTTATTAGCACCAACGATATTGTAGCCTCTTTCTTTTTGATTAACTAGCTTCCTGAGTCACTGCTTAGCTGCTAATAGTGTGTAGTCTTGTATGATTGCCATCATTCTGTCATAATTCAGTCTCCTTAAGACATGGTTCTACCCATACATGACTACTTCTTCTGTGGAACTTGTCAGACCTATACGCCACCCTTTAACACCCTCCAGCTTCTCCCATGCCTGAAATTCTTTTTATAGAGGCAAAGAGATGAGGCTTAATATATAAACAACCTAAAGCAAAGCATCACATTAAATTACATTCATGTCTAGATATAAATGATTCATATATAATCCATTTCTGGAAGCAGGTTTTGATGGGGAGAAAGGGAAGGAGCAGGAGAATATCAGGTCTTCAAAATGGATGGGCACATGGAATAGAATGAGAGAATTTGAAGATAGTTTGCCAGCGTAGTTTTGCTGCCAATCTATTTCTTTTTGTAACAACAATGATGGTAACACATTTCTCAAGTACTTTAATGCTTACAAAGCACTTTTCTCACAACCACCCCATGAGATACAAAGTACAGTTTTTATTATTTCTATTTTTGCAGATAAAAATGCTCCTCTCCTCTTTAAGTCAAGCAGTGTGCATGTAGAGTTCCTCGAAGTTCTCATCCATTTATCCCACAAATGTTATTGGGGAACTAGGAAAATGTCTAAATCCCAAATACCTCTTCCCATGAAAATTATCTGGTATTTCCAATTATAATCACAAGATGGATTTTCATTCTTATAAATCTATAAACATATGAAAAATGTTCTATATCACTAATAATTAGAGAAGTGAAAAAAAGCACTTCTGAGGTTCTACCTTATATCCATAAACTGGGGAAAAATTATTAATGTTGGAGGGAAAGCAAGTAATGTTGGTGGAGTTTTGAATGACCCCAACCTTTCTGGAAAGCAATGTGAAAGTATACACAAAAAGTGCATCCCCCTTGCTATACCATTGATATGTCTATATACCAAAGAAACCAAAGAAAGAAGAAAAGGTCCTGTGTGTTCAGAAATACTTATAGCAGCTCTTTTTGTGATGGCAAAAAGATAAGGAGATGCCTATCAACTGGGGAATAGCTGAATAGATTGTGATATATGGATGTAGTGGAATACTATTCTGCTATAAGAAATGAGAAAAAAATAAATTTCAAACAGACATGGAAAGATGTATGAACTGTTGCAGAGTGAAACAAGCAGATTAGAAGAACAATTTATACTATAATATGAAAGTTTGAAAACAGTTTTGATAACTTGTGTGAGCTCATGAAGAATTAAATGAGAACAGGGAGAACAATTTATACAATCCCAACATTGTAAAAACAAACAACTATGAAAGCCGTAAAGATTCTGATCAATATCACCATCCGTAATTCCAGACATCTAGTGATAAACATCAGATCCACTTCTTAACAGAGGTGATGGGACTCAAGGTACAGAGTGAGACAGATATTGTTTGGGCACATGCAATTATTTTGATTAACCATACCTATTTGTTATACGAGTTTCTTTTGTTTTCTTTTTTAATGGAGTATGAGAGAGAAAGAATATAGTTTTCTTGTTAATTAAAAAAAAATCTCGATTTAAAAAAAATCTGTGATACTTGTTATACTTGTCAAGTGAAATTTAATTTAATGTTCTGCACTGATGGCAGAAAAAGTAGTGGTAGCAGATTTACTCTTAATTTTCTAGTTTTACTTTCTGTGCTGCCAAACCATATCATATATCTTGAGCAGATCAAAGACAGTGAGGTAGAGAGGAGATGATTAATTCACTTATCACATATCCATATTTTCTGGCAGTAATTCTGGAAACAGAGGATATAAGATGGCAGTTGTCAGCTGCTTATCTTTTAGGATCTTCTTTTAAATGCTGCCAACTTCAGAAAAAATGCATGTACTCCCATATTTTCCTGATAGTCCCACTCCACCCAGAAATTTTGACTGAAAGAAATAGATCAATGAGACAATAGAGAAAATAGGCAAATGCTTTCAGGTGTCTATTTCCCTAGATCCCTAGACTGCCTTATCCTTTGCCCTGGAAAAGACTTCTTGCTATGAGATTTTGGTGTTGGGAGGAATAAAAGCTCAACAAGAGAAGAGATGCTGAACCACAGCCATGGGTACCCGACTGTTGGACACACCAGTCACAGAGAGCAAGCAGCCATAGTGGAGCTCAGACTGTCACTTGCAGCAGGGCCATCTTTTAGCAATCCTGAGAGCCTCTACCTGATGTGTAAAGGACCAGCCAGAACTGAGACATAGGCCAAGAGCTGAGATGCAAACTCTGCCCAGAACCACAGGAGTCAATGCTGTCAGGGAGAGTCAAGTCTGGTGCAAAGCAGTTTTTGAAGCTAAATCAGCTTGTAAAATGGAACAAATTTCTCTTCCCAACATTTATTTGTCCTCCGATTGATATAGAACACTGACCTCTTAAAAGGGGTTGCAGACCCATAACTAACCCCTTACACTTTTTCCTCTGCCTCTGGATACAGTTCAGAAAAATTGGCAGGAGGCCACTCCACACAGTAGCTTTTAACAAGCATCCTCATTTTCTTTTCTTTAAACAATAAAATGTGTGTAGCAATGTGTGTGGGTTTTCTGCATCATCATCATCAATGGTACAGAGGCATGGATAAGAAAGGGACTTTTACTTCAAAAGTAAAACTATATCCTTGAGAATAGAGATGAGAGATTTTCTCATTTTAGTAATTTTGGTAGTATGATACCAATATAATTTATTATCATAATACTAATGACCATTAGTATGTTATTACTAATGATACTATGATTTAGTAATTTATGATGCTAATGTAATTTTGTGTCATATATGTCTAGCTCCATATAATAATAATTGCCAGTATTTATATAGCACTTTAAGGTTTGCCATGTACTTTATGAATATTATTTCATTTGATCCTTATAATAATTCTGGGAAGTAGGTGCTCTTGCTGTTATCATTTCACAGATTAAGAATCTGAGATAAAATGACTTTCCCAGGGTCATCCATTTATTAAGTGTCTGAGGCAGAATTTGAACTTGGGACATGGTGCCTCCATGTCGAAATGCTCTGTCTACTGTACTTTCTAGTTGTTAAGTCAGTGAAGGCTTCCCTTACTGGTTAATTAATTAAAGCAATACCCTGCTTCCTGGAAGTTTGCAGAAAACATAATGGTGAACCAATGGCAGGCTGCTGTGTTCTTTCATTTCAGTTGGGAAAGTCTACACTGCCTGTATCCACCATCACACACATATTATATATTGATGATTATACACACACACACACACACACACACACACACACACATATGCATGTGTGTGTGTGTGTGTGTGTGGTAGCACAATCAAATCAGTTGATACTTAAATTATTTCAGGCTATTAACTGGAAGGTCAAAAACTGAAGCTGAAGCTTATATACTTTGGCCACATAATGATAAGATGGGACTTATTGGAAAAATTCCTGATGTTGGGAAAGAATGAAGGCAAAAGGAAAAGGGGATGACAAAGGATGAGATGGATAGAGATAGTAGAGAATAGTAGGACTTGGGGTCATGGAGAATTGGACACAACCGAACTAAACATCAGCAACAACAAATGGTGTGTGTATATTTTGTGTGTGTATTATATATGTGTGTGTATGTGTGTATAATACATATACATAGTCAAGAATTTCTCAGTGCCAGAAGATTCCAGAGAGAATTTTAAGAGTGTTTGTTATTTTTAAATACATAATATGGAATATCCAAGTTAATCTGTGCTCTAATTACTTTTAGAATTTTCTCTAATGCTACAGATCACAAGTTATCCATTCCTCCCCATACTGTGTGACTGCATGTTCTACAGAGGGCCCACTCTGCATCCTAGAGGCTTTCCTCTTTTCCCCTGATATTGTGAGGATACCAATGGAGCACTCTGACTGTCTATCACCCCTCATGTTTGGAACACAACTAGCCTTTCTTCTTTTTCTAACATACACCATGGTGCCTTTTTGACTCCTGCTCTTCAGAGAGCCTCGCTCATTATCTGCAGCAACATGCTGACCTGCATTTTGCTTCTCTCCATCACTCTCTGGATGATATTAACTTTTATTTTCTCAGATGCAGTTATGTTCCACGTCTTGCGGACATACAGTAACACCCGTCTGTTTGTATGGAAAAGATGGGCCTGTGTTTCCATGGGAAGCTTAGAGTCATAAAATGGGCTTTGCAATTTGCCAAAGGCATTATGGCCCATTCTCCTTCTGTTGTTCGACTCTTGGACCAACTTGTCCAACCTAAGGCTCTACCTTGGCTCTCCACCATCCCAGTGACAGTTCTCTTTGCTCAGCACACATCTCCATCGTTTATGACTTGCCTGATATTTAGTATCAGAGAGTATTAAACAAGATTGTCCTTCCGTATATTTCAAGGAATCTTAAGTGATTTTCACATATAGATGGGAGAACTTTATCGTTAAAGAGCCTGTAAGCTGGCATTTTCTCCTACTGAATGATATTCTTTAATAATCAGCCAACACTGTAGGCTCTTATAGTCTCTATATATTTCAGTCAATCATGAAATGATAAAGATATGGTTCTTTTTTTTTAATATTATCTGCAAAAGCCTATTTTCTCTATTCTAATACCCCCTAGTGGGGGCAGTTAGGTGGTGCAGTGGATAGAGCACCAATGCAGGAGTCAGGAGGACCTGAGTTCAAATCTCACCTCAGACACTTGACATTCACTAGCTGTGTGACCTTGGGCAAGTCACTTAACCCCAACTGCTTCATCCTGGGTCATTTCCAGTCATCCTGATGAATATCTGGTCACTGGATTCAGATGGCTCTGGAGGAGAAGTGAGGTTGATGACCTGCACAGCCTTCTCTCACTCAAAACAAAGTCAAGTGTAAATCATGTCATCATTTCTCTAATGGCATGGTCTTCGGCAATGAAGGATGAACAAATACTCCCAGTATAGATATCATTTATTTAGTTTGTATATTGATGATTCTCCTACAGACTTTATATAATGGTATAGAGTTATAGAGTCTAGGAGATAGTGATGTTCTCTTGGGTGCCTTTATTTTTATTAATAAAGACTTGGAATTTTTGAGATTTGAAGCTAAATTTGCTCTATTCTCTATATTACAGCACTATCAGGAAGAATTGAGCTAAGGACAGACCCTCTAGCAGTATATCACTAGAAACATAACTCCAACATGATACCGAGCCATTAATTGACCCTCTTTTGGGTCCAGCTATTCAGCCAGTCATGGATCCATAGAACTGTAGAAATTAGACCACATATCTGCATCTTGTCCACAAGGAGATCCAACACAATAAGAACTATAGGTTCATTTATTCACCACCAACTGTATACCCCACCTCTGTGCTAGACATTGGAAGAAAAGGATTACAAAAGAAGTATAAGACATAGTCGTAAACTTCAAGAACTTTATAATAAGAATTATTATGATTCATAATAATATTAAATTATTACTTTATAATAATTATATTTATTATGACCCTATGATGATAATATTATTACTTTATGATAAAAATTATAATCTAATGTTTTATTTTATATTATGATAAACAAGGAGACAAATAATCCATGCTATTAAATATGTGATAGTTGGGAAGTCAACACTATGGAAAGGAACAAAATTCAAGACTACTGTCATTCAACGCTGCTTCAAGAAATGCAACAGTTAGTAGTGGCCAGAGGGTGTTTGACTTCAGGAAATTTGAGTTTGAAAGCTCCAACTCTGTGTGTGATTCTGAGAAAGTGACCTCACCTTTCTGAGTGACAGTATCTTCATCTGTAGAAGTGGATACTAGAACTACTTCTGCCACAGGAGAGTACTAACTGAGGTGCTTTGGAAACCTTAAAGTAGTCTCCAAATATGAACCGTTAATGGATAGAGAAAAAAACTGGCTAAGAAAGGACTCAAGCTGGGCCGTGAAGGGGTAGGTAGGGTCAGAGTAGGCAGAGGAGGGTAAGGCGGTCATTTCAGAAGGAAGGCATAATGTGAGCAAAACTGGGGCAAAAAAAAAAAAACAAATGAAATCAACAAATATTTATTGAAGTCCTATTCTGTGCAAAGCCAGGCTGTAAAGTCTTGACAAGCTTCTCTCACAAATTTGGGCAATGATACATAAATGCTTAATTCAGAATGGTTGGCTATGAACAGCTTTTACATGCTAAACAATAATATATAACTGTCGCTCTGCTCCTGAAGAATTTAATGGAAAGCCAGCATCTGTGCTTTTTGGCAGAACCAGTGACTACATCTGAGTCCATAAATTGCACATCTTAGAAAAAGGCCAGAAGATAAAATAGGCTGCTGATACTCTGAAGGCTGAAACTGGCAGTAACCACCACAGCAAAAAATTATTTCAAACATGACTACCCCTAGGCTTTCATGCAAAATAGAATTGCAGATATAATAATAAAAGCTAATATTTATATAGTGCTCACTATGTGTGGAGCACTGTGTTAAGCAGCTTTGCAATTATTCTTTCACTTGTTTCTCACAACAACCCTGGGAGGTGAGTGCTTTTTCTATATTCTTTTTACAGATGAGGCAACTGAGACAAACAGAGGTTAAGTGACTCGCCCAAGGTCACACAGCTAGGGAGTGTCTGAGGCTAGATTTGAACTCACAAGTCTTTCTGATTCCAGACCCAGGGCTCTATTTACTGGGCTCCCTAAACAGAATTTCCAGTGATATTAGTAAGTTGTTACATTGTGAACAAGCACTGAAAGTCAGGAGAGCTGCATTTTGGTCCTGGATACATCACTAACCTCTTCATGAACTTAGGTAAGACCCTTTCCCTTTCTGGGCCTTAATTTACCCAAACAGAATCACAGCTGATGTCACATCTAGAGCTGGAAGAGATATTAGAGACCATATAGTTCAACTCTCCCATTTTATAGTTGACAAAACTGAGGCTAAGGCAGATTAAGTGACTTACAAGTCACTTTAAGTCATATAAATAGAAAGTAGGTATCCTCAGGTTCTGTCCTGGGCTCCTTCTCTCTGCCTTCTATATTCTTTCACTTCAACTCCCGTGAATTACTCGCACTAGGTACTGTTCAGTCCAGGGACACTAACCTCCTGGTTATTCCACGAACAAGACCCTCCGTCTCTCGTCTCCGGCTCCAGGCATTTTCTCTGGCCATCCCCCATGCCTGGAACACTCTCTCTCCTTCCCTCTGACTACCGATCTTTCTGGCTTCCTTGAGTCCCAATTAAAATCTCACCTTCTACTGGAAGTCTTTCCCAGCTCTTCTTAATTCCAGCGCTTTCCCTCTGCTAACAATTTCCTATTTATCCTGTATATAGTTTATTCAGTATTTACTTGTTTGCATATTGTCTCCTCCATTAATTAGATCATAAGCTCCTTTAAGGCAGAGACTATTTTTAGCTCTTTTTGTATCTCCCGCACTTAGCACAGTGCCTGGCATATAGCAGGCACTTAATAAATGTTTATTGATTGATATTTATAATAAGAATAGGATACATTTAGATTCCATTGTTTTACAGTATGTGTCTGTGTGAATATTGCTAAATACAATGGCCTTTTCTCAATTCTCCTTCTAATTGATGTCTTCACCTTTTCAGACGTTCAAAACCCCTTCCTGCTGGATACTTCCTTGTTCTATGATTTTTGTGATGCTACTGTTGCTTGGTTTTTCTCCAACCTGTCTGAACTCTCTTTGTTCTGTTTTGCTATATTTTCATCCATCTCCCACCCATTATCTTAGATGTCCACCACTCTGTCCTAAGCCCTCTTCTCTCCTGTCTTACACTTTCATCAGTTTTGGATGATTCATTTATCATCGCTATGGAAAAGTCTCCCAGACCAACAGATTCATCTCTCATCCCTGTCCTGGACTTAAGCATTAATTTCCTGATAGAAATCTTCATTGGAATATCCCATTAGCACCTCAAACTAAACACATGCAAAAAAGAATCAATATTATTTTTTCTAAAACCTATATTTTTTTCCAAATTTCCTTATTTCTGTGATGGGTAACACCACCTTCTTAGTCATCTAGGCCCACAACCTTGGAGTTATCCTCAATTCCCATGTACAATTAGTTTCCAAGTTTCATTCATCCTATCTCCAAATCCAGCCTGACATCTCTGACATCTTTCCCTTTCTCCACTCACACAATCAATAAACTAGTCAGGCCTAGAACAGTGCAATCACCTCCTAATGGTTCTTTCTGTCTCCAGCCTCTACCCTCTCCAATATCCCCAAGAAACAAATCTGATTGTATCACACACTTCTACTCAAAAATATTCAGTGGCTCCCTATTGCCTCTAGGATAAAATACATGTCTATTTTAAGCCCTCTGCAATCTGGCTTCCACTTATCTTTCCAGACATTTCATATTACTCCCTTTCATATTCTACTTTCCAGCCAATCTGGCCCACTAGCTTTTGCCAGGATTTGACATATCATCTCTTTTCTCTGGGCCTTTGTACCATTTGTTTCCCACTTCCCCCTCTCCCACCCCCATTCCTATGCTTGGAATTCATTCTTTCCTCACTTCTGCCTCTTAGAATGCCTGAATTCCTTTAAGGCTCAGCTCAGGTCCACCTCTTACAAAAAGCTTTTTTGGACCAGCCTCTCCAGCTGCTAGTGCTCACTCAATCCTCAAATTATTTTGTATTTGCTTATGTGTGTGTGTATGTGTGTATGTGCATGCATGCACAGATATGTTATGTAACTTACTCAGAATATACATTTTTTTAATGCAAGGCTGTTTTGCTTTTTTGGTCCCCACCTTAGCATAGTTATGTGCTTTGCACATAGAAGATATTTAATAAATGGATGTTGGATTAAATAGTTTCAAATTATTATAAAAGGCAATTAATCAATAACTCTAAGTGTTACTATAAGTAAATATTGAGAGACAATTAAGCATAGTGTCTGGAGAGTTGGGCCCAGAGTCAGGAAGACACAGGTTAAAGTCTGACTCTGAGGCTGTATGACCTTGGGCAAGTTACTTAAGTTATGAGTTCTCTAGGTAGCTTTGTATAGCTATAAATTATAGAGAAAGCAATGATCTATATTGGGAGATAAAGTTTCTCACCAGGGGTTTCCCCTATACCAAAAAAATCACCGACCCAATCCCTATCCCTATCCCTTTTAAAAATAAATATAGCCCAGCATCACCATAGAGATGCTTTCCAAACATACACACACATACCACACACCACACCCCACACCCCACATACACAGACACATGCATAATATAGTATATGTGCTAGGAATATATACATATACATGTGCATTTGTAGGTGTGTGTACATGCTAGGAATTTAGGGAAAGAGGAAGCCTAGGCAAGTCTGAAGTCATCTTCCATCTTGACACTTGAAGGACCTTGCAAAGTTCAGCATTTAAATTCCTTTACCCCCTTTACAAAGACTATGTATGACAGCTGCTGTTCAGAGCCATGTTGTAGCTACAGTGGGAGCAGTGGGTGGGGTTGTGGTCATGCTGTCAGACCAACATACTAGGCAATGATTGGTGAGACCCTCCATCCTCCTGCCTCTGAGTCAACATGGACTCACTTTAGGAACTGAACAGCTTCTTTGAGATTCCTTTGCTCTTTTCCCCATGAAAGGGGCAGAGACTAGATAGGGAAAGCCAACTAGATAACTGTAGTCAGAAGCATTTTACAGTGGCCCTTGTAATTTCCAATGAATTGTACTCCTCTTTGTGCTAGGTTTTCATTGTTATATAAAAGAAATTGGCAACCACTAACTCTTATTTTGTTCCTGATGTGTGTGTATATGTACATATACATACACATATATGTCTAGATATATGTCTGGATAGTGGCCAATGTTTTTGTACCTTCCCAGTCACCAATGGAGTGAAACAGGGCTGTGTACTAGCTCCCATGCTTTTTAGCATGATGTTTTCAGTCATGTTATCAAATGCTTTCAATGAGGATGAACATGGCATCAAGATCAACTACCATACTGATGGTAAGTTCTTCAATTTGAAAAGGCTACAAGCCAAGACCAAAGTAGAGGGAATGTTGGTGCATCTGTTTTCAGATGACTGTGCACTCAATGTAGCTTCTGAAGCTGAGATGCAACAAAGTATGGATCAATTCTCTGCTGCCTGTGCTAATTTTGACCTAATAATTAACACCAAGAAAACACAAGAACTCCATCAGCCACTACCACACCATTCATATGTGGAACTACTGGTTACAACAAATGGAGAAGTTTTGAATGTTGTGGATAAGTTCACTTACCTTGTTAGTGTAATTTCCAGGAATGTACACATTGACAACAAGGTTGAAGCACCCATTGCTAGAGCTAGCTCAGTGTTTTGGAGGCTCCAAAGAAAAGTATAGGAGAGAAGAGGTATTAGACTGACTACCAAACTGAAGGTCTGCAGAGTTTTTGTGCTGACCTCATTGTTGTATGCCTGTGAAACATGGACAGTCTATAGCACCATTCCAGGAGACTGAATCACTTCCATTTGAACTCTTAGGAAGATTCTGAAGATCACCTGGCATGATGAGGTACCAGACACTGAGGTCCTTACTCAAACTAAACTGCCAAACATTCAAACTATGCTTCAGAGAAGGCAACTCTGATGGACTGACCATGCTGTTCGAATGCAAAATGTACACTTGTCAAAAAGACTATTTTATGGATAACTTGCATGGGGCAGGCAATCACAAGGTGGCCAGAAGAAACGATACAAGGATACTCTCAAGGTCTCTCTCACAAACTTTGGATTTGATTGTGTGACATGGGAGACACTAGCACAGGACTGCTAAGCATGGCATGTCTACATCAGAAAAGGTGTTGTGCTCTATGAGCAAAGCAGAATTGAGACAGTGCAAAGAAAACATAGGATGTGCAAATTTGGAGTATCCATCCCAAATGTTCACATGGATGATTATCTGTGCTCAATCTGTGGTAGAGCATTCCGAACTCATATTGGTTTTATCAGCCACAGTTGGACACATTGAAACTTGAGTTTATCATGGTGATGTCATTTTGGTCCTCTTCAATAACAAAGGACAACAACAATGACCACCATATATACATTGTAAATATCAGGCCACTGGACCCAGATGGGTCTGGAGGAGAAAGTGAAGCCGGTGACCTTGCACAGCCCTCCCTCACTCAAATCAAAATCAACTGCATGTCATGTCCTCATCTCCCTGATGTCATGGTCTTCTTTGAAAACAAAGGACAAACACAGCAACAACAGCAGCAATAATATATATTATATATACATACACAATATACACATATCTGTATGAATGTAAATATATGTACATATATACTTGTATATATTGCTGCAATAGCAGTTTAAGGAAAGAACAGTATGGATGAAAATGGTAGAGAGATCCATTTCCCCCATCTCAAGGAAGTGGAAGGTATGAAGTAATGTCCTTGGGACATCGCAAGACTAGAATCAACTTGAGATCTGTTTTTTTCCTTTAGGCAGCCCAAGGCAATAAGCAGAAGAAATAACAAGCAGGGGAAGTGATTAATAGCCTGAAATAAGTTCTATTTTTCTATACCAACAAGAAAAGCCAAAGTCCAGGACAAAGAGGAAGGGAAGAGGGGCTTGTTCCAATGGGCACCATAGGGCCCTTTTAGAATCTTTTAGCAATGCACTCCTGAGTCCACTTCCCATTCCTGCCTCCCCCACTATGTGGATAAGGATATTTATAGGGTGAAGGACAATTCCTACCCAGACACCCATGATTGGTATTTACTTTAGATGTTCCTGACATAAATACTGTAAATGTTAATAAAAGGCTTAAGAAATGAATGCAAAGTCAACCAGTATAGAATACATAATGAATAATATTTGAGATTAAATACATTCATTTCAATGAAATACTCTATTTCCATTATTTCTATGCCAAGAGATCTCCAGATCTCTTAGAAGCATTAATTAAAAATGCTGCATGACATTACAATGGGGAAGTGTGAGGCCATTTTATCTCCATTTTCCAGACCATCAACATGAAGGGAAGAGAGTTTTTGATGTGTCCAAGATCACAGAAGTGGAAATAGAACCAAAAATGAGCTTTTGAAGTTCTGGCTGTGGTCTCACATGGCCAACCCACAGCCATGCCTCTCTCCTTTCCTAGCTGTATGACCTTCACTTCATCCATTTTTAGCATCCCCCACCCCCATTGTAAAATATCAATTGTTATATTCTTATACTAGTTGAATGCTGAGGCCACCTCCAGCCTTAACATTCTATGTTCTGTGACCTTAAGATACATTTTATTTCCAGTATTTTATGTTCTATGATTCTAAGGTCTTTTTCAACTCTGACATTCTATGTTCTCAGAGTATAAGACTGACATTCTATGATGCTACTTTGCTTTACTCATAATTATTTAGTGTGCTTTTTAAAAGAGGTTCCCAAAGTCTTCCAAGGATTGTTTAAAACTTGTAAATGATTATTAATTTACTTTCCAAGGCAATATATTAGCTAGGAAAAAAGAAAGAGATGTCTTAGAATGAACCCAGATTGAAACTTTTAGGCAAAATATATATTTTTTATTTCAGCAAATTTTAAAACCCAGGAAGGCCAGTTTGGGTTTGGCCCTTTGAGAGTGCCAGCTTTATTTTTAGGGACTTCGGGAAATGTCTGGCAGCTCATTTCAGTAAGCTATTATGCTTGGAGCAAGGACTGAGACTGAATCAGAATCCCACCAATTTCCACTGAACAATTCTTGTTCAAAATAATGCTACGTCAAAGTTGGCTGTTCAGTGCTGGAAGTAGCTCATGCCGACCATTCAACATTTGTTGTGGAGACCAAGCACTGATCAGCTTTCTAAGAGAAACTCTTCATTTCTTTGAAAAATGAGCCTGACATTTAGCAAACAAAAGCCAGGCTAGAAATGACATGATTTGATGTTAAGGGGGGATTGGGAAGATTGCAAATCACCAATTTAAAAGAAAGCCTCTTAAGCAACCCTTGTTGCTGTTAGTTTAAATACATTTCATGCCTTCTTCTATGTTGTCCTACTTCTTAGAGCACTTCCATGTATCATAAATAATGGATAAGGGAGACATATTTGCATATTCATAATAATCCTTGCTTTCTGAGTTCTGTTACAGTCTGTCAAAAAACTCTTCAGACAAGGACAAGCTCTAGATAGAGTAAAGGACTTAAGAGAAATGAGATACTAGATTATGGCTTTGAGTTGACTGTGGCCTGTGTCCCCATGTTCAGCCTTACTTAGTAATTTCATTTTTTAAATTTACATGTATATATAAATATATATATATATATATTTCCTCGGAAAATGTGCACAATTGTGCCTGTCTGCTTCTGACAGTTAGCTCCAGCCACATGTTTAAAGAACCAAATTAATGAAAACCCTCTGGAATTCATGCTTTTGTGGAAAATTGCATTAAAATACGGCTCTAGATGTCCTAAGAATGTATATACATACATGTAACACTTGCATTTTTCAGAGCATTTTTACAAGTGCATTGAAATAGTTTTCACATTCAACTCAAAATAAAAATCAAACATTTACAAGTAATAATATGAGCTCATGTCATACTCACTTTGTAGTTTACAAAAGGATCTTTGCATGGGTTAACTTATTCGAGCCTCCAAAGAGCCCAAAAAGTATTGTATTGTTATCCTTATTTTACTGAGGATAATTTATATTTACATGAGGCTTAGAGATATTAAGTGACTTGTCCATAGTCACACAGTTAATGTACAGAAGAACTGGGACTCTAAACCCAATCTGCCCACTTTCAGTCCAGACCTCTTCCTACTTCACCATGATGTTGCTGTAGATACACAATAGTAAGATGAATTAAAGTATTATAACATAGGCTGTTCTGTTCAGTTGTTTTCAGTCATGTCCTACTCTTCTTGGTAAAGACACTAGAGTGGTTTGCCATTTTTTTCTCCACTTCATTTTGCCATTAAAGAAACTGAGTCAAATAGGGTTAAGTGATTAGCCTAGAGTCACACAGCTACTAAGTGTCTAAGGACAGATTTGAACTCACCAAGATGAGTCTGCCTGACTCTGGGCCTGGTGCTCTATCCACTACACTATCTAGCTGACCTACAATACAGGGCCTTTGGGATAAAGAAGGCCCAAGTTGCTGGTAAAAGCATGCCAAATAAGAACTGACAAGGTTTGAAAAATCTGGGTTTGTTCCCCTCTGAGTGAGACCTGGGTCCAGTTATCAACTACTTCTGACTTTCTTGCTGATAAATCTCTTCCAGGAAAAAGTAGCTGTATTTTTTAATTCTTATTATTATGTTTAGCTGTGTGTGTGGGCTTAAAAAAATCCTCTCCTTAATCAGCAAGTTTGAGGTTTGGGCAGATCTCCATGCTACCCTATGGGAAGAAAATCTGGTATATAGAAAAAGGCACTAGAATAGGAGTTAGAGAAACTGGGTTCTGCCTTTAATTCACTGTGTGATCTTAACCAACTCATTTCTCATCTCTGGACCTCACTTTCTCTATTTATCATAGAAAGAAATTGGATTTGTGACCTTTAAAGTCCCTTCTAGTTCCGACATTTTAGTTTTCTGTGAATTTGGATTTCAGGGGTTTTAAACAAAAATAGTTGGAGTTTTTTCCCATAACTAATGACAACATTAAAATATTGCATATGAAACCCATGGCAGCAGTTCATTCAATAAATCCTATATTACATCTTGGTTATAAGCAGTACAAACATGAATCATCTTGCATTTTGTTACCAAATTGCCTATTATACTATATCAGTTATTGTTATTGTTTAGTTATATCCAGTTCTCCAGGACCCCACTGGGGTTTTCTTGGCAAAGATAACTGATGTGCTTTGCCATTTCCTTCTCCAGTTCATTTTACAGATGAGGAACAGAGGCAAACAAGGTTAAGTGACTTGCCCAGGGTCCCATAGCTAGCAAGTGTCTGAAGCCAGATTTGAACTCAGGAAGATGAATCTTCCTGATTACAGGACCAGTACTTTATCCACTGTGCCACTTAGCTGCCCACTATCATCTGTATATTTCCTTATCTCAAATGAGGACAATGTTAGCAAGCTTATAAGATTCCAGGTATAAGATGTGGGACTGAAGTCACAAAACTAAACTCACAGAAAAAAAGGTTCTATTAGCATTTATTTTGCCTACTATGAATAGCATCTCTTTTGTCTACTATGTAGTCACATTTCAGGAAATTAGAGAAAGAGTGACTTAGTAGATAAGATACTAGTTTAGGGGTCAGGAGGATCTAGGTTTCAATCCCATCTTTGTCACTTATCAGCTATGTGACCATAGTGGAGCTGCTTCTAACCCCTTTAAACCTCAATTTCCTTATATAGAACAATGAGGATAATTTGTCCTACTAACATCACAGGGCTATTATAAGGCTCGAATTAGACACTGCACGTGACAGGAATTGGTGAAACTTCTAAATGCTGTACAAATGTCAACGATTATTATTAAGGAATAGTCTGCAGAATTTGTTTATACCATTTCCAGTAGCATTTTCCAGGAAAAAAAATACACTACTGCATTTTCTACTTTGTAGAATCATAGATCTTGACTTTGAAGGGACTTCAGACATCATCTAGCACAGCCTACTTACTTTATAGATGAGGAAATCTGAGGCCAAAGGAGATGAAGGAACACATCCCATGTTTACCCAGGTAAGTAACTTGCCCAACTTGTATCTGTCAGTACTAGGACTCCAGGCCTTGTCTTTTCACTTTCAGTCCAGAATGCTTTCTACTTCATCAAGATGCCTCTGTGGCTACATAATGGTGTGCAACAGAAGCAGGATCTGAATCCAGGTCCTCTGACTCTGAGCCATTACTCTTTCCACTGTAACACATCTGTCTCTTGAACATGTCTTTCACGGGTTATATCTTTCCTTCATCATAATGACATTTAACCTTGGCCCATGACAGGAATAAAATTTTTTATTTCGCCCTCTCTTTGTCAAAAGAAATCAAGTGCTTGCATAGTTTTCATGAACTAGATGGACCAGCAAATGTCAAATGCTCTCTTCCCCTACATCAATCAATTGCTAAGTTCTGAGGATTCCATTTCCTCACTATTTCCATCATCCTTTCCTCTCCTCCTTTCCCATGGTTATTTCACCCTAGTTCAGGTTCTCATCTTTTCTTATCTATTATTGTAGTAGTATTAGAGTCATCTGCATAGAGGTGATAATGAAACCAATTGGAGCCAATGTATGGATGAGAGAGACAGACAGACAGCGAGAAAGAGAGAGAGAGAGAGAGAGACAGAGAAGAGGGAGAAGAGGGGAGAAGGAAAGGAAAGAGAAAAGAAGGGGAGAGAAAGGAGGGGAGAAGAGAAGGTTGATTTGGAAGACAGCAAAGAAGATCCTAACAAATCGACAAAAATGATAGAATATATAGATCTTAACTCTCAGAAGAGGTTGTTGGGTGATGGTAGTGAAAAAAAAAATCTTCTGAAGTAGCACTGAGGAACAATATGTTTCTTCCTCCTCCTGGTTCAGTAAGTCAGGAAACATAGTAGAAAGAACACCTAGTACTAGAAAGGATGGTACGTATCTTCGGTGGGAAGTCAAGTTTGTCTAAGTGCAAGATGGAAAGAATGTAAGAGCAGGGGGGTTAGGATGAAGAGGAGTTTGCTCACAGTAGAACAGAGATTCCAAAGGGTACAACAGAAGGAGGATGGGAGATAGGTTGGTTGAAGCAAAGGGGAAAGAGAGCAGGGAGTGGTAGGAAGGTAGATGAAAACTCCTTGAAAGTAGGAATTTGGGGTTTTGTTTTGATTTTTTGTATCTGTATATCTCCAGCACTTAACACATTGGCTTATATGAAAAAGGCGCCTAGAAAATCTATGTTGTGCTGAACAGAACAGGATCTTCCAGTCTAATTTTAAGTGACTGGACACTGTAAATTTCTGCTAGGAAATACTGACTACCTTGAGAAGAATTACCTCAGTGAACTTCGTAGATTCTTTATATTTCAGTGAAACCAAAACCACCCATTTTCTTTAAAATGGTGGCTTTGAGACCATTTGAAAAAAAAAAAAGAAAAAGAAAATATTTGGATTTCCTGCCCCACCTTTACCCACTCATAGATGGCAGAGTTTTTAGCTAAATGAGTCAATTTGGCCTAAAATTTTAAAAAATGGAAATTCTCATAGAACCTTGTAGTTCAAAATCTCAAAGTGAAAGAATGTGAAAATTCATCTCAGCCAACTCCCTCATTTTTTTCTGAGGAGGCAAAAGAGGTCCAGAGAAGGTAACTGATGTAGCTGAGATCTTTCAACTAGTATAGTAAATGGCCCAGGTAAGACTAAAAATCTCCCTGAGGGGAGGGATGGGATGACAGGACCCTGGGAAGAGTGTCTGTACTTCCCAGTCATAGTTGCCAGCAGATGATTTCAAAACTAGATACTGACCCCAAGAAAGACTCCCCTACTCATTTCCCCTTCTACCACTCAGGAAGTTTGCCCCCAGAAGACAATGCAGGACCAAGGCCTGTTCGGCTTTGTGCTCTGGAACCTAGGTTCAAATTCATACTCTACTCTTTATTACCTGTTTGGCTGCAGGCAATTCGTTCCACCTCCAAAATGAGGGGATTGAGCTATATTTTGTTTCTAATGTTCTCTCTAGCTACAGTAAAGACCAAGATAACACACAGACACTGAAGCTGGACAGTGGTCTGGGTTCATGATTGGAAAGGAGAAAAATAGGGTGGGTACATTTAGAAAACTATTCTTTCAGTGATCACTTTTACAAAGGAGAAAGCTGTAGCCCAGAGAGAGATAGTGCTTTACCCAAGATCACATAGAATCAGGACAATACCGGCCAGGATTGTCAAAAGAAATCAAGTGCTTGCATAGTTTTCATGAACTAGATGGACCAGCAAATGTCAAATGCTAAGCTGGAGTTGAAAGAGAGAGCTCGTTTTTGCCAATTAGCATCACTAGCTAATTTTCTTTGGCTTGCATTTCTTACAGAGATCTTGCACACATGTGGCTGGGTCGGGTGGCTCGCAGAGCCTGGCTACTCTAAGTGACAGCATGTGAGCCCAGATCCCACTGCTCATCGCTTGTATTATTCAAATTTTCACTTTATTGCCAGATGGTGCCACCGCAAGCTACCATAGGTAAAGAAAGGATGCGAATACTGTTTCCTTTCTTGAACTAATGGCCCCTCTCCTCTTTTCCTCCTGCATAACAAGTGCTACTATTTCCTGACCTTAGAAACAATCCTCCTTCTTCTTAAATTAACTTAAACCATTAATGCAATTGCAGCAGGGTATAGATTTACAGCCTTTTCCCAAGAACCACCTGTCCCTCTTCCCTAATTAAGTACAGGATTGGAGAAGCTTCAACTGCTCTCAGGTCAAACAAAACAGTTTATCCTGGTCTGCTAATACTTTTGAGAAACTCACAAACAGATGTAGCCATGAAATTTACAAAAAATAAGGAATCCTTTCCTGGGCCTCCTTTTTCATCTTTACTTCATCCATATTCAACAGAAATCCTAATATAGGAATAAGATATAGCAATGATCTTTGATTCCTGTATGGTCCTGGACAAATGACTTCCCTTTTCTGGGTTTCAGTTTTATCATCTGTAAAATTATGGATAATCTTTGACTACCTATCTCACAGGGTTGTTTTAGAGGAAAGCACTATGAATTCCAGAAATGTTGGCCTCCTACTTATCTACCCAAACCTTATAGCCATCATAAAATAATAATTTACTTTTCTATAGCATTTTTAAGGTTTGTAAGCACTTCCTTCACTGTAATCCCCTATGTATCAGATATATAGGATAAGCATGCTTGTTTCTAACAGGTGTGGGTTCTAGCTCACATTTTATAGGGGAGGAAACTGAAAGCCAGAGAGCCAAGGTCACCAAATCTCAGAGTTAAAAGTATTAACTCTGAGTTAACCTCTAAGGTTCTGTAGTTCAATCTGTATCAAGGGTTAGAGCTAGGATTTGAACTCGGGTCTCCTGACTTCAAGATAAGAAACAAATGAATTTCCATCCAACCTGTTGATAAAAATGTGAGTTATTGTTATTTGCATCGCTGATGTGTAGGAAATAACCTTAGAGATCATCTGGCCTAACTCTCTAATTGTATAGATGAAAAATCTGAAATGACTTGCCCAAGGGCATGCAAGTGGCAGAATGCAAATCCACATTTTCTGATTCCAAATCTTATGTTCTTTCCTGGCATATCACAGACTACTCCTCTGTTACCAGAAAAGGAGTTTTGAACAGCACTATTGACGCTATAAAAATAGACTTTCTTCCCTTTTTCCTGCTATCACTATTGCAACCATTATTCTCCTAAAGTCCTCTTCTGAATGTTGCCACTGGCTTTCATAGGAACAGGTTCTACTAAATTAGGAAGACTATGAGTCCAGCAGCAGTCCACCGTGTCCATCATCTGAGAACCAGCCTAAATCTGCAAGGTTTATTACCAGGCTAGCTATAGAAAGAAGTATTTTTCAGTCAGAGCTATCACCAAAGACAATCTACTAAAGTATAGAGGAAGTGTGCTATGCATCTGTGGAGTCAGTGCCCCCACCGATGAAATCAGTCCTGGAATATGGAAGAGCACCACTATTACACTAACATCACTTTAGAAGCACATAAAGCAACTTGAGATCTTCCTGAATATTGTACTTTCACACCTGCTCCTGCTTGGGTCTAAATAATTCAGTTCCTGGATTCAAGTTGCCTGAGACCTCTAAGCAGGGAGACAAAGGACAGGCTAGCATGGCAACTGAGTTACTTCTGAACAGAACAAGCCTTAGAAGCAATGACCTGCAAAGGATCCCAAAGTTCCAAAGGGGCCCAGCTGATCCGCTTCCTCAGGAATAGGCACCATAGGCATCAGGATGCTTGCTTCAGAAACTGGCGGCTAAATCATTTGGCATTTGAAGAACGCTGCAATGGAGACAGCTGGGCTCCCGCAGCTCCTTTTTTCTCCTGTGAAGGTTATAGCAGGGGCCCGCTGGAAATACTTGCCACTCCGATTAAGCTTCCTTGAAGCCACAGCATTAAGATGATGTCATAAGAACCAGCTTAGGACTCCAAGGTCACCCCAAAGGGAGAATTGGTTTCCCGTAAATAAGCCAATTTAGAATTTGAGCCACTTCTGTTGGATGTTTGACATCTGAAAAGATTGACTATGACAACCAAACGAAAAGCAATCCGAAGAACAACTGGGAATCTTTGAAGAAGTGATAGGCTACCAGGAAAATAGATCACATTTCTAAAGCCCTTAGAAAGTGCTTCTTTTCCCCCTTCCATAATGCCCCTGTGAGACAGGTAGAGCCGATACAATTATCCTAGAATCAAGATTCTAGGAATTAAGGCTTGAAGAAGTTTTAGAGTTGATTTTCTGTACCTTGTAACCAAGGAGAAAAAAAAAAAGTTAAGTCAAACTAATTGATATACTGCCATGTTTGACAACATATGTCACACTAATAATTCTCCATCTCTCCATCAAGAGGAAGGAAGTATGTTTTCTCATCTCTTCTCCTGAGTCAATCTTGGTCATTATAAATCCATTCAATTAACTACAGAAGGGGAAACTGAGGCTAGAGAGGCCCAAGGTTATATAGTTGGTAACACAAGCAGTATCTGAGCCAAAGTCTTTTAACTCCTAAGTTAGTGTCTCATCTCAATCCAAACCTGTCTCACAACAAATTGCCTAAGTCTTCTTTCTACCCCTACCACATTGCAAATGATCAGGTCTGTTAATGGGAAAAAAGACTGTATTAAATGGATAAATTGTTCTTGGTCAAAAATTCTGTATAATCATTCCAAAATACACTAACATCTGGGAAAACTAAGATGCACAATAATAATTACTCATGGGCTTATAAAAAGCTTTCTTCATGTGAAAAAAGAGAAAAAAACTTTTTGGGATAGGTGTCATTATTCCCACCTGACAGATAAGAAAAACCAAATTACCTGTCCAGGATCACACAGCAGGTAAGTGCCTCAATGGGGATTTCTGACCTTAAGTTCAGTGTTTCCATTATATGTAAGAACCCCTCAATACGCCACTGAAAACGTATGTTTTGTCAGGGTACCTGACACAGAGGAAGCTCTTAATAAATTCTTGTTGACTGACTAATTAGCCAATAATAAAACTGTATGTGAATTCTTAGTAGCTCAAATGTTACTTCATCTTAGAGTGGAGATGAGCAATCCAGAGAGAAAAGACAGGAGAGAGAAAGAGAGAGGCAGACAGAGAAAGAGAATCTTTGTTACTAAACATTGTTGAGAAGATATCTAGATAAATATCTGGGAGAAAATGATGTTATCAAGGAGGTGAACGATTTTTGAAGAAATTTCAGCAGTTTTAAGCAAATTAGATCATAAATTATAGATTTAGAACTAAGGGACCCTTAGAGATCACCTTATAGAGCTCCTTTATTTTATAAATGAGGAAACAGACCTATAGATAGCAAGTTATTTGCCCAAAGTCATCATTAATAAGTAGTGCAAACCATTTATTCTGATTCTACATCCAATTCTCTCACCATTAGACTATACTGAATCACACTGCTTTTCTCCCCCTTTACACACACACATACACACACACACACACACACACACACACACATTTGTTGCTGTTTCTTCTTTCTCATGGTTCCTCCCATTAGTTCTAATTCTTCTTTACATCATGACTAATGTGAAAATATGTTTAATGTAAACACATAAATAGAGCCTATATCAGATTGCATGCTGTTTTGGGGAGTAGAGGAGAGGAAGGGGGAACATTTGAAACTCAAAATCTTATAGAAGTGAATGTTGAAAACTAAAAATAAATTAATTAATTTTAAAAAAGAAAGACACACACATGTGCTGGATTTGGAGGACCTGAGTTCAAATCCTAACCCTAACACTTAATAATTGTGTAATCTTGGGCAAGTCACTTAACCTCCCCAAGCTTCCGTTTCTCCATCTGAGAAATGAGGTGATTGGACTAAATTATCACTAAGGACTCTTCCAACTCTGAATCTATGATCCTAAAAACATATTACCTACTTGTATATCTATTTCAGTAAGTCCTAGTTTGAAGGGGAGTGGGGTGGAGTAGGGATTTACAAACTTCAGGTATAAAATTTTAAAAATATTTTACAGTTTAAAAAAATTAATTGGAAATTGCCATTCTCTCCTACCTCAACTTCCTCATCTCCAATACACACATTTACCTGATAGTTATAAATCATTTTCTTAAAAGGATCTATAAAACCTAGGAGGGGAATAATTACCCTTGGCAAGTCTCTGATCTTTGTATCTCAAGGGAGCTGAGGCTCTGGAGGAGGGAAGTACCAACGAATAAAGGAAAAAGAAAGCATTACAATCCTTCCCCCTCACCCCCCACCTCACCCCTAATGAGATTTCCCTGTGTATATTTCCCAGCAGTAGTTGTGAATACCGGACCAGCTGAGCTACTTATGCTATACAATTCTTCAAAAAGAGAATGCAAAGGAAAATCTTCCTGCTCTGGGTAATGAATGATGCTTTGGACTTTTTGGGGGGGTTCCCCCCAACATTTATGGAATCAACTCCAAAGAGGGAATGATAGGGGAAGGGAGGGGAGTGCTGATAGGCAAAGAGCATAAAAGTGCTAAAATGAGCAAAGGTTCTTAGAGACAATCTTATCTTCCTGGAACAAGCTTAGTGACTCAGAATACACAGCTTCCATCAAGGATATAAGTGTTTAAAAAAAAAAAAAAAGAATCTCCAGCCATAACTATAAAAAGAAAAAATGTTTCCTCAAATCTATGTACAAAAAAAAATCCTTCAGAAGCATGGGAAGATTTAAAACTGATATAAAGTTAATTAAGCAGATCCAGGAAAACTATGCATCATAACTACAATGCCAATGAAACAAAGATTGGAAATTGAATAGTGGGTAATTATAGTGATCAAGCTCAGCCCTGAAGTAGGGTGTATGAGTATGTACCTTCCCTTCTTTGTAGCAGTGCAGGACTATGGGTATAGAATAGTGTGAGGTCATTAGCAAAAAGAAAGGCTCCATATGCAACAAAATATTTATAATAGTACTTTTTGCAGTAGCAAAAAAAAAACCTATAAGCAAAGTGAACAGCTATTGGCTGGGAAATGGTTAAACAAATTGTGGTACATGAATGTAATGGAATCTTATTGTGCTACAAGAAGTGAGGAGCTTGAAGAATTCAGAGAAGTGTGGAAAAACACATGAACTGTTTCAAAGTGAACCAGGCACTCTGGCTATAGCAATACCAATGGAAAAAACAATAAATATTGTGAAATTATCAAAAATAAGCTTAGCCCCTATGAAGAGATATAAAACACCCCCTCAGCTTCTTCAAAGAGATGGGGATGGAGCGAGGGGGAACTTCCACAGGTGTGCAGCATCACATACAATGCCAGTTTTTAGCTATATTTGTCCTGTCTCCACAACGTATCTCATACATCTCTTCTCTCTACTCATAGCCACCATCCATGTTAGTAATGAGAGTCAGTCTCCTCTTGCCTGGGCTACTGTACTGCTTTCCAATTAGACTCCCAGATTCCAGTCGTTCCCTCTCTAATCTATCTTCCATATGATTGGCAAAAGAATCTTCCCATACTCCAGAGTCTTCAGAGGCTCCCTAATGAATTGAATAAAATTCAGACTTTGTGATTTGGCATATAAATACCTTTCCAAATTTATTTCATGTTACTTTCTGTTTACACTCTTCATCCCAAGCAATCTAGTCTACTTGGAGTTCTCTGAACTTGGCATTCCATTTTCCAGTTTGATGTCTTTTGGATAAACTTTCTTTCAACAAATGAAATTCCTTCCATCCATACCTCCACCTCTTAAAATCTCCAGTTTCCTCTAAAGGTCAGTTTATGGTCTTCCTCCTATGGGAAACCCTCTCTGATCCCCCTAAGTTGTCACTGCTCTTTCCCACTTTACATTATCCTTTTCTTTGATCCAGTAAACAAAATGCTTCATCTCTATGCCCCAGACATTCTCTCTGGCTGAACCTCATGCCTGGAATCCTCTGCCTCCTCTGCTCTATTTACTCCTGGCTTCCCTATGTCCCAGCTAAAATCCTACTTTCTATAGGAAACCTTCCCCAAGTCCTCTTAATTCCAGTATCTTTCCTCTGTTAATTATTTCCTATTTATCCTGTATATAACTTACTTTGTACATATTTGTTTGCCTGTCTTTTCCCCCTTTAGATTGTAAGTTATTCGAGGGCAGGCATTATCTTGACTCCTTTTATATCCCCAGCATTTAGCACAGTGCCTGGCACACAGCAGGCATTTAATACATGTTTATTAATTGATTGTTTGCTTGCATGTTGCATTTCCCTGGTAGAATGCCTTAAAGGCAAAGGATTATTTTTTTTGTCTTTGTATTCCCCAAACCTAACACAATTACTTGTACATAGGAAGTACTTAAAAATGCTTATTGAATTCAGTTTGATTGGAGTCAATAGTGTGATATAGCCATCCCAAAGGCTAATGTGAGTGTAGCCATGGTATCCAGAACAAGAGAGCAGATGGGCCTGGTGTATTGTGTTCTGGTCAGAGCACATAGGAGAATGCTGTCTTTAGTGCTGACTGCCCCATTTTGGGAAGGGCATTGGTAAATGGAAAGCATTCAGAGGATGGCTAACAGAACAGTTAATAGTTTCAAGTTCATACCATATGACCAATTATTAAAGTAACTGGGAATATTAGCCTGCAGGAAAAAAGACTGGGAGGGGGACATGATGGAAGAAGCATAAAACTTACTCTGCTTGGTCCAGGGGAAGAGAACAAACATTTCAGAGAGGCAGATTTGGGCTTAATATAAAGAAAAAATTTCCCCACAACTAGAGCTTGACAAAAGCAAAATTGGGATTTAGAGGATTCCCCCTCACTAAAGATCTTTGAGCACAACCTGTTTTGCTGTTAGGGATACAGTGGAAGGGATTCTCAGTCAGATAGAAGTTAGACTAGAAGACTTCCAAGATCTCATCCAGCTCTGATATCTTGTAATTAGTTAACTTGCCTGTCTCACAAAGATACTTAAATGAAGTTAAATTAATATCCATTTGCTATAAAAGCAAAAAAATTATTATTTATTTTCTTAAATTGGTAAATTATCAATCTTCTTCCCATTTGGTTTACAATACTTATTTGTTCATGGATAATGAAAATCTAAAACTCAACATTGTGTGTTCAGTCGTTTCTGATTTTTTGTGACCCCCATGGACCATAGCATGCTGTCCGTGGGGTTTTCTTGGCAAAGATACTGGGGGTGGTTTGCCATTTCTCTCCCCGATGTGTCCCCATTTTACAGATGAGGAGCTGAGGCAAATAGGAGTTAAATTACTTGCCCGGGGCTGTGCAGCCAACAAGGGTCTGAGGTTGGATTTGAATTCAATCATCCTGACTCCAGACCCTGTGTTCTATCCACTGAGACGGTTAGCTGCCCCTAAAACTCAGCCTACTCTTGAACAAATTATCATAAAATTTAAACTGATAAGAATGCCAGATTTGGAATCAAAGGACATGAATTTAAATCCTGGTTTCCCACCTTAGGTAAATCATTAACTTCTGTGGTGCTCTTTATCTTAATGAGAAATAAGATATATAACGTGTCAGGGACTCACTACCAGTTGCATCACTGTCAGTGATTTCACTCACATCCCAAGTTCTAAGTCCTCATGGACCTTTCCAATACTCTTCCATGTGGAGACTTCAGGGGTCAGATAAACAGACTCTGAGGTCTGAATTAGGAGATGTGCTCCAGTCCCAGCTTTCCCACTGACTAGCTTGTGGGATGTTAAGTCCTGCCTCAGTCACTTCCTAGTTCTGTGACCTTGAGAAAGTCCCTTTCACCTCCCGAGCCTGTTTTCTTATCTGTAAAAAGGGGGATAATAACAGTACCTGCCTCTCAGAACTGTGAGGTTCAAATGAGTTCACTTACGTATGTTACGTGCTTGAACCTTTGCACACCTTAAAGCTCTATAGAAATACCAGCTATTATTTTTATTAATTATAATTATTTAAAAGGATATTTTTTCCTCTAACAAGCAATAGGTGGGAAGCTAGGTTTTATTTACTCGTCTATATAACAACATTTTATCTTAATATTTCACAACTTTCAGAAATTTGTGCCCCAAAATTGCTCTGAAACCGACATTGAGACAACCGGTATTTCTGCCCGCTGAGGATCTTCAAGATGGTCCTGAGGCTGATCTCTTGTTTATAACATGTTTCTATATTTATTCCTACAATTATAAAAATCTAATGTAGATATTATATAGATTATATGTAAAGGAACTAATTGTCAGAAAATTCTTTACAGAGGTAAAGAATTTTGATTAATGCAAGTCCAGAAATCTGAAGATGAAGCATCTCGTTTACCTCCTGCCACACAAGTGATGAACTTAAAATGCAGAGACGTAACATTCTCAAACATACCCAATATGGGAATTTGTTTTGCTGGACTATGTCTGTAATGAAGGTTTTATTGGTGTGTGTGTGTGTGTGTGTGTGTGTGTGTGTGTGTGTGTGTGTGTGTATTTAATTTGTTCAGGATAGGGGCAATGGGAGAGACAGGTTATATTTTTTAAATCTTTTCTTAATTAAAAGAAAGAAAATTGCTTTGGTTGAGTATGACACAGACTGAGCTGTCTTTAGGCAAAGAACTCAGTCCTCCAAATAGTACTTGAACTAAACAGTGTACGGATAAGAGAATTTTCAACATCAGAAGCCACTCATTATGTCACTTAATAAAGTCTCCTGAGGAAATGAGTCTGTGATACTGTGATTAACAGCTCTTTCCAATGCTTGTAATAACATCTCATGTTTGACACCCTTTATCTTTCAATGCAAGGATTCACTTGAAAATGGACGTATTAACATTTTATGCTGTAACTGAAAGCTCTGGAAGCCTTATCCACTACCTTGGGAACAATAGTAGTCACTTGATGGGCACTATTAGATCTCCTCTTATTTTAATAGGAGGGTCATTTAATCAGGCTAATCATATTGCCAAATATTTTCTTTTATGAATATTAAATTCCCAACGCTTTTGAGATTTTTTAGTAGTCTCATTCCTGATATAGTCTCTTTCCCCTAAATCCTCAGGATGATTAAGTATTAAAGAGAAAGTACAGAGGAAAAAAAATAGATTGGGAGTAAAGAGACCTAGGATTCTAGTTCTGGTGCTGTCACTAAAATGTTCCATGTCACCGGGGCCAAATATTTCCCTTTTCTGTACCTCAGTTTCCTAACCAGTAAAATAAGGTGTGAAGTAGGTGATCACTAAGGTGTTACTAGTTCTAAAAGTACATGTTCTACAGTTCTAAGGTCCTGTCTAGCCTGAAGTTCTATGTCTTATGAGTCTAAGGTGTCTGACATTCTGAGTCTGCCTTGGCATTTTCATTCTAAAGTAGAATCCTCATTTTTCTCCCTGGAATTTGTGAATACAAATGGAGTACCCAGGTTTATTTCCCTCTAGCTAGTGAAAGACTCCAGTTGTACTTCTTAAGCCACAGTCCTTTTATCTTCTATGCAGGCATCTCCTGTATGATATTGCATACAAAAGTATCAGTAATACCTATCAGTTATCTGGGTATTTAGTTGTGAACTCCTGAAGAAGTGAGCATTAAGTCTCCTGGGCCTCACAGGAGAAAACCTGGTGATTATTTTAAAATCTATCAATCCGGCAAGTCTAAACTATTGCAAAGAAAACAAACCACAGGGAAATAAAAGTTAAGGCCACCTTAAGTATTTCCCTGACTTTTAATTGTCAAACAATTAACTTGAGACTCAATACAAAGCAAATCCCAAAAGAAACCCAACCCAAACAAAATAAATTTTGACCTCTCATTTTGGAGCCAGAATTATTGATTTGACTGTCTGAAATCAAAGAAAATCAGAGCTGGAAAGTTTCATAGAGTCATGGAACAAAGAATATTGTAGCTGGAAAGGACTTCCGTAATGGTCTAATCCAAGTCTTTCATTTTTACGGATAAAGAAACTATTAAGACACAAAGAGGGGATGTGACATAGGTCCAAGGTCAAGTTAGACACACCCACCTCCCACACCTCCCCATTTTTTGTGGTAAGCTGATAGGTTAAAATAATGGTTATTAGAAAGTACATGATTAGAAACTAGGAAAACATTTTTATGGCAAGTTTCTCTGATAAAGGTCTCATTTCTTAAATATTTGTGAAACTGAGACATTTTTATAAAAATGAGAGCCATTCCCAATTGATTAATGGTTGAAGAATACGAACAAGCAATTTTCAGAAGAAGTAATCAAAGCTATCAATAGTCACAGGAAAAAATTCTCTGAATCACTACTGAGTAAAGAAATGCAAATTAAAACAACTCTGAGGTGCCACCTCACAGCTATTAGATTGGCTAACATGACAGAAAAAGAAAAGGACAAATACTGGAAAAAATAAGATGGCTAATACCCTGTTGGTAGAGTTGTGAACTGGCCCGAACATTCTAGAGTACAATTTAGAACTATATCAAAGAGCTATAAAACTGTGCATACCCTTTGGACCCAGCAATAACACTACCAGATTTGAATCCCGAAGAGATCAAAGAAAAAAGGAAAGGAATTCTATGTACAAATGTATTTATAGCAGTTCTTTTTTGTGGTGACAAAGAATTTGAAAATTGAGGGGATGACCATCAATTGGGGAATAGCTGAATAATTTATGCTATGTTATTGTGATGGAATATTGGGCTGTAAGAAATGACCAAGGGGATGGTTTCAGAAAAACTTGGAAAGACTTACATGAACTGATACAAAGTGAACTGAACAGAACCAGGAGAACATTGTGTACCATAATAGCAATGTTGTCACACTAATCAATTTTGAAAAATTTAGTGACTCTGGTCACTACAATGCACTAAGACAGTTCCAAGGACTAGATGAAAAAATGCTATCCACTTCCAGAGAAAACTGATGAAATAAGGGCAAATTGAAGCATTTTTTCACTTTGTTTTTCTTGCTTTTTTGTTGCAACATGGCTAATATGGAAATATGTTTTGCTTGACTTCCCATGTCTAACGTGTATCATTTTTCTTACCTTCTCAATGGATAGAGTAAGGCACTGGAGCAGGGAGGAAATCGGGAACTCAAAAATAAAAAAAAAAATGTTTAAAAAATTATTTTTTAAATAAAAAAAAATGCCTGCTCCTCAGAAGGCTCTCCTAGCCTCTCCTACCAAATAATTTATGCACATCATTATCTACACTTTTAAATAGACTATTTACTATCTGATGACTTTGACATACTAATTCTTTACTCTGATCCTCAATTTCCTCATCTCTAAAAATGAACAGGTTTGTGGTTTCTAAGAAAACTTCTACTTCTGACATTTTAAAATTTTATAGAGATTTCGGTGTCATTTATAGGTTCCTGATGAAAGGACTGTAGTATCAAATTTCATAGATCACAGGAATGGAAAAATTGTGATCTTGGTGGGGGGAAAAGAGGAGAAGAAAAGCAGGGGAGCATCTAGATATGAGACTTCATTGGTATGAGAAGTTCCCGTCATGGGTACACATCAGTAAGCTGCCATAGCTTAAAGTCTTAGAGAGTTGCTTGGAGGCAGAGTTTGCTTGAGCTTGGTTTATATGGCAGGACTTGAAGACTAGATCTTTCTGACTTCAAGACTCTCTGCTTTATTCCTGGCACTGTGCTGTTTCTCTGTGCAGAGTATTAAATTGAAATGGGCATAGGAGGAACAATTTGTCTTAGGCATTCTAATTATCAATTTATTGTCAATTTAGTGCTTGTTCCACTAGTTCTGAAGCTCTAGGACCTATGTGTGACTCAAAAGATGTGAACGCCACTGAATTGACTAATTCTAGTGCTCTGGTCTCTCTTTGACATAGATTTCTAATTTAGCAATCATCTAAGACCGTCAGATATATGGAGAAATGCTGGCCCTACCGTGTTCTTTTCCTACCCATGACAGCATCTGAGCTTGTCTTTCTGGTTTTGAATGAACACTGAATAGTCAGCATTACTCTCAGTAGAGGAAACAAATGTGATGAGGATTAGAGCTGCCATGGGGGATAAACGCTTCTCAGAAAACAGAGCTGCCCTTGCTCAGAGCAGCTCCTGGATTACCTGACCCATGTTTTGAACCTGGCAACTCCTTTTCTGACCTATATTTATTTTTACTGTCACCTTGAGGAGAAAGGAGGGGGTGAGGGGATGGAAGGAAGGAAGGAAAGAAAAAAGGAGGGAGGGAAGGAGGGAAGGAAGGAAAGAGGGGAGAGAAGAGAGGAAGGAAAGAAAGGAGAAGAAAGATCTCTGCAGAAGAACTCTAGTTTTCACTTTCTGTATAAACTTGGACGAGCGACTTTCCCGCTCTGTATTTCTGTTTCCTCACATGGAAAATAGGTTGGGCTAGATGATCTTTAAGATTCATTAAATGTCTTCTCCATTCTTACACCCCCTCCTGTACTTTTCCTTCTTCTCAAACTTCAGTCCTCCCCTATCAAACCCTGCTTTTGGAAAAGATAATCAAGAGTTGTCAGCTCGCATTTCTGTACTGATCCAAGACCCACAGTGCACTTTCTTCCCAAGGCCTTGTGAGGTAGGAATTGAAGAATTATCTCCATTAATACAAAGGAGAACACTGAAACCCAGAGAGGCCTAGTGATTAGTGAGTCTAAAACTGGGACTCAGACCTAGCTCTCTCCTAACTCTGAGCATGGGGAAACTCTACTATGCTACTTCCATTACTGGTCATTGTGACATCTAAATGCAAATATGTTTCCTCCACTATCGTCCTACTGCAATGCTTCATCATGGCATGGAGGTACTCCTGAGATTCAAAACCTCCACCAACAGCAGAGTATATGTTCTAGTAGGTTGTACCAAACAAGAAAGTCTGCAAGTATAAGTCTGGTGTGAACTTACCATAAGTCAGTGGTTCAAGTTTCAAACTGGCTAAAATGTAGAGGTTCCTCTCTAGATTGACTGAAGGAAAGTTGTGTTTGTCTTTTGTTGCTGAAGAAGATCATGCCATCAGAGAAATGATGACATGATTTGCACTTTCTTTTGAGTGAGGGAGGGCTGTGCAAGGTCACCAGCCTCACTTCTCCTCCAGAGCCATCTGAATTCAGTGACCTGATATTTCTCAGGATGACTGGAGATGACCCAGGATGCACTGGGAGACCCTTGGGTCCTTTAGGCCAAGGTCTATGCAGGTACTCAGTTAGGGTGAGGTAATGCCCATTCATTGAATAGACCTGTTTAAGAAGTAGGAGGGAGGAAGAAAGGAAGGAAGGAAGGAAGGAAGGAAGGAAGGAAGGAAGGAAGAAGAAGGTGGAAGGGGATTTTTTTTGACCACAGTAACTCTCAGAGGTGACCTCCCAAGTTGCACAGAAGTCATCCTAGAGTGGTTAAAAGAGGGCTAGTAAACAAAACAAACAAAAAACCAAAATATAACAAAACGAGAATTAAAGGAAAAATAGACATTTCAAATTCCTTATGTATTATCCTCTATTTGAGTCTGCAGCCTAAGCTTGGGTTATCACTATAGAATAAAAAACCTTGTACCCTTTGAAGGAACTTCAGGAATCAATTAATATTGGGGGAAGGATTTGGTGGGTCAGAGCAGCTTGCCAGTTATCCTGATGTACCCTTCCCCACAGAGGGCTACATACTCTACCTAGACATCAAGGTGAGTTCGCATTTGTCTTTCATCCTTTGCTCCCACCCAAATGTCTAAATGCATCTTCTAATCTTCACTTACTGACAGTGCTAACTTGGAGGAAATCGAAAGCAGTAAAAGACTAAAGGAAGAAGAAGGGATGAGACCCAGAGCCCATCACGGGAATTTCCAATGAAGTCCTAAGAGCATTGTGACCTCCAACCCCTTGTTTCTCTCCTAGAATCTCAGTCCTGCACTAGAAACTCTCCTACCTTCCTCATCTTGACCTCTTAGTGGACCAGTCCAACTCTACACTATCTTCTTTTCTGAAATCCCTTGTCCCTTAGTTATACTACAGATTTTGCTCTTCCAAGGCTCAGTTTTGGATCACTTCCCTCCCCACCATTGCCTTTGTTCCTACTGTGCTGTTTGGAAAATCACAAAACTGTTCCACTGACCAAAGTTTTCCCAAAACTTTTCATCATATCTCAAACTTCCCATTGCTCCCCATGCCCCACCCTCTCATTTGAGAACCTTGCCTCATTTTACTTAAAAAATTGAGGCCATCTGCTGAGGGCTTCTTCCTGCCTTCATCCTTGTCTGACATCATTCAGGTGCTGTCAGCCAAAATCACCTCCTTCACCCCTGTTTCAAGTAAAGAGGTGGCCCTTCTCCTTGCTAATGTAAATCCCTCTTCATTCACAAGTGATTCCATTCCATCCCATTTTCTCCCAAATGCCATTCCATCCAATTTTCTTCTCCCTCTATCATTCTTGCTCTCTCACTAATTTTCAATCTCTCCCTATCTTCTGGATGCTTCCCTCCCATATCTCCCCAGTCCTCAAAACCCCTCACTTGATCCATCCATCCCTGCAAGCTATCATCTTAGTGTCTCTCCTCCTTTTTGTAGCTAAACTCCTTGAGAAGACTATCTACAGTTGCCCCCATTTCTTTCCATTCATTCTCCTCTTAAAACTTTCTATTGTTTACCTTCTAACCTCATCATTTAAATGAAATTCTACTTTCCAAAGTTACAAGAGATATCTAATGGTCTTTTCTCAGTTCTTATCCTTCTTGACTTCTCTGCAGCCTTTGATACTGTCAGATCATTCTTTCCTTCTTGATATTCTGTTCTCTTTAGATTTTCATAACGCTACTCTATCCTTGCTTTCTTCCTACCTTTCTGACCATTCCTCAGTCTTCTTTGCTGTATCTTCGTGCAGGTCAATCCCACTAACCAAAGGAGCTCCCCAAGGCTTTATCCTAGTCTCTTTTCTCTTACTGTTTTGCTTGGTGATCTCATTGACAACCATGGATTCAATTATCATGTCTGTGCAGATGATCTAACATCTATTTATTCATCTTTAACTTCTGTCCTGACCCCTAGACTCACACCTCTAACTGCCCTAGACATCTTGAACTGGATTCCTGTAGTCATCTTAAACTCAACATATCCAAAATTGAACTGATTATATTTCCCTCCAAATTTTCACCTTCCTAACTTCCCTTTTACTATGAAGGGTACCATAATCCTCCCAGTCAACCAGGCTCACAACATAGGTGTAATCCTCAATTCTTCAATATGTCACATTGCCCATATCCAAACTGTTGCCAAATTCTGTCAATCCTACCTTTGCAAAATTTCTTGAATATGTTCCCTTATCTCCTCCACTGTCGCCAGCATCACCATTTCATCCAGCAGAATCATAACTTCAGTAGCCTTCTGGTTGGTCTGCCTAACTTAATTCTTCTCTCTAGTCCATCTCTAGTCATCTCTCTCAGTGTTGTAAAAGTGAAAGTCTGGACATTTCCCATCCCCACTCCATTCAATTCATGGTGGTTTCATATTAGTACCAAAATTGTATGTGTATATACATACATATATATATATATATATACACACACATATATTATATATATATATATGTGTGTGTAAGTGTGTATGCATGCATATATACACATACACACATACGTATGTGTATATATGTATATATAATATGCTATTTGACTTTTAAGCTCCCTATAACCTGTCTCCCTCCTACCTTTCCATTCTTCTTACACTTTATTCCCTTCCATGTACTTCTATAATTGAGTGACACTGGCCTCTTTGATGTTCCTTATATAAAATACTCCCTGCCTTGACTTATGGCATTTTCAATGACTGTCTTCCATGCCTAGAATTCTCTTCCACTTCATCTCTCCCTCCTCTATTCCCTCACTTTCTTCAAGTCTCGGCTAAAATTTTACCTTCTCTGAAAAGCCTTTCCCAATCTTCTTGCATGATAGTGAATATTAAATAAAAGTTAATTGGTTAAGTTGAGCATTATTTCCACAGATATCTTGCTTGTATATTTTCTCCACTGGACAATGAGTTCCATCCAAGCAGAGACTGTCTTGTTATCTTTCTTTATATCTCCAGTGCTTAGAACAGTGCCTGGCATATAGTAGGTGTTTGATAAATGTTTGTTGACATGACTAAAGAGCTTTCTACAGCTGAAGCTCAGGCAAAAAGACCAAACCTGAGCAGGAGCTAGTCCCAGAAACTAGAACTTGAAAGAACAGTGAGCCATATTGGAAAATAAATCAACGAGCTCAAACTCCAAAGAATTCTGGATTTGGAGTCAAGAGACCTGAGTTCAAGTTCCAACCATGACCTTGGTCAAGGCATTATACCTCTCTGAAGAAGAAGTCAACATGACTAAAATAAATTAATAGACCTGGAACGATAAAACACTCCCTTTCCCATTCCTGATCTTTTTCCTGGATTAAACATCCCCAATTCTTTGCCTGGTTGTCATGTGACATGAACCAAAGGCCTTTGCCATTCTGATTATCCTTTTCTGAAACCTCTCCAGCTTATCCTGTGGCATCTAGAAATGAGCACAGTAGTCCATCTATGGTCTGACTTAGGTGTAGTACAAAGGGAATATCACCTTCTATTATCCGACAGTAATGATGTTCGATGTGGGCCAACATTGTATTGATTTTGTTGTCTGCCACACGAATTGCTACTTGTTTTGAGCTTCTAGTCCATTGAAATCCTCAGATCTTTTCCTGTCCACAGGCATGACTCCATCATCTTGTCTCATCTTGTTTATGTTCAATATTTTCAGAGGTCCTAGTGAGCACATAAGAACTTCATCAGACTGTAAATCATCCACACACTCCTATGAATGTTTGGAGGATGGTTTTACTTCTAATGAGCTTGGAAGTCTTAATCCAACTGAGGCAATGATGAAATCTGTTAAGTATATCAATGTACTTGAAATTAAAATTATTTCACAATTATTTATTATTTAATTATTTCATAAGAAATTCCCATATAGAGATGAAATACAGCAGTGTAATTGTAACCTTATATCATCTCATGCATAGCAAAATTCTGAAAAATTCAGTCATGAGGATGGGCAGCTAGGTGGACAGAACCCTGGACCTGGACTCAAGAAGACTCATCTTTCTGAGTTCAAATCTGGTCTCAGATACTTACTAGTTGCATGACCCTGGGCAAGTCACTTAACCTGGTTTGTCTCCATTTCCTCATCTATAAAATGGCCTGGAGAATGAAATGGCAAACCACTCAAGTATCTTTGCCAAGAAAACTCCCAAATGGAGTCACAGAGTGTCAGACATGACTGAAAAACAACTGGAAAGTAATAGAGATGGAGATAAATATGAATCAGTGATCTGGAAATTATGGAAAATCTATGGGCTACAATCAAGGCTAATCTTGGGAAAATGGAATGTTTGTTAAAGGTAAGCTTAATATCCAACATGATGGGTGGTTTCATGATGAAGAATTAAAGAATATAAGTCAAAATCTTGTGAACTCATTGCCAAATCATGTAAAAGCAAGTGTTACAACAAAAGAATGACATATATTACAGTTTTTCAAAACCCCAAAAGATGTAAGGTTTATGATACTGGTCAAACAATTTGATTGCTTTACTTTATCCGAGTTAATTCACACCACTATTTTCTGATGTCTCTCCCACTATTCCCTAACCTACCTTCTAACATTCTATTACACAGAAAGAACCACAGGCAGAGAGACCTTAGCTACTGCCCTTAACCAAAATCTCAGCTTGGGTCATTACCCACAAAGGATTTAGTATCTTGTCCCTGGAAGGGGAGAGGAGAATAAGCCACAGTCAGGACAAACTACTAAGCTCTGCTATGCCTTGATCAATGAAACAGACCAGAACCCTCACTCCTGCTTTTAGTAATAATTGTATCAACAATCTGTTCCTGTTGACTTTTTCTTTGAAAACACAACTAACCAAAAAATCAATCCAGGCCCATTTGTAGAATTTGAGTGCTTTCTCTCTCTCTCTCTCTCTCTCTCTCTCTCTCTCTTTTTCTCCAACTCTCTCTCTCCCTCTCTCTGTCTCTGTCTGTCTGTCTGTCTCTCTCTCTGTGTCTCTCTCTCTCTTTCTCTCCCTCTCTCTGTCTCTGTCTGTCTCTCTCTCTGTGTGTCTCTCTCTCTTTCTCTCTGACTCTGTCTCTCCCTCTCTCTGTCTCTATCTGTCTGTCTGTCTCTCTGTGTCTCTCTCTCTCTCTTTCTCTCCGACTCTGTCTCTCGCTGTCTCTGTCTCTCTGTCTCTCTCTGTCTCTCTCTGTCTCTCTCTCTCTCTCTCTCTCTCTCTCTCTCTCTCTCTCCAAGGACCCACCTAAAGAAGCATTGCAACTTGCTGGCAAGTTACTACCAGTATGAGTAATTCCTCGTAAAATTATACCAAACTCAGACCTATGTATTAGTAGCCTTTCCTAAGCTTTTAAACGGTTGGTCTTAGATAAACCCATGTGATAAGTCAATTCCACCTACTTCTCTGGGAGTACATGTTTCAGCTAACTGCAATGACCAACTTGCCTACTTACCCCAACGGAGGCTAATAGGATGTCAGAGCTGGAAGGAGCTGTAGAATTACAAAAGACAGAATGTCACTATTGGAAGGGTCCTTAGAATCATAGAACACAGATTGTCACAACTGAAAGGGACCTTAGAATAATAGAACACAATGCCACAGCTAGAAGAGGCCTTAGAATAATAGAACACAGTGTTTACAGCTAGAAGGGTCTTAGAATTATAGAACACAATGTCACAGCTGGAAAGGGTCTTAGAATGATAAAGCACAATGTCACAGCTGGAAGCCTCCTTAGAATGATAGAACACAGTATGTCACAGCTGGATGGGCCTTAGAATCATAGAACATGGAACGTCAGAGCTAGAATGGGCTTTATTATTAATGATCGGCTTAGTCAACCTTTTCTATAATAAATTTTTCCTGTTAGGGTGCCCTTTTTCCAATACCAAACTCCTCCTTTTCCCTCACTTTTTATTGCCTGGGAACCACATTTCACAGTCACTTGATGCTAGAGAGGGAGTTGAGTGTCACTGTGGTTGAAATATAGGGGCCAAGTAGACCCAGGACAAATTAAAACCCCGAACAAAAAGTTGTGAGTGAGCATTTTGTTTGGCTGGGCCTCACAGTCAAGGAAAGATAACAATTTGTCTCTGTCTTCCTAGAGCAAACTGTTTAGAGGCTTCTCAGTCTAATTCAAACATGTCTTCAGGAATCTCACCTCATTTGTTTCAATAGGGAAACATTTCAAAGCAATCCTGTTGTTAGGGAAAGCATCACTTTGTCTTTCTTTTCACCAAGACTGCCCAGCCCCTGACCCCAAGCCTAAATAGATGACAAAGGAACATTATTCATCTCCAAGGAAGGGATTGTGGGTCAAGAAACAGATTAGAGAAATGGGGATTTATCAGAGACAGAAAAAAAAGCAAGTCACTAATTATAGATTGCAGATTAGATTGTTAGGTAAAATTATTTAAAAGGCAGAATGGTAAAGTGAAAAACAGAAAATAATTTAGAACCATGAATACTAATCAATTATGTAACCTTAAGAAAACCACTTTGACCGTCTGGACTTGAGTTTCCTTTTCTGTAAAATGAGGAAATCCACAGAAATCTGAGAACCACAGTCAGAAAGGATCTCAGAGTCCAACCAGGGCCTGAACAGGAATCTAATCTACAACATGCCTAACAGCTAATTACCCAGACCCTGTTTGAAAACCCTCCCATGGGGAGTAATTCATTCATTTTCTCACGTGGCATCCCATTCCACTTGTGGGCAGCTCTGACTGTTAAGAAACTTTCCTGCCAATACCCTGTACCTCTCCCTACCACTGTTTTTCCTAGTTCTGTTTTGTGGGGAAGTCTAACTTATAGTCTCTGTCATAGCTATTTAAAGCCAATGATACTATTTCCCCTCTCTCCCCAGTCTTCTCTTCTCCATACTTGTTGTCCTTAATTACTTCAACTAATCCTCAGAGAGCATGGCTTCTACTTCACTCACTCTCCTGGCCACCATTTTTAAGAAATTCTACAATTGGTCAATGGCCTTTTAGAAAAATGTCACATAATGATTGTAGGAGCAACATCTATTCCAAGTAGGTGTGCTAGTTTTTTCTTAAAAGGCAAAGGAATTATCTTTGAAACATAATTTGTCCAGGTCTAACTATTGACGTAGATTCCTGGTCACTTAAGTATAAAAACCCAGTAGTTTGAGGAGTTGGGCGTTCCTCAGTGTTGAAACACATTTCTCACCAGGCATACCACTGGGGCAAAAGGGAAGTGTATAGAGTCATACCTAATGATACCAATGCTATAGCCTTGCTGTCTATCCTTTTTGAACTTTTATTAAGCAAACTTTGCTTTGTTAAATGTTTGATCATCTATAGAATGTCTCATTTTCTTCAAATCCACAGCCTGAACCACTTAACTGGACTGATTTAGGCCCAGGGCAGAACACCTTGTCTTATATTTATCATACATGTGTATGTGTGTGTGTGTTATGTTCTTCTAATAGTCTGTGAGCTTACTGAAGACAAGAACTCTATCATTTTTGTCATTGTTTCCCCACCACTTAGCACAATAGCTTCTATATAGTAAGTGCTTAATAAATGCTTGATTGCCTTAGTTTTGTCAATTCCTTTGTGGATTTATATTTTCTCTTTCAAACTAGATTGTAAGTTCTTTAAGGACAAGGAATATTATATATATATATATATATATATATATATATATATATATACATGTATACGAACATACAATATTATATATAATATTATGTGATATGTATGTGCCTGTATTTGTATCTATCTATCCATCCATCCATCCATCCGTCAATATTTCTCTGTATTTTCTCCAGTGGGACTATTATGGGACTAACACATAATAGTGTAAGTAGAATTCCCCCATATTATCCCAGTCCTTCCAAGGTTAGTAAACGGGGATAACAATAAAGACAAATCTTAAATTTGGTGCAAGAAATTAATCTATGCCCTTTTATTCCCTTATAAAGGAAGGAATTATCCCTGATGAAATGAGGGAGGTAGCATTACAGTTTTGAGTTGAAGATTAGTCTTGCCCCAGGTCGCCCTTGAAAAAACAAGTCTGGCAGCCCTGGTGGACACACAAGCACAGTGGAGGTTGGGAACAGTTCTGTGAACCTTTACCAAAAGGCAGCAGGTATTTTTCAGTTATTCCAGTTGTCTCCCACTCTTTGTGACCCCATTTGGGGTTTTCTAGGCAGAGATACTAGAATGGTTTGCCATTTCCTTCTCCAGCTTATTTTTCAGATGAAGAAATGGAGACAGACAGGGTTAAGTGACTTACCCAGGGTCACACAGCTAGTAAGTGACTGTGAATGAATTTGAACTCAGGTCTTCCTGACTCCAGGCCCTGTCATACATCCACTGAGCCACTTAGCTGACTTTATTAGAGACTCTAAAGTTAGAGCTAGAAAAGACCTTAAAACAGTATAATGCAAGTTCCTTGAGGGCTAGGACTTGTTTCTGTCTTTGTCTCCCCAGAGGGCCCATGTAAGTGGTATTTATAAATATAATTTGTCAGAATATAAATTATCAGAATCATGAGGGCCCTTGGAATGAATGAACACAAATTGTCAAGGCTAAAAGCCATCTAAGAATCAGACTGTAACCTCCAGCCCTCTCATCTGACAAAGGAGAAATCTGAGGTTCAGAGAATGATTTTGCCCCAAATCATCACTGAGTGAGTTATTAGTAGAGCTGAGACTAACTCTCATTTCTGATTCCCAAGTCAATGCTCTTCCTTATACATCCCCTGCTTCATGTGCTCAGCTAAGTGTTAGACTCTATGGGGAGTATATGTATGTAAAAAACACAGGTATTCATTCCCTTCCCTCAACATAAGTTGGAGCTAAATTATTGTATTAGCAACCACACTAGCACACAAGGTGGGCTGCCAACACAAGTTTTTAAATCTGATTTTCTAAGATAAACACCTTTAAAGGTGTCAACAATCTTACTTTAATTACAGATAAGGAGAAAGAAGTTAGTATAGAAAATACAAACATAGAAATTAGCAAAGGGATTGAACAGACAGGGCTCCAACTACCTAAAAAACTAATACAACCACTTACATACTCCACCAGATCAGGAGAACACCAACACCTGAGTAGTGGGGGGAGAAGGGGGAGAGAACTCTTAACAAACAGCTACTCAGAGTCCTGTCTGGGGAATCAAAGGGTCCTTCTCAGGAGCAAGCCTGAAACAGGCTCAAAATAGGCACAAAGGGCCAATAGTCACAAAACCTATGTGACTCAGCACAATTGTGAATTATCAGGGTTCAAAGGAGAGCAATCCCTCAGATGTTCACAATTTAGACTGAGTCCAGGAAATTGAACTCCAGAAAGAAAACAGCAGATATCCCACCTTGTTTGCACTTACTCTAAATTCTGGAGGTCAAATTAAAATGAGATCAATTTATTTGTAGCCAAAAGGTGTTGGTGATGGTGGTGAGTGAGATAATAACTCATATTTCTGTAGCACTTTATGATACAATAGCCTAGGGCAGCTAGGTGACACAGTGAATACAGCACTAACGCTGGAGTCAGAAGGACCTGAGTTCAAATCAGGCCTCAGACACTTGACACCTACTAACTATGCGCCCTTGGCAAGTCACTTAACCCAGATTGCCTTGCTTCCCCTCTCCAAAACAAGAACTGTTACAATAGCCCTATGAGGTAGGTTGTACAACTATTATCCCCATTTTACAGGTGAAGAAACTAAGACTCAGAAAAGGGGAACTGTATTTAAGGTTAAATATCAACGTCAGATCTTGAACCTAGGTCTGAAGCACCTACTATGTGTCAAGCACTGTGATAAGAGCTTTATGAACATTATCTCACTTGATCCTCACGACAACCCTGTGAGATAGGTGCTGTTATGATCTTTATTTTACAATTGAGGAAATCAAGGCAGGCAGAGATTAAGTGACTTGCCCAAGGTCATGTAGCTAGTATCTGAGGTCAAATTGGAACTTGGGTCTTTCTGACCTCAAGCTCAGTGCTCTCTGTTCACTGCTATTATCTAGCTGCCCCCATTCATTTTACCCAAGTGAATCAATCTATAAGTTGGATTTAACCATTGGTTTTAAGTTGGATTTAAGTTGGTTTGAAGGAGGACATCCATTATTATCCCTAGTTCTTGGATAAAATTCTTGGACCAATGCCACAGGAAGGGAGGTAGCTGAGAAAAAGGATGGGATGTAGGGGATTAGGTCTTAAGAACATAGCAAGATAGAAAAAAGCCTTCTAAGCTGGGACTAATAAGACCAGATTGCTGAGGGAGGGGAATCAAATTCAGATTATGTCCCTTGGCAAAGGTGGGTTTCTCCAGATACTCCATAAGGGAATTACAGGGTATGTACATTGTCTGCTGTTTTAAATTCCATCACTAATATCTACTGACAACTGAAAGTGCAAATAATGAAACCTGAGGGGTTTGTTTTTGTCTTGGAAAGGCCACAGCCTGAACTGGAGCTTTTAATTAAGAGTGTTTGAAATACTTCTTTAATACTAGCCATGCTCTATTTATTCTTTCCCTTTATTTGTCTCCAGCCTGTGCTGCAGGATGGACTTCCTGCCCCCACTAACCTCTGCTTCCCCCTCTCCACGAGGAATAGGTTTATGTCTTGTCATTACTTGCTTTACATCCTTGAAAACTTCTAATTATCTATTACATTGGAGATAGTGATAATTACATTTTTGTTAAACAATAACCTGACATCACTGGTTTAGAAACATGTATGCTTACAAATGAGTTTGTATCAACTTTAGAAGAAATCCAAAGTTAGTCACTACAACAGAGGTAAGCCCTGTATGAAAATCTGTATTTCTAAAATGGATATATATATATATATGTATATGCATATGCATGTATTTGTACATGTACTTATGTTCATACATATATATATATATATATTTTAGAAATTCAGGTATATACATACATGTGTATATACATATGTATATTGTGTATAGATACATTTGTATCTGCATATATCTACATATATGTGATATATTTATCTATATATGTGTATATCTATACCCATGAATTCTAGTCAAATTGGAATATTCTACAATCTATTCTTTCCACCCTTTCCCATTTCCAGGCCTTTGTCTATACCATCTTCCATACCTGGAATGGATTCTGTACACACCTGTTTCTATCAACTGGAATTGCTCTGAGGTTCCTTCAAGGATCAAAGTCAATTGTTACCTTCCCCAAGAAGCCTTGTCTGAAACCCTCCCCCCAAAACCTCAAGTAAGAAATCTCTCCTTTCTCAAATTCCTCTCAGCACTTTGCTTGGATCTCTCCTCTACACATAGTTCCTTATAATAGGCAAGTAGGTGTCTCAGAAGTTACAATGCTGGGCTTGGAGTCAAGAAGACCTATGTTCCAATCCAGCCTCAGACACTTTCTAGTTGTGTGACCCTGGGCAAGTTAACCTGTTTGCCTCAGTTTCTTCAACTGCAAAATGGGGATAGTTATAGTACCTACATTACAGGGTTGTGAGGACCAAATGAGATAACATTTGTAAAGCTCTTGGTGCCTGGCACAAAGTAGGTACTTAATAAATACTTGTTTCTTTCTTCCTTTATCATTAATTTTTTTCCCTTCCCCATTGTAAAAAAAATTATATATAGTGCCTTCAAATTCCCAAGGCACTCCCTTATAACACCCCTCTCAGGAGTGTAAGTGTTATCTCCCCTTTGCTGCTGTTCAGTTATATCTGACTCTTTGGGACCCCTTTTGGGGTTTTCTTGACAAAGATACTGGAGTGGTTTGTCATTCCTTCTCCAGCACATTTTACAGATGAGTAAACTGAGGTGAGCAGGGTTAAGTGACTTTCACCAGCTGCCCGAGTCCTCCCCCATCCCTCCAATTTAGACCTGATGGAATCAAGACTCAGAATAACGACACAACCTGCCAAGGGCACACAGATGATTTCTATGGGAACTAGGACCGGAATATAGGTGTTCTGTGGTTGAAGCCTAACTTGTTTCCCCCTCTGCTATGCCTCTTTTAAAATAATCCGATCATCAGCTTGGTGAGAGGCAGATCTATGTCTTTCTGTCTACCAACAGTGCTTTGCACAAAGTAGGGGCTTAATAAATGTTTAACTGAATTGAACATACAGAATGACAATATCCTTTTCAAAAGTTCAGGATACCGTATTTGAGGAAAGACATTGATAGACAAGTGGAGGAGAGTGACTGAGATGCAAATAGTTCAAGGACTAGAGACTGCCATATGAGGATGAACTGGGGGAACTACCGAGGTCTAGCATGCAAAAGAGCAAACTTAGATGGAACATGACTGGTGCCTTCGGATATGTTAAGAAATGCAATGTGGAAGAGGGATTTAGGAAAGGCTTTATAGAGTAATGGGAAGAGTGCTGAATTTAGTTTAGTTTAGTTTGAACTTTGGGCTTAGGTTTCCTTCTCTGCAAAGTGATTGAACTTGAATAAATACATACAGGGAAGATTAGAGACTGTAGTTTTAAAGGCATTCATAGACTGATTTTTAAGATATATCAATGAGAAAAATCCCTAAAGAATGGAAAAGATCATTGATAATACTTTTAATTTTTAAAAGGACAACCAATAAGATGTAACTATTAACCCAATACCTACTTTCTCCTGTGCGCTATATAGCAAATACAGAAGGAATTATGTTCCCCGTGAAGCCCCCTCAGACCCTTATGACAAGGGCAGAGATTTCATGTTCCCATGGGATGCTACATTGCAACAAAGAGATGTCACAGCCAGCAGCTGGGAGGAAGAGAAAGGGGAGTACAAGCACATAGGGGGAATGACAAGGGTTCCTAAGTCATGGAGCCAATCAAAAATAGAGCCAAACACTGACTAGATGAGCAAGTTACTGGCTGAGCTATGATATATGTGAGTTAAGGGTACCTAGAAGGTGCAGTGGATAGAGGGCTAGCTCTGAAGTTAAGAGGACCTGAGTTCCTATCTGGCCTCAGGTACTTACTAGTTGTGTGACCCTGGGCAAGTCACTTCATGCTGTCTCAGTTTCCTCATCTGTAAAATGAGCTGGAAAAGGAAATGGCAAATCACTTCAGTATCTCTGTCAAGAAAACCCCAAATGTGGTCACAAAGAGTCTGACTGAAAACAATTAAACATCAACAACATGGGTGAGTTAGCCATGTTGTGAAAACTTCGAAGGTCTGCCAGTGGCAGATAGAGACTGACAAGAGCGTCAGACTAACCAGTATCAACAATGGATTCCCCAATCTTCGGGCTGAAGCCTGGGGTAGGATAGAAGCTTCTTCCTTTGACTACATTGGGAAAGAGGAAGGACAAATAGGAATGCACTTATTTGGGAAATAGTCCCTGAGGATGTTTTTTGTTTCCTTCTCTGCCCAATTAAATTATACTCTTGCTGCCTCTATAGTGTGGTTTTCCTAGGTTTCCATTATGAACATAGTAACTAAATATTTAGACCCAGATTGATGTTAGAGATACCCATTTCTTGCAGGAATGGGGGCTCAATGCACATGGGATATAGAATACCTCCCAAACATCAACTCAAGTCCAGACAGTGCAGGTGAGAACTGGCACATGGACCACACACATACCTGCTAAAAATGTTTGACAGTCATGGAGGATGCCCATGATGAACAAAGGATTTCTGATAGAAGGTGGTCCTGTTCGTGGAATACATTATGCTCACTAAATTGAGCCTCAGAACACTGCTGACCCTCCTCAGACCCACAATAAGGGTCTCTGTAGACATCTCCTTGTCACATCTCTTGCCTCCTATTTGACTCTCCAGCTCCCATGCTAGAGTTCTTCATGCTATATATCTGCCCACCTATCCTTTCTCCAGATTCTCTACCCTTCCCCACTTTCCACCTCTTATTTTGGGAATTGTGATCAAATCAATGATACCATTATTGGAAAGGTCATACAAACTAATTGTTCTATGGTTCCATTCACCATTTCTGTGATTTCCAAAAGCATTCCTTCTTGGTCACTAGTACCTTATATACTCTGTCTTCCCTTATTCAACTATAAAGTCCTGGTGCTTAGGCACTGTCTTTTCTTCTAGTTCTCAGAGTTTAACATAGTGCCTGACACTGAAAAGCACCTAATGAATGCTTTTTAAAATTCATTTATTCACAAGTTAGTTACATGTCAGAGGTACAATTTCAAAACTTACCTCTGTAAAAATATAAGGATTTCTCTGGCCTTCACAGAGGCTGAACCAGCACCTTTCATATTAGTAGCATCAAACATACCAAATGAACCCATTGTCCCCTCTGGCTTCTTCCATATCAGTCAGTAAGATTGATACCTTTAGTTCACACTTGGGAAATTCTTCCATACTTTTATTGATTCCATGCTGCTTCCTGTCATCAAAACACATTTTTAGCAATAATATACTATCTCTTTGTAATACTATGTGATTGTAAATCATGAAATACAACCTAATAAGAATCAAATTGTAAGTTACCCAAAGGTCAATGGTGCAGTAGTTAGAACTCTGGTTCTAGAGTCAAGAAGACCTGAGTTCAAATATGGCCTCACAAATCAGCTGTGTGACCCAGAGCAAGTCACTTAACCCTATTTGTCTCAGTTTTTTCATCTGTCAAATGAGCTGGAGAAGGAAATGGCAAACCACTCCACTATCTTTGCCAAGAAAACCCCAAATGGGGTCACAAAGAGTGAAATATGACTGAAAAGACTGAACAAGAGGTCAATGGAAAGATGTGTTCTGGGTATAAGCCACATATTACTTGCATTCAGGAAATGACACTAAAGAATCATAAAGGACAAATAAAACATGGATAGGTTGGAATCTGCACAAAAGAAGGTATTGTCCACACTGACAAAATCAATCAAAATCTTTGTCAATTTCCTCTTATTAGATACCATACATAATTCCAGCCTGTTGATATTTTTTTGGATCTTGACTCTATCAACCAACCAATATGTTAACTATCTGAGCTTTATACCATTTGTAAATTTGACAGGTATGTTCTCCCTTTATCTAGAATTCCATTCTTCAATGGATGCATGATTTTATTCACGTGGGAACTCCCTCCAATTGTGTAGACCACAACACATCCACATATCTTGTATGTGATTTTTGTCTGTCTTTTGCTCATATTTAAAAAATTAAAGTCATAAAAAATTGCCTGTAATGAGTCATCCTCATGATCTTTAGTTCATTGACTATCCATCTACTATCTTACTACATAAGTAGCCTACCTAATTCTCTTGCTTATTCATTTCATTCATGATAACTTTTATGCCACTTCTTGTGCATAAGTGATCATTAATGATTCTATACGACCTACTTATATACCATTGTGAGTCTCTTCTTTGCCCTCTGAGTCACCTGAAATTTTTTCAACCACCAATTATGATGTTTCATGATCCTCAAATAACAGAAGATTATTGGTGTTTAAAACACAAATGAGTTTTTGACATCATGGACCAGCCTAGTATTGATAAAAGAATTATACAATTTCCAATGCAATTTATCAGACCCATATTCACAGTCATACAATTGACTGAAAGCTGTTGAGAACACAAGATCCTATCAAGTTTATTGTCTGCTATATTTTTTAAGTATTCAACTTGATAGCTTTAAAGTGCTTTCTCTAAGAAAGTGACTCTAAGGACAGATGATGAGACAGACTCCTTCCTCTTTGCAGGAAGGTGAATGACTATGAGTGTAGAATATTGTATATGCACTGGCAGACATAGTCATTATATCAAATAGTTTGAATAAACTGGTTTTCCTTGTTACAAGGGAGCTTTCAATGCTGATCAGGGTGATGTGCTAGAGTTATATCTGGAAATGCCTGATGTAAAAACAAATGGTATCAATAAAACATTTTAGAAAGAAAAATAAAGTCATATATATGTATATATCAAGATTATATAAGACTTCTTTATAGCATGACAATAATAGATGAGGATGACAAGGGAGCCTTACATATATTGTTTCATTTAGTCCTCACAACAATCCAGTGAGGTAGGTCCTACAAATGGTATTATCTCTATTTTATAGATGAAGAAACTGGAGCTCAGAAATATAACTTACCCATGATCATGTACTACTAGTTGTTTGGAAGGATATCACTGAGTGATCCATTAGCTCAGTGCTGCTAACTAATATTGCCAAGGTCATGAATTTAATTCAATATGGTTTACAAAATATAATACCTTTTATTTTTGTGCTATACTCATGAAATGATATAGACTTATAGATTGGATGATAGCACAATTAGGTTAATTCTTAACTGTTTGAATAGATGAGCTAAAAGAGTAGTCATTTATGATTCAATGACACTTTGGCAGGAGATTTCTGGGGAAGTACCCTGAAAATCTTTGCTTACAGATGCTACTTATGTTATTTAAATGTCACTTAAAATATTTTTCAATGACCTGAATGAAGACATAAATCTCATATCATATGTATCAAATTTGCATGTGACATAAAACTCAGAAAGAGGACCAAAATACAAAAGACAAAAACTTTTCTTAATGACATGAGAAAATATAGGGCTAACTCAAGATAAAAATTAATATGGATAAATATAAAATATATTGTTCCTATTCAAAAAATAAACTTTTTAAGTACAAGATAGGAAAGGTGTGGTTATACAGCAGTTTATCTGAACAAGCTGTGAAGGTTTTAGTTGATTGCCAGTTGGGTATGAGTTAGCATGATAGAGCATCTGAGAAAGCCCATGCAATGTTAGGCTGCCTGAAAAGAAGTGTAGCTGCCAGGAATAAAGAGATGATTGTCTTACTCTGCCACAGTTAGACCAATACCTAGGGAGCATCCTATTTAATTTTGGGCATCATACTTTAGGAAAAACATTGATTAGTAAGTTGGAATGTATTGAGGTGTGTGACCAAGAAGGTGAAGAGCACTGAATTTATGACAAAATGTCATCGAAGGAAGTAGGAATTTTAGCCTAGAAGAGAAAAGACTTAAGGGGAGACATTAGCTGGGTTCAGGTATTTGCAAGACTGTCATATGCATGGAAGGTGGATTGAACTTGTTCTACTTGGCCCCAGGGGGCAGATCTGGAAACAATTGGTAGAAATATCACAGAAGCGAATTTCAGCTCAAAAGAAGAAGCTTCCAAAACCCTGAGAGTTGCCCAAGAGTAGAATGGCCTGCCTTGGGATGTTGGTGGGTTCTCTTTCATTGTAGATCTTCAAGGAAAGACTGTGATAACCACTGGTCAGGTATGTGATAGAAAGACTTCTTCAGGTATTGCTTGTATTAGCTGGTCCCTGAGGTAACTTCCAACTATGAAATGATAGGATTCTGGGACCCAGGTCTACCTATCTAATGTCCCACATCAGAGGTAGAAGGGGCCTTAAAAATCATCTAGTCCAACATTCTCATTTTACAAATAAAAAAACTGAGGCCCAGAGATGTTAGATGACTTGACTGAGGTCACTAAGCTAGTAAGGGCAGAGTCAAGATTCAAACTGGATACTATTACTCTTGGCCCTGCCTACTCACTGTGGCCTCATCCCTTTCCATTGCTGTAAGAATTTCTCAAACCAGACCAGTCCCAATATGGTACAGAAAAGGGAGTCAATGTGGGGGTCCATAAACTCACAGGCAGATTTCATGGAGTCTATGAAATTAGATGGGAAAATGCATCTTTACTTCAATATATCTGGTTTCCTTTGTAACCCAATGTATTTCATTTTTTGCCCTTAAAAGCACTATTCTAAAAAGGCTTCACTTGACAGCAAAGGGGTCTGTTACAGGAAAAAAAAGCTAAGAATTCCTGATGTAGTAGAAAGAGTGTCAGGTTTGGAATCAGAAAGTCTACGTCTAAATCCTACAGGCAATTCAGTTCTCCTTTTGGGAGATCAATTTCCTCATGTTAAAAAGAGAAGGTTGGATTGGATGCTCTTGGAAGGTCCCTTCTAGATTTAAAATCTTATGATCTGAAATGTTTATTCAGAAATGAGGTCATTCTCTATAGCAAATTCTGTGCCTGGCAATTTGGCTAAGACTTATGGGATGACGGCTGGCATGGCTCCTGGCTTTGTCCCATGGGGGCGGGAGCAGCTAGTTCAGACTCTCCCTGCAAAGCTCTAACTGTCCAGGGCATTTTTTTTTTCACTGTGCTCAAGAGCCTCCCTCCGGAGCCCTCTGGGCACGGCATCTTTGGAGTCTGCTTTTTCCTACAACTCCTAACCTTACTGATTCAGAGTCAGCCCTGACTCACATTATCAACCACAACAAGCCACTCAGGAAATTTTATATCATCCAGTGGTGCAATAAATGATTGAGCTATGGGGGAAAGAGGGAACGTGGAATGGTCACTATTCTGGTTTTAAGGATCCTCCAGCTCCAATATTCTATGTTTTAAAATTCAAAATCCTCTTTTAACTCAGAGGCCCCTTTAATGTTCTAGAGTTTAAAGATTCCAGTCCTATGACTTTAAAAGCAGAACTTCTTAATTTGGGCTCCATAAAATTAAAAAAAATAATAATTTGATCATTGTTATTTTTATATAATTGGTTTCATTTACAATCATATATATTTTATTTTAAAAACTTCACAATATTCTGAGGAGTCCATAGGCTTCACCAAATTGCCGAAGGGATCTATGACCCAAAAGAGGTTGAAGCCTTGTTTGAAAGTTGTTTGAATGAATGATCCAGTATCTATTAAGTGCCTGTTTCGTGCCAGGCACAGCTGCAAAGCAGTGAAGATATAAATTTAAAAAATGAGTCAGTCTCTGCCCTTAAGCATCTTCTGTTCTAATGGGGAGATGTGACACAAATAGGAGAGTAGTGGTCTTACTTTCGATCTGGGGAATGGAACTGCTGGGCAGTAGAATGGCAGGTCCTTTCCTATAACAATGGTGCTCCAGGAGCCAAGGCCCTGATTTAATTACAATTCCTAAATGAAGACTAAGATGTGGAAGGTTGAGGGCACATGGGGAGTGGCAGAAAGGGTGTGGAATACCAACTAGTGCTGGCGGCAAGATACCCACACTGGGTGTGTACTCCAATCATTCCACAGCCTCTGAGATAAGAAAGGCAAACACCATTCCCTCTATTTTAATATTAGAAAGTAGGTCCACAGAAAGGAAGTAACTTGGTGAAGACCTCACAATCCTTCGAATTCCCATTCCAGGGCTCCTTCCCTCATGTTTTCTTTGCATTCTCCCAGCAGGGATGATAGAAGGCAGGTCATATTTTATAAAACACTGCAGATTATAAAGTGCTTTCCATCCCTCATAACCCTGAGAGTTAGGGGGCACAAATAACATTGCTCCCATTTTATAGATTCAGAAGTTAGTGATTGGCCTGAAGTCTCCCAGCAAATTAGTGGCAAAATTAGAACCCAAATTTGACTACACACTTAAATGAGGTTTTCGTCATATCATAATACCTCTGATAGTGCTTCCTACCCTGAAGTAAAGAGAGGTCTATAGATAGGATCACAGGATTTTGAGCTGGAAGGGACATTAGAGGTTATCTAGCCCAACCTCCTTATTTGACATATGAGGAAATTAAGATCCATGGGGGTGAAATGACTTCTCCAAAGTCACTCAGGTCCACTGGGAAAATGCCCCACTCTAGGCAGAAACACAGTTAAGTGGTTGCCTTTTCCCTATGGTGCCTCACTGGGAGTGAGTCCTCAATAAATATTGAAGAGCTGCCTTCATGCCTCTTACTAAAACCCAGTGCATTAGCCAGCTTTCCAGCTAGCTCACTTTGAAAGCACTTTAAGTGGGAGCACAGATCTGTCTTGTGATTAACGATACTGAAGTTTTATATTGTCAAGGTGCATTAGAGTGGCTAAGTACTATATGTCAAAGGACTGGACAATACAAGCATCCTTTCCAGCAACCAGCTGGCTTGAGTAATACCTACCTCATCATACTGATGATTAGAGCAATCACTGAAGTTGGGAAATGGAGTAGGGTAGGATAAGGCAGATAATTCCTTATTGAGGAAGAGGAAATAGGGTCTGAGCTGGAAACCCAAGTGAGCATTGATCAGAGGTCTGGTGGAGGAGATATCAAGGTTTTGGGGGATTTTGGAAATCCAAGAGGCTAAGACAGAATTAGGAATCAAGTACAAGGAAAGAAAACAGGAAAAGAAAAGAAATGCAAAAGAATTTAGAAAAGAAATGCAAGCTGGAGAGTTAAGATTGGATCAAGAAACAAGATGGGGAGGCGGGGGGGGGGGAGGGGGGGCTGTGGGGAGCCACAAACTGACAGCTTGTCTAATACGTAGCAGGAGCGTCCCGAGAGGAGCTAAGTAATCCTTTCCTACTTCTCCTATCACTTTAAAAAGGTTTGAATTCCTCTTGTTCTGAATCGTCATGGCTGAAGCCTTTGTTTTGGTAGTGACCCAAGGGAATGGAATTGAACGAAGAGTTCACAACCTTGGGAGTGAGAACAATAACTCACGCTTGTTAAACAGTGCTTTAAGTTTTGCAGTGTTCTCCTCTCAAGGCAATTGACGGGCAGTATAAACTTGATCATCTCCATTCTACAGATGAGGAAAATGAAACTCAGAAAGGTCAATTTATTTGCCCATGGTCACACAGCTAATAGATATGAGAACCAAGGTTCCAGGGCAGGTCTTCTCCTGGTTCCAGGTATACCACATTGATCCTCCACGCCCATTTCATTTCTGTATACACTGATCATGAGAACACACCTTCTTTAGTTGAGCAAAAATCTTTCTTTTTGGAACTTTTTCTTATTGACATTAGTGATATTTCCTGGAGCAAAAGAACAATCCCTTCTGCATATAATGATCCCTGAGAGCAGCATTGGCGCAGTAGAAGGAGTTACACATGGGAGTGGGAATCAGAAAGCCCAAGTTCCAGTTCAGGTTGTGTTAGTTACTCGCTAGGTAGTCTTAGACAAGTCATTTTGCTTTTCTGAACCTCATAAAAGGAATCTGGTTGGAACAGATCATCTCTAAATTTGCTTTCAGCTCTAAATTCTATGATCCTATATTTGAAGTTATGGATCATACTTTCCCCTAAGTCTTTTCTTCTTCAGCCTAAACCTCCCCAGTTCCTTCCACTGATATTTATGTATCTTGGCTTCTAGTTCCTTCATTGTCCTAGCTGCTCAAATACAAAGTTGTAGGAGTTGGGCAGCATGATGTAATGTGGGCTTTGATGTCAGGGAGTCTGGATGGAGTATCGTAGTTCTTTCACTTACTACCCATGTGACCTTTGGACAAGATTTCTGGCACACCCCATCTTCCTATTTATTGTTTAGTTATTTTTAGTTGTGTCCAACTTTTGGTGACCCCATCTGGGGTTTTTGTTGGCAAAGATACTGAAGTGGTTTGCTATTTCCTTCTTCAGCTCATTTTACAGATGACGAAACTGAGCCAAACAGGATTAAGTGACTTTCCTAGGGTCACAGAGCTATGTCTGAGGCTAGATTTGAATTCATGTCCTCCTGACTCCAGACCTAGAATTCTATTCACTGTACCACCTGGCTGCCCATCTTCCCACAGATGACAGGTTCTTATCCTGGGGTCCATGAACTTGTTTTTAGAAAACCATTTTGATAACTGTACTTCAATATAATTGCTTTTCTGTGTGATCCTGTGTATTTTATCTTATGCATTTAAAAACATTATTCTGAGAAGGGGATCATAGGCTTCACCAAAGGGGTCCAAGTCAACAAAATGTTTAAGAACCCCTGCCCTACAAAGAGTTAGAAATTAAGAGGGTGCCCATCAGTTGGGGAATGGTTGAACAAGTTGTGGTATATGATGTAATGGAATATTGTTGTGCTATAAGAAATGATGAGGAGGCAGATTTCAGAAAAACCTGGAAAGACTTACATGAACTGATGCTGAGTGAGGTGAGCAGAACCAGGAGAACATTTTACACAGTAACAGCAACATTGTGCAATGACCAACTTTGATAGACTTAGCTCTTCTCAGAAATGCAATGATCTAAAGACAATTCCAAAGGATTCATAATAGAAAATGCTGTCACATCCAGAGGAAGTGGAATCTGAATGCAGATCAAAGCCTATTTTTTTTTCTTTCTTGTGGTTTTTCCCTTTTGTTCTGATTCTTCTTTCACAACACGACTAATGTAGAAATATATTCAGTATGATCAAACATGTACAGTCTGTATCAGATTAAATGTCATCTTGTGCAGAGTGAAGGGGAGAGGGGGAAATTTCACTTATAAAAGTGAATGTTGAAAACTACAAATTAATTAATCTTTAAAAAAAAAAACTCCTGTCATATATGTACAAGGACTTATACTATCATTCAAGAGTAGAACAGCTCCCTTCTCGACCCGAATGCAGAAAAAGCACACCCAGGGTTGGTAAAGGGTCAGGGAACATTCCTTTCTACCTCACTGAAGGTGTTATCTACTCTTAGGACCCAGACAGTTCACAAGGATCTTGGCTTTAGTTTCTTCAGCTATAAAATGAAGATGTTGAATTGCATAGCCCTTGAGGTCAGCTCTAAATCTACCATCCTCTAAAGTCAGTTCATCTCCCTAACTTCATACTTCTTAAATGAGTAGCTCTTTTTTTCTTCTCCCTATTCTGTCCTTTCCTTCTGAGCTCTACTCTGATTTAAACCAAATCACAGGGGATGATTCCATAAATTCATACTCACTAGGACATATATAGTACTGTTAACATTTTTCATACCATTGCTCCCTTCCAGGGAGTTCTGATTTTTAAGAGAAAACCAAAGCTTTACATAGCAGAACTATGTCTGAATTGGGGAGATGTACACTGGTCAGGCTGTCAGTAACTCACTATTTGACTTTGGACCCCTTGTCTTCTTTGTACTTGTTTTCTCATTCATAAAAACAGGGAGTTAGACAATCTGTAAGTAAGACTTCATCCAGCTTAAAGATTCCGACTTCATCTGTTGTTTTTTTTAAACCATAATTTTCACTAAATAAAATAATAAGAAAAAAGATAAGGCAATAATATGGAGAATTTCCTATGTTTGAACCCTATAGATCTGCCATCTTCCAAATAAAACCTCAGTCAAAGTTGATATCTAAGAATGAGTACAGACCAGTACAGATCACTGGAGTTCATGTTCAAACAGGGTGAGAAATCCATACTAGCTTTCTTCTCCCTTTGACTTTTTAGAATTGTTGTTCCATGCCATCCCTTCTCACAAAGACCCTAAAATTTAGGGTCTTAATTTAAAGGATTTATTCTGTGAAGTTTGGATTCAGTCAAAGGCCCGCACTTGAGGACCTAGAGGGCCACATGTGACCTCGAGGCCACAGGTTTCTCACCCCTGTGGCCTAAATCATAGGTGACAGTGAGGAAATACACCTTAGAACCTCCCATATATCCAGATAAGATATTAGAGCCAGACTGAACCACCCCATCCTTCCAACTCTCTACCTTTTTCTCTCCCACAGGAGGGAAATCTCCCTGGCTAGGGAAAGGAGACCTTAAATAATTGATATGTTTTGCTTTTATCGACATGTAAGAATGACAGGAAATCTATGTAGCTGGTCCTGATGGAGTGAAGCAGTCTGCCAACACTCCCTAACAAGAAAGAGACCAAAGGCAGGCCCCGGGGGTGGCTAGGATGTCATTCACCTATACTAGTGGAATGAGTGACATGAAATTAAAATCTCCTGTCAAGAATTTGACCAGCTTTCATCCCTGCAACAGATGTGGAACGAATGAGTACATTAGGCTAAAATGCTGTCCCGTAACCAACATTTCCAGGGTACTTTTAAGGCTTAAAGAGTATTTTCCTTACAACTGTGCACGGTTGTCTTCCTCTTACATAGAGATAACAGAGACTGAGAGGTCAAGTGACCTCTTAATGAGGGGTCACCATTTTTAAATGTCACACTAAGTCAAGTCATTTCAAACCAAGTGTTCTTTTTTTTTAACTTCCCCTCTACATTTCTAAGACAAAAATGTTAAGAGAAAGCAGAGGAATAAAATATTTATAATAACTATCAATAATTTATATTCATACAACTCCTTATACTTGCAAAGTGCTTTTCTCATTTGATGGTCACAGTAACCCTATAGGTAGTCCTATCCCCATTTTTGAGATAAGAAGCCTGAGATTCAAGCACAAAGTGACTTGCCTGATCATGCAACTAGAAAGTGGTAATGTGAGGAGCCAAATTCAGGTCATAGTATCATAGAATAGCAGAGCCGGAGGGAAGGCATTTCCTCACTGTACAGATGAGGAAACTGAGGCTCTGAGATGGGAAATAACCCAACCAAAAGTACACGGTTAATAAGTGACAGCACTTGAGACCAGAGCCTAGGTCTCTTGGTTTCCAAACTAGGGTTCCTTCCACTAAACAAATACTACCTCCTTGATGGAAAAAGACTGAGTGCAAGAGTCAAGGGACATGGGTTTTAGTCCTGACTCTTTTCCTAATTACCAATGTGACCTGGGGAAATCATTTTCCATCTCATGGCCTCAATTTCTTTATCTTTAAAATTAAAATACAAGAATTGAACTGAAGCAATGGTTCTCAAAATATGGTCTGTGGAACTCCTGGGGGTCCTAAAAACCCTTTCAAGGAGTTGATGAAGCTGACACTATTTTTCTAATAGTAAAAAGAGGCTTTAATTTCTAATATAGTACATATTAATAGCTATAACCCACATAAACAAAAGCTCTTTGAGGGAGGGGTCCTTGACAATCTGTAGGAGTTTAAAGGGGTCCTGAGATCAAAAGTTTGATAACCACTGGATTAGAGGATCTCCAATTTGCCTTCCAGGTCTGATTTTTTCTACATTACTTTGCTTCTCATCAGGTTCAGATTCTTTCCACCATTCAGAATTTTTTGAGATACCCAGATTGATACACAATACCCCTTGGACCAACATTAAGTAAAGACCAAGGCAGAAAAACCCCCAAAACATTAGTATCTTACTAAGTTCCTTCCACAGGTAAAAATGCAAATATTTCTACTTATTACAACATTTGTATTGAAAAATTACTTTGTCTATTGTGTTCATGTATATGACCAAACTGACTGAGAAAATACCACTAGATTCTGAAGTCCTTGTATAATTAAATTATTTGAGAGCTGTTTATTTGCTTTTTAGGGAAAAATTATCCATACCATAGGTGTTTTCCCCCTTTATATTAACTTAGTAGAATAAATGACAATAGAATGCCAGCAATAGATAGAATCTTAGGATCATAGAACATAGTACGTCAGACCAGGAAGGGGTCTCAGAAGTCATCTAGTTCACCCATTTCATTTTACAGGAGGAAGCTGGGAGGCAAAGGTAATAAGGTATACTCAGGGTCCCACAGTAAGTAGTAGAATTTGAATATGAACTGAGCTCAGGGTTCATCCTACAACAACAGGAGGCTATTGTTTCAATGGAAAAAGATCATGTTATTCAGTTGTGTCCTACTCTATGATCCTTTTATGGGGTTTTCTTCATGAAAATACAGAAGTGGTTTGCCCCTGCTATCTGCAGTTCATTTTACAGATGAGGAAACTGAGGCAAAGAGGTTTAAGCGACTTGCCCAGGGCCACGCAACTAGTATCTGAAGCCAGATTTGGATGCAGGTCTTTCTGACTCTAGGCACAGCACTCTATCTATTGAGGCACCTGGTTGTCTAGTAAAAGTGCCTTATTTCACTTTGTGTCCCATTCTGTAGCTAGCTCAGGGACATACACACAGGAGGGCCTTCATAAAGATTTGTTCTTCACATCTCGTTCCCTTCCAACTCCAGGATTCTATTATTTGTGAATATTGTCTTATGCCTACACTTCAGTGACCTTTGTATCTACACATGTTTCTTACTCGAAATAGAGTACTAGTTTCCTCATGACACTCGTTGTGCTGTTCCATCAAATCCGGCAAAACTCAGTGGCCTTTCTTTCAATTGGGCTTATACCTTTGAATTCTTTTTTTTTCTGACAGACTAATAAGGTACTACATTTTTAAAGCCTTACAATAATTGGGAGAGATGATATCAAATGACCAGTATGACAGGCAATCTTTTCTTATTTCATAGCCCCATGATGAAGAAAAGACCCCCTTTAACAATCAGATAATTCCAGGAACAAATTATGCTTCACATGATAACCCTCCTGGGAACCAATTATTTTTTCTTCCAGTAGAGTTCTTTGAAACACGAAGCATTAGACAACAAACTCTGAGACATGTATTTCCTTTGTAAAGTTTCCCCCTTTAATAAAAATAAACAAATCTCTCTGTTTATAAGGTGTGTCTATTAAAGAAACCAGTTTGAATTACAGAGCCATAGGATTCCAGGTGTCCCAAAAGTCTTAGGGCAGTTTTAAGTCAGCTTAAACTAGTTTAAAACTGAGCTGAGATTTTGGGGACACTGAGTTAAAGTGAGAAGAGACATTAGAAGTCCTCTGGTCCCCTCATTTTATTAGTTGGAAAACCAAGGCCCAGAGATAGGAAGTGAGTTTCCCAGCACATTACAACAAATTTGTGAAGGGACCAGGAATGGCAGAGAGGACTCTTGGCTCCTAAGGTACTGTTCTTTCTTCTACACTATAGTGTTACCCAAAGTACACCCCATCACCCTCTCCAGTCCCCCTGCTTGAACAGGACAGAGAAACAAGGAGCTGCTAGACAGGTTATATGATGCTGCCCACACTTGATATCCATTTCCTTATTCATATCAGATGCAGGCTAAATATTGTCCAGGACTCCTGAAATATCCCTCTCAACATAGTGCTTATTAGCAAGAGCCCAGAGCTACCAAAGCCCTGAGCCAAGTCTCCTGCAAAAAAAGGCAAGAGAGTTTTCCCCTTTGCTAGGTCAGTTCGATGAGAGATAGAGTCAAAAAGGGCCTGTCTGAACAATTTCTCATTCTTAATACAATGATATTGATCAGTTCCTAGAGTGAGAGCAGGCTGGCTCTCTGCAGTGCCCATGAGACTGCTGTGGTTGGTTGGTTTTTTGTAGTTGTTCTGGGGCTTAACATAAGCAACCTGTCTCTGTCACTCTGTCTCTTACAGCTGTACTAAGTGTATCTACTGTACGTTCTAAAAGAAGGATGCTGGCAGGCAAACCCTCTATTAAAGTGTTCCTGAGGTGAGCATGGCTCCTGAGGAACTGCCTGCCTCCCTGCTTGAATGATTGGGGGGTGTTTGGACTTAAAAAGAGAAGACAGAGAGGAGATGATAGCTGTCTTTGAGCATTTGAAGAGACATCCCAGGGTACAAGAATTTAATTTATTCTTGTCCTCAGAAGACAGAATTAGGACCAAAGCAGAAATGTTATAGGAGACAGACTCCAGCTCAAAATAAAGACTTTTTCTAACAATCAAGATGTCTAAAAATGGACAGAGATGCTTTGAGAGGTAATGAACTTCTCACCCCTGGAGGTATATAATCAGAGGCTGGATGACCACTTGTCCTCTAATGGATCTTTCAGTGCCTTCCAGTCCCTTTTAGGGGTTTCTATGATATTGCACCAGTGATTTTCTTTTTCTCATAGTGAGACAAGGTGGAAAGTGGAAGGGACACTGAACTTCCAGTCAGAAGACCTGGATTCCCGTCTTGGCTCCCACAGAATCTAGTCGTCTGATCATAAGTGAGGAACACCTTTCTGAGTTTCCTCATGTGTAAAAATGGGGTAATACTTATACTAAGGGTCAACATGATATATTAGCTAGAGGAATTAGCCTGACTTTAGGACCCACCTATGACACATACTGGCTGAGACACTGGGCCATTCACTTAAACTTCTCAGGGCCCCAGGCAAATCTCTAAGATTAAATCCGGGATTTTTTTTCTGTGTCATGAATCCCTCTGATAGTCTGGTGGAATCTATGGATCTTTTCTCAGGAAAAAAAAATGTTTTTAAGCATGAAAAAAAAAGAGAAGATTACAAAGGCAATCAATTATATTGAAACAAAGAAGTATTATTTTCTCACCAAGTTCATGGACCCCATGAAAACTGCTCACCCCCTAGGAGTTTGTGGACCCCAGATAAAAAGTTCCTTCACTATATAATGCAGAAAAGGAACCAATATGCATTAATAGAGGGCATTTCATTACTGGAAGCTCTCTGTATTGATGAAATCATGGGTCTAGTAAAAAAAAAAAGTACTTAAAATCGAGGAAATGGTCTATAAATCTATAAAGTTTCCTAATAAGAGTTTATGCTCTATTTCAGATAATATATAAAGCATATAGCCCATTTCTTACCTGTAAAGATAAACTAGATAGTTGAGGTTATTATCTGGAATAAGTCAGGCAACAAGAAACACAAACTATAAACCCACCCCAAGGTTGCCTCCTTTACCTGAGCATTTTGGACAGAAAGGGAGAGTGGGGGTGGGAGGGAGGATGGGGCACGACTGGAATGACTCTAATACTGCCCTCAGTTCTCTACTTCCCTTTGAATGTGTAGACAGTCTCAAAATAGAGTAGCCACTCAGCTAGCAGTGGGGGAGAGGTTTAAATCAAAGCTTCGTTCGATGACAGTCTGGAGGCTCTGAGGAGTCACCATCCCAAATATGAAAGCGGTGTTTGCTCAGGAGGTCGCTCCCAGCCTCCTGGATGAAACAACCCCCTTCTGACCCCGATCAGACCCACCAAGAACCCAGCCCGTCTGCCTCAGTGAACAGGTTCCGACAGCTTCTTCCGACTTGAAGTTGACAGCACCCAGGCCAGAACTGTGCCCTGACAAACTGTAACCCCTCCCCACCCCCAAAAAAACCTTTGCAAGATCCATGCTACCCCTGTGCCCGTGTGCTTTCTGGGACACCTTGGATCCCCTTCAGTTCACTTCCCAGACCCCCGAGCCAGCCTGGGTGTTCGACTTTGCAACCTGAGCCCAGGGAGGCCTGGGGGCCACGGGGTAAATATAAACCTGGCACTCACCCACAGGGAGTCCTTCATAGTCTGACATCATGTGAAAAGTTGTCTCGGGCAGGACCCGGCTGGAGAGGGAAGAAATCACAGGAAAAATCCGGCTGCAGGCAACTTCTCCAGTGAGGAAAGCGCCGGGGAAAGGCTGAATATTTCCAGCTGCCCTGGCCACAAATATCCCCGCCCAGGGAGTTCAAGCAACAATTCCCATCTGCCTTCTCATTATGGGATGGAAAGATAAGAATGTGCTTTTGTGCCAAAAGAGCAGGCTATTGGTGGATAAGCTGGTTGTCCTCCCTCCCCTTCTCTGTTTCCTCTTTAATGTCACAGGGGCGCATTACTCAGAGAGAAGGGCCACCCCTTAGAATGGAAAAAGACTCTAAAGGAGCACCCATGTCCTTTAAAGGAGAGAGGAGACTGCGAGGGGAAGGGGGCACAGAGATCCAAGTTCCCTCACCAATCTGAAGTGCTCAGGAGATCCAGGCCCTCTCTGCTGAGATCACACAGGTACTCCTAACACGAACAATACCAATAACTCACATGTGCAGAATGCTAAAAGTTGGCCCGGGGCTTTTGTGTTTTATGAGAGTCCTGGGAGACACTGGAAAGAAACACTTTCATTCCTAGATCACAGGATTTAGAGTTCACACAGGGACTTGAGAGATCATCTTAGATTAACCCCTACCTTAGATTAGGAAACAGAGGGACAAAAGAGAAGTGGAATTCTCAGGGTTATATCATTCATTTTTTGTCCTTCCTTCTCGAAGAGGACGGTGACATGAGGAAGATGATGCCATGACTTGCAAGTGAATTGGATTTAAGTGAGATGGAGGGCTGCGCAAAGCCACCAGCCTCCCTCTCTCCTCCAGAGACTTCTGGGTTCGGTGGCCAGGTACAGATCAGGGACTGGAGATGACCCAGCCTCTCCCCACCCCACCAAATTGTTTTCATAGGACCTCAGAATCGTGATGCAATATGTAGAGCACTGGTCTTAGAGCCAGGAGGACCTGAGTTCAAACTTGATCTCAGATACTTACTAGCTGTGTGACCCTGGGCAAGTCACTTAACCCTCTTTGCCTCAGTTTCCTCATCTGTAAAAGGAGCTGGAGAAGGAAATAGCAAATCATTCCAGTGTCTTTGCCAAAAAAACTCCAAATGAGGTCACAAACAATTAGACACGACAACAGAATCTTGGGCTGGGGCAAGAGCCTAGAAGTCATGTTGCCTAACTCAGCCTCCACAAGGAATCCCCTCTACACTGTCTCCAAAAAGTGTTTCTCCAGCCACTGCTTTAGGACCACCAAAGAAGAACCCCATCAGTGAGGTTCAAATGAAATAATGAATATAAAAAGCACTTTGCAAACCCTAAAGTTCTATAAAAAATCTGTCATTTATTATTATTAGTCTATAGTCACCAGACCTCTTGGTGATGACTTCATTCCCTGACTTCAACTGTACTCTTACCGAATTCAGGCAATGTTTATAGAGTGATACAAGGATGTGTTGATAAATCTTTAACAGCTAGGCTCTCTGGGGGAGAGGGGAAGGAGGTACATGAGCACACTAAAGTTTTCTTACAGCTAGACAAGGGATGGGGAGCCTGCAAACTCGAGGCCACACGTGGCCCTCTAGGTCCTCAAGTGTGGCCCTTTGACTGAATTGGCCCAAATCCTTGGGCTAGATAATCGACAAAACAGCAAAGGAAGTCTTACTGATTTCTAAGGTATCAATGCTCATACTGAAAATTTTAACAAGTGACTCTGCAAGCTGTTTAGAAGTGCCTCTCACACACTTGCAGATCCCAATAAAATATGCTACTGAAGGACAATTCTGCCTGGGGGAAATTTACCTTAAAATATGGAGTGAGTCAAAAGCACTTCTTGATCTTGATTTCTTAGGATCAGAGATTTAGAGCTAGAAGGGACCTCAGGGGTTATCTAGTTCCCATTTTACAGATGAGGAAAATGACGTACATTCAGGTGTGCTAAGTGCCTTGTCCCAGTTTCAGAAGTGAGATTTCAACCCGGGCTCTCAGATCCTAGGACCAATGTTCCTTCCATCATAGCAATGTCTTTATTTGGAAAGGGAACTACCTCTTCTTATGGATGGTGTGGTCATGTCCCTTGGTGCCTTCCAGAGAATGGGTTTCACTAATGCTAACCAAACTAACTAGCTCAGAAATTTTGTGAGATGGACTTTGTGGAAGAAACTGACTTTTTGTCCTTTTTCTTTTACAAATAACTAGATCAGATGGTGATCCTGAAGTGGATGGGGTCTGAGTGGGCATGGGGAGGCATGAAATTGCCAGGAGCTCTTTGTTAGTGACTAGCCATTGGTCCTATTTCTAATCTCTGGGGCCAGTCAGAAACAAAGACTAACCCCTCTTCTACATGTCAGTCATTCAAGTCCTTGAAGACTGCTTCCATGTCTCCCCTAAGTCTTATTCAGGCTAAAAATCCTGTTCAGTTTTTCTTCACATAATATTCCTTCCAATGCTCTTAGTATTTTGGTTGACTTTCTTTTGGGTGTGGTCTAGCTTGTCCATGTTCTCTGTAAGATGTATCTCATAGAGTTGAACATAGGACTCCAGGTCCAGTCTAGTCAGGACAGATTAGAGGAAATCTCTTATATCCCTTATTCTGGACACTTTTAATGCAGCCCAAGTTTTCATACATAATTACTTACGTAATTACTTTTCTGGCTGCCACTATTGACTTTGTTGATCTGATAGTCTGCTACACATCCCCCAACTTTCATGGAAATTATTGTCTAGTTTTTGTAAAGGTAGTGTTTTTGAATCTAAGTAGAAGTGTATATTTATTCCTATTAAACTTCATTTTATTAAATGTGACTCACTGTTCTAACATGATCTTTTTGAAATCTGATTTTGTCATATACAGCTAGGTTGAACAATGGATGAGCATTGTATCTCTGTCTGCCTCAATTTCCTCATCTGTAAAAATGTGGATAATTCTAGCATCTCCTCTCAGGGTTGTTGTGAAAGTAAAATGAAATAATATTTGTAGAGTGCTTTAAAGAGTTGTATGACATTTTTGATGATTTTCCTAACTTCATGTCAGTTACAAACTTGAGGAATGTATCTTGTATACCTTTAACCAAGTCACTGACAAAAAGTTTGAAGCTCCAGGGAGATAGATCCTTGGGCCATTCTACTAGATGATAGTAACCCATCAATGACTGATCTCAGCTCTTTAGCATAATGCCTGGCATACAGTAAGTGTTTAAGAAATATTGGTTGACTATCTTGTTAACTACTATTCCTGTCCAATCCTTTAAACATTTCTAAATCTGATTAACTCTACTATGATCTCGGGCAAATCTCTCTGTCATATCCTCAAGAATAGTATGAGAAATTTGTCAAATGCTCCTGAAATCTAATTACAGGCATACCTTGGAGATACTGCAGGTTGGGTTCCAGACCACCACAATAAAGCAAATATCTCAAGAAAGTGAGCCAATTGTTGGTTTCCTAGTGCAAATAAAAGTTATATTTACCCTATTCTGTAGTCTAATATTATGTCTAAATATTATGTCTAAAATTAAATTAAATAAATATTATGTCTAAAAAACCAATGTGTATATCTTGATTAAAAAATACTTTATTGTTTAAAAAAATGCTAACCATCACCTGAACCTTTAGCAAGTTATAATCATTTTGCTGGTGGAAAGCCTTGCCTCAGTGAGGCTGGTGATTGATCAGGGTGGTGGTTGCTGAAGGTTGGAGGAAATTTGTTAAAATGAGACAATAATGAAGTTTGGTGCATAGATTGACTCTTCCTTTCCTGAAGGATTTCTCAGTAGTATGTGATGTTATTTGATAGCAGTTTCCTGACCTCTTTCAAAATTTTAGTCAATCCTCTCAAAAGCACTGCCACTGCTTTATCAAATACGTTTATGTAATATTCTTCAATAGTATTGTGTCTTAGGGAATAGGGAGGCCTGAAGAAAGGGAGAGAGACGAGGGGAATGGCTGGAGCATTAAGAACACACACGATATTTATTAATTTTGCTTTCTTATATGGGCTTAGTTTGAGGTGCCCCCCGTAAATTAAAATAGTAATATTAAAAATCACTAATCACAGATCACAAGAGGTATACTAATAATGAAAAAGTTTGAAATATCACAAAAATCACCAAAATGCGACACAGAGTCACAATGGGAGCATATGCTGTTGGAAAAACAGTGTCAATAATGCAGGACTGCTACAAACCTTCAATTTGTAAAAACAAAAAACAACAATGTCTGTGAAGCTCATTAAAGCCAAGTACAATAAAACAAGGTATGCCTATATATCACCTAAAACACTCCCTTGAAGAAAAGGAAATGTGGTCCGTCTAGTATGGCCTGTTTTTGATGTAGTCACATTGGTTTCTAGTGATAACTGCTTTATTTTCTAAATGCTCATAAAGCAATCCTGTATTAAAATGTTCTAGACTTTTGCAAGGAATAGGAGTTAAGATCATTAGTTCCTAGCCTGCAAAATCCCACCTCTTCCTTTTGTTTATTTGTTTTTAAAATATTGACACTTGTCTTGTTTTAGGCCCATTGGCCATGATCTTTTAGCTTTCAATAACATTGGCTTATTCATTGCAGCTGGCCAGTTCTTTCAGTATTTAAGGATTTAACTCATCCAGGCCAGGTGGTTTGAGCTCATTAAAGGTCAGTAAATGCTCTCTTCCTAGTTATTATATATGACTTGACATTAACAAGCACTGATATTAGCCCCAAATTTTATGAAAGTGATTTTATCTCCTAGAACTCCTTGTAGGAATCAATCCATTACCGATTCAACCCTATAAGGTTCCTAAAATAATGGTCATAATATTCAATATAGAAGAAGAGTGAGTCAAAGATATAATTTGTAATTGTAAGCCATACATAACTTTCAGTGGGCAGCATCTAAAATAAAAACTTTGGATTTGATTCTGTTTTGAATAATCATTGAATAACCCAACATGACTAATATGGAAATATGTTTTACATGATTGCACATATATAACCTATATCAAATTGCTTAGGGAGGGGGAAGGGAAGAGAGGGAAGGAGAAAAATTTGGAACTCAAGATGTTATTAAAAATGAATGTGAAAAATTGTCTTTACATGTAATTGGAAAAATAAAATACTATTAAAATAAAAAATAATAACTGAATAAAAGATATAACTGGAAAAATTAATTAATTAGAATACTTGAAGTAATTTTGATTTACTTGACCAACAAAGATAAGAAGAAATAGTTGGTCAAAAAAGCTTCCTTGGACCAATTTTCCTCTTTCAGAGGTCTTTTGTTGGCAGAGATGGAGAATGGATCAACTTATATGGGATTCATAATATCGCAGAATATCAAAATCATCCCAGCTCATCAAGTCCAACACACACTTGGACAGTATTCTTTTTTTCGATATTTCTGACAAGTGTTCCTGCTACCTCTGCTTGAAAGGGGGAAGAGGAAAGAGAGGAAACTAAGCGTTTATGTAGTACTCACTATGTGCCAGGTACTGTGCTAGGTACTTTTTATAATACTCTCTCATTTGATTCTCACAAAAATCCTAGGATGCAGCTGCTATAGTCATCCTTCTTTTATAGCTGAGGAAAATGAGGTAGTGACTTACCCAGAACCACACAAATAATAAGTGCCTGAAGCAGGATTTGACCCCAGACCTTGATCCCAAAGTCAGTGCTCTACCCACATGCCACCAGCTGCTTAAAGACCTCTCATCATGGAATACTCATCTACCAAGGTTAATCATTCTACTTTTAAAGATCTTTAATCACTAGGAATTTTTTCTTGTACAGGACTGAAACCTGGCTTCCTATAGCATCCTCCATATGACTAATTATGCCCTCTGAAGCTAAACAGAGCAAATCAGTCCTCTGATTCTGTCCTCTGATGCCCTCTTCTATATGACAGTCCTTCTGTCTAGACCAGGGGTGGGGAACCTGTGGCCTCCAGGCCACATGTGGCCTTCTAAGTCCTCAAATGTGGCCTTTTGACAGAGTCCAGAACAAATCCTTTTATGCAGGGAATTTGTTCAGTGAAGCTTGGATTCAGTCAAAGGGCTGCACTTGAGGACCTAGAGGGCCACATGTGACCTCAAGGCCACAAGTTTCTCACCCTTGGTATATGCTATAATATATTCTTCCCAAGTCTTCTCTCCTCCAATCTAACCTTCTTAAATGTCAATGACATTGTGATCTCAGTTTTTATCTGGTCCCTGTACCCCACCCCATCAGTTTACATGACCAACACTAACTGTTCCACTAACTCCTGCCTATCTTTCCCCTTCTTCTTCACCCCATCAGTGATTATTTCTTTGTAAGTTGACTCTTCTATTTTTCTGCATCCAAGAGACCTTCAGAAATTCTACTTCTTCAATCAACAAGTCCTTCTTGCTTTGATAATAAAACAAAAAGAGATTCAATAGAACTTTTTAAAAATTTTCTTTAAAAATACAGGCTTTGTTAGCATTTAAAAAAAACTCTTTACTTGCTTTATTGATACCAATTTATGATTTAATAGAAATGCCATTTAAAAGTCTATTTTAAGCACAAAAATCTTTAGATAATTCATGTAATTTGTTGTCTTCTACAGATTAGAACAATGAACTATTGAATTATATTCAGAAGTATAGACTATATTTCTCCTGGTTTCTCCCATCTGTTTTAATTCTTCTATGCAACATGAGAAATGTGAAAATGTGTTTAATAAGATTGTATGTGTAGAGGTCATGTAAGATTACATGCCATCTCAGGGAGGGAAGGGGAAGGAGAGAGGGAAGAAGGAGAGGGAGAAAATATAAGACTTATGGAAGTGATTGTTGAAAACTGAAAACAAGTAAATTAATTAAATTTAAAAAAAATAAGTATAGACTCTAGACCTTTAGGTTCCGAGAACAAGTAATCATGAGAACAAACAGAGAGTTACATTTCTGAAAGACAGAATTAAGTGATAGAAATTACAGAAATGTCATGCTTCGGGTTCTTAATTTCACCATGACTCTTTCAACCCTAAAGAAGAAAGAACTTTTTCTGGAGATTTCGCTGGATCCTGGCTCTGTTATCCCTTCCTGCAGGGTTCCTGACCTCAGACTCCAGGATACAGGAATTACTCACATGTCTACAGCACTTTATAGTTCATTCATTCATTAAATTCTTTGTTATTTACTAGGCATCCACCACTGTCAGGACCAGTATCCTCCCAGTCACCCAGGCTCATAACTTTGAAATCATCTTCTATTCTTTCCCGTCCCTCACTTCACACATCTAATCTAATTGCCAAGTCCTAGGGGATGCTCGTTCCATAACGTATCACATCCAGCCTCCCTCTTCCATTCCCACAGCAACCACCCTTACTCTGGCAGGCATCTTTTCTCACCTAGCCTATTGTTAAAGTCTCCTACCTCATCTTTCTGCCTTTAGTCTCTGCCCCACCCCCTTAATTCATCTTTCAGCTGCTCCAGCAATCTTCCTAAGTAATCCTCTTAATGCATAACTTTGATCACGACACTCCTCTCCAGCAAAAAAAAAGTCATTAGCAACTCTCTGTTGCAATTAAATTTAATCGGTGGGAAGAACACTGGATTTAATCATTCAATAAGTCAGCATGTCAAGAAGCATTTATTAAACACCCTCTATATGCCAGGCAGTTTTGCTGGCTCTAAGGATGCAGAGAAAAATGAAACAGTCTCTGCCTTCAAAGAATTCACCTTCTTGGTGAAATTGGAGAAAGTGATTAGTAATCCAGTTCGGCTAGAATAGATAGTGCATGTCACAGGACAATATGAAAGGACTGAGAAGCTGTAGGATTATAGGACAATAATTTTAGAACTGGAAGAGTCCTGGGGGCACCTGGAAGGTGCAGTGGATAGAATACCAGGCCTGGAGTCAGGCGGCTCAAATCTGGCCTCAGACACTTACTACCTGTGTGACCCTGGGCAAGTCACTTGATCCTGTTCGCCTCAGTTTCCTCATCTGTAAAATGAGCTGGAGAAGGAAATGGCAATCCACCCCAGTATTTTTGCCAAGAAAACCCCAAATGGATCATGAAGAGTCAAACAGATGAAGAAACTGAGTCCCAAAGAAGTTTAGTGACACAAATAATAGCCTGGAGCCAGTTTTTGGTAGGTCTTAAATTCTAGTCTGAAGAGTTTGCATTTTATCCTAAAAGTATGAGGGAGCACATGACTACCTATTATTTAAGAAAATAATTTTGGTAGCTGTGTGGAAAATAGATTGCTGAGGGAGAGAAATTGGAAGCTGGACAAAGAAAGACGAAGCTATTACATAACCCCTCGTGGGTGGAAAGGTTATAGGGTGAGGCGTGTATGATGCATCTAGGAGATGGTGTAGAAGTAGACATAACAGACTGGCACGCCCTTAAGGTATAAGACTTCAGAAGACTATCCCAGCTTTGAGGCATTTTGTGGGTCCTATTGCTCTATCCCAAGCTCAATATCTATGATTATAAATCATTCATTGATTCATGTCACCTTTCACCCACTGGCAGATCCCTGTGGCTATTAACATTTGCTCAAATGTCAAGCACATCGTTAAATAATTTAGTTAGATTAGCAAAATCATGATCAAATCAAGAAGCATTAGAACATGTATCACAGAGGGCAGTATTCTGATCCCTTTCGAGGTCAGTTCCCCAAAGTATAACCTCCCTTGTAGTTTGCAATCTGCTTTCACTTTCTTCAGATTCCTGCAAGATGGAGATTCAATATATAATATTTATCTGATCAGAACCTTCCTATCTCTCATCTCAGTCACAGCAGGGCAAAGACAGTTTTACTCCCAAAAGATTGCCATGAAAGGACTTGGGAGCACTTCATGAGCAAACAGGATCACCTAATCACCAATTGCTGAGTTTTACATCTTCGGGATCCTGGAAACTCTGCTATAGATAGATAGATAGATAGATAGATAGATAGATAGATAGATAGATATAGATAGATATATGTATATGTATGTATACAGATAGATAGATAGATATCTTTATAGATATATAGTCTGTAAATCTGAAATAACTAACTGAATAGGGGTGCTGTTATACTACTCCAAAGGTTAATCCAGCATTGGGTTCCATCTGACTATCATAAATCTAATGATAACAAACTTTAAGCATCAGGCAGGAATGGGTTGTAATCTTGGCCATGATTTTTTTTTCACCCCATATGTACCATACTCCATTGAAACTAGCTTACACTATGTGCTTACAGAAACTAAGCTTCAAATGTCGCATTAGTGGCTGTGACTTTGGAAACATTGACCTTAGGGATCTAGAACTGTATTCCAACTTCAGTGTCTACTGAGGAGTATGAGAAGATTCAGAAGACAAAAGTGTCATGAGAACCAAAGGAGGAGATAGTATCTAGGAAAAAGAGATCATTGACAGCTCTCAAGGAGGATATGGACTAAGGAAAAGCTATCAGATTGAGCACTTAAATGTAGTACCCCTCATTCTGCAGCTACCCTTCCACCCTTACTGCAAGAAGCAATAGAGGCTCTGGGCAGCAGAGAGGAAAATAGGACCAGGCAAAATGGATGCCAGGACAATGGTAACCATGTTCTTTATTCACCAACCACATTCTATAATGTGGCTAACCGTGACCAGATGACATAGGAAGTCCCCTCCACTCACCAAACAAATCTCCAGTCCTCTTGAGTTCTAACTCATACTGGATCCTGTATTCCAGCCCCTGGGCCTTGAGAGAGCTGAAACTCCCACATATTGGTTAGTGTTATGTCTACCCCTTAGACTGTGAACTCTAAGAACAGGAACTGATTTTGCCTTCCTTTGTATCCCCAGACTCAGCACAGAGCCTATGTATGATGAACACTTACTAAATGTTTATTGACGATCCCAAATTTCCTCCATCTGCACCCAATTACCTATGGGAAATATGAGTAAAGCATCCTGAGTAAACTATGTCCTACCTTATAAACTCCAGTGCTTCCCTATCAATTCTCAAATATAAAATCCTCTGCTTGGCATTCCAAGTCCTTCATAACTTCCTCCTGTTTTGCCACCTTTCCAATTTTGTACTTTACCACATCTACCCTCTTTGAATTTCTAGAACAAGATACTCTACCTCCCAGGGTGCTTGTAAGGGTCAGATAAGGTCTCTATAAGGAGTTTAGCATAGTACCTGGAATACAGTAGGCACTTAAAAATGCTTGTGCATTTCTTCTTCCTCTGACTCTGGGCATTTTCAGTGGCATACTCCTGGCATGTTCTCCTCCTCAACTCTGTCTCTTGGCTTCCTAGTGCCAACTAAAAGGCTAGTGCCTTCCTTCTGTTAATTCTTTCCAATTTATCCTCTATTTAGCTTATTTGGACATAGTTGTTCACACGTTGGCTCCTGCCTCCCATAAGATGTGAGTTCCTTAAGAGCAGGAACTATCTTTTGACTTTTGTGGGGTGGTATCTTCCACATTTAGCACAGTCCCTGGCACGTAGTAGTTGTTTATAAATGTTTATTGACTGACTAGATGAAATATTGAAGATGAGATTAGCCATTGGATGGGGGCTCAGAATTAATTTGAATTGAGTAATTCCTCAAATTCATTCACTTTTAGTGGTGCTACTCCATAGAGACCAGGAGAACTGAGGGATAAAAACATCCCTGACTCTGGTCATCATAGAAAACATGGCACCAACTCACCCCAACTTGACTTGTACAAACAGTTAGTATAAATGTGGTTACCATCAATGTGTAGTTATCAGTATCCATGGTTGGCTAAATAAGTAATTGTTGGTAAAACTGCTCTAGTGAGCAGTTTTAATAGAGGTGGGTTTTGAGCCAAATTCAGAAGTAAAGAATTGTAAACAAGAAGAATAGATGATTCCTTTGAGCAATTCAAGGAGCAGCTTGGGGGGGGTGGGGGGTTCAGTAGCTAGAATGCTGGGCTTAGAATCAGGAAGACATTTCCTGAGTTTAAATATGGCCTTAGCCACTTAGTAGCTGTGTGACTCTGGCCTAGTCACCTAACCCTGTTTGCCTCAGTTTCCTCATCTGTAAAATGAGCTGGAGAAGGAAATGACAAACCACTCTAGTATCTTTGCCAAGAAAACCCTAAATGGGATCATGAAGAATTTGAAATGACTAAATATTTAGAAATTTGACAATGACAGTATAAAGGGCTACATTTTGAGGGGATAATAGGGTCAAATAAAGGTTTTATAAGAATAGAGAAGCTTTGGTCATATTTGTGAGACTCAGCAGAAGTCATGTGGAGGGCAGTTTGGACAAAGAGCACTTTTCATCTCCTTACCTTTGTGGCTAGTGGGCAGAATTACTTGTACCTACCTTCATGCACTGGCCTACTCAGAGTGAAATTGATTTTCCTTCATCATTATCATCTCCATCCATTGACCTTCTTTCAAGGTCTCTCCTCCTCCCTGTCTCCCACCTTGGGGTCGGGGGAGAAGTGGAGAAAACTGCAGAGACCTCTGGGAGAAAGTTTCCTGTATCCTTGGAAATAATAATATTAGCTCATGAAAGTTTTAGTAGAGGGCAAATTTCCCAGTTCTTTGTGGCTTCCTTTCTGTGAAAAGCTGGGAAGGTTTAAAGTATAAATCATAAACAAAGTTCATGAAATGCTCTCATTATTCAGGTAGCCTGTTAATTGCCAAATCCAGAGGGTCCCCCAGTCAGTTGAACTCGGTATTATCAGTTATTCATAGATTCCTCTCACCACCACCCTTAACTGTTTATCGCATTCTCTATGACAAAAACACTTAAGTCAGAACACAAATAAAGTTTTTCCAGTAAAACTTTGTTTAAAACATGCAAGTTACCAATAAGGAAAGAATTTTAAAAGCCAAGAAACACTTAATAATAAACATGTTCACCTGGTGCATGCAGCAATAAAACAAGAGAAGAACAGAAAGTAGAGAAAATTAAGCAATATTCCAGTGATTTCCCTAATGGCTACAGTTCAGTCACTCTCTGCTAGATTCTCTTAATAACCAGTGACAAACCAAGGCAAGTAAAAAGCCTCAGTCATTACAAGACTTAGAGTTAATCTTTTGGAAACCAGCCCCCCTGCTGTTGCTATTGCTCTCTGTCTGTCTGTCTCTCTCTCTCTCTCTCTCTCTCTCTGTGTGTGTCTCTGTCTCGGTCTCTCTGTCTGTCTGTCTCTCTCTCTGTTTCTTTATAGAAATATTAGCTATTTTATTTATTTTGATATTTTTAAATTCTTTTTTATTTTGAGTTCCAAATTGTTTCCCTCCTCCTAGCCCCTCCCTCAACCATTGAAAAGGCAAAAATATATATATCTATTATACATGTGAAGTCATGTAGAACATATTTCCATATTAGCCATGTTGTGGGGGGAAAGCAAGAAAAATAAAGTGGAAAAAATATGCTTCCATCCGCACTTGGAGTTTATCAATTCTCTCTTTGGAGGTAGACAGCATTTTTTTTTCATCATGAGTCTTTTGGAATTCTTGTGGATCATTGTATTGCTCAGAGTAGCTGTCTTTCATGGATGATTGTCACTTCCACACAGCTATTAGCATGTTCAATGTTCTCCTGGTTCTGCTTGCTTTTCACTTTGCATCTAATAATATGTCTTCCTGGGTATTTCTGAAATCACAGCCCTTGTCATTTCTATAATGGCACAATACTACTCCATCACAACTTGTTCAGCCATTCTCCAAACGATGAGCATCCACTCAATTTCTAGTTCTTTGCTACCACAAAAAGAACTGCTAGAAATATATATAGGACCTTTTCCTAATCCTTTTATCTTTTTGAGATTCAAACCCAGTAGTGGTACTGCTGGATGAAAAGATATTCACAGTTTTATAGCCCTTTGGGCATAGTTCCCAACTGTTCTCCAGAGTGTTGGACTCCTTTCCCACTCAACCAGCAGTAATAGCTATTACAGTAGATCAAGAGGGACTGGAGAAGAAAGATGAGGGAATGTTTGATGGAGAAACTTCCTAGAGAAGGTATAAAGGATTAATATCTAGGAGGGGTTAGCTTTGGCAAGAGGAAGGAATGCCTCTTCCTCAGAGACTAGAGCAAAGAAGGAGCAGATGGATCACTATGTCAAAGGTTTAAAAGAGGGAAGATGAGGAACCTCACAGTGCATGGCCTCCACCTTCTCAACCTTATTTTAGGTGAGGTCATCTGCTGAAAAACAAGGGTGATGAAAGCAGAAAAAAATTCAAGGAATTACAGAATCTGAGTCAGAAGACACCTCAAAATACCCACACTACAAAATACCCAACAATGGACATCTAGTCTATATACAAAGATCTCCACTGCAGGAGAACCTACTGACTCCCAAGGGAATCTATTCAACTTTAGAAGAGCTCTAACTCTTAGGATCTTTTCCTTGCATTTAGTCTAAATTTGCCTCATTATCTAGCCATGATTTCTTGTTCTGACCTCTTAAGGCTGAGATAAATGAATTTTCTTTTTTTTTATTATAACAATTTAATTTATTGAGACAATTTAATATTTCAAATACTTTTAGACAATTACCATGTGTCCCTCCCCAAGTTTTCTCTTTTCCAGAATAATTATCTCCCATTCCTTCAACTAATCTTCATATGGCAAATCCTCTTTACATTTTTCATTTCTTGATGAGCCTCAAGACAATATAAGTTATTATTGTTTAACTCTTCATGATCCCATTTGGAATTTTCTTGGCAAAGGTACTGGAATGGTTTGCCATTTCCTTCTCCAGATTATTTTACATATGAGGAAACTGAGGCAAACAGGGTTAAGTAATTCATTCAAGGTCACACAGCTAGTCTGAAGCTGGATTTGAATTCAGGTCCTGCTGACACCAGGGCTTACCCTTTATCTGCTCCACTGTCTAGCTACCTATAATGTAAGTGCTATCGTCATTATTATAGTCATTTTGCAAATAAATTTACATCTTGTAAGAAGTCTTTCCCAGTCCACCTAAATACTAGTGCCCTTAAGTCTGAAATTATCTCTAATTTATCATTTATATATCTTGTTTTACAGTTGTTTGAATGTTGTGTCTTCCGTGAGACTGTAAGCTCTTTCAGAGCAATGTTTTCGTGAAATGCTTGACACATGGTAGACACTTAATAGGTGTTTGTTGACTTGACTCGTCTAAGTTTGGGAGAGGTTGCATGGTTTTTGGTCACTAAGTATCCAAAGTGGGGATTCAAACCCAGTATCTTTGACTCTAGGGTCAATGCTCTTACCCTACACTGAATTTACCCACAAGAAAATCTGTCTATTGCTTGACTGTAAAAAATAATGAAGGGGGTGGTTTCAAAAGAACCTGTGAAATGCACCCTTGGGGCTTATTTATTCCTGCTGCTGGCAGGTTGTATCCCCAGAGAGGTGGATGTTACTACTCTTAGGTTTCTAGGGGAAACCTTATGGGTGGGTGGCTATCCTCGCTACACCAGCTCATGAATGGTGTGCTTGCTCTTAACAACCAAGTCCATTCTATAGTAAAGTCAATTAACTCAAATGGCATAGCAAAAAAATAGTATACATGTATGAGAGAGAGAGAGAGAGAGAGAGAAAGAGAGAGAGAGACAGAGACAGAGACAGAGAGAGAGAGAGAAGGAAAGAGAGGGAGAGAGAGGCAGAGACAGAGAGACAGAGACAGACAGACGGAGAGAGAGACAGAGAGAGCCAGAGAGAGAGAGACAGAGAGACAGACAGAGAGAAACAGAGACAGAGACAGAGAGACAGAGAGAGAGAGACACAAGAATTGCATAACCTCAGTGTCCTTCTCTCTGGAGAATCCCCACAACATTTATTATGTTTTACTCCAGTGTTCAATTGAGTCAGCTCATTGTAGAGCACAGTGACTCCAACGGACCAGCAGTTCATCTGGGCTTGATCCACCTAGCTTGTGATATTTCAGCTGGATGGGCTAATCTGCTGTTTAAAAGCACTCTGCAGCTGTGATGTCTCCTCACCAGACTCTACTGCTGCTAGACTTGGATGAACAGTCACTGGACAGAGGTAGGCTGCCGTGCCAGGTTGAGTCAGATAGGTTGGTTGGCTACTGAGTTCTTCTCAGAGCACAGCATCTCTACTGAATGGGTCAATTCATTGGTTTCTTAGGCTCACTCTTTAAAAGGCAATAGTAATCTTTTCCCACCTTCAGTCAGTGGCTAAGCTAGGTTGTACCATCTTCTTCAGCTGGTGGGTTATAGTGTACTTTTCAGCTAGGACAACAACCCTGAGCTTAGTATCATTAGAAGCTCATTCCTTTGGCCTTCCTCAGAGCTCAGCTCTGAGATATTTGACATCTCCTGGTAGAAGATGGGAGAAGGCTTGGATCTCTTATAGACAAATTCTTCCTGACTCAAAAGTCCCTTTCCTTAGGAAACCACTCCATATTGCTTTAGGGCAGGGGTTATTAACCTCTTTTGTCATGGACCCCTTTGACAGTCTGGTGAAGTCTATGAATTCCTTCTCAGAAAAACATTTTAAAATTCATAATTCTTTTGTTTATTTAAAATCTTATTTAATATTTTATTTAGTTAAAAATTTTTTATTGTATATCTATTTTATTTTGAAATTTTTATATTTGTGTATTTTGCATTTTATAATTATATTGACATATAATTACCAAGATTAAAAAAAAAGTTCATGGACAACAGAGTAAGAAACCCTGCTTTAAGGTAAAAATTTCTGTTCGGTCATTTTCACCATCCATCCCTAAACCAGATTGAGGCTAACCAACAGAGCTCAAACCTGTCAGTGAGTAAGAGGGGTGTCTGCCTCAAGAATGTGAAGACTTCTTCCATTGGAATGTGAGGATGAGAACAATTTATTCCAAGGGTCATGAAGCAGCTGAGGCAGGTGTGTGGAACGCTATGGGTTTGGTCAGATGACAAAGATGCTGAGCTCATCCACTGTATCCTGGGCCATTACCCATTGTCTCGATTTTTTTTTTTTTGCCAGTGGACGTTGATGGCTCTGGAGAGAGAGTGAGACTAACAACTTTGTGCACCACCCCGCCTCACTTAAATCCAATTCATGACAAGTCGAGACATTGCCCCATGAGGTCACTGGTCCTCTGAAAATGAAATAATAATGACGAACAACAACTCTTTTGTGAAACTTTGTACGTGAGTGCCTAGGG
>CM053769.1:406245025-406263170 GCA_028658325.1 Potorous gilbertii
AAAGAGGTGCAAAAGCTCACTGAAGAAAATAGTTCTCTCAAAATTAGAATGGAACAGATGGAGGCCAATGACTTTCTGAGAAACCAAGAAATCACAAAACAAAATCAAAAGAATGACAAAATGGAAGAGAATGTGAAATAAACTCAAATCACTCCAGCTCTCATTGATTGGCCAGTAACAGGTCCCAGCCCAAACCTCACTTGCTCATTATTTGAGTTTTGATGGCTCAGGATGAGTGTAAATAGCAATTATTTCTGTTCCGGCCAGAAATTCTAAGGGTCTCCCCCTCCCAGATTGTTTCTTTTGTGAAGCAAACTAAGCCACATTTTGCCTCAGTTCTTACCTAGCCTTTAATCACTGAATGGGTGTGGCCTCAGACAAACAGAACTGGGGAAGGACCTTAGCTCAAAAAGGCCAAGGTATCTCGCTGCATCAGTGTCCATCACCAGTTGTCCTGACCTATGGCTTGCCACTGGATTCCAATGACTCCGGGGGAGGGAGTGAGGTTGGTGACTTTGCACAGCTCTGCCTCACTTAAATCCAATTCACTTGCACATCAAAACATCACCCTCCTGATGTCATTGAGAAAGGACAAACAACAGAAATAATAATTTATCCTGGATATAGCTTGGTTGTGCTTAGTCATTTACATATCGTCTCCCCCATCAGACTACGAGCTCCTCGAGTGCAGAGACTGTCTTTTGTCTTTTTTTACATTCCAAGCACTTAGCACAGTGCCAGGCACATTTCATTTTTGTTGTTCAGTCCTTCAGATGGTGTCCAACTTTTTAGACCTTATTTGGGGTTTTCTTGGCAAAGATACTAGAGTCATTTACCCTTTCCTTCCCCAGCTCATTTTAAAGATGATGAAACTAAGGCAAACATGGTTAAGTGACTTACCCATGGTCACACAGCTAGTATCTGTGATCAAATTTGGACTCAGGTCTTTCTGACTCCAAGCCCAGTATTCTACCTGCTGTGCCACCTAGCTGCCTCTCTAGTACATATTAAGCACTTAATAAATGTTTATTAACTTATGACATATTCAGTTTACCAATGATCCTTGCAAATTGTGATACCCAGAACTGGAAACAGTACTGCAGATGCAGTGAGACCATAGCAAAGGAAAGCTCCCTAAATCTGGTTCATCATCATATCTAACAGTGGTTCACACGGTTTACTCTCTTGCCTCATCTCCACTGTGATCTACATCTGTGAGGCAGCTGGCTGACAGGTACTTGAAATGGGGATAAGGCAATGAATCCAGGCAGTGTAATTAGCATTTGAAACACTGGATAAGGAGTCAGGAGACATAGGCTGCCAGTCTACCGCTAATTCATTGTGTGACCTTGGGCATACCACTTCTTTTAGTGTTACAGTAGGTAGATTGCTGCATCTGGATTCAGGAAGACCTGAATTCAAATTCAGCCTCAGATATTTAAGAACTGAATGACTATGGGCAAGTCACTTAAACTCTAATTTGCCTCAGTTTCCTCATCTGTAAAATGCAGACAATAATAGCACCTACTTCTTAGTCTTGTTGGAAGGACCAGATGAGATTTGTAAGGTTCTTTGCCAACCTTAAAATGCCATACAAATGCTAGCTATTGTTATTATTAATAAAATTGCCATTTTACTCATCTATAAAATAGGGTTGCATAAGATACTCTCTGATAGGCATTCTTTTTTTATTTTCTAAAAATTTATTTATTTTTCAGTTTTCAACATTCATTCCATAAAATTTTGGATTTCAAATTTTCTCCCCATCTCCCCCCTTCCCTCACCCCAAGACAATATGTATTCTGATTTATCCTTTCTTGCAATTTGTCCTCTCTTCTATCACCACTGCTCCTCCCCTTATCCCCTTTCCTTCTATTTTCCTGGAGGACAAGATAAATTTCTATACTCCATTGCCTATATATCTTATTTCCTAGTTGCATCTAAAAACAATTTTTAATATTCATTTTTAAAACTTTAAGCTCCACATTCTCTCCCTCCCTCCCTCCCCTTCCACCCTCATTGAGGAGGTGAGTAATTTGATATAGGTTATCCATGTTTCATCATACAAAACACTTCCACAACAGTCAAGTTGTGAAACACTATATTTACCTCTATCCTGTCCCACGCTCCATCTATTCTATTCTCTCCTTTGACCTTCTGATAGGCATTCTTAACCTAGTTTGGGCGAACTTGTTTTTTAAATATTTTGATATTGTGCTTTAATTGGTTTATTTTATAATCTTCTATATTTTATTTCATGATTTGAAAATACTCTTCTGAGAAGAGGCCCATAAGCTTTACCAAACACAATGAATCTATAACAAAAAAATTTAAGAGCCTCTGGCCCAGCCCTTCCCCTATGACAGTCTATGGGTCTATGCTTTGTCAGAGGGTAGCCCTCAGATAGTTAGGTGATTGTGAGGTGGTATAGTAGATAAGAGTGCCAGGTTTGGAATCAGGAGGACCTGAGTTCAAATTTGACCTCAGACCTTTACTAGCCAAGTGCCTCTTGGATAGGCAATTAACCCTGTTTGCCTCAATTTCTTTATCTGTAAAATGAACTGGAGAAAGAAATGGCAAGCCACTCCAGTACCTCTGCCAAGAAAATCCCAAATGACTCATGAAGAGTCAGATACAACTGAAAACAACTGAAAAACAGCTCTCAGAGAAGGAAGAGTTCTTTCCCCTCATGGTCTTAATAACACAGATCACTGGGAATTGTTTGAAAACATCCCTGTCTGGTGTGTTGATTTACCCATACATTGATGCAGATGTTAATTGTAAATTTGTTTAATAGAATTGCTCAAAGTTACCCAGTCATCACTGGGAAGGAAGAGACTTCCTGTTTTACCTTAATTAACATTAGAAAAACAATTTAACTTGTGTTTGCAGTTATTAGCTCTAGTGCTAATCAGGGACTCTTATCTTTGCTCATTTCAGAATTCCTTCTTTTTTATTTGTTTGTCTATTGGGATATACAGCAATACATTTAGGGAAAATACAAAGACTATGTTATTTTCCTTTTTAGATTGCTGTACTTGGAAAATGGAAACAAGAGAATGAATATGAGAGAAGAGGAGGCTCTGAATTACTTGTGAGAATGAAAGAATGAATCTGTTGCAAAGGAGCTCTATGAGATAGATGAGACAGAGAGAGAGAGAGAGAGAGAGAGAGAGAGAGAGAGAGAGACAGAGACAGAGAGACAGAAACAGAGAGACAGAGATAGAAAGATAAAGAGTTTCAGAGTGAAGTTTTCCCCAATTCCTTTTAACTCCATTGCCTCTTTTTGTTAATTATTTCCTATTTATCCTGTATGTAACTTGCTCTGTATAGATTTGTTTGCGTCTTGTCTCCCTCATTAGATTTTAAGTTCCTTGAGGGCAAGGATTCTATTTTGCTTCTTTATATTCCCAGTGCTTAGCACAGTGCCTAGCACTTAATAAAGGCACTAAATAAATGTTTACTGATTGACTGATATAGTTGAAAGATCATTAACTCTAGAGTTGGAAAACTTTGGTTTAAATCCTGTTTCTGATACTTCCTTGACCTTGAGCAAATCTCTTTAATCATTAAAAAAAATTTTTTTTGCGGCATTTGGAGTTAAGTGACTTGCTCAGCGTCTCACAATTCGTAATTGTCTAAGACTACAATTGAACTCAGGGCCTTCTGACTCCAGGGTCAGCGTTCTATTCACTGTTTCACCTAGCTGCCCCTTTGGTCAAATTTCTTACCCTTTTGGGCCTCAATTTCCTCATCTGAAAAGTGAAGGAGCTGGATTTAATGACCTCTAAGGTCCCTTCCAACTCTCTATCTATGAGCCTATGACTAAATGAAAGCTTTGTGACCTTAGGTCAATATTTAGTTTCTCTAGGCCTCATCTATAAAATGAAGGGCTTATTGCTAGGTGATCTCTGAGGTCCCTTCCATCTCTAACATCTTATTCTTTACAGTTCTGGTGCTTTCCAGTGCATCCTCCACATGGCTGCCAAACTGCTTTTCGTAAAGATCAGGTCCGACAATATTACTCCCCTACTCATTAAACTCTATTGACCTTGAGGATCAGATTTCAGAAACTCCCCTGACATTCAAAGTTCTTCACAACCTTGCCCCAACTCACTTTTCTGGATTTATTACATATTGTTCTCCTTCACATGCACTCCGAGCCAGTTAAACTGGCTTTCTCCTTCTCCCTCATACATGACATGCCATCTCCTATCTCTGTGTCTTTGCACTGGCTATCTCTCCTGCCTGGATCATGCTCCTTCCTCACATTTCTTGAAATCTCCGATTTCCTTCAACACTTAGTTCAAGTATCATCATCGGGAATCTAGAAATACAATTTATTTAAAAATGTAAAACCTATTTTTATCTCTGAAGCTGTACAAAAGAAGGAAGTTGATAGGAATAGACTCCTGTTCTGGATGAATCCTCTCCTGATCTCCCAAATACAAGAAACCATTCCTTCTGCCCTCATACATATATATTTACCTATTTATATTTTGCCTTTGTCATACATATACATCATATATATATATATATATACATACATACATGCACATTTGCATTTCCATATACTTACATATATACCTAAACATACACATGCATATATGTATATGTACATATCCATCCATACCTATAGTTTTTCTTTTTTCTTTTTTTTAATTTATGGAATAACACAAGCATTTATATAACATAGTATAATAAAAAAGATAACTGCACATGAATCTGTACATCAGTTATGTACAAGTTACTATTTCTTTTTAATATAGAATAAAGTGTTCATGTAAATATCTTTTTTCTTTCCTTTCTCCTACCCTCAAGATTTCTCTCATTAGATACAAATAGATATATATGTAAAATTATTCTATACATGTACACACATATACCAAAACACACACACACACACACACACACACACACACACACACACACACACCTATGAAAGCTCCTCAGGGACAGGGACTGTTTTGTTTTCACGTATGTATTCCCATTGCCTTGTACATAGTTGGCATTTAATAATTACTTATTGATTCACTAATTTCAGCCTTAACATTCTATGAGTCCATGAATCTATGGTTTTCTGCCTGAGCTAGGGGCTACCTGACAAAGAGGACAATTTTATTTTTTATTTTTTTTAATGCTCTACAATCACTACCATAAAACTTAAATTTTTACCCCCCTCACCTACCCCCCACCACTCCTCTCCCTTCCCAAGATGGTATACAATTCTATATAGGCAAAGAGGACGGTTTTTAGAAGAAACCCAGCTGGCATATTTGCCAACACTCTTGGCTCTTTCCCATTTCACTATGTGATCATGAACACAATGCTGAGACTGCCTGTGTTAAGACTCTTACTAGGGAAACACAAGGAAGGCCTAAATCAAATCATACAGTGTGTTTCTCCCACCCCACTCCAACGTTATTTTGTGGTTTTTTTAAAAAAAATATTGTATCCCTCCCAATTTTATGTTAAAACAACTTTTTAAACATTTGTGGATTTTTTAAATTTTGAATTTCAAATTCTATCCCTCCTTCTTTCCATCCCATCACCCTTCTCTGAGATGGTAAGTAATCAGATACAGGTTATACAAGTGCAATCACGTAAAATATTTCCATATTACTCATTTTGTACAAAACTAGAAGAAAAATAATGAAAGTGAAAAATAGCATGCTTCAGTCTGTATTCAATCAGTATCAGTTCTTTCTCTGGAGGAAGATGGTATGTTTCATCATTAGTCCTTTGGGATTGTCTTGAATCACTGTATTGCTAAGAATAGCTAAGTCATTCATAGTTCTTCACTGAACAATATTTGCTGTCACTGTGTATAATGTTGTCCTGGTTCTGTTCACTTCACTTTGTCTCTGTTCATATAAGTCCAGGATTTTCTGGAATCATCCTGCTTGTCATTTCTTATAGCACAATGATATTCCATTGCAATCATATACCACAGCTTGTCCAGTCACTCCCCCAAGCTGATGGGCATCCTTTCAATTTCCAGTTTTTAGCCATCACTAAAAGAGCTGGTAGAAATATTTTTGTACATATCGGTCCTTTCGCCTATTTCTTTGTCTTTGGTATATAGACCTAGCAGTGGTATTGCTGGATCAAAGAGTGTGTGCAATCCACCCCAATATTATTATAGTGAGCATTAAGGGCAGCTTCGAGGGGGAAGGAAGCCAGCTTGGGGGAGAGGGGGAAAGATGTCTGAGGTGATCCATCCCCGAGATGCTTCCTTCTTGCCTACCAATTACTTCCCTAAATCACTACCCAACTCGACACTTGTCCTCAGGTGGTTTCCCACATTTTTAAGAGAATTCCCCTCCCAACTATGTTCCTTATGAAAGGTGGAAAAGGCAGGGAATGATAACAAAATCTCACATTTCTATAGATATTGAAAGCTTACAAAGGGCTTGAGATGGAGAAACTGAGGCTAAGAGGAATTAAATGATTTGCTAAGAGTAACATGGTCATAAGTCAAACCTGGGATTTGAACTCAGCTTTTAACTCCAAGACAGATGAGAAGTCTGAGGGTCAGAGGGATTGAGGGCTCTGTCCCAGGAGCAGGTAGGTAGAGCAAGTATGAGATGCACTGTTAGAGATGAGGCTCTAAGATTTAAAGTAGTTAAGTAATTTTCTAGCACATGGCAGAGACAGTTGGCAAAACTGTAAACTATCTGTTAAATGAGAGGATTGAATTGGATCTTTTCTAAAGTCCCTTAGCTCTAAAAATATATGAAGACAAATCTGGCACTCATTCTGGTGCTCATGTTTTCTCCCTATCCCATTCAGGGAAAGAGAATCAATGAGCACACATTCATTGAATCAAGTCACTAACAAGTAAATACCTGCCATGTACCAGGTATTGTGCTAAGGGTTGAGGATACACTGAAAGGCAAAAAACAAAAACAAAAAAATCTCTCTCTACCCTCAAGCAATTCACAATTTAATGGGAGAGACAACATGCAAATAACTATGCAGAAAATAAGAGATAAATAGATATAGATATGTGTACATATATATGTATGCACACATATACATATTCATATGTATACACACATATACATCAACATAAACACAAACACCCACACTTTAAAACAAGGGTGAATTTCCTGAGTTGCAGGTGAGCTATGGTACTATCGATAACAAAACCAGATGGGCATTAATAGTACATACAATATCCATGTTTCTATAAAAAGCATTATCTGATAGGGTCCTGCAATGCCAATATTCCTAAGTTACATGCAAGACATAGCACCCAAATAGAGGAAGAGTATGTGCATACCCATAGTATACAATAATTAGCCAAATAACAAAACAAAGAGCCTGGCTACAGCAATGAACATTGTCAAGAGGTATACATATATATATATATATATATATATGTATGTATATATATATATATGTATGTATGTATATACATGTATATACACACACACACACACATATATATATATATATAATACAGCTTAAGTATAATAGTTAGAATATACTCAAAACAATTAACACATATTACTAAAGCATGAATGTAACACAAAATAGGCAAGTGAACAGCAAAATAATGAGCATGCTCAAACATGAAATAAATTAACATGCAGAATTACACTATAAAATTATTTCTAAGGTACTTATTGCATGGGCAGTCTCTAGTGCTGCTGTCTGATACATATGGAAGTATTTCTTCATGTTCACCTGTAAAATACCATATTAATCTCATTGACTGGTCTAAAGAGTCTAGTTCCCTTGTCACTGACTGATCTCTCTGTTCCTATACCTAGTCAATGAGCTAGTCTAATAGAAAGGGGAAGGATTGTAGGTACCTTTGGCCTCCAGGTCACGTGACCCTCTATGTTCTCAAGTATGGCTTTTTGATGGCCTGGAGGCTGCAGGTTCCCTATCCCTGCAATGGCATAAGCTGACCATTAGGATAATTAAAGACTTATTTGTCTCCTTTTAAGCTGACAGCAGGGACAGGTTTGACTACAAATAAAAATTGTGCTCCATATGAGGAAACTGTACTCTCTGGGTCTCTGTAGATGTTCTAGGCAAGTAAGGATTTGCCTTTGGGTCCATATTTCCTGCCCTGTAAGAGGACACATAGACTCCACCACTAGAAACATCACTTTCTGCATCCATGTATAGGTAGGAAGTCTTTGTATAGCTACTCCATTGTGAAGTAGAGTATCCATCATTTCTTTCCATCTACTCATTTAACAAAATCCAATTCACTCTTTTATGGAAATTAGATGGTTTCAGTGAACAGCTTTGAGTCTCTTCTGTTCTTGAGTTATCTAGGCAAATTGTCCAGTTTCTTAACAACTTTGAATGGGTTAGCTTTCCATCAGTCAGATAATCTATGAGTCAAAGTCTTTGGACAGAACTGTTATCTCCTGTTGAAGGCATTAACAATGTACTTGGATGTAAAGGAAAATACATTGTAACATTTTTTCTTTTTTGGTCCTGTCGTGGCTGTTCTAAACAGAAGCCAAAGTTAGTTGTTAGGCTTTTCTCTACTTCTTGATCAACTGACAGTGAACTCAGTGTGTGTGACCCACTACATAAGAGGCATCAGAACAAAAATCAGTAATCATAGCTAATACAGTGCTTACCATGTGCCAGGAACTGTGCTAAGAGCCTTACAATTTTCATGTCATTTGATCCCCACAACCACCTTGGGAAGTCACTGATAGTACTATCCCCATTTTACAAATGAGGAAACTGAGGCAAACCATGATCATACACTTAGTAAGTGTCTGAGTTTGGATTTGAACTCGGGCCTTCTGAGTCCAGGCTCTGGTAGAATTAAATGCTTATATTAGAAGTAATACATGCTGACTCTTCTGGGCTTTTTGTTCAGGGCTTAAAGTTCTCACTATGTTACAAGGGTGTGAGGTTAAAATGTTTGGGCTGTGAGTTTTCTTATGGATTATAAAGAGTAGTTCTAGGCATTTTGATACCTGCAAAAAGCTAATATTTCCTTGAGGAGCCTACTCTCGAAGTTGCTACCTTGGTCAGGGTGGATTCTGAAAGGAAATTCATACCCTAAAAAATACTTTTCCCACAGTACTTTGGGAAATGTGGATATTTTCTAGGGAAATTCTCATTCCAAAATCTCTAGAGGCAAGTTGAAAATCGGAGACACCTTGAGCAGCCTACTTCCTCTACATCCTCCAATGTCCAGAGTCTTTTTTTGCCTTTATATGTCTGTCTCCAAAAATCCCTTTAATCATGTATGTCCCTGGCCCCAACTGTGCTTCCATTCAGGTGTGTAGCATTCAACTCAGCTCTTCTCAGCCAATCAGAAGATGCATCTTTTGCACATGAAGCTGAATGCAAAATGTCCCAGGCTTGGTTAGAAACCTACACAGGAGAGGATTTTGGAACAACCAGAGCTGTTCAGAAGCAGAGTGGGCAGAAGGTAGTGAGTTTTCTACCACTGGAGGTCTTCAGATAAAGTAACAATCTCTGACCATTAGAGATGTTGAGAATTCAGGGATCAGAGAAGGTTCATGAAGAAGGTGACTGCAACAGGTCTCCTGACTTCTGCTCTTTCTGTTAAAGTAGTGATAGACTGTGCAATCTGAGCTAAAGGAACGGAAGAGAGGTAATTTAAAATAAAACTGGAACAGTAAATTGAGGTCAAATAGTGGAAAGCCTTGAGTGTCAGGATCAGAAGTTTGAACTTTACTCAGGTTCCTTCCAGCTCTGATATTCTATGTTTTATTTTCCAAGGGCCTTTCCAATGTATTTATGAATGTAAGCCCATTCCATTATTAAAATTCATGACTCTATTGCCATTTCCACATATATTTCTAACCAGGAGTGCACTGGTTAATATTTAACAACTAGCTTTCTGGGGAGGGAGGATGTACACACAATACAATTTAAATTTAATCTGCATTAGTATTTTCTCCAAATCTTTCTCCAAATCTCCAAGTACTTTCTTAAATCTGGATAATGAACAAAATAATAAACTGTGCTATGATCCACAGTATTTGCCAAATTTTGAAGTGTAAATGTTCGCACTAAATATTTAGCAATCAGCACTCACAAGCTGGTACAAGACAACACTGGCACACACTGGTTCTGACTTTATCTTTCAGGCAACCGGGAACAATCAAAGAGTTTTGGGCAAGGAATGACATGATGAAACTATTTTAGAAAGTTCATTCTGGCCAAGTAGGAGGGAGAGCCTGGAATCCAAGATCATCTAAAAGGTTGCCACAGTAGTTTAATTGTAAGGCAAGGAAGGCTTAGACTAAGTTGCCATGAGACTGGAGATGAGAGGCCAAATTGAGAGAAATATCAACTTTCTTGGATTATCTCTAGCATATGAAAATTATGAAAGAGTAGCACCCATTTTCAGGTGGGAAAATCAAGGTTCTGAGCACTGAAGGACAGAGTTGATAAATTAAAGTGCATATTCATTTTTGGTTGCCTAAGTTATTTCCTATCAGGGATCTGGGCCAGCTGGAAACCAGCATGCTTCTTGCTTTGGGAAGCTTACAGACTCCACCTGTAAGTATACTTTAGTCAGCATAAATAAGTCATCATCCAAACTGGCAATTTATCTGTATATTATTTCCCCATCATGAGTCAGGGACTTAAAAGGAATAGGTTATTTGAACCCAACCTCATAATCCTGTAAAAGCCACTTATTATATGAAACAAAGACAGTCATTCTGAGTACTCTACACTGCCAGCTCCCATCCAGCTAGAACCCCAGTCTCTGAATTCTGTTCAGTAGTATACTGCAGAGGAAAGAGTCCTCTAAGTAATTCTTGGTATCAGAAAACTTTCATTTTAATGGGGGATACAATATTTACATATGTAAGATAGATATGTTATTCAGTTATTTTTCAGTCATGTTTGACTCTTCATGACCCCATTTGGGGTTTTCCTGGCAAAAATATTAGAGAGATTTGTCATTCCCTTCTCCAACTCATTTTACAGTCTAGGAACTGAGGCAAACAGGGTTAAGTGACCTGCTCAGGGTCACAGCTAGTAAGTATCTGAGACTGGATTTGAACTCAGGAAGATAAATCTTCCTGACTCTAGGCCTGACACTTTATTCGCTGTGCCACCTAATTACTCTAATGGGATAAACAAAAGAACATATATAAGTATAAGATAGATATATTGATGAGTCTAATGTATGAACGCAGTTTGTAGGTGTCATGAATAGAGAGTTCCTTTAATCTAGTTCACCCCTCTCCAAAGGAGGCTGGGATTACTACTCTAAGGAGAGCAGGAGGGCCTTTGGTTATGCAAAAAACCATCACAAATAGTGAATACTAAGCATATCCATTTATCTAATCAAAACAGCAAACAGAAATTATGGAAATTCCATAGATTTGAATATGCTAGGACACACAAGAGCGAATGAGCACTTCAAATGGAAGTGAGATGAGGTCTCAGTTCAGGCCAAGAGAAAAGACCCAAGATCATCATCCAAGGGGATACTAATAGATACAAGAAGATTCTAGTAATTTCTAGAAAGGCAAGGTGGAAATTGTTGAGGAGTTGGTTATCCCTACATGTCTTCAGTGTCTTTTTCCATGTATATCTCTTCCAAAGAGTCTCTGGAACTTAGCTCTCTTACAAAGTTCAGGAACCAAATCTGTCTGTTACATGTGTATGGGTTTTTTTACTTCTATCCTCTATACAAAATGGAAGTTATACCTCCTTCTATTTACATGGCACTATGAAAAATGTCCCTGGTTTGGTAAGATGCTTGATTATGTAAGTATATAAAGATGTATATGTGCATATATATATATATATATATGTATAAATACAAAAAAAGAACAAAGTATTTAATAAAAAGTAATTAGGGAGGGAAGTCACCAGCAGTTTGAGGGGATCATGAAAAGCATCATGTAGAAGTTAATGTTTAATTAGCATTTTGCATAAAGAGAAGAATCCTGTGAGACCGGATGGGGAGAGAGTACATTCCAAGCAAGAGGAATGGTCAGTCTAAAGGAACAGAGCTGGGACATGTAATATGTGTGTAATGAAAAGAGAGAAAGCCAATCTAACTGACCACAGACTATGGGAGGGGAATCATATATGGTAAGATTGTAACGATAAATCGGATCCAAATTTTTAAGGTCTCTATAAGTAGAATTTATATTTTTTACTTGGAGATAAGAAGAAGTCACTGGAGTTTATTGAGTGGGAGAATGACTAAGTTAGACCTGTGCTTAAGGAAAATCCCTCTGGCAGCTGTGTGAGTGATGGACTGGGGGCAGTGAGAGACTTGAGGCAGAGAGACTGATTAAAGGGCCATTGCTATAATCTTGGTGAGAAGGGGCAACAGACTGAATTAAAATAGTGCCCTCATGAATAGAGGTAAAAGTTAGAAGTAAGTAATAAAAAGACAGGAAATAGAAGATAATTAAGAAGTGTTGGGTAGGGCCCCTCCATTATACATTCCTGGAAGCAGGCTCCTCAAAGCGCTAGGTAGTACATATTATACATGTCCTAGGAATTAGCTCTCCTTGGCTAGTCACTCCATTACAAAAACATTTATTGGTACAAAGTGTACAATAAGAAAGTGCCACCAAATAGAAATTTTACTGGATTTGGTTTTAACAGAAAAGATCATAGAATTGTAAGTACAACAAAAGTACATAAAAGAGTTCAAGTGGGAACAGGTCAGTGGATTCTTTTGCTAAAAAGTATAATGGAAACCACTGAAAGAGATTTAAGGAAAAATAATACACCCAAAACCTCTCAGAAGCCCTGCCCCTTCCAACCTCTCACCTCCATCCCCCATCACCAGCTCAGTCACACACAAAATAACCAGATACTTTTTCAGAACAGTAACTCAAGAAGAAAGGAAGGATTGAAAACAATTCAAGAATCTCTTAGGCCAGCACATTGGATATAGATGTCAGAGGCAGCTTAGAATTCCATGCACCTCTGTCAGCAAAAAAAAAAAAAAGGCTCAGTGGGATCCTTGAAGAAGATGTTTGGAGGAGGATGAACTATGGGAAAGGCCACATGGGAGTGAAACAATAGGAGACTCAGAAAAGGAAAAAAGTAAGAAGGGGTGAAAAGTTGTACCTAGGAATGAAAGGGACAGGGACTAAATTATAATATCTGGAGAGAAAATACATTCTTAGACCTAGATTATTAGGAAATGGAACACAGAAAGAGTGTAGAAAGGGCCCTAGAATTCAGTCACTTGACCTATCTGATACTAACAAAATGGAGGATTTGAGCCCAATGATATCTAAGGCCCTTTCCAGCTCTAAAGGGAGATCTTATGATATACCATGGCCTTAGAATCAAAAAGTTAGAGTTGGAAGAGACTTTGGGGTCATGCAACATAGAATCAGTCAGAGGTAGAATGGGTCTTAGGATCATATGGCATGGGTCTTACTGACCTTGGACAAGTCTTAACCTTTCCAGATTTCAGTTTCTCATCTGTAAAAAAGAAGAGGTAGGACTAGATGACCTCAAAAATGTCTTCAGGTTGTAAATTGATGTCACAGCTAGAAAGGAAATTAGAAACATAACACATGGAATGTTATAGAAGGAAGAGGTCTTAGAGATAATCTCCTCTATTTCTATTGGTAGTACCACCATTCACTCATCTTCCATGTTTGTATCCTTGGGTTATCCTTGGCCATTCCCTCTCACCTCCAATCAGTTACCAAGTACCGTGGACTCCAGCACTGTAACATCTCTCTCATACATCTTTTTTTTTTTTCTTATAGTAGGTGCTTCAGTAGGCAGAGCTCTGGACCAAGACTTGAGTTCAAATTGAGTTCAAATCAAGCCTTAGACACGTACTAGCTGTGCGACCCTGGGCAAGTCACTTAACCTCTGTTAGTCTCAGTTTCTCTTTCTGTCAAATGGAGATAACAACAGCATCTGCCTTCCAGTATTGTTATGAGGATAAAATGAGTTCATGTTTGTAAAGAACTTTGCAAACCTTGAAGCACTATGTGCTAATATAGGTAATGCTAGCTATCATTAATATTAGTATTATAAATACCTTTGTCACCAGCCTAGTACGGTATCTCATTTTATCCTGCTTGAAGTATTGATCCTAATAGGTACAATAATTTAATTTTAATGAATATATTTAGTTTTTATATTTCCTTTATTCTGAATATTTTTTTTGTTCCCTATGCTGTGAGTCCTCACTTGTAATGAAGAATGAAAAAAGAGTAAAAAAAAAGTAGCTTAGCAAAACAAATGAACACATCAGCCCCATTTGATAGCTTATAAAATAGTGCATTCATAGTCCCCTATCTCTGCGAAGCAGGGAATAATGTGCATTTTCTTAACTCTTTTCCAGGGCCAAGCTTGTTGATTATTATATTATGCAGTGTTCAGATTGAAGTTTTTTATCATTTCCATTTACACTCGTATTATGTTTTTCCTGGGTTTTTCTTGTTCCATTTCATACCTTCCCAAGCTATATTCACTGTTTCTAATGGTGCAGTAATATTTTATTATATAAATGTTACAATTTATTTAGCTATTCTTTACATTATAGGTGTCTACTTTATTTCAAGCCCTTTGCTACCACAAAAAGTGTTGCATTGAATATTTTGGTATACATGGGGATCCTTGCTGTCTTTGATCTTCTTGGGGTATGTGCCCAGCAGTCAGAGCTCTAGGACAAAGAACATGAACATTTTAGGATTTTTTTTAGCATAATGCTAAACTACTTTCCAGAATGTTTAGAAAAACATCAATAATTCAATTTAATAATCAATAAATGATCAATCATTTATTATATGCCTACTGTGTACCAGGCATAGTACTAATTGCTGGGGCTACAAAGTTTCAAATGAAACAATCCATACAAGTCCTTCAAGGAGCTCACAGTTTATGGAAAGGAGATAATACCTATATATTAAAATAAATGCAAAATAAGTATATTCAAAATAGATACAAAATTAAAAAGGTAATTTCTCAGGAGAGGTGACTAGTAGCTGAAGACAGAGAGAAGGTTTCCTGTAGGAGATGGTATTGGAGCTGAATTTTGAAGGAAATTAGGGATTCTAAAAAGTAGAGGTAAGGAGGGAATGCATTCCAGGTACAGGGATGGCCAATTCAGTGTAACTGACATGGGAGATCCAATGCCATCTGAGAGACAGTAAAGCTAGTTTGGTCAGACCCTCAAGTGTGTGAAGGGAAGTACTAAGGTTAAGATGGTAGATTGCAGTCTGATTAGAAAGGGCTTTAAATGCCAAATAAAAGTTGTATTTGATCCTAATGGTCATAGGACCCCTTGAGTTCACTGAATGACATAGGAAGACCTGTGTTCTGGCAATATTACTTTAGGAACTGCATGGAGGATGAATTAGAGAGAGAAGAGATTTATTCATGAGCATTAGTTAAATAGCTGCATAGGCCAGTCACTGTACTAGGCATTGGAGATGCGAAGATAAACGTAAAATTGTCTTAGCCCTCAAGAGATTTACATGAAACTGGGATGAAACAGCATGCACACAGATAAAAAAATATTAAAAATACTAGTTCATTTCTTCTCTCTCTTTGATTCATCCCTCATATTGATGCCAGGTATGGAATACTTTTTATTACCCATAGGTCTGGTTAGGCCACTTCCTTAGTTTTGTTCTTCCTTATTATCCACTGCATAACATTTATACTTCTCTGCTGTCAGTCTGTTGCTTTGCTTCCAAAATATGTTGCAATGTCATCTTTCCAGTTGTATCTCAGCACTATTTCTCTCTCCTTATTCTATGATCCTTCCAGACTGGACTACTCTTTGTCTTTGAGCCCTCCCTGTGTTCTCTCATGGTTGTTAATTATAGAAAAGTTCATAGGCCATTGAAGTCTAGGTTTTTCCCCACCAAGAGGGTGGAAGAGAGTAAAGAGGTATGAATCCGGTATAGAACAGGCAGTTTATTCCCACACAGAAAAAGGAATGCCAAGCAATAAAGAATGATAGAATGGCCAGAATAGACTCTTGTGATTTACAGTGATATTGATAAGTTATTTGATTCTGTTCTAATCATTTTATGGTGGATAAGTTACCCAATTAGAAAACTTATCACAATCTGCCTGAAAGTTAATATTTAAGCCTTATTGGTACTCAAACATTTTCTTTCTAAAGCTGCTAAATTGGATATTTTACATTTTACCTCCACTGAGCACCATCTAATCAAGCAGCATCTTCTTTCTGTGGTCTTGATTTCTCTTTCTCTGGTGGTGATTTCCTCCCCTTGCTTCTATGGTTGCTGTACCTGCTACCACTCTGATGCTGCACTTCCCTAGTACTCACAGACCTTCTGGGACCTTTCGTTGCTCATAAGGTCAATGCTAAAAAAGAGAGGCACAGGCAAACAGGGACCCCAGTGCAAACCAGGCTATTTGAGCCCCTGCTCTATGTAGGGAACAGCAACCTCTGCCACCGTTATGCTGAGTAAGGTATAGAGGGGTCATAGATTTGTGATGAGAACAGACCTCAAAGACCATTCCTAATTTTACAGGTGAGGAAAGTGGGGTTGAGGGAAGTAAAATGATCATATCTAGTGATCATTTTATTGTACCTGCTGATCAGCAAGTAGAACCGTTTGACAGGATGAAATGAAACACAGCAAGAAACAAGATAAATCTATTTGTGACTAAATTTGCTCCCCCTATAAATTGAAGGCATGGGGCTACCTCATCTCCGGAGGTTCCTTTGAGCTTGGAATTTGAGAATCTTGCACGGTAAAAAGGTCTATACATTCATCCTAGAGGCTCAGAATTCTGCACTGTTCAACAGGAAAGAAGCAGGGAGTGTAAATAAGTGGGGGCTGAGGCTTGTTGTCTCACTAAGCAGAGGGGAGGAAGAAGGGAATCATGGAACTCAAAGCATCTGAGTCAGGCTTGGCATAGTGGGGAAGTGAGGGAGGGGACTGCCAACAGGTGAATGATGTTTCTCAAGGCTCCGGCACATTGCCAGGCGTGGGAGGTTGGAGGTGCAGTTAGATGTGTAGGCTTTGAACTTTCCTGGGGCTCTACTGCCAATTTTCCTGAAGCAACCCCTCTTTTCTTTTCATTTTCATCACATACTGTACCAATGACTATTATTCTGAAAATACCTCTGAAGTTAGAACTGTTCTTTTCCAGAGGCAGATTCAAAACCACACATCCCCCACCTGCCTCCATTACCTGTACCAGTGAAGGAAAAAGACAACAGATGGACTTGTAGTCCAGCTCTGTCTCTAATGTTTATTTCATCTGAGCCATCATTTTCATTCCTTACCCCTGTGCCTTTCTCAGAGATGCCAACAAGGATAAAACTCAAGGCAGAGTTATGAGCTGGAAATAGCCCTCAACTGGGAGTGAGGAGATCTGAGGCTTAATCTCAATCTGGTCATTAGCTAGCTTTGCAACCACAGGTAAGTTAATTCTCTCTGGGCCTCAATTTCTTCCTCTGTAAAATGGTGGGGGGAGAGGGACGAGACTAGATGATCTCTAAGGTCCTTTCTAGTTCAAAAATTTTTGAATTCTAAGTTCCTTTCTAGTTCTGTGCTTATGTGATTCTATCATGTTATAGGATACTTATTCCACAACTTATTCCATAAGTTATAGGAGACCTACTATTAGCTCAGTAAGAGACAAAAAATACCTTTCTACCTATCAGGGTTGTCCAGCAATCAAATGGGTAGTGAGCTCCCTATCCCTGGAGCTGTTCAAATAGGGGCTGCCTGACCACCTGTCAGTGTTGTTACTGAAAGGCTTCCTGCACTGGATGGAAAGTTAGGACTTTATAGCTTCTAAGACCCCTAAGATCCCAGGCTGTTCACTGCCCATGCTGATCTTCCTCTTTTCCTGTATCGCCCTTCCCAGGGATTCCAGTTCAGCTCCTTCTGTAACACATGGTATTTAGTGGTGCTGAGTCCTAGCATTCCCTAGATATTTTCCTTAGTTTTATTACTCCTGTGAGTCAGGCTACGCTTAAGACTCAGGTTCTAACTTGTCTCCTATCTTCCCTGAGCCACTGAAAAACTAATGGCCAATTGAAATGGGTTTTCTGTCCATTAGGAGAGCATCATGTCTTCTAATGGTACATTAGGAGATTGGTGCATACATTCTATGATGCACTCCTTTCAGAGATAGCCCAAAGTCTGCCAGTGACCTCCCAGATGGGGAAAGAGTGGAAGTTGTA
>CM053769.1:406263670-406425860 GCA_028658325.1 Potorous gilbertii
GAGAAAATTATGGAACCCAAAATCTTGTGAAAATGAATGTAAAAAGTTAAATAAATTTATTTAAAAAGAAAAAAAAAGAAATATATTGTAAGATTAAAAAAAAATTATGAATGCAAGCAACAAACCACAGTAGTATTAGCCAAAGAGCTCCATGACACATAAAATAGGTTAATAAGCCCTTATTTAGACAATATTCTACATTATGATGCAGTTGTTTATGATACCTCAAATATGGGAAAAGTTAATCAAGAAAATGAGCAATTAGTAATTGATTAAGCTCTTAATATATGCCACATACTATGCTAAGTACTAAGAATACAAAGACTGAAGTGAAACAGCACTTGCCTTCAAATCAGTCAGTCATTAAGCATTTATTAAGCATCTATAATGTGCCAATATACTAAGCACTGGGAATAAAAATAAAGTCAAAAGCCAGTCTCTCTAGGGGCACACAATATAATAGGAAGACAATATGCTAACAGTTATTTACAGGAATTGTATATACATGATAAATGCAAGTTAATCCATGGAGGGGAAGCATTAAAGGACTCTTAAGAAAGACTCCTTTGGAAGGTGATATTTTAGCTGGAACTTGAAGGAAGAGAGGAAGGAGGGCATTTCAGGCATGGAAAATGGTGAAATTGCTGAGTCAGGAGATGAAGTATCTTGCGTAAGAACAGGAAGGATGCCAGTTTTATTGGCTCACAGAGTTCATAGAGATAAAGTATTAGAAGCCTGAAAAGGGTTGGAGGGGATCAAATTATAAAGGGCTTTGAATGCCAAATAGATTTTGTATTTGATCCTAGAGAAATAGGGAGCCACTGGAGTTTATTAAATAGAGAGGTTATATGGTTAGGCCTGTGCTTTAGGAAGATCAATTTGAAATTTGAGTGGAGGATAGATTGTAGCGGGGAAAAATGCACATATAAAGATATATACAAAATACACGGAAAAGAAATTCAAGGTAACCCCGCAGTTGAAGGCACTAGCAGCTGGGAGAACTAGGAAAGACCTCCTGCAGCAGGAAATTCTTGAACTAAGTCTTGAAGGAAAACAAGGATTCTAAGAGGCAGAAATGAGGAGGGAGAGCATTCCAGTCAAAGGCAAAAGCCACTGCAAAAGCCTGGAGACTGGAGATCGAGTTTGGGAATAACAAGGAGAAACTATGGTTGAATTATAGAATATTGTTTTGTATTTAAATTTTGCCTAAACTGTTGGACTTGTTTATATAGTATCTTCCAGTAAAATATAAATAACCATAATAGATCATGTTTTAGAGAAATTGCTTTTCTCACAACCATCTATGAAGTGAGTAGGTACCACAGAGAAATGACATTATTTGTATAGACACATTTATAAAATGTTGGTGCCAGAACTAGTGGCCAAATTGTCTAAATCCAAATCTAGTGTATTACCATTCTACCGCTGTCTCCATATATAGCAGAGGAATGATGGGGAGCAAATGTCTTTATATCCCTCTCTCCAACAAAAGTAGGGCAGATATATCTGTCCAATAGATAGTCATTAAAAGCCTCCTAAATTAAAAGAAAGATTTTTCTTACATGATAAAGAAATGTAAAAGTTAATCTGTAAAGTTGGCCATTCAGTTCTCCAGTTTTATTCTAATATATAACTTAGGACTACTTTAAAATTAATATTAGTTATATCTTAAATAGAATGCAAATATATTTTCCTCCCCTTTGAGTACATTATGTACATTTATCGATGGACTAAAAGTAAAATCAGTTTAAAACTAAAATTACCTTTATTAGTCTAAAATCCTCTAATTTTGCATTTGAAGAAAACATTACATGAAAGAATAATACAATGAATATCTTCCCCAAATTTCAGAAAAATAAAGTTTTTTAAAAATTAAGTTCCTACCAAATGACAAGGTAAAACAAAATAAACATGATAAAGATTAAGGTTGTAAAATTAAGAAGTAACACCCAAAATATATTAAACTAAATAGTACCACCTAGTGGCCAGTAATTTTTAGTTACTTACCATATTTCGAAACAGTATTAGACTATCAAAATAAGAAAAGACCATAGAATCAATCACAGATTTAGAATAGAAAGAGACCTTAGATGTCATCTAGTTTAAATCTGGACATGAAACATAAATCTACATATTTCTTTACCCCCAAATCTGAGTTTAAGATCTATGGAAACATATTTTCTCAGTAAATATATGAAGGTACTTGAGTTTTTTTTTTAATTGATTTTGTCCATTTTTAACCATCTATTATTGATTTGCTTGAAGTAAAGCTTTTATTATCTCATTACAATAGTTTTAATGTCTTAAAAAGTGGATTTTGGTATTAGGTAATGAGTAGAATTCAGAGCATGTAGTTTTATTCATTAAAATGGTAAATGTTCACATTGGAATTATTTGTTTGAATAATGTATGTATAAAAGCTTTTATATCCATTAAGAATCTCTGTTGTAACTTTTAGAGATTTTGAAATACATGTAGATCACCACAACTCATATTTCTAATAATAATAGCCCACATTTATATTAATTCAATTCAGCATTCATTTATTACTTACTGGGAGTTTGTATTTTTATTCTAAAGGCAACAGGAAACCCCTGAAGTTTAACTGAATATAAATTTTATTGCATTGTGGTCCATAAAAGATACATATAATATTTCTGCTATTCTGGTCAATATTGGTAAAGGTGACTTGTATAGCTGATCTAGCTATCTACATTTTCCTTTCTGTCTTCATTCAATAATTTCCAGAGGTGTATCATATCTAATTCTAAAATTCTAAAATCTAAGTCCTAAATTCTGATCTGTCACTTCTTTTTTCATTCATTTTTTGTTATTTATCTGCATGTAAGAGGAGAAAATTGACATCCTCCACTGTTGTAGTTTTACTATCTATCTATATAACTCATTTTCTTTAATTATTTAAAAGCTATGGTATATTAAACATAAATGTTTAAAATTGATATTAATAAAAGGTATCCATGGCACCTTTCAATAAAATGTAGTTTCCCTGATCATCTCTTTTAATTAAGTCTATTTATCTGAGCTCATGCTATTCCTGCCTTTTTTAGGAAGCTAAGACATAATAGATTCAGCTGAAGCACAATAAATTTTCCTTTCCATATCATTTCATTTCATATGTGTTTTTTGGAAACAACATATTATTGGATTCTGCCTCTAATTCATTCTTCTGTTTTATGACTGAATTCATGCTATTCAATTCAGTTATGACTGCTAATTGTATATTTCGCTTCCATCCTATATTTTATATTTTTCCTTCTCCTTGATTTTCACTCTCTCTTCATAAAGAAGGAGATAAAAAAGAAGAATGAAACCAACATTAGCTCCTCAGATTTACTATAATCTGTTCTGTTTCCCAATCTCATTTCTCTTTTCTTTACCAGAGCCCAATAACAGGTTCTTATCTTTTCTTTTAAGCTGCTCTTTGAAATCTACTCTCTTTAGTTTTTTTGCTTAAGATTAATCACCATAATGATAATTAGCATTTTATACAGTATTTTAAAGTTTGCATACTTCATGAACATTTATCTCATTTTATCCTCATAACACTGGGAGGTAGGTGTTACATTCCATTTTATGGATGAGGACACCGAAGCAGAAATGGAATGATTTGTCCAGGCTCACACAGCTAGCTGGTAAATGGTGTCCAAGATTAGATATGGAATTAGGTCTTCCTGACTCCAGGTCTAGTGCTCTAGTCACTATACTATCTAGTTGCCTTAATCTGCCCTTCATCATATCCCCTCCTTTACTTTCTCTTCTTCCCATCTGTTGCACTCTTGAGTGAAATGTACTGGTAGATCCCAGTTGGTATGAGTAATGAATCCCCTAAAACTGTTACATGTAATTGAATTCCCACTATTTGAATTTATAATTACATAAAATGTGATAATTGATTCTAACCTATTGGAAATATGCAGTACAACTTCTTCAGGAGATTCATTATTCACATTAATCGAGATCTGGCTGTGTTTCTGTACCCAGGTCTCTGTGTGTGTGTGTTTATATTCTTTCCTTCTTTGACCAATCTAGTTCCCCTTCCTTTGTATTTATATAAATTTCTACTTGCACGCACAAATTATATGAGATGATTTTCCTGATCCTTCTCCCACCACTAGTAAATTCTCTCAACCTTCCTTTGCATTCTTCTTTTAAGATAATAGAAGCACCCCCACTTACTCTGTCTAATCAGGTTTCCCTGTGATTCTTGATAATGATAAAGTCCTCGGGGGTACATGTATCATCTTCCAATATTAGAATATAAATAGTTTATCCTTGTTTAGTCCCTTATGATTGCTCACTCATGTTACCTTCTTTTGTTTGTTTCTTTTGATTTCCTTGTTTATATTCCAAAGTTTGTACTCAGTTCTGCTCTTTTCATCAAGAATACTTAGAAATCTATTTTGTTAAAAGTCCATTCTCTCGCCCTCATACGATTATATTTAATTTGACCAAGTTATTCCTTCTTACTCCTTGTCCTTTCCCTTCTAGAATATTGTATTCCTAGTTCACCACTCTTAATTGTAGTGCTTCCTAAATTATTTGTGATCCTGACTGTGATTTCTTAATACTTGAATTCTTTCCCTCTGGCTATTTAGAGTATTTTTTTCTTTTACCTAGAAGTTTTCAATTTAAACTAAAATATTCCTGGGACTTTTCATTTGGGATTTCTTTTGGAAGTGAAGGAGTGGTGGATTCTTTCTGTTTGTACTTTGCTCTCTGACTCTAAGAGATCTAGGCAGTTTTATGATTTCTTGAAATGTGATATCTAGGCTCTTTTCTGTCATGACTTTCAGGTAGTCCATTGATTCTTAAATTTTTCTCCTCAGTCTCTTTTTCAAGTCAGTTGTTTTTCCTATGAGATAACTTATATTTTCTTGTATATTGACTTTGTTTTAATAGTTTTTGTTGTCTCATGGAATCATTACCCTTTATTTGGCCATTTCTGATTTTCAAGGAGGTTTTTTCTTCTTTGGGTCAGGTTTTGTACCTCTTCTTCCAAACTATTAATTCTCTTTCCAAATCTTTCTTCCATAGCTCTCATTTCTTTTCCTATTATTCTCTATCATTCTTAACTCTTTAAAGAAAACATCTCTTTTAAGAATTCTTTTTGGACTTATACCTATACAGTGCTTTTCTTTGAGCCTTTGCTTATAGATATTTGACTTTCATTCTCTTCTCAGTTTGTCTTGAGATTTTCTACCATCTCAGTAGCTCTTTAGAGTGGGATTCTGTTTTATTTGCCTGTTTGCTCATTCTTCCAGTCCACTTCCTGACTTTGAACTTTATATTAGGGTTAGGCTCTTGCACCCTTCTGGGGGAATCTCTGAACTAAGATTTTTAATGTTATACTCCTCTAGAATCTCAGGGATAGCTCAGACTGGAGATCTTCAAGCTTTTATTGCTCCCAGAGTGGTCTGATAACAAGGCACCTGCATTCCTGGTCTTAACTCTGCAAGTTTCTGACCTGGGTTTGGGTCTACATGACACTCCAACTGGTTTATCTATGGTTGGAAGTTCCAATAGACTGCTGTTGGGCTCAGCCACTATCTGGAAATCTCTGCTAATTCCAAGTGACAGAACTGCAGGCTCTCCTTTGTTCTGGAATTCCTTCCCTATTTATTCCCTCTTTAGGCTTCACACTGGGCTGGAAAATGGAACTCAGACCCTGCTCAATTCTTGGAGTCAGAGCCAGACAAGCCACTGTTTGCTTCTGAATTTGTTCCTAGATCAATACGCAGCCTAGGTCTTGATTCAGAAGCACCACTCCTAGGCAGAGATCCTCTTCTTTCAGTACACCCTGGATCTGTGGAACAACAAAACTAATGCTTGTGGCCTTTTCCAAAATTTTACACAAAGTCAGGGTGTCCCTTAATGAGTCTGGGAACTCACCTTGTGTGCTGAAAGGGCATGTCCCTGGCCAGACTCCAGCACCGGTGTACGCAAACCTCTCTATCTCTCTCCCTGTGCCAACTCATTCTGGAAAAATAAAATGACTCACTAAAGTTTTCTTGGATTTTTAATTAGGACTTAGTTTGGTGTATTTTCAAGATCTCTGTGGTCAAATTGTGTTGGAGGAACTATTTGTGATTCTTCTTGTTGCTCTGCAATCTTAACTCCACCCATTTGTTTTTTAATGTATTAGCACAACATTTACTTAGAAATTGGAAGAACGTGTGTGTGTTATAGCAGTAGTCAATTTTAAGAAATCATCCTTTACTAGTATTTCTCTTTCCCTTTTAATTAACTACATTCATTTAAATTTAACAAGCACTTGTTAAATTCCTATTACATACAAAGTATTATACTTACTTCTAGTTAATGTATTAAGTCTAGCTATAACATTGTCCCTACTTTCATGAGCAGGGAGATGTGCTCCAGACCTGTGATCTCCCTGTTTGGATAATTTCTGATTTAAAAAACAAAAAAGATCCCTCTTTTTAGACCAGCCCCTGTTCTGTAATTTGTAGTCTTTAAAGAGTTGCCCAGGGCACTGTGAGGTTAAGTAATCTTCCCAGTCACACAGCCAGCATGAATCAGGGGGAAGTCTTAAACTCAGGTCTTCTTACTCTGAGATGGGTCCTCTATTTAACAATGTCAGACTCATGATTAGGGCATAGCAAAGGAATAAAGTATTTTATATGAGGTTAAAGTAGGCTAGTTAAAAATTCTTCCTAATGAAATGAATACAAGAAGGCTTTCTGGAGGAGATGCCATTTTAATAATAATGTCATCTTTAAATGATAAGTAGGAATCTAGTAGACAGCAAAGATGCGGGCATAGGAGACATCATAAACAAAAGAAAGAAAATGGAAAAAATGTATGTTTTGGGAGGGTTAATGGTGGTATTTATGAGAAATGGTAAGTAGTCTATTATGAACAGGCCATAGATTACATGGAAAGAAATAACATGAAAGAAGGTTGGAAAGATACCATGATTAAGGGCTTTGAATTCTAGCCTAAGCATTTTACATTTACTCTTTGATAAAAGATCTATGTAAAAAGATCTGTGTACAAAAGAATTAAGTCTGATAGTTTCTGAGGGATAATTTGGAAGGATAAAAGAGAGAGTGAAGGTAACTATACCTATTAAGAAACTACTGCAGTATTTATGTAGGTGTTAATGGAGGCCCATGTTAGTGTGGTGGCAGTAAGAATCAAGAAGAGACAAATGTAAGAATTGTGGCAGGAGGAGGACTGGTTACTTAGCAGTTATTGAGAAGGACTTAGTGATTAATCAGATATGAAAGGTGAAAGAGGGAAAAGTCAATGAGAACACCAGGGTTTCAAATGTGGGAGACTGAGTGAAGCAGGAAAAAGAGGGTTAGAAGGAAAAGTACTGAATAGGTTGTGAACAAGTGGAATATGAGCTGCTTGTGGGACATTCAGGTAAAGCTATCCCATAATCAGTCAGTCATTCAGTATTTTTAAAGCAGGCCATGTGCCAGGCACTGTGCTAAGTGCTAGGGCAACAAAAAGAGGCAAAAGACAGTCCCTTCCCTTAAGGAACTTACAATCTAATGGAGGAAAACAAAATACAAACAAGTATGTACAAGACAAGCTATGTACAGGATAAAGAGGAAATAATTAGCAGAGGGAAGGCACCAGAATTAAGAGGGACTGGGGAAGACTTCCAGTAAAGAGTGAGATTTTACTTGGGACCTAAAGGAAGCCAGGAAGATCTGGAAGCTGAGCAGGAGGGAAGAACATTCCAGGAGTGGGAGACATCGAGAGAAAATGTTCGGAGCCAAGAGATGCAGTGTCTTGAATGTGGAACAGCCATGATGCCAGTGTCACTGGATCCAGTAGTACATGTAGAACAGTAAAGTAGAAGGAGGCTAGAAAGGTAAGAGAAAATAGGGTTATAAAGAGCTTTGAATGCCAAACAGTATTTTTATATCTGTAATTGAAGACAAAGGAAAGGAGTGAAGAATGACCTGATTGGACCTGTGATTTAGAAAAATGGTAGCTGAATGGAGGGTGGATCAGAATGGCAGGCAGATCTACCTGCATTGATATTGAGAAGTCCAAGCATAAGGTGATGAGGACCTGTACTAGAATGGTGGCAGTATCAGAGGGGAGACAGGAAAATATTTGAGAGATGTTACAAAGGTGAAATTGAAAGATGCTGGCAACAGATTGGATATGGGATATGAGAGAGATTAAGTAGTTGAGGTTGCACACCAGTTACTCTCTTTAGTAATAAAGAAGTGCAGTTGGGGGTAAGGCAAGGGAAGGTTTACAGGGAAATAATGAATTCTACTTTGAACTTGTTGAGTTTAAGATGTCTGCTGGACATCCAGTTTAAGATGTCTGAAAGGTAGCTGGATGTGTGAGTTTGGAGGTCAGAAGACATATTGGGGCAAGAAAGGTAGATTTGAAAATGGCAGCATAGAAATGGTAATTAAATCCAATTAAACTCAAGTGTAGACAGAGATGTGGGCATTAAGCTCAGAATAGATACATAAAGGGCTTTATCTGAGTAAAGTTTATAGGTTGAAGCCACTGGTCATTTTTTCTTTTTTTAAAAAAAAAGTTTTGTTGAAAAAATTTGGTTTTACATTTTATATATGTATATACATATATATATATTATATATACGTTTTACATTATAATTAAGAAATTGCTCCTAATGAGAAATCTCTTGTAACAAAGTAAAACAATTAAGTAAAACTAACAGCATGGTGACTTTATTTGAAAGTGCATGCTATATTCCACATTTATAACACCTCCAATTTCTCTATTTAAAACTTTTATTAAAAATTAGCAAATCTGTTTTTTCCCTCCCACTCCACTCCCTAAAATTGACTAAAAAGAGAAAAAAAAAACAAATTTCTTGTAACAAATATGCATAGTCAAGTAAAACAAAATCCTTCATTGTTTGTATGCAAATATGCTTCACTTTGCACCATTAAACTGTTACTTCTGTCAGGAAGTGTATTGTCTGGTTCATCCTTTAAAATCATGAGTAATCATTGTGCTGATCATAGTTCTTACAGCTTTCAAAGTTGTCTTTAAAACATTGTTATTGTATTATTTGTATGTGTATATGAAATTTGTATTTACTTAGGTATACAATTACACTGTATGTTATTTTTGTATACTTGTTATTGTATAACTTGTTCTCCTGGTTCTAAACTTTATTCTTCATAAGTTTATAAAAATGTTTAAATTTTTATAATATTGATATTATACTATAAATTATTTTACTGTACATCAATCAGTTCATATCTTTCCATATCTCTTTGAAATCACCTATTTTCTTATTTCTTATAGCACCATATTATTTATCACATTCATATACCATAACTTATTCAGTTTATTCATTAGTAATAATGAGAGGGAAATAAATTTATGCAATGTTAAAGTGAAATGAATTACTGCAGCTTATGGTAGTCAATGCTTATTATGCATGTGGAATGTATTATATGCTTTTAATATTTCTATTTATTTTCTGTTTTATTTCTGTAGCAAACCCAAGGAACCAATTTTCAGTGCAGGTAGGTCTGGTTTTATTTTCTTTATGTACACTTGCTTCTTCAATCTAGAGATATTAATAAGAACAAAAGATTTCAGAGGTATAGAATTTGAGCATTTCACCCTTTTGCCACTGAATTCACTGATAAGAAAGTCTATAACATTTGTATGGTGGAGATTATGTAAGACAAGTATACGATGTCGGCTTAGCACCCAATTATCAAGTAATTCAGATAATAATTGGTACTCTTTTTTTGGTCATTAACAGAGAGACCAAGATTTTAAAGGTTCTAGAGACTCTTAACCCTGTAATTGGTCCCTTTCCAAACTGGATTTAAGGTACTTTAATTTGGCAGTATGGGGGAAGATTGAATTGCCACTGCCCATGCTATAACAGGATTTTCTATGTTGAAAGATAAAGGGCTTCTGTTTCCTTTGTTACTAACTAGGCTTCTTTCATAAACATTTGCATTTCTTTAAAAGGGGAAGCTTCTGATGCATCAAATTATAACCCTGTCTAAAAGTAACTTCTTTTTTTTTTGCCTTTTGATTTCCTATACTGCACACTAATAGTTAATATATACCTGATATATCTATTTTTTCTTTTAACACATTTTATAATAAGGAAAATGCTACTTTAGTGTATTAACCTTATTTTAAATTGCATTGAAAATGCAAACTCTTCTTAAGTATCCAAGTTAAAGAAACTAATTTAATTTTACTTTTTCTTAAAATAAATTTATAATTAAAATACAATTTTTGGAAAAAAATTTGTCGGTATAAATTTTATCATCCTCCACTGACATCCTTGTCTAATGCCTCATCACAGTGTGGAGGTGACCCTGGTTTTTCATAGGTAATTAATTCCAGGGGAGTGCAAGCTCTGCCAAGGTTCTACCAAGCTTTTAAGTCTTTGTGTATAGTCCAGCAATGGACTGTATGTCTGTGGTCTGAGGATCAGACTAACTCAAAGTTCAGAGAGGCTTACCATCAGACCACTTAACTATCAAGTGATTACTTTTTTCTTTGGCCATAGTCATTTATTAAATTGTCTCCTAAAGCATGGAGGGGCTGTGATCTCTATTGGGTGATTTCAGTACCAAAGTTGATGAAATCATGAATCATTGAAATATATCATGGGCACCTCAAAGAACTTGGTATTGAATGCACTATTGAATGGTCAGTATTTAATCAATTGACAGGGTAGCCTCTAACTGAAAACAGGTGAACAAGTGATAGAACAGGGATCAGGGCAGTCTTGTTATACTTGAACATCTCTTTATCAAGCACTTCTGTCTCTGTCTCTGAAATCACAAAGGGAAACGCCGTGTGACACACTGCAAAGGTAGGCTTCACCTCTGAAACCTCATAGCTCTCTGAGCAAAACTATTACCCAGGCTGCAGAAACTTCCTTTTCATACAGGCAAACACAAAGTCTTCCTGTATGAATTTTTTTTTTTGCAATACAATCCACTTCAATTTCCTTTGTTAAAAGCCTTCATAAGTGTCTCCTTGGATATGTTCCAATTAGAGGCTATAATTTGGATCTTGGTTTATCTTGGCAGATACTAGGAACTTACCTTTAAAAAAAAAAACCTTAAGAGAGCTATATGGCAATCCCTGGATGTCCCATTGTGTTTGAAATTGTATCCTGCACTTGGGCTGAAATATCCCTACTAAAAGCCTGTAGATTTGGTGGTTGCTTGCCGTTGTTCTAATGTATGTCTGAAAAAGCATTGCTTTTCCCTTGCTCCTTTTTTTTTAGTAGAGGTTTATTCTCTGAACTTAAAATACACAAAACCATCTCTGAATAAATTCAGTACTTTAAGAAGTAATGTAGAATTTTTCTATAAGCTTAAATTAATCGTGAATTACAATGTAAGATATTTGTACATCTCATAAATATTGATTTTATGCATACACAATTTTTTAATGTTATAGGAATGACCTGATTTTTCCTTTTTCCCCAAACTTCATTGTATTAGGGTTTTTTTCAACTGTGTTGTTATAGATCTCTTTCATTAATTCATTTCGTCCAGAAAACATTTATTCCTTAATGAAGTATTAATTGGATTGGCCTTCGTTCCTAATTCCATTGGCCTAGAATCTGTCACTATTTACTTCTGTCACTCTAGAATTTGGTGTTTCTAGACCCTATTATAATATTATTCATTGGTTTGTTGAATCTAGCTTTTTTTTTTGTTTTTCTAATTTGCCTAAACCAAAGTTTCAGTTGACCAAAGCAGTTCTTTTTCATAACCATCTTGACAATTTTTCACTTTTGATCACTAATATCACTTCCCAAGTTTGTCTCTAATATTAAGTCTGAATGTTAATATTATTGAAATAAGCATAATTACTGGCTCAGTAACCCTTAGTGTACCATATCTTCAGCATATGATGCCTCAGAATATTTAGATTCATGAATATAATTTAAAACTATAATTTCATACTGAATTTAATGAATAACTTGAGTGAAAAATATTTGATCCCAAAGGGTAGTTTCAAAACAGCTTTTCTATTTTTCTTACATATAATCTATAATAATCACCCATGAAATTAGTATCAGTAAATAAGTATTCATTGAGTGCCTATACTATGAGCAGCACTGTATTCTGAGGGTACTATAAGACTGTGTTTGCCTTTATTATTAAAACTTAGTTCAGGAGTTTGACTAATACGTAATGACAAAAACAATATTGACAGTAATACTAACACACACTTATATAGTGTTTTGTGGTTTGTATAGTACACATATTATTCCCCTTATTTTATAGGTGAGGAAACCTAAGCTTAAAGAGTTTAAAAAAGTTAACCAAGGTCATGCAGCTGAGCAAATGTTGGAGCCAGGATATACATGCAAGTCTTTGGACTCCAAGATCAGTGTTCTTTATAGACACCATGTTGTCTTTCACTTATCAAAGAATATAAGGCTGTTCAATTATAATTGTGGTAAGTTGAAAGAGATTTTAAGTATTGCAGTTTATATTCAGAAAAAAAGGAAAACCAGGGAGCACTAGAGATTCAAGCCTGAGGAAGCAGCTAAACTAGATGACCTCTAAGGTTGCTTGTGAATTCTAAAATTTCATGATAAACAGGAAAAGCTTCCAGAGGAATTAGCACTTAAGTGTGGCTTTAAAGGATTTTGATAAACAAGAAAATTCAAAGAATGAGCAAGTGCACAAAGGCAGGATTGAGCAGAATACATTTGCCAGACAAAGACCAACCTCATCAAAATAAAGCATCTCTGTTGGGAAATAATGGCAAAAAGCCCCACAAAAACCCCAAAACCCTAGAGTAAAAGACAGGCAAAGGAGTTTAGACTTGAGATATAGTGGAAAATAACCAGAGAGAGCCTTTGGATAGATGAATGACCCAGTAAAATGAGGGTTAATGAGGATTATCAGCTTGGCATTAGTATGGAGGATGAAAGGGAGAAACAGTGGAGTCATTAGGAAGCTGTTGCAATAATTGAATTATGAGATGATGAGGGCCTTGGCTTGAAAAATGGCAGTGAACAGTAAAAAGGAAGGAATGAATGTGAGAAATGTGACAATACCAGAATCAAATGTACTGAGTGACTGACAGGAGATATAGGAAGATGAAGAGCATGGAAGAACATTCAACAACCAAATTAAATATATAGTATAAAGTTTTTATCAAAGAGACTTGAAGCACATGTACAAGATATATTAAGATTAGGCTGTACATTTGCTTGAAATTTAAACTCAAAAATCCTTGAAACTGAAAAATGAATGCAATTTGCTGAACATTGTGCTTTATCTTAGTCTGTTTTAATAAGATTTTTGCCCTTCTATTTCCACTGTGATCAATTGCCATATATATATATACATATACATATATACATATACATATATATGTATATATATGTATATATGTATATATATACATATATATATATATATGTATATGTATATATGTATGTATATATATATAAAATTCCTCAGGCATATTGACACAAATACTATTTAAACTGAGTGAAAGCTAGGTGACTTCTTTGGTATAATGATGGAACTATAAAAATCAACAAAAGCATTAAAATCTGAGGCTGAACAAACCTCCAATTAACAAGACAGTTAACCTGGGCCTTATCAGTTCCCCCAAGTTCTTATCAGAGCTACATGTCACTTCTCAAGCTACTAAGCTTTTTAAAGCAATTACATCACCATTTTCAATTGTTATTCATTTTTTGTTGTTGTTCTCTGGCACAATATTTCTATACAAAATCCATCTTCTTTTAGAAACGTTTATGCCTGTTATAGAAAATTGAATTTCTTGAGTATTTTTTCTTTAACATTTGTCTACTTAACAGGTTTAACATCTTGTCTGTGGTTCTTCTGGCCCTATTTTAACTTTCACTTGAGCACTTCTCTTTTCTTTTTGCATGTTTACTAGCATGGTATCTCTGATGGTTGTGTTCTTATATGATTGATGTTAAAGGTGTATCAGAATTTATCTTTGTATTGAGATATAACAGATCAACTTAAGTATTAAAAAGTAGTTTGTACATCAGCATATGAAAGATTGCTTTGCAGTCAGCTTTAAAAATTAACTGGATTTCTTGAATTAATTGTAATTTTTGCTTTGATGACATTTTTCTCTGTACTAATGGCAGAGAAAACTGAAGTACTACAATGTCTCTTTGGAAATATCATTTGAGTCTGTTGTATTTTAAATATTTTTATAATATTCTGCTAGAAAATTCTAAATTATATCATTTATTTATATGATAGAATATTTTTAAAAAATTTCAAGCAAACCTTTATTTCATAGTATTTCACTATTTTAATTTTTTTCCTGTAGAATCATTCAATGAACAAGCAACCAGTACATTTAAAGTTTTCATCTTTAAGGTTTAGATGTGTGATAGGGGATGTGAAGTTTGTTTTTCAATTTTATTTGTGATCTGGACATCACACTGACATATTTGTACTTTTTATAGAGGAGGGATACGTAAAAATGTTTCTTCGTGGACGCCCTGTTACCATGTACATGCCCAAAGATCAAGTGGAATCTTATAATTTGGAAGCAAAAGTAGAACTGCCAACCAAGAGGCTTAAACTGGAATGGGTGTATCCTTTATTGTCTGTTATCATGTTGGAAGTTATTAGTAGGTTGATGTTCATTTTAAGTTTTATTTAGATTTTTTAAAATTAAAATAAATTAAAATTAAATTAAAAATTAAAAGTTCAATTCCATTAGAAAGTAAAAACTGAATTATATATTTTCTTTACTTTCAATTCAAGTTAATACAATAGGCACTTAACACACTGTTTTGAAAATGCACTCAGTAGAGATCATGTATATGGTGAATAGAACCCTGGATCTGGAATCAGAACCCAGTTTGAGTCTTGGCTATGTACCTTTCACTACTTTTGTGAACTCTGGATGTTTTTTCTTCTCTATGAAATGCATTTGGACTAGATTACCTCTGAGATTTCTTTCAGCTTCAACATTCTATGAAATGCTATTGATTATAGAAAAGCTGTTTTGTTTACTAAAATGAAATATTGTTTTTTCTATTCTATAATACATTGTAATAAATAAAGATTTGCCCTTTCTATAAAAGTAACATTAAAATGACATCTATTAGAGTCAATGATATATAGTGGATAAGGCACTGAATTCAGAATCAGAAGATCTGAGTTTAAGTACTAATTCTAACATTGCTGGCTACATGGCCACAGGCAATATAGTCAAACACACTTGAGGTGCTTTATCTGTAAAAGGGAGGACATTGTATAGAAGCTGTGAAAAGCTTAAGGCACTATATAAACATTTTTTTTGCTTGTAGTCATCGTGATTATATTCTTAGAAAGAATTTTTGTGTATATTAAACAGCCTATAGGTATAGTTTGTTCAGTCTCACTTCAGTCGTGTCCCATAAACTCCTTTGGGGTTTTCTTGGCAAAGATATTGGATGGTTTACCATTTCCCTCTCCAGATCATTTTACAGATGTGGAACTGAGACTAACAGGGTTAAGTGACTTGCCAGGACCCTACAGCTAGTAAGTGTCTGAGGCCGGATTTGATCTCATGAAAATGAGTCTTCCTGACTCCAAGTCCAGAGCTCTGTTCACTACACCACCTAGCTTCCCCATCAGTGTTACTAATCTTAATTGCAACTTTCCAATAAAGGAAATCATTTAAGGACTTAAAAATAGAGGGAAAATCTTAGTGAATATGACCATAAATTGATGGAATTTAAGTCTATAAGTAAAAGAAAAAAACCCTTCTTTTAAAAAATAAGTATACTCTAAAGCTTAATCAATCATTTATGTCCTTTGAAGAAAGATTTTTAAGTGATTTTGGAGATCCAGATGTTCACAAAAAGAATGTGGGTAAGAAGAACGTTATACGTAATTCTTAAGAAAATAGTAATGCCACAAATAGTGCGTAGACAATGCTTCTTTGAAGTACTATTAAATGTCCAAAGTTAATAAGGAGTTAATAAGGAATAAAACTCAAAGTAACAAATAAGGTGCAACTTAGTTCAAGGTTAGCAGGCAATGAGACCTTAGTAAGGCATAAAATGATTTTACTAATAACATAGGATTAAAAAAGATCATTCCTGGTATTTAAAAAGAGTATTTAAAATGCCCATTCTGTAGCATCCCTAAATTCACCATCGGAACAGAGCTCACTAAGTCAAAGAAGGTATTTCTTGTTTGTTCTTAAGTCATTAGTTGTGTCCAGTTTTTTGTGACTCTGTGGACCATAGCATGCCAGGCCCTTCTATCCTCTACTATCTCTTGAAATCTATTCCAGTTCATATTTGTTGTTTTTATAACACTATCTAGCCATTTCCTCCTTTACTGTCCCTTTTTCCTTCAATCATTTCCCAACATTAAGGTCTTTTCCAATGAACTCTGTCTTCTTATTATGTGGCCAAAGTATGTAAGCTTCAGCTTCAATATTGGACCTTCCAGTGACTAACTTGAATTAATTTCTTCAAATATTGACTGATTTGATCTCCTTGCTGTCCAAGAGACTCTCAAAAGTCTTCTCCAGCACCACAGTTCAAATTGTGGCTTTTCTTGAGGGCAATGGGAATTCCACTAACTCTTCTGACCCTACCTTCCCATAGCGCATATAGGCCTTTTATAGACTTCATGTAGCACCAAAACCAAACCAGTGATGAACAACCTCCTTAAAGAGAAAGGAACCCCACTTACATAAAATAAGTGCTATAACTTATCACAATTTGCAAGGGTATATCATTGGGAAAAACGAAAATACCTAAGATAAGAGTTATTGTTTGGGGGGTTGTCAATGATAATTCACAGTGTTATAAAATCTCAGAATTGAGCAGGATTTCAGAGATCATTTAATCATATGGAAACAACCTCCACAACATTTCTAAGAGTTAAATGTTAAGCTTTCACCTAAGGATATCCTTGTGAAAGGATATCCAGTACCTTACAAGGTAAGCTGTTTCACTTTTTAAAAAAAAGTATTCTTAAATGCCAAAACAATGAACATTTCCACATATTCAGCAAAACACAAAAAGAATTATGTGTGTAATTGTGAGTTCCTGCTTGCTTTTTAAAGAGTATGTTACATATTAAATGTGACTTTTGTAACTATCCTGCTTGTCTGTGCTTCCTTTTGAACTTTTATGTTATGTTCTGTGCATTTTAAAATGTTAAAAATGTTTCATTAGTCCCCTTTTTTTGGCAAAAGTACTGCTAACCTTCTCTCCCCATCATAATTTCTCCCCTCATTTCCAAACAGTGAAAAAAAACCACCCTTGTAACAAATTAACATTGAGAAGAAAAGCAAAATCCACAGTGATTGTCCAAAAATGTATCTCTCTTTTGGCATATTGCATCTATTGCCTCTTGGTTAGGAGGTGATTAACATGCTTCATTTCATCATAGGTCCTCTAGCAATGTGGTGGGTCATTGGTTTAATTAGAGCACTCAGGTTTTTTGAAGTTGTTTATCTCTACGGTGTTGTTATTGTATAATTTGTTCTTCTGGTTCTGTTTGCTTTACTCTGCATCAGTATATAAATTCACAGAATTTTCTAAAATTGTCTCATTTCATAATTTGTTGAGTGCAATAATAATCCATTACGTTCATATGTCAATTTTGTTCGGCCATTCCCCAACTGATAATGAAGTTTCCACTTCTTTTCTTCTTTGTCTGCTTTTACTCTTCCCCTCAGGATCTAGAGGTTTGTTTTGCTTGCGACTGTCCTGTCCCTTCCCCAGTGCTGTCCTCTTAACCTCTCTCTCCATCTGTTTCCCTATGGAGCTTGAGACAATTCTAAGTCAAACTGATTCTGTGTTCAACATTCCTTTGTCTCAGATAGGAGTGAGGTTCATTTAATACCGTTTATCCTTCTCCTTCTTCCATATTTTGTATAGTTTTCTTCTCATCTACCCGAATTATGAAAAAAGCAAGTACTAATCCCCTTATTCCTCCTTTCTACACTAGTGTATTCCTTTTTACCCTTCTTTCTCTTTCCCTTGCTATTGACTACAGAATAGATCCAAACTGCCCCTCGATCCTCTCTTTTTCTTATTTAACTGTTTAAGTACTTTATTAAAGTTCTGAAGTGGCACTTGTTTCTTCTCCCTCATTAGAATGTTAGCTGAGCATCATCCAATTGCTCAAATAAATTTACCTTTCTGTTTCTCTTGACTTGTATTTGTATTTCAGAATCCCTACTCAGCTTTAGTCTTCCCATCAACAATACTTAAAAGTCCTCTATTCCATTAAAGATATTTCTCCTCCTTAGGATTATACTCGGCTTTTCAGAGTAAGTTATTCTTGGTTGTAAGACCATATCTTTTACCTTTTGTAATATTGGGTTCCACTTACACACTTCTCATTTAGAGTAGAAACTGACAGCTCTTGTGCAATCTTGACTGGTTCCTTGGCCCTTGAGCTCCTTCTTTTTGAATGCTTGCAAGAATTTTTTCTTTGATGTGGAAATTCTGCATTTTAGCTTTGACTTTTCTAGAAGATTTCTTTCGAGGTTTTGTCCAGAAGGTGATTGACGGATTCTTTTTATCTTTCCTCAGCCTTTTCATTCTAGTAGATAGGGGCAATATTAATTTATGACTTCTTGAAATAAACCGTCATACTGTTTTTTAATATGATTTTTGGGGAACCCAGTGATTTTGAAATGACTTCTCTGGGACCTTTTTCCCAGGTCAGTTGATTTTGATATCAATTCATATTTGCTTCTGTTTTTTTTTTCAATCCTTGGTCTTTGTTCTATTATTCTTTGCTGTCTCACAACTTTTGATTAGGCTGTTCCAGTTTTCAACGAGTCTATTATTTGAGTAAAGTTTACTACTTCTTTCTCTTCTTCCAATTCTTTCCTCTAGAGCTCTTATTTAATTTTTTATCCATCATTTTATTTCTTCCAGGTATTTATATAGTCTTTGTAGAAAATTGGAAAATGTTTTTTTTTCTTTTAGTCTCTTCTAGCAATAAGAATATTCCAATCATTATAGAAGTATTCTCTCCCAGGTGGGATTTTTTTTATGTACCTGGATTTTTTTATTGGGCAGTAACTTTGGTTTTTATCACTTCTCCCACCTTGATTCCTGAAGCAGAGCTTTCTGCTAGGGCAGGCTTTTCTCACCCCCCCCCTCCCATTCTACTTTTAGGTGGGATATTTAGCCCTGCTTTTCCTCAGACTGGGTCTCCTCTCTGCCTACACTGACTTCTGTTTTCTCAGGTTAACCCTTCCTGGATTTTTGAGGTTCAGTGTCCTGAATCTTTAGGGCTTCCTATGGTATCTTCTGTGGCATGAGGTAATGTCCTTTTATGAACCTCTTTACCTCGGGGCCTAGACTTCCCCATTCTGTATACAGCTGCACCCAAATGGTCTTTGCAACTTTGACTTTTCTTAGCAGAACCTTTCATTCTTAGTGCCTCAAGACAAAAGGCCTAGCCACATACTAAATTTCTGGTACATCTGTGGTCACACTGAGAGGCTTCCAGGTGATACGAAGAAAGATTAATTTGCCTGAAGTAATAGTGACATGGCTAGTAATCCAAAGAAGTCTGACTGATTTTTATGCAGTTCTGGAGTGCAAGAAGTCATGCATACATACACACAAGTATGTATGTATGTATGTATGTATGTATATATATATATATATATATATATATACACACACACACACACTAAAGCTTTTCATTGGATTTATTGATCACTATTTGGTCTGGAACATTTTGTTTTGTTTTTGTTTTATTTTTTGGTTTTTTGCTGGAGTAGTTATGTGGGAGCTCTACTGCCTTTCTCCATTCAGGCTACCCTCTTGTCTTGGTGCTGTTCTGCTTTTAGACTATTCTAATTATTTTTCTTATATTAAACTGAAATCTATCTCCCTGTTTCTTTCATTCACTGGTACTAGTTGAGGGGTACCCAAAATAAGCCTAATTTATCTTAATGTGACAGGCCTTAACTATGTAAAGGTAGGGATCATCTTAAAAGTTTCTCTTCTACAAGCTAAATGTCCCTGATTCTGTCAACCTACTCTCATTTGCAATAGTTCCCTCTTAGCATCCTTTGGACATGCTCCAATTTCCTAAACTGATATCCATAATTCATTCAACCCTGTCCCTTGACAGGTTCCTTTGGTTTCCAGTTCTTTGTCACTATGAATGAGTTGCTATAAACATTTTTGTACATGTGGGTCATTCCTCTCTTTGATTTCTTTATAGGCTCACTGATAGTATTGACAGATCAATGAATATAAATAGTGCAATAACTATGTGTATAACAAGACAATTAATTTTAGAAATCAGTAAGTGAAATTATTTCATTCTCTTTTCAGTCAATAGAATTTCATTTGGGTGATCCTAATGGGAGAAAATAATAGTAGAAAGTTTTTATTCTACTTTCAACTGATCTTTAAGGAAAATTTAATATGATAAGTTTTTTGGAACCTCAAAAAGTAATTTTTAACTGAATTTTTGTGGAGACTTAGAAAAAGATTTAAAATTTTGTTTTTATTATTAAAAATAAGATTATATAATATAAGAAATAAATTGGAATGTAAAAGCAATGGAATCAAAACAGAAAGTAACAAAAACTTTGTTTTCAAAGAATAATTTCACCACTGCCAAAAAAAAAAGTCATGCAACTATATCTTCTAAAATCCTGTTTCCTCCCAGGTGAAGCTAAGTGGGAAAAGGGCATGGCTAGACCATCATCTCTCAAGACCAGAGAACTTACATCTGACTAACTAGTATTTACTGATCCTAGGACCCCTGGGACTTCCTCCATGTTGCTTTCTTGACATTATTTGGTAACCCTGAATTGTTGAGTTTCTTATACTAGTGTCCACGAGTCCCACTGCTATGTTTCCTTTTGACAATTGGCCAGGTTTCAGTTAGTTTTTGGCAAACTTATTTTACTAAGATGGAAGCAGTTGGTGGAGTGAACTTTCCCAAAATCTTCAGGGGTAGAGTAGGTTTGGAGTATAATGTTAGTGAGATACATGTAAGGAGATTGTACATGGCTAAAGAGTAAACTCACAACTCTTTATTACTGGAAGACCTTTCTTGAATCCATACATGATCATCTCTTGTATAAAGCGCTCACACTTCTTGGAGTCACTTTCTTCCCCAGGTGGCTGTCTTTCTGCTATTGTCTGTATCTGCGTTTGTCCTTGCTATGTCGTCTGGATATATTGTCTGCTACTGGTCCAGTCTCTCTGATAACATGGGTAGTAAATGCAGGGAGTGGTGAAGAGTGTATTGACTGTTTGCTGCTAGAATCGTCTATGGCTGAAATTCCTTTAGTCCCTTTAAAGTCTCCAGAGGATTGGTTAACCAATCATGATCTTCCTCTCTTGATCTAATAAAAGAGGCTTATACCTCACCAAAGTATCACAGGGTATAAAAAAACTAAATTACAGATTGTAAAAACTGAATCATTCCTTTACATTGATTAATTGAAGTAGAGGATATATAACCTTTTCCCTTATTCATCAAGGCTCTTTCATAGAAATGAGATCATAGCTTCATATTTTATAGTAGTATTTGAGGGTATATACTTACAACCTTTTAAGAAAATTTTATGAACAAATCTTATGTTAGTTATATTGGGGAACAAATTTTGTGTGAATCTTGGATTAAAGAGCCATTCCAGTAAGATGTAAATTAGTGCTGAACTCAATCCCATTAAGTGTTGAAGCCGAACTTAGTTGTAGATTTTATACTGTAAGTTTTTATATCTGTAAGTAATATATAACTGGGAATCTCCTTAGTGGTTGCTTATTAATAAACTTTAATATTTACTTTCCAGGGTCATTAGGCTTATATAATTATTGTAATATAAGTACTTTGTAATCTTAAAGAGTTTTGCCAACATAAAACACTTATGAATCTCGGTTATTAATAAATTGTTGTTGAATTGAACTGGATGTCTTTTAACAGCAGAAAAGATAAGATCTTTACTGACTCTTTTGGTTGTTTTTTGTTGTTGTTAAATAAAATATTCATTTAGTTGAATTCAACAAACATTTACAAGTCCTCACTGTGTAAAGTCCAACATATAAGTGACAAGTGAAGAAGACGAGTCTCTTAAGCTCCCTTTGGGTGTTAATATTCAATTATTTGATTTAAAGGAATGATGAAGAAATACAGCTCTACAAGGCCAAAGAGATGAGGTTTAGAATCAGGGCAAGGTAAAAGGGAGGGAGGGAGAGAATGTAGTTCAGGATGAGGGAAAGAGACCTATCCTGGGATTCAGATATTCCAACTTCCATTTGGGGAAGGAAAATGGGAGAAAATATGGTTAGATGCACTGTTGCCTCTCCAAGTTCAAAATGGCACAGTCAAGTCTTCTCTCTAAAAGTTTAAACAAAAGGAGCAGAAGATGATTTGGAATGAGTATAACTAAGAAGTCAGGAAGAGTCTAGATCTAAATGCAAAAAAAGAAAAGAGCAGTAGAAAATGAGCCAGACTTTGAAACAGAATTATTCCAAAAGTATTGATATAATAAGTTTCACAATGTAATCATTATCAATTTAAGATATGATAGAAAGGGAAACAAGCTTAAAATAAATCCTGATTGATGAAATTCCTCTATCTGTGAATAAAAGAAACGTTCAGACAAAATTCAAGCTATACATAAAAAAATATTAAACACCTGATGCCTTCCTCCAGATATATCTGCTACTATCCTGGTAAAATAGAAACAGTTCAACTCCCAGTGATTATAAAAGTATTTGGTTCAATAAACTTTGTAAAAGTAAAATAATCATGTTAATTATTTGATTTTCTTATGTATTTATAAAATTAATCTTTTTAATTAGGATTTCAAAAATAACGTTTCCTGATTGTGGGGAAAATGAGTTAAGGTGTAAAAAAATTAAATTTTTTTGTAATAAAAAGTCAACTGATAGTTTCCTGTTTAGCAATTTGTATAATTTATTTCACATTCATTCTGTTTCAGAATAGAATTTCATAGCTTATTAACAGTTAAAATTATTTTAATTAATAATGAGCAAATCTGAAAGAAATATTTCACCTTGACATACTAATAAGCTATGGGTATAGGGGACGAGATTGTCGTAACAACCTATACCTACTTCCAACAGGTGAAACTGTATATTTCATTGCGTCAGTAGTAGTGTTATACAATGTTGAAGAACAACTTCAGAGACATTATACTGGTCATAATGATGATGTGAAGTGGTGAGTGTTCAAATTTTTTCATTATCAGTCTATACTTTAAGACTTTAGTTTGTTTCAGTGACAAAAGTATTCAAATACAAGTTGTTGATATTGGGTTTAATATGACAGGCAGAATTGTGTGCTGGAAAAAAACACCGGGCTTGGAGTCAAAAGCAGGTTAGAGTCAAGCCTCTACAGTTTCCTGGGAGGGTAAAGTCCCTCTACCACTGTAGCCTCGGTTTCTTCATATGTAAAATATGGAGCATATATAAGCATGATAATGCTTATGCCACTCACTTAATAGGGTTTTTGTAAGGAAAGAGGTTTTTGAACTATGAGTCTGTAAACATCAGAAATGTCAGCAGTTGTATTATTGTTGAGAAATGGCAAAAAGGCAGGAAAGGAAAGGATCAAATGAAATATCTTTAAAGGGGCTTTATACAAGCCTTAAAGTAAAATTTAAATGTTGCTATTATTAACATTATTAAATAATTAGTATAATTACTAAATTAATCATGGTAAAAATCATTTTCCATCAAACTAGAAAATCTTTCCCACAAAATTGAAGCTTTCCTATTAGCTACCAGTGCCCCTGTGCCACTTTGCTTATTTATGATCATAGGTCAAGTAAACAGGCATTTATTAATGCCTACTATGTTTCAGGTACTATACTACGCCCTTGTGTTATATGCATCTTACAGCACAGGAAGTTACTGCTTGGTATTTGTTTAATAGCCATCTAGAGGCTGAAAGTACTAATTTCCTTTCTTTGTAGTAAAGATAAAGAGTTTGCATTGTTTTGATGTGTGAATAAACTGTGTGGCTATATTTCCTTTAAATCTCTAAATTTTTCATGACAGCCTTCTGACAATTTAAACATTTGGACATTCAGAGTATTAAACAGACAATGTTGAATTTTAAAATTATCCAGTAAACTGATGCTAAGAGAATGATAGAATGCTAGAACTGGAAGGGAACTTTGACTTATAGAACAAAGAAAATGAGACTGTAAAAGTATTGGAACACAGAACATAAGATCTAGAAGAGGTCTTGGAATCATAGATTAAAGCATGTAAAAGTAGAAAGAGGCTTTTGAGAGCAACTAATCTAGCTTTTCCACTAACTAATTATGTGACCTCAAGTAAGTACCTTCACCTCCATGGGTTTTAGTTTTCCCTTATATAAAATGCTTCCACAACTACTTAGTTAGTGGAAAAACTGGGATTAAAATTTAAGCCTTCTGAATGATGGTCTAATGTCCTTTCTACTACTCTTCCATTGAATGCTCACCATGTACCATTATAGCCTTCACCTTAATTTGTATTTGCATATCCTTGTTGTGGCTTTCCCAGTGCATTGTGATATCTTGAGGAAATGGATTTTGTCTTTCTTTTCATTGACTATTCTCCAATGTATCTCAGCTCCACGCAACAACTATCAATAAATGTATTTGATTGACTAACCATATTAGTAGATCTCATATTTAAAATGGTACCTTCTAATCATAATTTTAGGACTATCTTGATACTTCATGAATTATTTTGAGTCTTTGAATTTAAAAATTAATAATATTTTTCAAATTAATGTTTTAAAAATCATTCTTGTATGAGAAAATCAAAAGTTAAAAAAAAGAAATTAATCATAGATGATGACCAAGTTGATAGGAAAGCTGTTTGAAAATATTTAGTGAAATTGGATTGGCCAAATATAAGCATACTTTGCAAAACATTCATAGGCTCATAGATTTATACCTAGAAGGAACTTAAAAGTTATATAGTTCAATGCCCTCATTTTTACAGATGAGAAAAACAAGGCCCAGAGAAATGACTTGCTCAAGATCACATAGGTTCTAAGTGACAAATGCAGAATTTGGTCCCAGATCTTATGACTCCAAAGCAAGGATTCTTTCCACTGTCCAGCCATTATTGTTTCATAATAATATGAATTATTACATGTTAATATGTATTAACAATTTAACTAAACTGCAGTATAATAACATTATGAAACCTCATTGTAACATCATCCTCTCATTTATGATGAGATGTTATAGTGAGGTACACATAAGATAGTAAAACTGTTTTGGGTAACAATTAATGGCTTTAAGTGAAGTTTGCCTATAATTTATACTGTGTCTGAAAAGATTTAAAATTATTTATAATCTAAGTTGATTAAGCATTATGTATAGATGAATTATATTTGGAATAATATAATTAAAGCTTCTTTTTAAAGTACATTTTTAACAAATATTCCTTTTCTAGCCTAGCAGTTCATCCTGATAGGATCACCATAGCAACAGGCCAAGTTGCAGGTACATCTAAGGATGGAAAAGTGAGTTGATATATTTTTCATGTAATCAAAATAAATCAGTGTCAGGCAAGAATTATTTATTGGTACTATTGAAATAACCTGTTTAGTTGTTATTTTATTCAGTGACTATTTAATCACTTAGTAGAATCCAACTTTAATTTCTAATAAAAAATTTCCAGACATTTAAGATTAAAATTATTTTAGCCATCAAGTCGTTTTCCTGTGCCTCATTGTGGCATAGAGGTGATCCTGGGTTCCCAAAGTCTGTTTGAGTAAAGAACAAGCTCTGATAGATTCTAACATGTTGGCATGCTTTTGTACATGGTCCTAGCATGGTTCTAGTTAAATTCAGAGAGGTTGGTCACCAGTAGTTTGGCCACTTAGTGTTGAATTCTTTATTCATGACCACCAGTGAAGCAAGGAAAATGTAAAATGGCCTTTAGTTTTGTATATATTCCATTTTTATAATGATGATGACAGTGTGAAAGAAGAGGGGACAGTGACTGCTAAGTCATAGAGTTTTGACTGTCTATTATACACAAACAGGTATTACTGCTCTGCACATACTTTTGTTAATTGTAATAATTCTTAAATTCTCATTTCAAAGAAGGTAATCATTAAACGTTTATTAAATGCCTGTTATGTGCCAAGTACCACTTCTGATAGAGAGGAGTCAGAAAGTGAAAAAAAGACTGAACATATAAAATATTTTGAAAGGAAGAAAATTCCATTAAAAACCTAATGCAGAAGCAGAACAGAGAAAAACTAGAAGGAAGGGTAAATACCAAACCTCAAAGAAAATATAAAGCTTTCTTTAAAAATATTACAAGAGAAAGCAAATAAATTTAGGAAAAAATAAATATTATAAGAAAAAGTAAAGTGAACCACTGGCTAATGAAATAAAGAACCCTGTGGAATCCCAGGAGAACATGTAATAACAAAAAAATTATAGAATGGTTCAAAAGAGACATGAAATCTGTAAGAAGAGAAATTAAGAAGGAATAAATGTCAGAATTTATAGCTTTCACAGCAGGCATAATTAGCAGGTTAGAAAAAACTTGAATCCATAGAAGCTGGTTTCTTCAAAGAAGTGAGAGAGAAAACAACACTTTTGGATTACAAATATCCTCAAGTGAAGAAAAGCAAGAGGCAATAATGTTAAAAGAATACATGATTTCTATATAAGCAGACAGCATTGACCTCGAAGATAGGCTGTGCAAAAACAACTTCAGGATTTTAAATCTGCCAAAAAAAACTTGGCAGATAGAAAAGCCTGAATACTGTAATTCCAGAAATAATATAAGAAAATTGCTCAAAACTTCTGAATATGGGAAAGAAAACTCCATTCAAAAAAATTCACAAATCACATACAGAAAGAAAAAATAATAGTAACCATATACTTCAAACTTCAAGATACATAGTGGTTAAATTTAATCATTCCCACTACAAACAACAAATTCTTCAAGAAACCAGAAGATCTTCAAATATAAATGAAAGCAGGTGATGTCCCTAGAAACTCAAGGAAGCAATAGCATTTTCTGAAAAACAAAAGAGCTAAAGATGAAAATAAAAATAAAAATATCTAGAAAAAGACTGAACCTAATCTTCAACATAAATAGATAGACATTCAAAACAGGAGAAGCATTTGAGTAAACCCCACCCCCCCCCGCCAAAAAAAATAAGAGCTGACTTTTCAAGTTGTAAACACACTCAGATGACAAAAACCCAAGAAAGGTAAATAAATACATTACCAAGGAAGGTATAAGTAATAAGATACAGAGAGAGCTCCATAGACTATTTTTTAAAAGGAAGAAATCCTGATCTTTAAAAAAAAAAAAGATCGTTAGATTTCTTAAAGCACACAAGAAGATAAAGATGCAAGTAGAATGGAAGAAATAGAAGTAAAAGCAGAGAAGCAGAACTGAAGTACCATGTTATAAATCCCACATTCCCCTATAGGTGAGTCATTCAATCAACAAATATTGAAATGGAAGCTTTGGGGGGAGTTCTTTGCTACATCTTCCAGCCCTCCAGTCAGAGGGACAGAAGGTACTGAGGGTACTGAAATAATGAGTACCAAAACTGATACAGTCTTCTAGGATGGTAAATATCTCATGATAAAGTTTCCTTGGAGTATAGTGTGTAGTCCAAGGAGTGCAAACTGGTAGAAAATGAAATCAGTTTACTTTGTGGGACAGAATGACAGAGTGGAAGGGGAAAGAGGACATGGAGGAAAGAGTGTGATGTACTCTTATCAAGTCTATGAGTGAACAGTGAAGGGCTAACATCCCCTATATACTCATAAGAAAGGGTTATAGGAGAAAGAAGAAATGGCAGAAGGGATGGATTGAAGCTAGGGGAATATAAGAAGGATATCTCAACCAAATGGGGAAGGGGTTCCCAATAAAGAACAAGTACCCTCATGGGGGAAGAGTTGTATGACTACAATGGAAAATGGAGACCTTATAAGGAATTTAATATGTAAGTTGTTGATACACAGGGATCACCTTCTTTCAGAGTGTGTTGTACCTCCGTATATAACATATTGCCTTACGAGAAAGGAAATTAGAATTCTTAAAAACAATTAGCATAGAGAAGGGTGAGAGATCATGAACCCAGAAATGAGTCCCACAAAGAGACTGATTATGGGAAGGGCACAGTAGCACTGAACTATGTGATTTGGTAGATGATAATTTCTACCATGGAGCACTGCTTCTATCCACATTATTTCCTTCTACGAGTAAGGTACAACATTAAAAAAGACAATAAAGCAAGACCTATTAAAGGCAATGACAGAAATTGGTTAAAAAAAGGAGCTCAGATTATATACTTGCAACCTTTAACCACATAAGGAATATAAAAAAGTTAAAGAAAAAATATATAAATCACAAATCAGGGAATAAACATTCAGAATATATAGAAAAGGAAGAGAATTAATGAAGACAACAAAGCAGAGAAATTCAAAATTAGAGGAAAGAAGGGACTAGCCACTTAAAGAAAGAAAAGAAGGCATAAAGTAGATAACCAAATACAAGAAAGAAAAATCAGTAACTGAAATTGCATCTCAAAAAATTGACCGATGAGATGGAGAGGAGGAATATCTTGTGGGAACAAGATTGCATAAATGTAATTAAGCAAAATGAATCATAGGGACAAAGTACTGATTTCAAAGAGGTAAAAGAGCAAAAAACTTTTCTTAAAAGAGCTGTACTAAAGACACAAATGGAGGAAAGCATAAATCTTATTCTCATAACTTAAAATATTAGTGGATTAGACAGTCCAATAAAATGAAATAAAGTGAGAGTGGATAAGACAACAAAAACTCACAATTTGTTACTGACGAGAAACATCTGAATAGCAAAGACATACATATAATCAAAATGAGAGACTAGAGCAAAATCAAATGAATTGTAGAAAAGCAGAAGTTGCTCTCATAATATTAGGGAAAAAATTAAAATTCGCAATCTCAACAGGGGCAAATAAGGAAGTTACATTATTCTTAAAGGAACAATAGACGGTGAACCAATATCAGTATAAAACTTATATTACCAAATGAGGTAACATCCAAATTCATTAAGGAAAATTAACCAAATTGCAAATTTGCAAACTCCAAGAAGATACAGTAGTAGGAGACATTAATATTTCTTTCTTAGAACTAAACAAATCTAAACTTTAATTTAAATTTAAAATTTAGATTTAAAATGGATAAGATAGAACTGAACAAACTGTTGAAGAATATAAAGCTAAAAGATTTTTGTTATCTTCTAGATAGAAAGAAACATTGAAGAATACACGTTTATTGACACTGGATAATGTGAATGCCATATTGGGCCAAATGTATTCTACATTGATACTTTTACAAAAAAATAGGGCACAAAGAAATTGCAAGTAGATGTGAAAAAAAAATACTAAACATATCCTTAACAGACTACAACATGATAAAAGTGATCAATTTAGGAAGCATGAGCAAAACATACCTGGCTAGAGACTAAATATTGAAATCCTAAATAGTGAGTAGGTCAAAGAGCAAATCCTAAAACAACTATATGAAAGATAATTATAATGATGAGACAACATAACATTTCTGAGATTCAGTTCAGAGGAATAAATCTATGTCCCTAAAAATATATATTGACAAAATAGAAAAATAAAAGGATTAATGAACTGGATATATATTTTTTAAAAGTAAGAAAGCCAACAAATATCAACCTCAGGTAAGCATAAAAGAGGAAATCTTGAAAACTAAAGGAAAAATAGGTAATTTGGATACCAAAAAGACTCTAGAACTGATAAAACTAAAAACTGTTGTTCTTTTAAAAAAAAATACTTAACAAAGCTGATAAACCTTTATCCAATCTTATTTAAAATTAGGTAAAAAATTAAACTAGTTTTCCAATGAATTAAACAAACATTTATTAATTATGTGCCAGGTACTGTGCTAAGCACTAAGGGTAGAAAAGAAGAAAAGAAAAAGGAATGGTTATCCTTGTCTTCAAGAAACTTATATGCAGGATGCAGGCAGCACATGTGTAAATCATAAAATAAAAAATAAGTGGGGTGGGGGTGAAAGAAGAGAATTAGAGCTAGAATTTGATAATAACCCAGCATTTATTACATCCCAAAATAAATTACCTGTGAATAAACTCCCTATTTGACAAGAACTGCCAAGAAAACTGGAAAGCAGATGCAGGAATAAGGTATCAGACCAGCATCTTATCCTATGTTCCAAAAATTATTACATGACCTAACTATTAATATTATTAAAAATTAGAAGAGAAGCATATTCGATATTTTTCAGATATGTGAAGGAGCTAAATCCTCATCCAAACAAGAGAGATAAACAGTTAGTAAAGATAAAATAAATAAATTTGTTTAGCTGAACAACTTAATACAAGGACAAAAAAGAATATTAATTGAAGGGGAAAAACTCAAAACTTTGCATAATTCTCTCTGATAAGGGCCTGATACCCAAGATACAAGTCAGCTACATAGCTCAGTACATAGAGTGCTGGACCTGGAGTCAGAAAGTCCTAAACTCAAATCCAACCTCAGACACTCATTAGCTGTATGACCCTGGGCAAGTCGCTTAATCTCCATTTGCCTTAATTCACTGGAGAAAGAAATGGCAAAGCTACTGCAGTAGCTCTGCCAAGAAAACTCCATCTAGGGTCATGAAGAGTCAGACATGACTGAAAATGACTGATCAATAAAAGTAGTAATCCAGGGTATACAGAGAGCTGACAAATGTGCAAGCACAAAAGCTATTTCTTAATAGGCACTTTGTCAAAGGATATGAACAAATCGTTTACAAAAGTAGAATGGAAAAATGCTCCCAATTGCTAACAATAAGAAAAATGCAACCCAGCCCAACCTTGAAGTTTTTCCAAAGATGCTAAAACATTAGAGTACATTTATCATGAGCTCTGAACAGATAGGTACACAGCGCAATGTTAGTGGAGTTGTGAGTTGGTCCAGTCATTCTGGAAAGTAATTCATAAGTAGTAAAGTAGTAAAAAGTTCATCATTTTTGATGCATAACTTCCATTCCTGGTAAAGAAAGGCCTATATACAGCAGCTCTTTTTGTAGTAGTAAAGATTCCCATCAATTGGGGAATGGCTGAAAATAAACCCACTGTGGTACATAAATGTCACGGAACATTCATGTGCTATAAAAAATGGTAAACGTGATGAATACAGGGAAGGATGAATGAAAGAACCAGGAAATAATAAACACAATAACTGCAACAATATAAATGGAAAGTACAACAACAATGAAACAGTTAAACTAAGTATTTCAAAATTATAATGCAGATTTTTTTGTTACGTTGATTGGTATTATAATTTTGAAACATTCTGTTTAACTGTTTTATTGCTGATATACTTTACATTTTCTTTCTCTTCTTTTTTTATAAGGGATGGCTCTCTGGGAGGAGTTAAGAAGAAGAATTCAATGGGAACTGTAGGTGATGTGAAAACAAAAATAGATCAATAAAGCTTATTTAAAAATAAAATCTTTAAAAATGGTAAATCACTAAATAAGCATCACCACCACAGACTTATCATTTCATAAGAAGTTTAAATAAACTTCTACAGCAAGACTACCAAAAGCCTATAAACTGCCTCAGTTAGCAAATACTTGATCTTATGACCAAGCAGAGAAAGACTTGGTAGCTAAGGGCAACCTAGTTTAGAATATAAGTTTATTTGTAAAATCTTAGAGGACAGTGGCAGAATATTGAAAATAATATTATCCATAAAGGAAGAAACACTGGAAGGATCTTTTTTAATTTGGCAAGAAACTGAGCTAAACACAGTTATCCTGGGGTATTTAAGGATGAAACTGGAAAGAGGACAACAAATGTGAAAAGTGGAAAAGATCTATGATTATTTTGATAACAAACTCTTTTTTCTGTCAGTGACAGTGAAGCCACTACATTTCAGTTCTAACATTATAGTCCAGATGTGCTCTATAAGGAAATAGAAATGAACTGAAGAACACAGAGATGAGACAAACAGCAGCTGTAGCAGGTCAATTGTACATAGAAGAATTTGATGCTGGATGTGACACAAGGAAATATAAACAACTTGATGGGAGGAAATCCTAGATATTCTTGCCAAAAAAAAGATGCAACCATCGCAACAATAATAACTGTCAGTCCATATATTCCACCTTCTCTACAAAATTTTTGTGAAAATAATCTCTGCTCAAATCAGAGGCATCTTTGACAAAGATCTGAGAAAGGATCATTCAGGTTTTTGGAAATGATAATCTACAATAGATCACAGCATTTGTCACACAGTTTATTGAAAAGGGTGGAGAATACAAAACATTGTAGCTCTTCACACACTAGAGGACAGCTCTCCGCCCTCCCCCAAGTCTTCTTGTCTGTGGCTAAAAAGCTCGAGTTCCTTTATCAAATCCTTGTATGACCTGACCTCCAGGCGCTTCACCTCCTAGATGTCCACAACCAGGCTCTCCCATATTGTTCTTTTTCTTTCCTATATATGGTGCTTGGAACTGAACAAAGTACTTCCTATGTGATCTGACCAAATCTGAATATGAGGGGATTATCATATCACTCATTCAGGACACTGTAATTCTCTTGATGTAGCCCAAGTTTATGTCGACTTTTGGGGATGTCATGTCACACTCATGACTCAAATGGAACTAATTGTCTACCAGAACTCCTAGGTCTTTTGCATATGAACTGATATCTAAACCCTACCTACCAATGTTTTACTTAGAAAGGTAATTTTTAGGACACAAGTGTAAGGCTTTTCTTTTATCACTTTTAAATTATATATTAATTTTAGCACAGTATTGTAGTTTAAGATCTTTATAGATTCCAATCCATGATCATCCACTGTGTTAGCAGGCTCCCTTGGCTTTGCGTCATCACCTCTGCCACCTCTTTCAGGAACCTAATATTAAGTTTATCCAAGACTAATGACTTGAAATTATCCATGTTAGGCAGATGTTCTCTATTACCTTCTTAACATCACTATCACTTCCCTTGCCTTAGTCACTCTTTTCCTGTTCCAAAAAGGCTTTAGTTTTTCTGCTAGGTTTTTATATTTTGGGAGTGTTTTGTGGTTTTAAAAAATATATCTTTATTGGGGAAGCTAGGTAATGCAGTGGATGGAGTATCAGCTCTGGAGTCAGAAGGACCTGAGTTCAAATCCTGCCTCAGACACTTGACTCTTACTAGCTGTGTGACCTTTGGGAAGTCACTTAAATCCCAATTGCCTCACTAATGTTACACAGACATGTATATGTAATTTTTTTAACGTTTTTTAAAAATGTGAGTTCTATATGCTTTTCCTCTCTCTCATCCTCCCATCCTCACTGAGAGGCAAGCAATATGATATCAATTATACATGTGAAATCATGCAAAATATTTTTCCATGTTATCCATATTGCACCCAAAAAAGGCAAGAAAAATAAAGTGGGAAAACTGGACTTAAGTTTGCACTCAGAGTTCATCAGTTCTTTCTCTGGGGGTAGATAGTATTTTTCATTATGAGCCCTTTGGAATTATCTTGGATCATGGTATCGATCAGAGTAGCTAAGCTTCTCACAGTGGATCATCAATTTTTTTTTACACAGTTGATCATCATTACAATGTTGCTCTTATTATGTACAGTGATCCCCTGGTTCTTCTCACTTCAGGTTGTTGTTGTTCAGTTGTTTTCAGTCATGTCCACCTCTTCGTGACCCTGTTTGGGGTTTTCTTGGCAAAGATACTACAGTGGTTTGCCATTTCCTTTTCCAGCTCATTTTACAAATGAGGAAACTGAGGCAAACAGGGCTAAATATTTTGCCCAGGATCACAGAACTAGTAAGTATCTAAGCCAGATTTGAACTCAGAAAAATGAGTCTTCCTGATTCCAGGCTCAGCACTCTACCCACTGTGTCTACTAGCTGCCCCACTTCACTTTGTATCAGTTCATCTAGGTCTTCCCATGTTTTTCTGAAATCATCCAACTCTTCATTTCTTATAACACAGTAGCATTCCATCACAATCCTATGCAACAACTTGTTCAGCCATTCCCTTTAGTTTCTAATTCTTTGCTATCACAATAAGAGTTGTTATAAATATTTTTGTACATGTAGGTCCTTTTCCTTTTCTTTTGATCTCTTTGGCATGCAGAACTGTTAGTATTGCTGGGTCAGAGTGTGTATGCAGTTTTATAGCTTTTAGCATAGTTACAAGTTGTTTTCTAGAATAGTTGGACAAGTTTACAACTCTACAACAGTTCATTAATATACCTATTTTCCCTCATTCCTTCCAGCATTTCTCATTCCTGATAGGTGTAAGGTGGTACCTCAGAGTTGTTTTAATTTGCATTTCTCCAATCAGTAAGTGATTTAGTGCATTTTTTTCATATACTACAGATAGCTTTTTTGTCTTCTGAAAACTGCCTGTTTGTATCCTTTGACAATTTATTAATTGGGAAATGCCCATTATTTTTACAAATTTGACTCAGTTCTCCTGTATGTTTGTGAAAAGAGACCTTCATAGAGAAACTTGCTGTAAAAATTTTTGATATAACTTCATTGTCTATGGTGCCTTTCATCAAAATGTAGTGTCTCCGATGACTTTTCATCGAGGCCTATTTTTACTTTTCCTTTGACTGAGATCGTAAATGATTCCTAGCCCTCCCATTTTTTTCTTCAGCTGAAGTATAATAGATTCTGCTCCATCTCCTTATTCTAATTTCATGCGTATGTCGGATTCTGGGTTTTTAATCTATTCCGCTGTGTCTGCTTTCATTTTATGGGTGAACTTATCCCATTCACAATTATGATTACCAACTATATTTTTCTCTTTCCTATTTTCTTCTATTTATCCTCCTCTCTTTTTGTCTTTTCCCTTCTCAAGTCTGTTTTGTTTCTGACTACTACCTCTCTTAATCTGCCCTCCCATGTATTATTCTTCTTCCCTTTTCTTATCCACTTCCCCTCCTATTAACCTGTTGAGTATGACAGATTTCTATATACAACTGAATGTGGGGGGCAAGGGCAGAGCCTGGTGGCAGTTCTTTTCGTTTTCAACCAATTCCAATGAGGCTGAGGTTCAAATCTTGCATGCCACCACCATCCATCTCACCTGCATTGTCAAAGATCTTCCTTTTGTGACTTTTATATGTAAGATCATGTTCCCCATTCTATCTCTTCCTTCTCCCAGTGCATCTCTTTTTCACACTCCTTCAATTTCTTTTAGATTATCCCAACATATTTGCCATACCTGTACCCTCTTTTTATGTAGACTGCTTCTAACTGCCTGAATAATGATGAAGTTCTTAGGAACTACTTATATTATCTTCCCATATAGAAATGTAAACAGTTTCATTTTATTGAGTCTTTTATGATTTGTCTTTCATGTTTTCCTTTTTAAGCCTCTCTTGAGGTCTTGTGTTTGAATGTCAAATTTTCTATTCAACTCTGATCTTTTCCTCAAGGATGCTTGGGAACTTTTCTATTTCACTAAATATACATTTTTTTTCCCTTAAAGGATTATACTCAGTTTTTCTGGATGAGTTCTTTTTGGTTATAATCCTAGTTCCTTTGCCTTCTAGAATATCATATTCCATGCCATCTGCTCCTGTAACATGAAAGTTTTCAAATCTTGTGTGATCCAGACTATGACTCCACAATATTTGAATGTTTTCTTTCCAGCTGCTTGCAACATTTTATTCTTGATCTGGGAGCTCTGGAATATGGCTATAATATTCCTGGTAGTTTTCATTTTGGAATATCAGGAAGTAATTGGTGAGTTCTTTCAATTTCTGTTTTACCTTCTGGATCTAAAATATTAGGGCAGTTTTCCATGATAATTTCTTGAAATATGATATCTAGGCTCTTCTTTTTTGATTATGACCTTCTGGTAGTCCAATAATTCTTAAATTATATCTTCTTGATCTATTTTCAGGTAAGTTGTTTTTTCCAATGTGATATCTTATGTTTTCTTCTATTTTTTTTTCATTCTTTTGACTTTATTTTTATAGTTTCTTAGTGTCTTATGGCTTCCAGTTGCCTAATTCTAATTTTTAAAGAATTATTTTCTTCAGTGAGCCTTTGTCCTTTTCCCATTAGACCAATTCTGTTTTTTTAAGATGTTATTTTCATCAAGGTGTGTGTGTGTGTGTGTGTGTGTGTGTGTGTGTGTGTGTGCGTGCACGTGCGCCTCTTTTACAAGGCTGTCTCTTTTCATAATTTTCATGCATCACTCTCCTTTCTTTTCCCAATATTTCCTCGGTCATGCTTATCAGTGTCTTTAACTCTTCCGGGAACTCTTGTTGAGCTTGGATCTAATTAGAATTTTTCTTTGAGGCTTTGGTTGAAGCTGTTTTCACATTGTTTTCTCCTTCTGGGTATGTTGATCTTCCCTGCCACTGTAATAGCTTATTATGATCAAGTTCTTTTTTTTGTTGTTTGCTCATTTTTCCAGTCTATTTCTTGACTTTGAACTTTATGTTAAAGTTTGTTCACATGGGGCTGAGAGGCACTGTTCCTTCAGGCTTCATTGTGCTGCTTTTTTCAGAGCTAGTTCTGGGGGTCTGCAAGTTTTTGGTGCTTCTAAGGTGTGATCCACAGAGATAGGTGGTCATTGCTTTTCTGCTTTCTACTCTGGTCTTTACCAGTGAAGGACCCCTGCTCCACTGCAGTCATAAGCATTAGTACTTCTCTTGGCCCTGGAACTGTGACCAGGTCCTCTGCTCCCTTGTGATCAACCACAGGCAATCCTCTTCTCCCTAAAGTTTCTACCCAGAACTTCATATGAGTAATAGGATTGTTGATCAGTGCTGGCTATCAGTACAAAGGATTCCCTATAATCCCTTTCTGACCAGTTGTCCAACATCTTGACTGTCTCTTTAGTAGTCTTAGCTTAGAAGAATGTATCACCCTGACTTTTTATTGGCTCTGATGTTCTAAATTTCAATTTGAAGTGTTAGTTGAAAGTAGGGAATGTTGGGAGAATTTGGCTGAATTGCTCCCTCTAAACCACTATCTTGGCTCCATCCTCCTCTCAGTCATTTTTGTTCTTTACAATCCAAAGATCTTGTCAGAAAAAAAAAAGCAAAACTTACTTTTCATCACCCATTATCATCTTCCCATACCCCTTTTTGCAACCATCCTACCCTTTCTTCCAGCTTCTTCTTTTGCTGTTTATGGCTACAAGTCGTGGAACATCAGTTTCCAAAGTATTCAACTTGCAGGTCATCCAAAGGTCAATGGAAAGGTATATGGTGGGCATGAATAATCTGTAATACATTACCATTGAAGATTTATGTAAGAAAGAAACATTAAGGATGTCATCAGACAAATGTATGACTGGAAAAGAAAATGAGCCAGTTATACGGCAAGGATGAGGGATAATCAGTATCTATTTGGTATCCATCAGTATCTATATCGTAGCAAGACATCTACAGTAAGGCCCCCAGGATGTTGAGGGCCTTGTAGAGAACTTACAGGAGAATATGGACAGGAATAGCACAGTCTGAGATAGTATTAATGGGTTGTAATCTGCATAGTTAGAGGAAGTATCCATATCTGTGATACCATAGATCCATTAAATTATCAAAAATATTGTGATTTTTCTTTTCCCTCCAATATAGCTTAAAATAGCTCTACTAAAACTGATAGACTTTAATTTAAAAACGAATGTGAACAGAATTAAAGCTAGTTTCGAATGGTATTTTTTTTAAACTGGCTGTTGTATTTGTGATATCTAATATTATTTCAGATACAATTCTTAATGTAAGATTTCTGTTCTTGTAGCTTACATATTACCTTGAGTCATATTAAACCCAGTTTTGAAAGCCTTATAAAAACAGAATTTTCTTCCAATAAAAATTTGGAAAAATAATTTAGTAAAATGAAAAACAAAAAAGTTGTTTCTGTTGTTCCTTGGTGACTTGCATTTCGTATACTATGTACAATGGAAATCAACATCCTATGATGGCATAAGATCATGGAGTCATAGTTAGACTTGGATGATCTAACTTAGAGATCTCTAGTTTTTAATTTATATGAGAACACTGTCTACCAACAAAAATGAACCCCTCCCTGTCTTAGTAAATGGTTTCATGAATATCCGTGGCCAGACTTTTAGTGGTGAGACCCGCATTTTAGTGATTGATACAGACTGTCATCCAAACAATACTTAGAAATCTTCCAGTTTGCTAGTCCCTGTAGAACTTGTTTACTCTGGCATAGACTTCCCAAAACCAGATTTACCTCTGTATCACAACGATGCTAATACAGATAACCTAGAAAATAGCTGATTGGTTTAGTGCTAATCATAAACAGAACTTTGAGTTTAATAACAATGATTTGTTAGGGGTAATTATAAACGCTCAGGAATATTATGCATTTCATAAACATGATTGGGAATTGTGGTGATGAACTTTACCATACTCATTAACAATATGATGCTTAAGAAGATATAATACATATAAGATTTAATTTTCCTTGTCATTATTAATTTTAAGATTTTATAATCTACATCATTTTCTATTTCTAAATTCTTAATTTTAAGATTTTATAATCTGCATCATTTTATATTTCTAAATTCTAATTGTCAACAAAAATAGGCAGAGCAAATTTTAAAATTAGGTAGAGTCCACCTCAAATTAACTAGCATCATAAGATCATCAAATTCTAGAGTTAAAATTCATAAATTATACCACAGTCTTTTACTAGATAATAAATAAATAGGCCATATTTGGTGATAGCCTTGATAAATGAGTGTTCGATTTGTCTTGTGTTCGAAAGGCAGATATTTTAATAATTAATAAATTATGCACTGAATATTTTAATTTTATTTTAATACTGTAACTTATAAATCTTTTGTTTGCCCAGTACTCTGGGCAATATTTCAATTAATTTTTAATTAAATATTTTAATTGATAAACAAGTCACTTTATCATGGTTGACATTACTGCTCAAATGGTCTTTTAAATTCTTTCAACTTCAAGAAAAAACAGACAAATCTGTCATAAGTTGGAATCTCAATATTTTTGTTTTAACAGCATCTACCCCCACATGTACGCATCTGGGATTCTGTCACACTGAATACACTACATGTCATTGGAATGGGTTTTTTTGACCGAGCAGTCACCTGTATTGCCTTCTCTAAATCTGTAAGTATATATGGCTTGAAACTTGATCAGGTGTTTAACCATATGGCATATACTTAAATCTATGTATTCTTAAATATGTTAATTATAGACTTAAATGTATTTGTATGTATCCTATGCTATAGTATATGTTATATACACTAATCTATTCCATACCATACTATAGTGCCATAATATTCTATACTATTCTATATGGATATATTTTATACTTTGCATGTATGTATGTATGTATTTATTCTATACTATAGATGTTAGGATATGCCATAAAGTTCAGCATTTATGTGTAAATGTAAGAAGCCTGTAGGCTTCTTAGTTTTTAAGGAGGACTGCTAATGTGAATTGGAAACCATCTTCTTTGGGGCACTGGGAATCAAAATTACCCTTCTTTAGCCATTTAAAACTGACAGGGTGTCCCATGCATATCCCTTTCCCCTCCTGCACCCCTACCAGCACAACTGCTAACTGAGTAAGCAAGTACCAAAGACATTGGATAACATAATGCCATATTGAGCCAAATATAGGCGACATTCTTCCTCTAAAACTGGCTTGTTATAAAAGTCAAAATGTGGCCTGTTGTGATTGTTATTTTTCAATGCATTTTTCCATGGCAAAGCAACTTCGCTTTACAGGTATGACTCATAATCTCAAAATTAGTCATGAGTTTAAGATTAGGAAACTTTGTATTAAAAGGAAAGTATTCAACCTTTTTTTCACATTAATTTGAAGTTTTCCTATGATTAACTTTGTTTTTCAGAATGGAGGAAGTTATCTTTGTGCAGTAGATGACTCCAATGACCATGTGCTTTCTGTGTGGGATTGGCAGAAAGAAGAAAAACTGGCAGATGTCAAGGTTTTATCCCAAATCATTCATTCGTTTGTTTGCACTAGGATATTATTCCTTATACATGGTGCCAAGTTATCATATCTCTTTTCCTTTAGACTTAAGCCCCTTCTTAACATTTTTGTTTCTGATAGTAAGCTGTTTATTCTTTCAGACATTCAGATGAGATGCCTTGGAATCTTTTTTGCCTTCTTCTTTTCCTTCCAAATTCAGCCAATAAGTCTTGTAAATTTTTCCTTTTCAATATCCCCAAGGATCTCTCCCTCTTTTTCATTTGCAATCACCTAGGAAGATCACTGATAGAACAGAATACATGAAAAGATCTTCAATATCTGGAAATCACTTGTCCTTCACCCAACTACAGCTTGCAGGATATATACCTAGCCCATGCACTTTGCCGAAAGGTTATAAGTCTTCTATATTGATCCAAAACCCACTTTTCCATCAATATACATTTCAATAAAGTTGTTTCTAATGAAACCTATTCTGTAATGATTTTTTTAAATTTTCATTTATTTCTTTTGGACTAGCCTAAAACTCATAAATTATGCCATGCAGTCTTTTATTTGATTATGTGTTCATTATAACTGTTCTCTAGGTACCTTTTTCATTTTAATTATAAACTATTTGAGAGTAGGGATTAAGGCTTGCTCTTTCCTAATTTTCTTATTCTCAGTGCCTAGCAGAGTACTGAGCAAACAAAAAGTATCTAATAACTGATAATAGTTTTTCATTCTATGCGTACTGGTTTAAACAATTTTATAATTTATTGCATTAGTTTGAGGGAATTTTAAAAAATAAATTGTAGTTATTAAATTTGCTTTTGGATAAGACTTGTCCTTTCTTATTCCTCTTAAATCTTTAAAAAGTAGGTTTGGAGAATGTAAATATTTTTTAAATGAGATTATTAAAGGAAAACTAAACAGCATTTTAAAACTATTTGCATGTTCATACAAAAATGCAAATTCTATTAAAATATTTTAGATGGGCAGCATTTTTTTTTCCACCAACAATATAAGGGGAAGGGACAAAGAGAACATTCAAAATACTTGGATATCCAAATAGTTAGAAAACCAACATTTGTTTCTAGCACTTGTTAAATACAAAACTTACTATTTGGGGTATTTTTGATACTGAAAGAAAAGTTTGTTTCTTTTGATAGCATATCCTAAGCTTTTAGTTATAGCAAATATTTTATTTAGAAAAATTTTTTTAGTGTAAAGAAAAGTAATGGTTTACGTTTCTTACAGATCAGCACATAATGTAGACAAATGGATACTAAATTTAGCTTAGCCACTTATTAGTTGATCATTCATATGATCATGAGCAAATCATTTAATCTCTATGCTTTTGTTTCCTCTCCTGAGAAACTGAGATAATATTTGTGCGAGTTACCTCCCAGTTTTGTTGTGACAAAAGTGATAAAAGATATAAATGTGAGCTATAGTTTGCTCTTTGCGGGGGAAATGTGTGTTCTAGACCTGTGATTTCGCCCCCCTGGGAGGCGGGATACTCATGCCCACCAGCAGCTCATCTATAACTTAAATTGAGCAAATTTTATGTGCCTAATAGTCATAAACCCAATGAAAATATTTAAATGAACTTTTAAAAACTAGAAAATTAGATATGAAACACTTTTCCTTCTTAAAATACATTCTGAGTCACCCATTTTAACTGAAAAAATACTGATATGGTTTTATGGAATACTGGATATAGAATTAGAAGGGGATCTCAGAGCTGATCTATTTCAACACCCATGTTTTTTAAATGAGAAAACTGAGGATCAGAGAAGTAAAAAGGTCTTACTCAGATTTTACCCAGATAGTCAGGGAGTGTTTGAACCAAGGTTCTTTGGCTCCAAATTCAGTGTGGTTTTCTCCTTTACCACATTGCCATCAATGTATACTATTCTGATAACTTATGATATACATATTATATGATCAGCTCAATTAAATAAGATATCAGAAGGGAAAGGAATAATACCATTAATGAGTTGGCTTTGGATTTATAGTTCAAATTCTTTGTTTTGTATTTAGTAGTTAATATGATTTGATGCATTCAGTTTTTACATTTTTATTAGTGTTCTAATGAAGCTGTATTTGCTGCTGATTTCCACCCCACGGACACCAATATTATTGTTACATGTGGAAAATCACATCTTTACTTTTGGACATTAGAAGGAAACTCCCTTATTAAAAAACAAGGATTATTTGAGGTAAGGTTAAATGACATTTTTTTCCTTTAATAAAATGAAGTTAATGACCGAATGTTAAAGAACTAATTAAGATCAGACTGACTTTAACGTCTACTATAGTATTTAACATTCCGTTTTAGTTTTATCTTTCTAATATTCTAAACAGACATTTCAAATTCAGCATCCCCAAAACAGAACTCATTCTCTTTTCCTCAAACCCACCTTTCTTCTTAATTTACCTATTTCTATCAGTGGCATCACTATCCTTATAGTCACCTAGACTTGCTGTCACTTGTCCTATCGGTTGTCCAATCTTGTCCTTCTCTTTCCACAATATCTCTTATACACATCCCATCATCACCATGACCCTCATCTACTCTTACCTGGACTTTTGTTTCCCTGCCTCAAGCCTCACTCCATATTATCCACAAAGCTGCCAAATTGATTTTCCTAAAACATAATTCTGTCCATGTGACCTTTCCTCCCCAACTTAATAAACTCTAGTGGTTTCCTCTTCCCTCTAACATCAAATATAAACTCCTCTATTTGGAGTTTAACGCTCTATATAACCTAGCTCTTTCCTGCCTTTCTGAAATTTTTACTCACTACTACACAGATTCTGCAATCCAGCTATGCTGGATTGTTATTTATTATGCCTCCTTTTATGTATTCCTAATAGAGGAAGTTCTATCACCCTTTCCCTGCCTTTGTACTAACTGTCCCTCATGCCTGGGATACACTCCTTTTTTACCCCTACCTTTCAGAATCCCTGCTTTCTTTCAAGGTTTATCTTAGACAGCACTTTCTACACAAAGACTTTACTGATCCACCTCCCAGTGGCTAAAGCTTTCCCTCCCCAATTACCTTTTTATTCATTATGTATATATATGTATAGACAGAAGGCATATATATATATATATATATGAAGTATATATGTATACAGATGTACATCCATCCAAATACATGTGTATATGTACTTGTGTGGGCATGTGTGCCATTACACGCCCCCTCACTCTCTCCAGTGTAGGCTCCTGGATGGCAGAAAATTGTTCACTTTTATTCTTTTATTCCTAGTGCTTAATATAATGCCTGACAAATAGTAGATACTTAGATTGATTGATTGATTGTGTCAGTACTAAACCAGTAAGTCCGTTCATTATTTGACCTTGTCTCAATGGTGGATTTGAGATTTTAGTTAGTCCTACCACACTTGGATTTAAAGAGAGGGAAGTTCTAACTTGCTTTTCTATGTACAGGTAATAGGATTCTAGTGAAGAAAAGGAAGTGATTTTGAACCCCTGTGTGGGACAGCGAGGACCAGAGGCCTAGGAGAATGATTTATTTAGGTGATTACGTTAGTATATTAAGTAAGAGGCCCTATAAAATTTCATGAACCAATAAATTCTTTTGTGTATCTTTTCAGTGCTTTGAAATAGATTCTTTCATATCTCTACTTTTGAAATAGTTTTCTTCCTTTCAGGCTCAGTGTAGGCATCTTTTTCTCCATGAAACCTTACCTGATCTCCCCCGCCCCATACCACTCATCCTTGCCAAAAGTAATTTCCTGTTTTCAAATTTTTTAGAACATATTGTCTGGATCTCTCCTTTGCCCCTTCACTTTACTATCTATCATACTTCTCTGTGTACATATGTTTTAAGGGCAAGACTGTTACTGTTCCTAGTAGGAGTGCCACGTGTACATTAGGCATTTTAAAACATTTGCTTAATTTAATTGAGAAAAATGAAACAAAAATTATTGGTAAAATAAAGTACAAACCAAGTGTCACATGATGATGCTTTCCAAAAAGAAACTTGAATATGTCAGATATCATATCAAAGATTTTCTTAGTTCTGTGTTTGAAAATCTGAATATAAATATAGTTTCTTATTTTAAGGAGTTGCTTCTGGTAGTGTTTGCTAAATCAACTTGTTTCTTATTGATTTAATAATCAGTACTTGAGAATCAGGTTCTTCTACGTCCAGCTCATACTCAAATATATTCCAGTGATGTATAAGTTTAAATTGTGAGTGACAAACTCATGGGTGACTTAAAATGTAATTGAGCTTAAAATGTAATTGAGAAATGTTTAACAAAATAAATAAAAATAAAATACAACGTATGTAATGTTAATTTGTAGTTTTCAAAATGAATATGCAGCCATTTTTATTTGATTTTTGTCACTACTGGTTTAGATGATTGGCAAGTGATAGGATGTCATGGAGGGCTTACTAATGAAAAATATTCTAGAAACTTGTTTCTTTGGGGTTTTTATTGAGTTGGCACTTGAGAGAAAGGGGTAATAAGGTGGGGTAGAGGACAGATAAGAATAGAATGAAAAAGACTGAGGCAAAGCATGGAGTGTCTCAAATCTAATCACTAGTTGCTAAAGATCCATTAATAAAGGAGGAAAATTAGAGAACAGGCGCAGTAAGGAAAGTGATCTGCCAACCCATACGCAAAAATACCAGGGGAAAATTTTCTTGCTTTCAATGCTAGTCTTGTTCTCTGCCTTCATTCTTTTAAGGAGTTAAAAAAAGTGTGTAATGGTGTTTGCTTTTCAGACTGTGCCTCATAATTCCCACCAATTTGTCTCCTTCACCAAAAAAAAGTCAATAACTTCAATTGGTTAATTATAATATATTAACTACAGATTTCATATATATATATATATATATATATATATATATATATATATATATACACACATGCATATAATGTATCAGATTATAACCTATATTATTGGCAAAGTTATAAGTGCACAGTATAGAATCCAGTATTACCCATTTTAAGTAATATCTTAAATAAAACTTAATAAAGTTAAATAAGAGTTTATGCTTCTCTGTTCCAGCTTCTCAAGTTCAGCTAGAATACCAATTCAGATTCTTCACTGGGAACCTGTTTCCTCTTTTCATTTTACCCAATTTCTATCATCAAATTGGGATATTCTCTCTCAACTTCTAAAATATTAAGAAATAAAGTTTTTTTCTGACTACGATCTTCAGAAATTCAAAGATGTCTCTTCCCACTTGTATCTTTCTTGAGTGTTCAGACTAACTTAACTTCCTCCAAAACTATTCTTTCATGTCCTCTTCTGATTGCCCAGTTCTGTCCAGAGCTAATCCTGTCCTTCTGCTTGGATTTTTTCATTCACTGCTTTGTCTTTCTTTAGTTAAATTGTTCACATGATTCTCTTCCCACCTAATTCAATATTAACTTGTTTGTTCTCTTATTTTCCTGTAAATGTTTGTTTGATTGTTTCTTGTGTCAGTTTAGCTCTTACATTTCAAACTGACACCTGCAAGTACAGGTAGAAGTGATGCTGTAATGATATCTATTCAGGAGAATAGCACAGTACACATAAAAGCTGCTTTTCAAAAAGTACTTCAGTAGTTCTTTAAAAGTTTGTAATTGCACTGGTATAAATTATCCTTCTATCCCACCCAGAGTAAAATCCCTTTATATAGTATAGTTTCTGGACTTTTACGTCACTGTAGCCAAAAATATCTATCACCTATCACCTTATAGCCAATCTGGTTAATATCTGTATAATTTGTTAATTTTTGAGTTTCACAAAAATTACATGACAATCTCTTAATTTAAAATATATGGTTACATCACTCTATAGAAACAAGAGAAGCCAAAGTTTGTCCTTTGTGTGACTTTCTCTGAAAATGGTGATACTATTACTGGAGACTCAAGTGGCAACATCTTAGTTTGGGGAAAAGGTAAGAGAAATTTTTTTTGAAAGAGAGAATGTTGTCTTAATACTTTAAAAAGTAGTAATGTTATTAATATAGTGAATATTATAGGAAGTATTTTAGTATTCTAACAGTTCATTTTGAGCTTAGTGAAGATTTTGCATGAAATTTAATATATTTGTAGTCAAATGCCAAATTAAATGGGGGAATTAAAAAGCACTAAGAGGCATCATGACATAATGGATGGAGAACTGACCTTGAAGTCAAACAAACCTGAGCTCAAATTTTGCAGATACAACAAACTGGCTCCTAACTCTAGTGATGGATTAGCAGACTAGTCACTTAACCTCTGAGTGCTCCAATCAACTCCCTCAGACCACAAGTTGTAGAGAAGGTGTTCATTGCCATTGTCGGAGGAAGTTCCTCCCCAGAGCTCCTTCCATCGATGAAATCATAGGTCTAGTTTAAAAAAAGATGAAAAGCGCCATATAATTGGAGGCATTAGAAAATGGACACATAAACAAGTTTTGGTTGACTGTTCAGTAGAATTAATAATTCAACTAAACTCAAAGTGGCTTAATGGATAGAAGGCCAACCAAAATGCCAGAAAGACCTGGATTCAAGTCTTGCATCAGACATATTATAGCTGTGTGACTATGAGTAAGTTCCTCTCAGTGCCCCCAGGCAATTCTTTATGACTGTAAGTTACAGCAGGAAAAGACCTCAGAAAACATCAAGTCCAACTCCCTCATTTTATAAATGAGAAAGCTGAGGCACAGAAGAGCTAAGGGTTTGGCCAGGGCCATGTAGATAATCTGAAGTGGGATTTAAATTATTGACCTACATGAAAGGGTAATTTCTTGCTTCTCTCAGGGCAGAGCCAAGGTGGCAGAATAAAGGCACGGACTCATCTGAGCTCTCCTCCAAACTCCTCCAAATACCTTTAAGTAATAACTCAAAACAAATTCTAGAGCAGCAGAACATACAAAAAGATGGAGTGAAATAAATTTCCATCACAAGACAACTTGGACGGTCAGGAGGAAAAGTCTGGCACATTTGGGTGAGAGTAGAGCACAGTTCAGCATTGGCTGTGCAGCACAGACCAGGCCCCAGCAAGCCTGAAGCAGATCTCAGGATGAATGAATCACTGATAGCTGTGGCAGTTTCCAGACCTCTAGACCCGCAGATGCCAAAGACAGTTTAGAAGGTCAGCAGGTAAGGTCCATCACAACTGAGTGAGAGTAGAGCTCAGTGCAGCACAGGTTATGTCAGCACTGCTCTGGACACAGAAAACCAGGAGCAGGTGTTGGGAGTGACTGAACCAGCAGTGACAGTGGCAGTGGCAGGGGCTACTTCTGGAGCTCTCAGCCCACAGACAACCAACTCATCAGAAGGAGATTACAGGGGTCATTTTGCTAGCACTAAGGCAGTATTCTGTTGCTTTGCCCACACTCATATCTGAGTCACAATCTTGGGGTGGCAGTCCCAGGATAAGGAAAAACACTAGCATAGCAGAGCTTGCAGCCACAATAGAGAGGAGACCTTCCAGAATAGAAAAGAAATAGACCTTCAGACCAAAACAGAGGCCAGAAGAGTAGTTAACATCTCACCTTACATCATACTACCTGGAAAGAACCGAAAACTTTCAGGGCCTTAGAAGTATCTCTGAAAACAGCTGCACAAACCCCTAAAGCTTGGGATAGTTCATCCTTCATGCTGAAAGGAGAGTTCTACTTTAAAAAAGAGTTAAAATTCAAGTAATAGGTTGGGATAATGAGCAAGCAATGGAAAAAAACTCTGACTATAGAAATTTATTATGGTGACAAAGAAGATCAAAACATACTCAAAAGAAAACAAAAATCAAAGCTCCTGCACCTATAGCCTCCAAGAAAAATATGAATTGGCCTTAGACCATGAAAGAGCTCACAAGGATTTTGAAAATCAAATAGGAGAAGCAGAGGAAAAACTGGAAAGAGAATTGAAAGTGATGCAAGAAAATCATGAAAAATGAGTCAAGAACTTGCCAAAAGAGACATACACAAACAACATTAAAGAAAATAACACCTTAGGCCAAATAGTAAAAGAGATCCAAAAAACCAATGAGGAAAAGAATGCTTTAACAAGCAGAATCTGACCAAATGGAAAAGGAGGTCCAAAAGCTCACTGAAGAAAATAATTCCTGAAAAATTATAATGGAACAAATGGAAGCTAATGACTTTCTGAGAACCCAAGAAACAATAAAACAAAATCAAAAGAATGAAAAAATAGAAGACAATAACTGACCTAGCAAATAGATCCAAGAGAGATAATTTAAAAATCATTGGATTACCTGAAAGCATGATTTAAAAAAATAAGTCTAGACATCATCTTGCAAGAAATTATCAAGGAAAATTGCCTCGATATCTTAGATTCAGAGGGTAAAATAGAAATCGAAAGAATTCATTGATCACCTCCTTAAAGAGATCCCAAAATGAATACTGCTAGGAATATTATAGTCAAATTCCAGAGTTCCCAGGTCAAGGAGAAAATGTTACAAGCAACCAGAAAGAAGCAATTCACATATCATGGAGCCACAGCCAGGATAACTCAAGTTTTAGCAGCTTCTATAGTAAACGATCAGAGTACTTGGAATATGATATTCCATAGGACAAATGAGCTAGAATTACAACCAAGAATCACCTACCCAGAAAAACTGAGTATAATATTTCAGGGGAAAAAAAATGAACATTCAGTGAGATAGATGACTTGCCAACAATTCTTAAAAAGACTAACGCCGAATAGAAAATTTAACTTTCAAATATAAGACTCAAGAAAGGCCTAAAAAGGTAAACAGGAAAGGGAAATCAGAAGAGATTTAATAGGTTTAAACTATTTACATTCCTACATGGGAAAATGATTTTTGTAACTCATAAGACCTTTCTCATTACTAAGGTCATTAAGAGTATCTCTAGTCAGAGGGCACAGGTGTGAGCTGAATATGAAGGAATGATATCTAAATAATAAAATAAAGGGGTGAGTGGAATTTACTAGGAGAAAGAGAAAGGGAGAGATATAACAGAGTAAATTTTCTCACATAAAATAGACAGGAAAAAGCTTTTACAGTAGAAAGGAGGAGGGAGGAAGTGAGTAAACGTTACTCTCGTCAGAATTGGCTCAAAGAGGGAATAATGTACACACAATTGGGGATAGAAATCCGTCTCACCCTACAGGAAAGTAGGAAGGGAGGGAAATAGGAGAAGGGGGGAAATGATGATAGAAGGGAGGGCAAATTAGGGAAGGGGTAATGTGAAACAAAACACTTTTGAGGAAAAACAGAATGAAAGGAGAGAATAGAATAAATAGGAGGGGAAATGGGGTGGAGGGAAATATAGTTAGCAACAGTAAGTGAAAAAAATTTTGAAGCAGGTGTCTCTGATACAGGGCTCATTTCTCAAACATATAGAGAACTGAGTCAAATTTATAAAAATAAGCCATTCTCCAATTGATAAATTATCAAAAGATATGTCAGTTTTTAGATGATGTAATGAAAGCTATCTATAGCCATATGAATAAATATTATAAACTCTCTATTGATTGGAGAAATGCAAATTAAAACAATTCTGAAGGACTACATCATACCTATTGGATTTGTTAATAGAACAGGAAAGGTAAATGACAGCTGTTGGAGGGGAAGTGGGGGAAAAAGGAGATATTAATGCACTGTTGGTGGAGTTGTGAATTGATTCAACCATTCTGTAGAGCATTTTGAAATTATGCCCAAAGGACTATTAAACCAGGGATACCCTTTGACCTAGCAAAACCACTACTAGATCTTTATCCCAAAGAAGTTTAAAAAAATGAAAAAGACTTATGTGTGCAAAAATATTTATAGCAGCTCTTTTCTGGGGGACAAAGAATTAGCAATTGAGGGGATACCTATCAACCTAACAAGTTGTGATATATGATTATGAAGGAATGCTATTGTGCTATATGAAGTGATGAGCAGGATGCTCTCAGAAAAACCTGGAAAGACTTGCATGGGCTGATGCAAAGTGAAATGTACTGTGTATAAAGTAACAGCAACATTGTAAGATCAGCTGTGAATGACTTAGCTATTTTCACAGTACAACGATCCAAGTCAACTCTGAAGGACTTAGGATAAAAATGCTGTCCAGCCCCAGAGAAAAAGCTGATGGTATCAGAATACACATTGAAGCATACTTTTTTTTTTACTTTCTTAATATTTCTTGAGTTTTTTCTGTTTTCTTTTGCAGCATGTGTTTATGCAAGTGTTTTCCATTACTACACATGTATAACCTATATCAAATTGCTTGCTTTCTCAATGGGGGGGGCAGGGAAGGGGCAGAAGGAAGAAGGGAAAGAATTTAGAACTCAAAGTTTTAAAAACAAATGTTAAAAATTGTTTTACAGGTAACTAGGTGAAAATAAAATAATAAATAAATAAATATTAATCTTTTTTTATAAAAGAAAAAGAACAATTTCTACACAGGGAGTTCCCTATACCAGAGAGAACTAGTGGTGCAGTGGATTCAGACAGGAAGACTTGAGTTAAAGTTTGGCCTCGGACACTTACTGGTGTGTGACCCTGAGTCACACAGCTTGTTTGTTTGTCTGAGTTTCCTCAGCTATTAAATGGGGATAATGATAGTGCCTGTTGTTCAGGGTTATTTTGAGGCTATAATACTGGTAAAAGTGCCCCGCACAGTGCCCGGCAAACAGCAGGCGCTGTGTAAATGCTCCTTTCCCACCAAAAAAACCACAGGGCTAGACCAAACTCAAAAATTCCAGTGAAACTATAAAGAAACAAGTTGTTTTAAATGTGCAGTTATTAAAAACAGTATCATTATTCAGTTCAGTGAACATTTAATAAACACCTATTATGTGCGATCAAGTTTATATCGCAAGAATCCTTAGAACTACATATTCAAACCATAATAAAGAAGATATTCAATAATTCTTAAATTCTTTGACATTTCCTTACTTTGAAATCTGTGTTCAGATCATAATCCTTCAGTGCCTACCTATTGTTTGCAGCCCTTCTCTGACCTCCTGTAAATTCTACCCTGGAGATCCACCCAACATGCGAGGGGCCTTCCTCTCTGTCTCTTAACATTGCATAGATGCCAATGAAATACACAGACTATCAATCATTTATCCCTTCTCATTACTTCCTGTCAAACTCATTTTTTTCTGGCCATACATCTCTCTATTGATCTCTTTTATACCACTTCTGCAAAATTCTTCTTTGGTAATATATTATAGCCTGTCTGAACCCAACATGTGCTACTCCCTTGGTGGATCCTCAACTTTAATTATGGAATGACTGCTATTTCATGATTTGTATACATGAAAAATCAAATGGCAGAACATTATTGCTAAATAAAAAAGATAGGCTTTTGTTTGAGGAAATGAAAAGTACTTTGCCTTTTCCTCCAATCAATCTAGTTCACCCTTTTCTATTTATTATGTGCCATGTCTGTCTATAATATGTGTACTGATGGTCCATCCAAATGCATATTATAATTTGGGTAATGGACTTTCTTCATTGGTTTTTTCTGTGTGACCACTTAGTCAACACTCATGAAATATAATGAATCTCATTTAGGGGACTGTAATGTTCCAGGACTTGATACAATTACTGTAGTCATCCAGAAACAGGAGCATCTGGAAAACTTCACCATCTAGACATGACACCCTCCATGATCTAACAAACAACTTTGAAAAACCATATGTCTCCCTGTTTGATACTTTGAATGATACTAACAATCTGAGGGATCCTTGAACAAAGTTCTCTGCTGTTGTATCTTTCAGAGAATCTTTTGTGATTTTGACAAATCAGCAGAAAATACTTTGTTAGAAGAGAAACATTAAGATAATATTTGCCATATGAAATCAAATGCTTTTTTATAATCATCAAGCAATAACCCCAGTGGAATATGGTATTCTCTAGAGTCTTCATTCAACTGTTGGGGCACTGGGATGTTAGAATCCATGTATGCTGACTCCATTGTCATCAAGGAGAAAAATGTTATAAAAATCTTGTAAACTCTTTTCTATTTTTATGTTTGTTGCATTCCTTCCAGTGTCATTCTTAAAAGCCCCCAATATGATTGTGGTAAGTTGGATTTCTTATCCAACTTTGGGTACACTCATTTTTGCCTTCTACTTCTTGCTGTTTTATGAAGTAAAACTGCTCAAAAAATTTTCATCCTACTCCTATTTAATTTTTTTTTATTTTTTCTTTAAAAAGTCTTATTAATGCCTGTTGTTTTTGCTTCACAGTCATTTTTCACTATATCTTCCTTGGTTCCAACACATGCTCTCAGTGAGACCTTTCTTGTAACAAATAAAAACAGTTAAAAACCATCCTACACAGTGACCATTCCTGATGTTATAGACTACACAGTATCCTACATACCATAAATATTTTCTTCCAGAAAATGTATAGCAGGTATAAAATAAATGAAAAAAATTAAATGGCTTGTGTTTTTAACATAGAGTTCAGACTTCATCACTCACCTGGACTGTTTTAATAGCCCAATAAATGATCCCCCTGCTTCCAGGCTCTTGCCTCTCCAATTCTTCTCAACACATCTGCCAGTATTCCTTCTAAATCATAGATGTGAGCACAGTTCCTTGCTCACAAATCTTCAGTGGCTCTCCACTGTTTCTAGGTTCATATACATTTTCTCCAACATGGCATTTAAAGCCCTCTATTGCATGACTTCAATCAGCCTTCCTAGACTAATTTCATATTACCCCCTATCACAAGCTCTACATTCCAGCCAGACTGACTTCCTAGCTTTTATTGAACTTGTCATTCCATTTACTGTCTGTCTATCTTTGTAAAGACTGTCCTGAATACCTTGAATATTTTCTCTCCACACCCCTTTTCAGAATCCCTAGTTTTCTTCAAAGGTCAGTTTAAGTTCCACCTCCTACTCAAAATAATATAGTTTTTAATATCACCATTGTTAATGCCCTCACCCTTCTCATGACTTTGTGTTTATTTATCTATACGTGTTGTATCTCCACAGGAAAAGGTAGGCTTTCAGAGCACAGAGACTTTTTTGTTTTTGTCTTTGTGTCTTTAGCACCAAGAACATTGTATTGCAAACAGTAGGTACTCAATTAATATTTGTTTAATTGAATTAAATTATTAGGTGCCTATGGTGTAAGGCAATGGGAATGCCAAGAATAGAAGAGGACAGTGAGGGAGGGAAAAGTGAATTTGGACTGTTTGGCATTTTAACCTAGGGCCATTCCCTTCCCAGAGAGTACTCTGGGAATTGACTCCTCCCTTCAGAAGATGATACCTAAGAAAACAAAAGACCCCATGAACTCCCTCTTTATCCCCTTTTTATCATGCCGCATGGGGTAAAGTGTAGAGGAGTTATTGATTCATGGGGACTGAGTTGCCACATGACTTACATGAACCATCAACTACATCGTTTTCTTGAAGTTCCCTGGGAATGGAGATGCCGAAATTTCTCTTGACTGCCTGCTTGATTATCCCTCACAATGAAGATAATTTTTCTTATGTCAATTGATTCTTTGTACAGTAAGCCCATTTTCTACAGTTCCAAAGAGCACTGAGGACTTTATTATGTACTATATAAGATAGCTGGGAGGTAGATACCTCTATGAAGTAGGAAGAGTGCTAGATTGAACTCAGGAGTCTTGGTTTTACATATCAGTTTTGACATTTGGTAACAGTGTGATCACAGGCAAATCACTAAACTTTTTTGATACTCATCTTCTAAATAAAATGGGAATAGTAACGCTGGTATTACCTCCCACAAACAACAATTATGGGGAAAGCACTTTTTAAACCATAAAGTACTATGAAAATGTAAGTTATAGTGAAATCTTATGTTATAAAAGTTTGTACAACTAGCAGTTTGATAGTCCAGAATAAAAATTAAATAATGTCTATAAATGGTCAAATGTATTACATTAAATAATGTCCTAATTATGTTTTTTTTGTCTGTGTAGGTACAAATAGAATAAGCTATGCAGTCCAAGGGGCACATGAGGGAGGCATTTTTGCACTTTGTATGCTAAGGGATGGCACACTGGTATCAGGAGGAGGAAAAGACAGAAAACTCATCTCTTGGAATGGAAACTATCAAAAACTTCATAAAACAGAGGTTAGACCACAGAGTTTTTGACTTATGGTTCATTTTGAACACAACGGTGCCTTTTTGACATAGTCTTTCACTTTACAGTCTTTGAGTCCTTAATGCAGTTGTTCTTTCAGAAAAAAAATTGTATGTCTTTATAACCATGAGGAAGTTAAATGGGCATAACATGCATGATTGTTGTAGAATCATAATTTAAGGATTTAGTTAAAATTTGAAGTTGTTACAAATTTATTGTTTCTAAAATTGTCAGAATAGAATGAACTACTAATTTAAATGTTGTCCTTATTGCTATTATGTTATATCTATGGAAATAATTTCTACTATTTTCATTTTGTAGACTTCATTACCTCCTCTGGTGACCCAACTCCTCTCTTAACAATCACTTAATTCGCTAATTTATATGACCATCTTAAGGCTGCTTAATGCATTTTTAAGCTCCAACAGGAGTTTTAGCAAGTAATTTTATCTTCCTTTTACATATTAACTAAGTGACCGTCCCCACACTCAGGGAAGATGTGAACCAGGTGCATAGCAATATCAAAGGAAAAATTGATTTTTTTTTACCCCTAAGAGGTTCTGAGGGGGAGGATAGAATGGGGAAATTAGAGAACTTCCAGCTTCTTCTAAGTGAGGTGTCACCACACCAGAGTCTATTACAGTAAATTCCAAGTAAGTCTTCATTCTTTGGTTCTGAAATTTTGTTATGTTTCAGCTTTTTTTTCTTTTTTTGGAAATTTCCCAGGAAGAACTCTGAATTGGGCCATTGCCTCGTAAGACAGTGAACAACAGTGGAAGCAAAAGCAAATCTACAAAAACTTGACGATAGTAAAACAATATTAATAACGAGCATTTATATAGTGCTCTGAGCTTTGCCAAGTATTCTCTCTGTAAATATAAAATTTATTTGGTTTTCACAATAGCCCTGTAAAATAGTTGCTATTAATATGCCCAGGTGTAAGAACGCTAGCTATCATCATCATCTTGGTGTGGAAGTTTGTTGTTCCCTCTCAGACTATGTAATGGAGGAGATGAAAGGTGAGCATAGTCTGTCATGTACCTGAGAGCTCCGAAAAAGAGCAGGTTGGATCCTACAGACTCACATTCAGTAGAGGAAGAGAGTATGGAAGGCCTGGAAATGTACTAACAGTGAAATGCTGAAGACTCAAAGAGAAACCATTCTGATGAAGCAAAAGGCAATTATCTAAAGAGACCAATGTGGTTGCAAAGGGAACTCATTCGCCAACTTTGATCTTTCAAAAAAAATAAAAACTTTTACAGAAGATTGGAAGCAAAGGAAGATCAATGGAGATATGAGCCAGGGTCCTCTAAATTGCAAAAACAGCATTATCCGGGTCTGACTCATGAAGTGAAGGACAGGAATAATTTTTTTTCTTAGTTGTGTTAGAGAAAAGAAGATATTCAAGAAGGGATAAAAATATTTACACAGCACAATAATAACTGCCTACACACTCACTTCTTATTTTGTATTTTCCCTCCCAAGGCAAATAATCTTTGGAATGGAAAAGACAAAACAAAAATAGCTAATAGGAAGTTGATAATCCAGGGAAATAACATGAGAGTGTTTAACTACTTTAAATGAGTTCAAATCACTGGACTCAAATAGATTGCCTTGTGAGGTAAAATTGACAGAAGTGATTGCTGAGCATTGAAACTCTCAGTGATCTTTAAAATCTTGTGGAGAACCAGAGAAGTACGGCAGCACCGAGAAAACAAAATGTCATGACTTTTAATTATGTGAAGGGTAGTATCTGGAAACTAGTAGTCTACCAGCTTGGCTGATTCCTGACAGAATTCTAGAACATAGTAAAGAAAACATCTAGAAAAATAAAGTGACCTTGAAGTGGCTGTTTTATTTTTTGATGTGGTTACTGACTGGCAGATCATTGGAAATGTTTTAAATAGAATAGAATTTAGCAAGTTGTTTGACAAAGTTCCTCATGCTTTCTTTATACACATGATGGAGAGAACTGGGATTGGTGATAATACTGTTCAGTCATTTTCAGTGGTGTCTGGCTCTATGTGACCCCATTTGGGGTTTTCTTAGCACAATCACTAGAGTGGTTTGCCATTTCCTTTTCCAGCTCATTTTACAGATGAGGAAAGTTATGTGACTTGCTCAGGGTCACACAGCTAAGAAGTGGCTGAAGCCATACTAGAACTCAGGAAGATGAATATTCCTGACTCTTGGCCCATCACTCTATCCACTATACCACCTAGCAAACTTCATTCCTTGACTGCAAAATAAACCTGGGCTACAACAGTGAGAGTACTGAATTCTTACATTTGGAATGACTGAATAAATGACCTTGGGAGTAGTAATGGCACTGTAGCCTGGCACTCTATCCCCAGTGCCTCCTAATCCATCTTGTTTTTCAGTGTCACCTTGAAAGGAGGTCCTATATTTTTATCATTGACTTAAAGTCATAATGTGTTTATCATATTTGCAAAATAAACAAAACTTGGAGTGATAGCTAACAAATTGAATGACAGTTAGTATCTTGATGAGCTGCAAGATAAAAAGATAAGTAATAAGATTAAATTTCTAATAATAAGGTTCCTTTCTTGGATTCAGAAAAATCAGTCACAGATTCAAGATGAAAGAGGTTTAGTTAGATCAAGACTTCATAAATTTTCTCCACTTGGGACCCCTTTTTTGGCAGTTTGTTGCATCATGTGACCTGAAGGAATGCACAATGCAAAGTACACATGACTTTGCGTTCAGAACCAAGACTGCAGCAAACAATGGATTAGGTGGCACTCTAACAACACTGGCAAGCACTGCCAGAAACACATTGGATTCATTACACATTTGATTTTTAACTAATTTTTGATCATTGTGTGTTCAAAAGCCTTTTACTGTTGCCAAATTTTTTCATGACCCATGTAGGTCATAACCTACAAGTTTAAGAAGTGCTAGAGATAGTCTTCCAGGAAAAAACTCTGAATGTTTTATTACACTTGAAGCTCTGTAGGAGTCATTAGGGTGGCATGTTAGCCTAAATAGCTGTTATGATCATAGGATGATGCATTATGAGAGGAGTAGCATGTGGTAGACATGTCAAATACTTAACCCACAATACTCCAGAGTATGGCCCCAACCAAATTAAAATGCACCTGAAAGAAAATTTAACAAAATAAATAAAAATACCATAAAATAAATAGAATACCATAAAACATATATTCTATTTTAAAACTTATGTCCACAGAGAGGTGCTTATATACAAATTATTGGCCCCCATTTCTAGTTGAGTTCAACACCACTAGCATGCAGGATTAGAAAAGTAATAATCCCATTGTGTCCTGTCCTGGGCAGACCACAGCTTGGAGTATTGTCTTCATTTCTAGATACCATGCTTTATGAAAGACATTAATGATGTAAAGAAGTCTACCCATTGACAATGTTTAGGAAAACTAGAGGAATGGTAGACATGTCTTTTTTTTCTATTTTGTTGTTCAGTTGTTTTTGTCATGTCCAACTCTCTGTGATCCCATTTGGGGTTTTCTTGGCAAAGATAATAGAGTAGTTTGACATTTCCTTCTCTGGCTCATTTTACAGATAGGGAACTGAAACAAACAGGGTTAAGTGACTTGCTCGGGGTTAGTAAGTGTCTGAGATTAGATTTGAACTCATGAAGATGAGTCTTCTTTACTCCAGGCCTGGCACTCTATCCCTGTGCCACCTAAATCATTCAATGTAGGTATCTATTGGTACTAAAAGAAATAGCTTCCTGTTCTGAGTCTAGGAAGTGTGTAGTATGATTCACTTGAGGATAATTCTAAGCTCTTACTTGCTCCTACCTACCCAAGAATCCAGTTGAATTTGGGTGTTGGTGATGATCTTTGATGTTTCCCAATCAGTGAAACAACTATTACCGTCTGACTACCAAAATATTTCATAGGCTCTGCAAAGCAGTTCTTCTGTAAATTACCTAAACTTTAGAATCCAGCAACTGATGTTCTAACTACTAGTTTTATAAAACCCCTGAATTCACAGTTCACATGTATGATTATTCCTTTTCTTTCAAATCTAGTGCTGCTAGAACTTCATTAAGGCTTTTTTTCCCTTCTCTTGTTGAAACTCATCATTTGCTTGATTGCTCATATACTCAAAGTCAAAAATATGATATAATTCCTAATAGTTCTTTCCAACTGCTAGAGATACACCAGGTATTTTCCCTGGTATTACATTTATGCCTTTAAATAAAATTTCAGTTAAACACAATTATAAGTGTGTTCATCTGGGCACATATACGTTTAGCATAAAGTCATAAAAACTTATAATTATGCAAACATACACAAAACCTTTGGTTTTCATCAGTATGGGAAATTTTTGGGATGGGAACTCCTTCTACCAGTGTAGGTCACGACCCATTTATGTTTTGCTAGAGTAGTTCTAGGCTGTAAATCTGGTTCTAAGAGGGTAAGTTGTTTCCCCAGGTCACCCGGTACGCATCAGGTAGTACTTAAAGCCAGAGCTCTGTCTACCATGCCGTGCTACCTGTTACAGTTTTTACTTTATATTACCTGAATAGACAAATGTAAACTTTTCTAAATTTATGTCAATCTTGAAATATCTATGAAACAGAATTTACACATCCTTAAGGTGGCTGCAATATGTGGTACATGAAAACCACAATTCCTCTTTTATAATATTTTTCTGTATCCCAATTATGTTGTCTGCCTTTAAGGATAGATAACAGATTGTCAGGGTTTTCTAACATAGCAGAACCTTTTAGTTGGCAGTTGAGATCTTGCAGCCCAGTATGTGATTCCTAGAGCAATCATGCTATACCACCAAACTCAGGTTCTCTTTTCTGCCTTATCTGACTCTTGAATTTCTGGTTATCTCCTTAATTCATCATAATCTACATAAGTATTAACAAGTGAATATTAATTCATCCCCTCCTGCTCATTCATCTCTTGTGCTGTCACACATCCAAGATGTGAACTACAAAAATGCATTACCTACCACCACCACCACCTACAGAGTAGCTCTCTTCCATTTAGCTAGAGTATTTGGACTAGAGAAACAAGTATCTCCTACTCTTACCTAAAGGCCTTTTACCCTGACCTTAAGTAAACATCCCCTTCATCAGGATCAATAAGACGAATTTCCTTCTGTTGAGATCCTTCTTATTGGTAGACTATCTCCTCTTTCAAACTCTAAGGTCACAGCTGGATAGGCCCCAGGCCTGGAGTCAGGAAGACCCGAGCTCAGATTTGACTGCAGACACTTCCTAGCAGTGTTACAAGGGGCAAGTCACTTAACTTCTCTTTGCCTCGGTTTTCTCACCTATAGAAAAGGTATAATGAAAGCACCCATCTCAAGTGGTTATTGTAAGAATCATATGAGATGAAATTTGTAAAGCACTTAGAACATATCTTTAGCACAGCTTCCTGACAGAGTCCATGCTGTGTGCCACGTTCAAATATGGTGCTCCTGCGCCCCACTGATCGTATCAGATGTATCTCTGTAGATGAGATCTGTCAGTGGGTAATGATGTTGGCACAGGTATCCTGCCAAATATGATTCCATTTGTGATGCCAAACTGCTACTACTATAATCCTATTCATGACTTTTCTTTCTCTAACACATTTCATAAAAATCCAGCGTCACAGTCACACAATACCAAACATGAAGAATTTCCTTGCACTGTATATCTCCAGCAAGTAGCTATGGTTGTTAACTCGTGCTAACACAACCTGACTCTGCCCTTTTCCTAGTCAAAGCACAAGATATTCATTAAGAATTCTCTCTAACTTAGATATGCATTGCCAGAATTCCCATTACTCCTATGGGATGTCCTATCACTCCCCTGGCTCCCGTAAGATCATCTTCGTTGGGGTTTACTCTCAAGATGTAGCTGTTAACATGATCAGGGAAGTCCTTGCCCTTGTTTTCTGGCAGAAGTAAGCTTCACACACTTGCTCCCCTTTCTCAGAGTCACATCTCAGCCCTACCCTATTTATTCAATTAAAAAATGATAGATTTAGAGCCAATATCTGTTTCTTAGACTCTGACTATAATGTAGTTTTAACAATGGTCTGTACTCACATAAAAAAATGTTTCTTGTGCATTTGCCTGGAGTACAGTGATAGGTCAAACTCATTAATTTTGCGTTAGTATGAATTATCAAGAATTCTCCCAAACATCCCATTTTTAAATACCATTATCTAAACCAGGGCTTCTTAAACTTTTTCCACTCATGACCCCTTCCAGCACTTCCCGACCCACAGTTTAAGAAGCACTGATCTAAACAAACTTTTGGAAAAAACAAAGCTTCAGTTAGAAACAGATAGTTGCATATTTTTATAGGACTAGAATGCTTAAAGTTCTCAGATTATAAGGTCTGTTTTTCTTTTCACTTCTTTTTTAGTGAGATCCCATTCATTTAGTTATAGTAAATGTGCTTTCAAATGACTTCCCTGAAAATTTAGAGTATTTCAAATGATGAACATTTTATTAAACTATTTATTCAGGTCCTCTTCCAGTGACTCATCATGGCAGACCCTCAGTTATCCAAGGCTATGCCAGTGAAATGCAGACTCTGGCAAGTCCTACCAAGCTGGAAAGGCTTTGAAACTATGACAGCTGAGGGACTGTGCCTGTTGTCTGGGATCCAACCTGGCCAAGTTAGGAGTAACTAAACCTTTAAACTCTCAAAAAACTGTCTACTATGTTGTTGGAAACTTGCAATCTGTGATAGGGATAGTGCCCACACTGACAAACTCACCAATAGTTGAAGAATTAAATTTGATTTATTATTTTTAAATTTATTTTATTTTACTTATCTCTTTGATGAACCTGCCAAATAATTTATCATTTTCATTTATACTATTTAGAGTTATTATAATGATATGCTTTATTTTGCTAACAAAAATCAATATAGTATTGCATTCTAGAAATATAAAGTATATATCTCCATTATTGGTAATTTTGGGTTCTCAACAGTAGAGTACAAGACTTTTAAGCTCCTATCAAGTTACAGAATCTTCAAATATGTATTCTTGATCCAAAGATCAAGCTGTCTGAGTTCAGAAAGGTTCATCACTAGGGTTAGCCATTAGGTATCCACCCAGTGACTATAACAACTTATAAGCTATCTACTAATATGTAGAGGGGCCATGAAAATCTGCATCAATGAGAAATAGAGAGGATCACGGGAAGTAAAATAGATAATTTTGATCACATTAAATTAAAAAGATTTTTTTGCACAAACAAAACCAATGAATGCATGATTAGAATGAAAGAATGGAACTGAGAGAATTTACAGCAACTTTCTCTGATAAAGGTCTCATTTCTCAAATATATAGGAACTGAATCAAATTTATACAAAAAAATTGGCATTCCCCAATTAGTGATTGATCAAAGGATATGAATAGGTAGTTTTCAGATAAAGAAATCAAAGGTGTCTGTAGTCTCATAAAAAAATGTTCTAAATCATTACCGATTGGTGAAAAACAAATTAAAACAACTCTGAGGTACCACCTCATACCTATCAGATTGGCTAATATGACTAAGAAGGAAAATGAACAAATGTTGGAGGTAATATGGAAGAATTGAGATACTAAAGCACGTTAATGGAGTTGTGAACTGATCCAGACGTTCTGGAAAACAGTTTGGAACTGTGTTCAAAGGACTTCAAAACCTGTCATACCCTTTGACCCAGCAATACCACTACAAGGTCTATGTCCCAAAGAGATCTTCCCACTCACAAAAAAAAGGAAAGGAGAAGTACTTATATGAACAAAAATATTTATGGAAGCTCTTTTTGTGGTGGCATACAATTGGCTCATCAGTTGGGGAATGGTTGAACAAGCTGTGGTATGTGATTATGATGAACTATTACTGTTATATAAGAAACAATGAGCAGGATGGTTTCAGAAAGACTGGGGAAGACTTACATGAACTGATGCAAAGTGAAGTGAGCAGAACCAGGAGAACATTGCGCACAATAACAGTGATATTGTGGCAATGATAACATGTGAAAGACTTAGCTATTCTGATCCATATGGTGATCCAAGACAACTCTGGAGGACTCATGATGAAAAAGACTATTGGCCTTCAGAAAGTAAATTGATTAACTGTGAATATAGATTGAAGTATAATTTTTACTTTCTTGATTTTTCGCAACATGACTAATAGGGCAATAAATTTTGCATGATTTCACATTTCTTGCCCTCTCAGTGGATGGAGGAGGGACCAAAGGAAGGGAGAGAATTTGGGATTCAAAATGTTTTAAAAACAAATGTTGTGAGTAAATAAATAATGATTTTTAAAACCTGTATCAGTTGACAAAGAATTCACATAAAACAACCAGTCAATAAGCATAAACTAAGCATCACTCTGTGCCAAGAACTGCTAAATCCAGGAGCTACAAAGGAAAAGCGCACAGGCTCTGCCCTCAAGGAACTTACATTATAATGGAGGAAACAACCTAGAGACTTCTGGGTATATACAAAACCCCTTCAAAAAGCCTTTACACTTTAATATTTGTGTTTGCTATTAGCATAATAATTCATATTACTCCAGTGCCTCTTTGATTTCAATGGTCCAAATATTCCCCTAAATGAGAAGTGAAATCTATCCATATCTGCCCATGCTATGTAACTGTTATGTATATATGTTTGTAAATTTGCCACAGTAGTATTTCCCATAATGCCAAAGTTAATATGATTCAGTTCTTCCTGTATTATGTCAACTCATTGATCATTGGACAAAGTTCTTACATTTAGACTAACAACAGCTAAGCTATTTCTAAAAACTATAGGATTCTTAGCATTCTTGGCTACCTCTCTGCTAAAATGAAAGAGAGCCACAAAGGGCTGAAGGGTAGTTTGAATCTTTTCATTTGTTTCTTGGGTTGCCGTGGCCAAAGAACTCATCATTGAGTGATGACCAGACATCATTGCTCAAAAGATGACGGAATGTGTCCAGATCATGGTAAAATATGGGGAATGGAGGGGAATCTTTGCAGCAATAGCTGTGGTGACGCTCCCAACCTGAATTTGAATTACAACTGCTCAGAGGCGGCTGTGTTCTAGGTAATAGAGAGAGCAACAGCAATTGCCTTAGCCACTGCTGTAGCCACTTTTTCCTCAGGTAGTAGGTTTAGCCATGAGTATGGCTATGCTATCCTGCTGTACTTCACACCAGAGGCTGTGGGAGTCATGGAGTCTAGGGTTTCAGTGACAATAGGGCTGACACTATTATTACAGTCAGTCTACAGATGACGGGAGATAAAGCAGCAAAGGAGAGGTTGGCCTTCTTCTTCAGCAAAGCAGCTGAGTAATACACACTCCTGGTGGGCAAAAGGGTTAAGCTTGCTATTCACCTTACCACTGTCCCCTCAGCACTTCTAAAATTGAAAAATTTAGCAACAGTAAAAGGCTTCCAAATGCGCAACAATCAAAAATTAATTAAAAATAAAACACATAATGAATCTGGGGTATTTCTGGCAGTGCTTTCCCATGCAATTTCACTTTTGCCTTCATTCTGAACACAAAGCATGCACACTTTACACTGCACATGCCCTCGGGCCAAGCAATGCCAACCAATGTTGCCAAAACACAAAATGGGGTAGTGAGTGGAAAAAGTTTAAGAAGTCCTGCTCTAGATCATGTGCCCTGTCACTGAACCCCAAGGAACACTGAGTCTTTCCATCTGCCCTACAGATTAATAAATACTTTTTTGACTTATTCATTCAAGTGGACAGTCTCCTAATAAATCTCTGTATTAGCTAAACAGAGCCTTAAATGTTAGACATAATCTGGGCTCCAAATCTTTCCAGCATGGATCATTCATTTAACAGAGATTATATTCCCTGGCCAAACTTTCAAGACCCCAGGATCACTTTGAAGTCACAGGGAGGTGTATGGATAGGATTTTGTGGAACAAGGTGTTTCTTGTTTCTAAATATATATTGTGATATATATATATATATATATAAGTATATTACTGTTAGTATATTACTGCAGTATCACATATATATGTGTGTGAGTGCAGTAATACCTATCTATTTACCCTCAAGGTATCATCTGTAAGTAAAAGTTCAAAGTATAAAATCAATAGTATTTCATAACATTAGGGTATGAACCAGAAAACTCTATAACTCTTTTCACCCACATTGAAAAAAAAGGTGTATTTTGTCAGTTCTTTTAGAATCAACCATTTGGAACTTTTAGACAAGTAACATTTTAAAAACAATTTGGGGTTTTGATCATTTGGTCATTAATTCATCAAATATTTACTGAGTGAAGTGTGCCTACAAGCACTCAGATAATGAATACTAGATATACATGTTTTAAATGGTTATATTTTGAGAATAATTTTGTGAAATATTTAATTTTTATTTTCATATGCCTCTTTTAAATGCAGATTCCAGAACATTTTGGTCCAATAAGAACAGTAGCTGAGGGAAAGGGGGATGTTGTCTTGATTGGTACTACTAGGAACTTTGTTTTACAAGGCACTCTGTCAGGGGATTTTAATCCAATTACCCAGGTAAGTTTCAACCTGAGTAAGTTAAGCAAATATTTTATTATTTTAAGTTAAGCAGTGTGCTATGGAAGCAGATAACTAAACTGGAAATTAAGAAGTTCAGGTCCTAGTCCCAGCTGGGGTCTCCTAACTTGCTGTGATTTGGCAGTAAGTCTTGTAACATTTATGGGCTTCAGGTTCCTTACCTGTAAATGGATAGATTAAACCAATTGACCTCTAAGGTACCTTGCTGTACTGAAATTCTGAGTCTAGAGAGAGTTAGGTTTATAATGATATATCATTCCTCTCTGAGGCGCCAACATTCCTTAGTTCTCTGCTTGTTCACCTTGGCGTTATCTTTGACTCTTCCTTTCTCAATCTAATCAATTATTAAGTCCCGCTGATTCCCACTCTACGATGTGCCTTGAATCCATTGCTCTCCATACCCACTGCCACTCTCCTGATAAAGTTCTCACCACCAACTGCCTAGAAGTTAAAAAAAAATAGTCTGCTTAGAGTTAAGAGTTATTCCAGCCTCCACTCTTACCTTCCCAACAGAGCCTTCATATACTGCCACAATAATCTCCTTATGCATGAATCTGGTCATATTAATTCCTCTCAAAAGTCATCAGTGACTTCCTATGCTTTAACAAGTAAAATTCAGAGCTGTCTAGCATCCAGTGCCCTCACTTCTCCTCCAATCTAGATCCACCCCATTTTTCTAGCCTTATCTTACAGATGAATCTCAGATCTCCAGACCAAGGATACATCCTACCTTAGATAAGTCCTTTTTATATACTCTTTGTTCCTGCTGAAATGGACAACTCTCTGGCCCCCAAATACAAACGGTGCTCACATGTCTTTACTCAGAATATTCATTGTATGTGGAATGCTCGCCTTCCCTTCTCTAGAATCCTACCCATCTTTTAAAGTCCAAAGCAAATGTCATCTGTTCTATGAAGATTTCTCTAATCCCCTCCACCAACAATATCTCATAAAGTACTTTGTTTTCTAGTTCACTGATGTACTTAATATGTAATATTTGGCATTGTGTTTATCTGTGTTGATATCTATTGAAAGAGTATCCTTTGTCTAAACTTAAAATTTTCCCCAGGGTCTAACACAATGGGTTTATAATATATTTTTGTTGCTGTCCAGTTTCAGATGATAAGTACTTCTACTACCTAATTCACAGGATTGTTGTAAGAAAAACACTATAGAAATATGAGGTGTGAATAGTTTATAGATTATAAGCTTAAATGTAAATTATGAAACAAAATGAAAAAATAGATGCAAATTGTGCTATCAAACCATGATTAATGACGTACTAAAATTATCATTTTGATTTCAATATTTTATAAAATACTTTCTCTATTTTTTGTAGGGCCACACTGATGAACTCTGGGGGCTAGCCATTCATTCTTCTAAATCTCAATTCTTGACATGTGGACATGACAAACATGTTACCCTTTGGGATGCAATAAGTCATCAGCCTATCTGGAGTAAAGTAATAGAGGTAAATGCCTGCACAAAGCTACTATTGTGCTCTAATTTACATGTATACACATTATAAGGCATATTTGTAATATATGCATTTCCTTAAATAATTTTTGCATGAAAGGTATTATAACCAAGGTTTCATTTGATGAATTTCTTTTAAAAATTTTTTTCTTAATAACCTTGATTCAAACATACTCTGTTTTGTAATTTGGAAGCTTATCTTTGAGCCTTCAATTAGGTAATAAAGTATTCTTTTCAAGATACTATGTTAACTCTCAAATTCTACAACTGAAATTTGACCATAGATCAGGTATTTCAAAGTGGCTAAAATAATTTAGAGATAATCGTTGTGAATTCATATAGTCCATATATGCTCTGAGGATTCTTACCTCATCTCCTGATCTCACAAATGAGACTCAAGTCTATGGAGCAAAGTTATGCCTCCCCCCGTCAGATATGCTATTGATTCAAGCCTCAAATGATATCAGTTGAAAATCAATTTAATTACCCAGCTTTAAGTAGCTTTTAGGGATATTTATCAAGATGGAATAGAAGATCAGTTGGTACAGACATACCTTCAAATTCTGTGACATTCTCTTAGCAAAAGTGAGCTCAAGCTTAGAAAGTACATGTGATAAAGGCATAGCTCACAGCTCCTCACTTCTGTAATCCCTTTCTTCCCATTTTGGAGGTGCCCAAGAAGTTCCATTTAAGCATGGTGAATCAACATTCACCTCTCCTTGGCTCCTGATGCAAACACTGCCATCATTTGATTGGGGGATGCATCTAAGACACTCATAGGAAAAGGAGAAGTCCAAAATTCTTTAGACCTTTAAAGCTTACAAGGCTCCCTTCTAGACATGGCTGGCAGGAGGGACAGGGAGGACACTTAGAGGCCTCTTCTTTCCCCTCTTTCCCCCAAGCAACTGGTTCTCAGGAGACTTAGTTGAATTCCATGCTGGCTCTAACCTTTCAAATGAATCCAGTTCTAACAAGTTTGAGAATTTATAGATAATTCCTGGGGTGTAGCCAAGTTTTGTCAGCCTATCCAAACATTGTTCTTGTGTACTATCACTTCATCCTGCAGGTTCAATGACTTTTTGTATGTAAGCAAAGATTCTTAAACTGACACTCAGGAACTGTGGGGTTGGGGAAGGGGGTGTTTTTTCTTTGTATTTTATAACTCTACTTCAGTATAATTAAAACTAAGGTAAAAATAAAATTCTCCTTGTAGCTTCAGTGTTTCATACCGATCACAGAATTTCAGAATTTGAAGGAACCTAAATGGTCTTTTAGTCTCCACCTGTACCTTAAAAAGAATACTCTCAATTATATTAACCAGATAAGAGGTCATCCAGCCTTGGCATAAAGATTTCTAATAAGGGAGTCTTCAAGTATGATGTTAAAAGTTAATGATATTGTATATTTTTCCAAATTCATATGGATTGTCTTCGTAGGTGATTAAAAATGACTATTGCATATCAGAACACTAAAAGAAGTGTACTCTTAGCTACATATCTTACTTTCTACTTGAAAGTTTTCATGGTATGTAGCAGAAATCATATTGGCTTTGGAGTCAAAAGTTCTAGGTTTAGGTTTTATCGCTACCACTTACTAGCTGTATGGTTATGGCCAAGTTACAAATCATTTCAACTTTATGAGCTTCATTTTCCTGATCTGTAAAATGGGGTAATTACCTCAGATGATGGTTATAAAGAGTGTTTGTAAAGCAGTTGTTTTTAATAATGTATAATACATGCTCATTGATAAAGCCAAAAAACTGTGTAAAGATACCACATCAAATGGCCACTAGAGGTAAAAAAGAGTCGGGACTGCCATGCTTTTAAGAAAAGAATTATAGTTACTTTTTTATTTAGAAAAGGGTATAAGGAAAAGAGTGTATGTTCAGTATATGGATTTAACAAGATTTTATTGGTATGAAGATTTCAGCCCCACTCAAACTGAATCTGATGTTGGAACAGACTTTAGAAATTAATGAAGCCCAGAATCTCATTTTGGAAGGAAACTCAGATAGGAATATCCTCAATAACATCCTGCCAGGTTTTATGTGAAAATCTTCAATGAATAGGAAACCAGAAAGAGTCAGCTTTACTTTTGCATAATTCAGTTGTTTGAAAGTTTTTCCCTCGTGTGACACTGTGATGTTTTGGAGTCTCCCGACACCTTGGTTCTTTAGGTCCTACAGCTTAAGTGCTTTCCTTAAGCCAACCCAAAGATGTGCTACCATATCAAGAGTTCTTAACTTGGCATAAAGAACCTTCCCCTACCCCCCATAAAGTAACTGGGTTAATTCCAGGAAATTTGGATGGCAAAAAAAAAAAATAAAGTATGTCTTTATTTTCACAAACCTCTAACTGAAATGTATCTTTCAGTTATGAATGTAGCAATAAATCACAGCATAATATTAGTGCCTATGACTTTGTTACCAGTAGAAATTACAGATATTTTTCAAATCCTATCACATGTGGCAGATACCTTGAAATATTTACATTTATTAAAACTTCAAAATTACTGTAGTTATTATGCTCACCACTAGATGGCAAGTTATTGTAGTCTTCCTATCTACAAACTGTATTTCAATATAATCAGTATCCTTTGTAATCCTATGTGTTTTGTTTTATGAAATTAAAAAATATTTGGAGAAGGGATCCACAGATTTCATCAAACTGCAGAAAGGGACCATGATACAAAAAAGGTAAAGAACCTCTGCACGATATTATTCAGAGATGGAGGGTAATGTCAGCCTGGTGAAAAGATGACATTATTTTTGAGCCACCAGCCCGTGGTCTCAGTTTCTCTCAGGATCCTGCTTCTCATAACCTTCCTAAGAGGCAGCAGTATCAACACTGAACACCAGATGGCAGTCAGCTTACAAAAGCTTCAGGTGCTTGCCACTGAAGCCCACACTTCATAGAATTGCTAAGCAATTTAGATTAACCCCCAGAATCAATCTAGGATCACATTGTATATCATCCAAACTTTTTCTAATATGAACAATTCTAAGTGAATGTATTTTTGGATTCAAAAAGAATTACATGGTAAAAAAAAAAATCAGCGTAAGGGATCAAATGGAAGCTTGGTCAAAATAATAAAATACGAAATCTAATGTCTCTACATAACTCCTGAACCCCCTTTGCCTGGACTCCCCTCTCTCTTATCATAGCATTCTAAATTCAGAGTCTTAACTAGGTAATCTATAAGCATTTATTAAGCATCTACTTGTTGCAGAAACTATGCTAGACAAAGGGGAAACAAAGAAAAATGAAGTATTCCCTGCCCCCAAGAAGTTTTCAGTCTATCAAGGAAGACAACATGTATATAAATAAGTATAAACAAAATATAGACAAAACAAGTTTATGGTAATTTGTGGGGAGAATACATTAGCAGTTGTGAGGATCAGGGAAGATTTAATGTAAAGGATGACATTTGAATTGACTTTGAAGGAAAGAAGGGATGCTAAGAGGCAAAAGTGAATAGGAAATGTATACTTACATGGGAGTCAGTCAGTGTGGAGAGACCAAGACAGCAAGGTCAGTCTGACTGGGCTGTAGAGTATGGAAAGGGGAGTAGTGTTAGGTTGGGAAGACAGGTTAGAGCCAGATTATGAAGGATGTTATAGCTAACAGTTTGTATTTACTACTAAAGGCAATAGGAAGCTATTGAAATTAATTGAATAGAGGAGTGAAATGGCTGGACTTGTACTTTTGGAAAATAACTTTAGGAGATGGAGGACCAAAATGGCAGTGTAAAGGCAGGGGCTCACCAGTACTCTCCCAAATTTTGCTCTAAACAATTTTAAAATGTTGCCTCAAAACAAATTCTGAAACAGCAAAACAAACAGAAGGATGGAGTGAAGGCATTTTCTAGCCCAAGACAATTTAAAAGGTTGGCAGAAAAAAGTTTGTCTCACTGGAGTAAAAGTGGAGCACAATCCAGTGCAGGCCATTCCCCAGCAAATCAGCAGTAGCCTTGGTGATAACTGAATCAGAAGCAGTGTTTTCGAGCATTCAACCCACAGATAGTAAGAGGGTTGGACAACTAGTCAGAAGGAGATTACAGGGGACCTTTTGCTGGCACTGCATGCAGGATTCATTTGCATTGCCCATACATTGTTTTGGGTCACAGTCCCAAGGCATGGAGCAGCACTAGCACTAGCAAGGACATTGATCACAGTTCTAAGGCAGAAAAGAGTATTTGTGATCACAGACCAGAGCATAGGCCAGGAAAACTGTGACCAGGCTTCTTCTTAGATCATACCACCTTGGAAGAACTGAGAACATACAGTCCTCCAGAACTAACTCTGAAAACAGTAGCATAAAAAAACTGAAGCCTGGGACAGTATTCCTTCCACCAAAAGAGCAGAGCCAACTTTAACATAAAATTACAAGGCGAGAAATAGGCTGGGAAAATAAGCAAACAACAAAAAAGAATCTGACTAAAATTACTATGGTGACAGGAAAGGTCAAAACACAAACTCAGAAGACAACAAAATCAAAATAGCTATATGCAAAGCCTCAAAGAAAAATGTGAATAAGTCCCAGACCCAAAAAAGGATTCATGGAAGAGCTCAAAAAATATTTTAAAAATAAAAAAAAGAGGTAGAGGAAAAATCTGGGAAAGAAATGAGAGTGATGCAAGAAAATCATGAAAAAAAGAATCAACCACTTGGTAAAGGAGGCACAAAAAAAATAATACTAAAGGAAATAATACCATAAAAAAACAGAATAGGTCAAATGGTAAAAGAGGAAAAAAATTCCTTACAAAGTAGAATTGGCTAAAAGGAAAAGGAGGTACAAAAGCTTCCTGACAAAATTAATTTCTTAAAAATTAGAATTGGGCAATTAGAAGCTAATGACTCCACGAGACATCAAGAAACAATAAAACGAAGTCAAAACAACAAGAAAAAAATAAAAGAAAATGTGAAATATCTTGTTGGAAAAACAACTAACCTGGAAATAAATCAAGGAGAGATAATTTTAAGAATGACTGGACTACCAGAAAGTCATGGTCCAAAAAAAAGTGTAGAAATCATATTTCAAGAAATTATCAAGGAAAACTGTCCTGGTAGCCTTAGAGTCAGAGGGCAAAATAAAAACTAAAAGAATCCATCAGTCACTCCCAGAAAGAGATCACAAAGTCAAAACTCCCAGGAATATTATGGCTAAATTTCAAAGCTCCTTGATCAAGGAGAAAATACTGCAGGAAACCAGAAACAATTCAGATGATCACACAAGATATAACAGCTTCTACAGTAAAAGATCAGAGGGCTTGGAATATGATATTCCAGAGGACAAAGGAGTTAGAATTATAATCACGAATCACCTACCCAGTAAAACTGAGTATGTTCCTTTAGGGGGGAAATGATGTTTAATGAAATAGAGGAGTTTCAAGCATTCCTGATGAAAAGAAAACTTGACTTAAATATAAGACTCAAGAGAAGCATAAAAAGGTAAAAAGAAAGCGAATAAGGTTAAACTATTTACATTTACATTAAACATGTTTACCTTACATGGGAAGATAATACTTGTAACTCCTAAAAATCTTTATCATTATTATAACATTTAGAAGGAGTGTACATAGAAGGCATGAGTGTAACATGATATCTAAAAAATAAAATTAAGATATGAGAAAGAGGAGTTAACCAGGAGAAGGGGGAAGAGAAAGGTAGAATGGGGTAAATTATCTCACAGAAAAGAACTTATACAGCAGATGGGCGGGAGGGAGATGGCAGACAACATCTGAACCTTACTCTCATGGAAATTGGCTCAAAGAAGAAATAACATACGCACTTAGTTTGATATAAAAAGTCTCCTTACCCTGCAGGAAAGTAGTGGGGAAAGGGATAAGAGAACAGGAAGAGCATTGATTGAGGGAAGTAGTGATCAGAAGCAAAACACTTCTGAGGAAAGACAGGGAGGAAGGAAAGCAAAAGAAGGATAAACAAGGGGGAAAACAGGTTGGAGGGAAATACATAGTAATCATAACTGTGAAAAAAAATTATAGCAAGTTTCTCTGGTAGAGGCCTCATTTCTCAAATGTATAGAGAAGTGAATCAAATTTATAAGAATACAAATTATTCTCCAATTGATAAATTGTTAAAAGATATGAATAGGTTATTTTCAAATTAAGAAATCAAAGCTATCTATAGTCACATGAAAATAATGCCCTAAATCACACTTGATTAGAGAAAGGACAATTTAAAACAACTATGAGGTTCCACCTCACACCCATCAGATTGGCTAATATGACAGAAAATGACAAATATTGGAGAGATGTGGGCAAATTGGGACAGTAAAGCAGTGATGGTGGAGTTGTGAACTGATCCAGTCATTCTGAAAAGCATTTTGGAACTATGTCCAAAGGACTATAAAACTATGTATATCCTTTGAACCGGATATGCCACTAATAAGTCTGTATTCCATATTTTTTTTAAAAAAATGAAAAGGACATATACGTACAAAATATTTATAGCAGCTCTTTTTGTGGTGGCAAAATATTAGATATTGAGGGGCTTCCAATCAATTGAGGAAGCTGAACAAGTTATGGTATATAATTGTGATGAAATACTAATGTACTCTTAAGAAATGAGGAACAGGATGCTTTCAGGAAAAAAACCTGGAAAGAATTATGTGAACTGATGCAAAGTGAAATGAACAGAACTAGAACAATGTACACAGTAACATCAATAACACATGATGATCAGCTGGGAAGGACTTAGCTACTCTCAGCAATGCAGTGATACAAGAGAATTTCAAAGGACGTCTGATGAAAAATGCTATCCATCCTCAGAGAAAGAATTGATGGAATCTAAATGCAGATTGAAGTATATCTTTTTTTTCTTTTTTCATTTTTCTTTCTTTTAATCTGTGTTTTCTTTCACAGCGTGACTAATATGGAAATATGTTTTGCATAACTGTACATGTGTAACCTATATCAGATTGCTTGCCTTCTCAATGAGGGAGAAGTGGAGGGAGAAAGGGAAATAATTTGGAACTCAAAATTTTTAAAAAATGAATGTTAGAAATTGTTTTCACATGTAGCTTAAAAATACTTAAAATTTTAAATAAATCACTTTGGTAACTGTTTGGAAGATGGACAGGAATAGGAGGAAACTTGTGGCAGGGAAACCAATTAGGAAGCCATTGCAAGAGTCTAGGTGAGAGGTGACATGAACCTAGATTAAGGTGGTAAGTATGAGTAGACTGTGTAACTCTAAGAAGCAGTTGGAGATGTATGAATAGGGCTTAGGAGGCACATTAGAAATAGAAATAGAGAACCGTGAGTCATCTGCATAGAGACGGTAATTCAACTCGTGAGCTAATAACAACACCAAGAGAAAATGTAGCTAGAGGAGAAGAGGGCCCAGGTACAGAGCTGTGGGGTATATACCAAGTGGGTGTGATATTATTAGGGGGTGTTCTTTTGATGAAGCAGTAAATGAGATTTAGCATAGTGTAATTGGATAGTTTATCTTAAATAAGATGAATTCATAAAGTCTTCCTATATGAGACACCATCTCTGCCTTTCTCTAAAACTTTTTACTTGTCTTGGATAAGAACCCCTCTTTCAACACTGGTTTTCATTCATGCTACTTTCCCATTTCCAAGGCTTCAGGGCAGTACTGGTTATGTCTCGTTACTTCCTTTGTGATCCTGGTCAGTAGCCATTCAGTCCCATCATTTTCATGACCTCTAGGAAGTCCTAAAACATGGGCAGTGAAAGGAAGAAAGAAAACCAATCTTAGATGCCTCAGTGCACATATCATGGCCTACCCTGTTCTATCATGCAGCTTCCTACCTCAGAGTACAGGGCAGGACAGTTTCCGTGAGCCATTCTCTGTTTTAGAGAAAATCATAATATTCTAATTTCTGGTGCATCTCACAAAATCTGTTATGTATCCTTCTGTGGATTCTTTCGGGAACCTGGCATCTCTACAGAAACAATAAAAGCAATAAAGAAAATGCTGGCTACCTTTGCATTAAAACTAAATCCCTCTCTTAGACTCTGTACCCATTGCTCCTAGTACCACCACTAAGACCCAGAGATGGAATGTGGGTTTTCCAAGATCACATATAGTCAACACTGCCAGAGCCAAAACTAGAAACCAGGTCTCCCAACTCCTAGTCAGAAGCTTCTTCCTCTATACCCCCTTTGTTTCTTCCTGAACTATGGCATCAATCTAAATGAATAAGAAAAATTTTCCTCTTTGAAAGTATTATATTATAGCATAATCTTACTAAGGCAATAAATACTTGTTTTTCTTTGTTCAATGTGAATTAATTTTTCAGGATGTTAATATATACTTCCTTTGAAATATTTTAGGATCCAGCACAGTCTTCTGGTTTTCATCCTTCAGGATCTGTCATTGCAATTGGAACACTAACTGGAAGGTAAGACTAATAAGTACATTTCTTTGTGTTTCAGTAACATTGAAAATTAGATTTCTCCCAGAAACATAGCCTGATTGAGCACTTAATTGCATTTTCTTAGAGTCAATGGGCTTTACCAAAACCAGGTATAAGCAAAGTTCAGCATTCATAATTAACTTTTTTTTGGTAACTTTGTATCAACAACGTTTTCTCTACATATTCCTTATTGTTGTTTGTTATTAAAAGAAGGGGTTGCTAAGTTTTCAAGCCAAATATGTTTTGTGTTTGTTTCTCTGCTAAAATGTAACATTTAGGATTTGTCTTTATGAAACCAAAACATTATGGAGAAATATTGACCAATTTAAAAGATATTAAGGAGCATTCTCTTAAGAATGGAGTTTGATAAGCTCAGCAGAATGTTTTATGAGACTACTTATTACATGCCTATGATTCAAACCAGATTTTACCTGATTTTTGCCCCGACTTTGGGTATGCCTCCTGATAGCTTTCAGTGCACTATATGTAATAGTGCATTATGATGACAAATGAGAGAACTGAGACCTAGAGTAGAATGCTAAACCTAGATCTCCCCTTTCAAATTGTCCCTTTGGGCCCCAGCCTTTGCATTGGTTTAAGGATATAATGGGTGCCAGTAGATTAGCATTTTAAATGGTTATGTTATAATCAGCTTCATTCTTTCTGTTCAGGTTTTTAAAATACTGGAAGTTAGAGAGTTGGTTAATGTTAAAATTATTATTATACAGAAACTGTCAAAAACAATAGTTCGTAGGATTTCAAATTGGACAGGAGCTTAGAGATTATCTATTTTAACAGCCCCTTCATTTTACAGATGGGGAAACAGGTATCTAAAGAGCAGAAGTGAATTAATCCCACTAAATTATACTGTATCTTTGAGTTTTCAGAATTTTTCCTTTAAATAAAAAGAATTAATTAAATTCTCCCATTTTAATTCCTGCATTTGACAGCAAACGCCTGTCTAAATGACACTTTATCACCATCCCTTCCTGTGTACTCTCTCTTCTCTAGTTTTCGTTCATACAGTTATGAACGCTCTTCCCCAGTCTCCTTGGCTGGATTTTCATTCTGGTCATATCCACAGTGGATATACCCATAAAGGTTTGTCCTGACTTGTCTTCACTTTTCCCTGTATACTATCTCATGGTGTTCTTGATCTCATCAACTCTTATTAGTTCAGTTATCTCTAAACAGATGATTTCCTCATTAGAATGTGAACTCTGAGTTTAGGGACCATGTTTTGGTCTTTATTTGTAACCCTACTGCTTAACACTGTGCCTGACAACTATTAATAACATAATAAATGCTTGGTGACTGACTAAATTAGCAGCCATACTAGGAAAACTCTGGGTGGGGAGGGAGCAGAGGGAAAATTTTTTTATCTCCACATGACTTACTCAAAGTTCACTGGGGGCAGGGGCAGCAGTTCACCAAAAATGACTTCCCATTATTTTCTTGTTTTGTACAGCAAAGGTTTCATAAATGACGTGTACTAGTAAGTCTTTCCTTCCTATGGAGTCTTGCACAATTAATCCTTGGAGAAGCAAGATATTATCCATTATCTCTGCTTTTGGAATCTTTTAGCATTGTAACTGATTGAGGCAGCTCCTCAAGGAAGGAGAAAAGGAAGGGGCAGGTGATCGTGACTCATGCTCATGGCTAACTTTTGTTCTCTCCCAATGGAGATAAATACCTTGATTAAACTCTGGAAATATTCGTGGAACCTAAGAGTTCATTTCTGACATAGGTGTCCATTAGCTTGTAACAAGGCTCATGATAAAACAGAGAAGAGAGACATCACTATGTTGGTTCCTGACCTGAGTTTCTGATTTGACTTTTAACTGTGCTGAGCCAGTCTCTAGACTTTAAAACAGTGATTCTCAAACTTTTTCATCTTAAGATCTCTTTACTCTTAAAAATTACTGAGAACTTCTTTATGCTCTCAAAAGTACTGAGGACCCCAGAGATCTTTTCTTTTTGTGGGTTATATGTATTTGTATATACCATACTGGAAATGAAAACTAATAATTTTAAGCATATTGACTTATTCATTTATTAAAATAACAAATCCGTTACATGTAACATTCTTATGAAAAATAACTATATTTTTGAAAACAAAAAACCGTGAAAAGAAAGATGTGGCTTTACATATTTTTGCAAATCTCTTTTATGTTCAACTAAATAAAAGGTATTTAGGTTTTCATATCTGCTTCTGTTTTCAGTCTGTTGTTTATATGTTGTTTTGGTTGAAGTATGTGAAGAAAATTCAGCCTCACCCTGATATGTGGTTGGGAAAGGGAGAGGTATTTTAGTAGGCAAATAACATCTTAGTACTATTATAAAATTAGTTTTGAACTAGAGGAACCCCTGAAAGGGTCTTAGAAACCATACTTTGACAACAGATAGTGAAGCATACTGTAAGTGCAAGAAGAAACAATTCACACAGGGACTTTTGTTTAGTATTTCTTATATTGGAATGTTTTGCATCTATGGAAAGTGCAGGAGGTAATTACTCAGAGCTAGAATAATCCCCTAAACAGGAAGTGACTTGCTCAACAGCTGAGATTTGAACCTGGGTTCAGAGTTTTCTGACTTGAAATTTAGTGCTCTTTCTACTGAAGAGCAGAAAGCAAGCCTGAGAGTCTTGTCCTTACTTAAGGAGAGATGAGGAACCACTCTGAGTTGTGAAGTCCTTAACTAATGACCTCAGTTTCCCTAGCTATAGAAATAAAGAATTCAATTAAATGATCAGTTAGGTTCTTTGAACCTCTCACATTCCATGTTTTTGTAATTAGCACAGTAGGAATGTTTTCTAAAGACAACTTGAATAATTTTCAAATTTTAAAAACTCAAATTACATGACTACTTTATACTTTGGAACTGAGTATATTAAAGTAGTTTGAAATTTTGTGTAGTATGAAAGTTTTTATTGGATTTTAACCTATAAAAATATTTAATTTGTCCCAAATTGGCACATATTTCCCAGTCCCCTTCATGTCAGAAACATAATGACAATTCTCACTTCCCTTGTTGTTTTTTTCTTAGAGAAATACATTTCCATATCATATGTTGAGCATAAAAGATAATTTTATTACCAAAGAAAATAAAACCCATTTTAGATTGTAATACAAAAAACAGCAAAGTAATATGGTATTAGTAACCAAGGAGTTTCATATTGTTAGAAAATGCATACATACAAAGGTTACTTGAAATAGAGATTTAGAGATCCTTGCCCTTTATAGTGAACACAGTTATTATTGTGACTCAGTGATTAAGCTAAATAAACTTACTTTAAACTCTTATGCAAGAACTTAATGCATTTTTCTTCTATTTTCTAACAGGTGGTTTGTGTTTGACACAGAAACAAAAGATTTAGTCACAGTGCACACAGATGGAAATGAACAGCTGTCTGTAATGCGTTACTCACCAGGTTGGAAAATAATTCCATGTTAATACTTGAGCTTATTGAAATCTATGTGGAATTGCTTCCCTTTAAACTTAAAAGACCTATCAAGGTCAAATTTAAATGGTGCTTGCACTTGTTTATAGACTTCTCATTCTTCTAGCTCTTCTCTCTTATTTAGTTCTGAATAAACTAGATATAGATCAAGACTTTTCAGCAGGAATATGACAAGTCCTCTTTTGTAATTTTTATAAAATTTTATTGAATTCTTTGGTTTTATACATTGGTCATTTATATAAACCTTCCAGGTAATAAAGAAAAATATTCAAGCACCTATTTACATAGCAGCCCTGTCTGACTGTACACACAACATTCTGAACAAATAATCCCTCCCCTCTATACTGAGAGAAAGTATATTTCAGCTGTTCTTTGGAACCAAGATTAGTTACTGTATTGAATCTGAAACCACAGCTGCCTTTGAGCCTTGTTCTCATTTACACTACCATAGTCACTATGTATAGTTCCTCTGATTCTGCTTTCTTCATAATTTGTCACTTTCGACAAGGCTTCCCTTGTTTCTCTATTACAGTCATCATTTCCTACAAAGCAATAATACTTCATTATATCCATACACCACAATTTGCTACATTCCCCAAGTGATGGTCAACCACTTTATTTTCCTTTTTGTTGCTATCACCAAAAAAAATGCTGTTATGAATAGCTTGATAAAGTGAAACTTGCGTCTTGTGTGACTCTTCCTGACCCCATGGACCATAGCATACCAGGTTCTTATATCTTCCACTGTCTCTTGAACTCTGTTTAAGTTCATTTTCAGTGTTTCCATAACACTATCTATCCATCTTATCCTCTGCTTTTGAAATCCTTTGCCTTTGCCTTCAGCCTTTCCCATCACAGTCTTTTCTGGTAAGTCCCATCTTCTCATTATGTAGCCAAAGTATTTAAGCTTCAGCTCCAGAATTTGATCTTCCAGTGATTAGCCAGAATTAATTTCTTTAAGTATTGACTGATTTGATCCTTGATATCCAAAGGACTCTCAAAAGTCTTCTCCAGCATCATAATTGGAAAGCATTGATTCTGCCACACTCAGCTTTCCTTATAGTCTACTATCACAGTCACACATTGCTACTGGAAAAAAATAGCTTTGACTATACAGACCTTTGTTAGCAAGGTGCTGTCTCTGTTTTTTAGTATGATATCCAGATTTGCTATAGCTTTCCTTCCAAAGAACAAACATCTTTCAATTTCATGGCTGCTATCACTATTTGAAGAGGTCTTTGAACCCCAAAATATAAAATCTGACACTACTTCCATTTCTTCTTCTTCTATTTGCCAAGAAGTGATGGGACTAGTTGCCAAGATTTTAATTTTATTGACGTTAAGCTTCAAGTCAGCTTTTACATTCTTCACTTTCCGCCATCAGAGTGGTATCAACTGCATATCTGAGATTGTTGATATTTCTCCTGACAACCATAATTCCAGTGTTTGATTCATTCAGCCTAGCATTTTGCATGATATATTCTGCATAGAAGTTACATACAGTGACAATATACAGCCCTGTTGTTCTCCTTTTTCAATCTTAAACCCGTCATTTGTTCCATGTTTGGTTCTAACTGTTGCTTCTTGGCTTGCATACAGTTTCCTAAGGAGACAGGTAAGATGAATTAGTACTCCCATCTCTTTAAGGGCTTGTCACATTTTGTTGTAATTCATACAGTCAAAGTCTTTGGTGTAGTCAATGAAGCAGAAATAGATGGTTTTTCTGGAACTCCCTTGCTTTCTCCATAAGCCAAGTAAATGTTGGCAATTTAGTCTCTAAACCTTCTGCCTCTTTGAAAATCAGTCTGCTCTTCTGGTAATTCTTGGTTCACATGTTACTGAAGTCTAATTTGAAGACTCTTAGGCATAATCTTGCTAGGATGTAAAATGAGTGCAATTGTTTGGTAATTTAAGGCTTGACATTGCCTTCCTTTAGGGATGGGATATAAACTGATCTTTTCCAATCCAGTGGCTATTGTTATGTTTTCCAAATTTGCTAGCATATTGAGTACAACACTTTAACAGGATCATCTTTTGGGGTTTTAAATAGCTCAGTTGAAATTTCATCACCTCCCTTGGCCTTATTGTTAGTAATACTTTCTAGGATCCACTTGACTTGATTCTCCAGGATGTCGGACTCCAGATCAGTAACCACACTATTGTGATTATCAGTGATGTTTTAATATCTTTCTTGTATAGTTCTTTTATGTATTGTTGCCATCCCTTCTTAATCTCTTCTGTTTATGTTAAATCCCTACCATTTTTGTCTATTATCATGCCTATATTTACATGGTTTTCCTTTGATATCTCTAATTTTCTTGAAGAGATCTGTTGTCTTTCCCATTCTATTGTTTTCTTCTATTTCTTTGCATTGATCATTTAAGAAAACTTTCTTATCTCTCCTGGCTATTCTCTGGAATTCTGCATTTAGCTAGGTATATATTTCCCTTTCTCTTTCCTTCTTTCCTCAGCTATTTATAAAGCCTCATCAGACAACCATTTTGCTTTCTGGCTCTTCTTTTTTACTTTGGAATGTTTTTTGTTGCTGACTCCTGTACAGTGTTGAGAAACTCTGTCCGTGATTCTTCAGGCATTCTATCTACCAGATCTAATCCCTGAAATCTATCTGTCACCTCTACTTCATGTTCATGAGGGATATTATTTATGCCATACCTATATGATGTGATGATTTTCCTCACCTTCTTTAAGTCTGAATTTTGCCAAGAAGCTCATGATCTGAGCCACAGTCAGCTCCAGGTCTTGTTTTAACTGATTGCATAGAGATTCTCTATCTTTGGCTGCAGAGTATATAATCAATCTGATTTCTGTATTGACTATCTGGTGATGTCAAGGTGTAGAATCAATTTTTGAGTTGTTGAAAAAGAGTGTTTGTTATGACCACCTAGCTATCTTGACAAAACTCTCTTCATCTCTGCCCTCTTTCAACAAAATTTGCCTTTAATTCCAATTATCTTCTGATTTTCTACTTTAGTATTCCAATCCCTATGATGAGTGTGACATCTTTTTTTTGGTGTTATTTCTAGAAGATGTTATAGTTCTTTGTAGAAGTGATCAATTTTGGCCTCTTCAGCCTTAGCATTTGGAGTGTAGACTTGTATTACTGTCTTATCAGTAAAGTGGAGTTTTTTTATATAGAACTCAAGTCTTCTGAATTCAAATATTTTTTCTTTCTACTTTGAGATTCTCCAAAGATAATTTAATGCCCAGAGTAGAGCTTGTTTTGTACCCTGGAAAATCTCAATTGCCATAACAAAATAGTATTTCTCAGTAATTAAAAATGTTCTCAAGTATATGTGAGTACTAATGGAGGGGAAATAAGATGGGCTGGTTATGTAGTTAGAATATGGCATAACTACTGAGCAATTCATGTGTTCCATTAACAGTTTGAGGATATTAAGAGAACATAAGTAAAGTCCCCCACACAGTGGGTGGACCTCTGTGGCAAACATATGAGAGGACATGAATATGATTAGCTCAAGATAGGCAAACGTGTAGAGGTTGTATTCTGCGTCATTGGAGAAAATGCCCACATCAGTGACTTCACAGATGCATTTAAATATGTAATATTCAAGTCAAAGAAGGCAGGTGGCCCTTGTAAATAACCACGTGTCTTACCTGCTGTCATTTGCTAATCAAAAATTTCTCTGCTCTTTGGCTAGAGAAATTTTATTTCTTCTCCTAAGGACTTGACATGCATTGATAATTACCTCTCCTTTCTCTAACACTTTGGAAAGCACTTTCTTTACAACAAAACTTTTGAAGTTGGGTTTTGCAACTATTATTTTCACCATTTTACAAATAAGGAAACTGAAGTCAAAAAGGTCTGTCATAATTTGAATTTAGATCTTCTAACTCCTAATCTTATACAAGAGTCTCCAAAGAAAATCTAATGGTCATTTGATTTTTTTAATTTTATTTTTTTTTTAAATTTCATGCCCTCAAGAAAGTAATTATCCAGAAGTTATATCTACTCAGCTAAACTTAAATAAATTTAATACTAGCTACTTGGTTGATTTTTCTCCATCATATTGGAAAAGAGTTCAGCTAGTTGAAATGCCATTAATGGCCCATTTTATAGCATAGTTTTACTATGCTATATGTTTCCAGCCTCAGTTAAGATTTTCTTGTCATCTTTTTCTCAGCTATTTTGAACCTTTAGATTCTCTGAGAAGCTCTTCACTCTTCTACATTGGAAAGAAACTCAGAGATCACTAAGGACAACCCTATCATTTTTTAAATTGGGGAAACAGAAGCCAAAGGAAATAAGTGACTTCTCTAATGTTACACACCTAGTAAAACAGGAGCGCCAAAATTTGAATCCAGATCCTCTGATTTAAACAGAGTGCCTTTTCTTCTGTACTACAATGCCTGTGGCTCTTCCTCTGAAATCTATTTACACTAGAATATTCTTATTTATTATTTTCTACTTATAATAGTAGATTACTCATTGTAAACTTTTTAATCATCAAATCCAATAACCTTTTCCTAGGGGCCAGAATTTCCTGGTTGAGGAGGGATATTGCAAGTGTATAAATGTGCTGTTTTGATAAATACATAGATAAAATGCTATTCCAAGCCTTCCTTCACAGACTCCCCTATAATGTCCACTAATACTCTCAGCAAATGAGAAACAACATGGACAGTATATACACTATCCAGTCACTTCTTAATGCCTTCTACTCTTATAAATCAACAAATATGTGTTAAGCTGCTACCAAATGTCAGGCACTATGCAAGGTTCTGGGTGTTTTAAAAAAAAAAGTAAAACAGTCATGTCTCTTGAAAAGCGTTTTAAACATCCATTTATAGAGGTCAATATAAAATATATATAAAATCATTGTGGGTGAGACTGACACTGGGCTGGGGTGGGAAAGAAGGAAGAATTCAAAAAGGTTACATATAGAATATGGCACTTGAGCTGACCATGATAGAGAGCTAGGGGTTCTAAGAAGTGAACATGAGAAAGAAGTGTATACTAGGTGGGGGGACAGCTGGTACAAAATTATAGAGTGGGAGGAACTATGGTGTGAGGAACAATAAACTGTTTTGCTTTTGACTGTCAGGATTTGAGAAGAGAAGTGGAATAACATGTAATAAGGCTGAGAAGGTAAAGTAGAGTAAGTTCATAAAGGGCTTTAAAGGTAAAATGAAAGAATTTATATTTGATCCTAGAGATAATAGGGAGCCACTGGAGTTTGAGTAGGTGAGTGACAGGTTTATAGAAAATCAATTTGGGAGGGGGCAGAGCCAAGATGGTGGAGTAAAGGGTGCATTCACCAGATATCCTCCAAATAACCAGTGTGAAACAAATTTCTAGCCCAAGACAACCTGGAAAGTCAACAGGAAAGTCTGTTACACCAGGCTGAGAAAGGAGTGAAGTCTAGTGCAGACTGCACCAGCACAGACCAGGCCCCAACAAGCCCAGAGCAGTCCTCAGAGTGACTAATCACTGGCAGCAGTGGCAGTTTCCAGACTTCTCAGCCCACCCACAGACATCAAAGACAACTTAAGAAGGGCAGCAGGAAAGGTCTGTCAGACCTGAGTGAGAGGGGAGTGCAGGCCACACAAGCACAGCCCCAGTCCTTGCAAGCCAGGGGCAGGCCTCTGGAGTAATTGAATCAGTGGAGGTAGCAGTTGCTTCTGAAGCTCAGCCCACAGAGAGTAAGGGAATCGAACAACTGGTCAGAATGAGATCACATGGGTAACTTGGCTAGTGCTAAGGCAGGACTTTGTTGCTTTGCCCATACTTGGATCTGGATAGCATTTCTGGGGCAAGGAGGAGCACTTGTATAGCAGAGCTTGTGGCAGCAATGGAGGAAGGGGAACACTCCTCAAAATTCTAGGTCACAAAAGAGTATTTGTGTCTGGTCATAGACCAGAGCACAGGCCAGGATAGAAGTAAACACCACTCCTTAGATCATGGGAAGAACTGAAAATGTACAGGGCCCTAGAAATCTCTGAAAATAGCTGCACAAAACCCCTGAAGCTTGGGACAGTTCACCCTCCACACTGAAAGCAGAGCCCAACTTTAACAAACAGTTAAAAAGTCAAGAAATAGGCTGGGAAGATGAGCAAGCAATGGAAAAAAAACTCTATCTGTAAAAACTTATTTTAGTGACAAGGAAGATCAAAACACACACTTAGAAGGAGACAACGAAGTCAAAGCTCCTCCATCCAAAGCTTCCAAGGAAAATATGAATTGGTCTCAGGTCATGGAAGAGCTAAAAAAGGATTTTGCAAATCAAATAAGAGAAGTAGAGAAAAAATTGGGAAGAGAAATAAGGATGGTGCAAGAAAATCATGAAAAAAATCAGTATCTTGGTAAAGAAGAGCCAAAAAAAAAATGCTGAAGAAAATAACATCTTAAAAAGTAGACTACATCGAATGGCAAAAGAGGTCCAAAAAGCCAATGAGGGGAAAAATGCCTTAAAAAAAAACAGAATTGGCCAAATGGAAAAGGAGGTCCAAAAGTTCACTGAAGAAAATAATTCCTTAAAATTTCAAATGGAAGCTAATGCCTCCATGAGAAATCAAGGAATTATAAAACAAAACCAAAAGAATGAAAAAAGACAATATGAAATATCTCATTGAAAAAATAGCTGACCTGAAAAATAGATCCAGGAGAAATAATTTTAAAATTATTGGACTACCTGAAAGCCATGATCAAAAAAGAGCCTCATCTTTCAAGAAATTATCAAGGAAAACTGCCCCTGATATTCTAGAAGCAGAGAGTAAAATAGAAATTGAAAGAGATATCAAAATGAAAACTGCCAAGGATATTATAGCCAAATTCCAGAATTCCCAGATCAAGGAGAAAACATTACAAGCAGCCAGAAAGGAACAATTCACATATCATGGAGCTACAGTCAGGATAACACAAGATTTAGCAATTCCTACATTAAAGAATCAGAGAACTTGGAATATGATATTCCAGAGGGCAAAGGAGCTAGGTTTACAACCTAGAATCACCTGCCCAGCAAAACTGAGTGTAATCCATGAGAAGAGAAGATAGACATTCAGTGAGATAGAGGAATTTAATGCATTCTTCAGAAAAGACCAGAGCTAAATAGAAAATTTGACTTTCAAAAACAAGACTCAAGAGAAGCATGAGAAGGTAAGCAGGAAAGAAAAATCATAAGGGACTTATTAAAGTCAAACTATTTACATTCCTGCATGGAAAGATGATATTTGTAACTCATAAGACCTTTCTCATTAAGAGGGTAGTTAGAAGGAATATATGCATATGTACACACACACATACACAAACACATATGTGTTTGTGTGTATGATAGTGGCCCACAGGTGATTTGAATATGAAGGGATGATATCTAAAAAATACAATTAAGGGGTGCGAGAGGAATGTACTGGGAGAAAGAGAAAGGGAGAGGCAAGAAAAAGTTTTTACAGTGGAAGGGAAGGAGAGTGAGTGAGTGAACCTTACTCTCATCAGAATTATCTTAAAGAGGGATAACATACCCACTCAAATGAGTATAGAAATCTATCTTATCCTCCAGGAAAGCAGGGGGGAAAGAGATAAAAGAAGGGGATGTTTGTGATAGAAGGAGGGTAGATTTAAATATTTTAAGGTTTTAAAGATGAATGTTAAAATTATTTTTATATGTAACTGGGGAAAAATAAAATACTAAGCAAAATAAAATTCCTCACAGAAAACAAAATTGAAATAAAAGCAAAAATTGTCTGAGAAAAAAAAGAAAATCAATTTGACAGCTATGGGGAGGATGCATTGGAGTGGAAAAAGACTTGAGGCAGAGAGACCAGTTTAGAGAGTGTGAATAGTTCAGATGAGAGGTGATGAGATCCTGAAATAGGGTAGTGGCTGAGTAGAAAGTAGGGAGCAATGCAAGAGATGTTGTGGAGGAAGCAACCATCAGACATGAAGGTGAGGGAGAGTCAGACGTCAAGGGTAACACCACAGTTGCAAATTTGGTTGCCTAAAAAAATAGGAGTACCTCATCAGAAATAGGAATGTTCAGAAGAAGCTTAGGTTTTGGATAAAAGTTCTATTTTGAACATGTTGAGTTTGAGGTGCCCAGGAGATACCCAATAATCTAATACAAGGCTTCTTAAACTTTTTCCACATGCAACCTCTTTTCAAGTTTGCTCAGTGCTTTTTTCATATTGTGTGGCCCGAGGGCATACACAGTGCAAAGTGCTGTTTGTTACAATCCAAGGAAGTTGTGTGATGCAACATGGGCAAGCGCTGCCAGAAACACCTTGAATTCATTATGCATTTGATTTTTAATTAATTTTTGGTCACTGAACATTCAGAAATCTTTTATTGTTGCCAAATTTTTCATGACTCCATACAGGGTTGAGACCCAGTTTAAGAAGGACTGGAATAGATAGATGGTAATGTATGATTGAAGCTCGAATGTGAGGGGCTAGGCAAGATATATAGGTCTGATAGTCATCATCATAGACATAGTCATTAAACTCATAAGTCAATAAGGTCTTGAGATAGTGTAGAGAAGATTCCAACAAGAGAATGTGTATTATATCTTAAAGAAAAATGGGAGCTATTAAAGGTTCCTGTATTTAAGATATAGAACCTGAAATTCAGAGAGGTTAAGTAAATCTCCATCATCAATGATGGAACAGGACCAGTGCTCTTTCCGCTACACCACTTTTCCCTGTCTACACTGGGTATATTACCTCAGATTCAAAAACAAATCATACTGCATTTTGGTGGATTTAAGACTCTATTCAAAACATAGTGACAATGTTGGTGGCACATTTTTCTCTAAAGCTGGTTTAAGTTTTATCCTTCTGTTCTGAGTCAGCTGTCAATTTAACTACTGCTCCTTTGGTTTTATTCACGTTCCTTGTGTTTCATGTTGGATAAAATATTGACTCATTTTAACCAGAATTGTGCTTAGAAATATGTAGTCTGCAAGAGAGATGAACTGTGAAACATGGAGAAAAAGATAGTTTAAGAGAGAAGGAGGGCCCTTGTCTAGTCCTTCATCAAATGCCCCAGTATGAAGTTGCAACAGTTCTGATCCTAAAAACAAAGAACACCGGAAGAGTAATAAACATAAACTATAGCATATATCTTTATAGACTGGGATTTTTCAAACTGGGGAACATTGGGAAGTGGCAAAGTGATCAGAGATTTTCTGGTTCCAGTTTCCTACCTTCACCCTTAAACTCAATTATTCTTTAATTGGTATGAAGGTCAGTGGTTGGGGTCTGAGGCGGAAAGACAATATGGTTCATCTTGGTGTATAAAATTCTCATAAGAGTTGTTACCTGGAAAGGCTAAAGAAATACTGGGAAGATATCTATGTACCTAGAAGAATGGCTGGTGTGGTTCAGGATAAGAACCTGTTAGTTCCTGAAATATAATGGGGAGGATTCCAGTTATTGTTTGGTGTTTTTTTCAGCTTGTGTATTCTTACTTATTTAACTGTAGCACTATATGGTTGGTTCATATTCAGCACTCTAAATACAGGAACTTTAGTGGTGGTGGTGGTTATGGTGGTTCAAAACAATCATGTTTATTATAAAACACATGCTAGACCTCTAAAACAATTGAGGGCTTATGGCTGAAGAGATAAAAGCACCTTTGAGATGCTCAAAAGAAGAGAAAAAAAGGATTCAGGTGTTAGACCACAATGGTGACTTACTTTGAACAAAGGAAAATAATTAAAATTATTGACATAATGTTAACTTTATGACTTTTAACATCTTTAAAACCCTTTTAATAAGCAACAAGCCCTCCTTTTCCTGCAGTCACTTATTTTACATAATTTGGCATTGAGTTAAAAAAATTTTGACACATTCATTCTTTTTCACAAAACCATACTTCTAGCACATTGGATATTAATTGTACCCTTCATAGTCAGCCCATGTTTCCAAGTCTAGGTTCAGTTATGATCTATAGCTTTTCAGTTAAATTCAGAGTGTTCTCAAGACATTAAAACATTATCATTCCCTTAATAGAGATAAGAATTTCCAGTCCCATTAGAAGTTTAAAAAAATCCCCCAAATACTTTTTCAGTGGATATTTTACAAACTCTAGGAAAAATGCCTAGATTTTATAGGCTCACCGAGACTTCTGACAATGGTTTTAGTAGAGCCTTGAATAAAATAATAAGTTTTGTCACTAAAAGTTACCCTTCTCCACTCTTAAGTCCTCCAGATTTTGTCTTGTCTTACCCACAACAATAATGTTTTCTTCCAAGAAATGATTAGCCACTGGGGTTTGTTTTGTTGTTGTTGTTGTTTCCTAGTCTTCTTGATGTTATCCCAACTTCCAGAAGTCTACAGTACATTGTAAAGGAATCAGGAACAACCCCAGCTTTCAGGTCCAACTGAAACCCTTTGTTTTCTGAGGATTAATTAGGTGGTTTTGCAGTAATGTCAATTCTTGGCATTGTTTTTTGTTTTCTGCTGCACTTTCCCTTGCATTTCATCCAGACTGTTCCTGTTTTGTTGTGGGCATAAATGATCCTAGAAATGCTTGACTTCCTCACACCAGTAATCACTGCAATATCTAGAGCAGTTGTTGAAGTATGTTCTCTAAGAGCTACAACTTTTGCATGCTTCCTTTGAGTAATATCCATTCTTAAAAACCACAGAATTAACAACAAAAGAGAGCAATAAAACATTTATGTATGGTATAAAAATCTAATATCACCTGACAGGAAAAGGAACAAGTATTTATCAGGCACCTATTATATGCCAGGCATTTGCTAAGCAATTTACAAATATAATCTTTGCGCCTCAGGACAACCCTAGGAGGTAGGTGCTATTGTTAATCCTCGTTGTACTCTTGAGGAAACTGAGGCAGACAAGTTAATGACTTTCACAGGGTCACACAACTCGTGTCTAAGGCTGGAGTTGAATTCAGGTCTTCTTTCCTCAAAGCTCCATTCTCTATCATTTGTGCAATCTTCCTGTGAGGAAAACCATCTTAGTTCAGTTTTATATGGTCAAAATCAGGTGTTGTCAGTAAAAGCACATGCATGACCACAGTTGTCAAAAAATAAGACTCCATCAAAAGTTTGCCTGACCAAAGTAATCTTCACTGGCCACAGCACAAGGAGCAAGGGCTGGACAACAGAACGAGGGAGGCAGTGCCCCTAGGAATCTGGCTTCTGTCTCTTCATCTGTAAACTGAGAGTAGAACCATGTGATCTAAGGTTCCTCCCAACTCCAACATTCCATAGCCATGATTCTTAGCTTTCCCAGCTCAATTGCTTTTCAAGTTTTTGAATGTCATGGGTCTTGGTGCCATGTTATGTCTCTTTTATTATGAAATGCAACCTGATACCATGAAGAAGACTCAGGACTTGGAATCAGTAGGCCTGTATTTGAACCCTGACCATAACCTGCACTAGCTATTTGACTGTGAGCAAGTGACTTAATTTCTCTGAACCTTAGTAAGGATATTTGAACTCTTTAACAAGGTTTTTGTAAGGAAAGTCTTTTGTAAACCTTTCAAATATTATAGAAATATGAGTTAATAATATCTTCCTTAGTAGCCAGTATACATTTAGCCATAGTATAAGGGAAGTAGCACTGAAAGAACTTTATCCAATTATCACATAAGCAGTGATATCCAATTACTTTCTAGAAGTATATTGAAAATTCATTTCAAACCATCAAGACACCATTAATTGAAGTATCATTATTTAGATTCTGAAGATCTAAGTCTAATGGAATGAACTAGAAATAACCCAATCTGGAAGTCAGGATGCCCGGTTTCTACCCCAAACATTGCCAAAAACTAATTCCATTTTCTGAAACAACTTATCCCCTCAGAGCCTCAGTTTCCTTATATCCATAATAAGTTGGTTGTACTTGTTCTCTGAGATTCCTGAGGTTTCCATAAAAATCTATGATCATGGGTCATAAAATTAGGTTTAGAAATTAGAAAATTGGAAGATACCTCAAATGCTACCTATTCCAACCCCCTAACTTTTCAGATGAAGAAACTGAGGCTTAGAGAAGTTAAGGGATTTGCCTAAAGTCATACAGCTAATAAGTGTCAGAGGCCCATGATGGGTAAACTGAATTTCAGGGAGATAGACTAACTGCCTAAGGTCAGAAGTAGTTGATAGCAGAACTAGAATTTGAGCCCAGATCTTCTGATTCCAAAGTCATTGCTCTTTTTTACTCCACCACAAGTTTCCAGAAGTAGCTAAAATTTGAGACCAAAATGAAAGGTCAGGATAATCAGGGTGGCTTTTTTTAAGCTCTGATTCTTCTGTCCCTCTTTACAAAGGATGACTAAGTGGATAATGTGCCAAAAGTAAGCTACTCCCCAGAAATAATTTATACTTTGAAAAAATCTGGTAATTATCCATAAGAGAAAAAAATAATTCTTTGGGGAATTTTGTTTAAATCTGCTAAGGAAACTATAATAGTAGACTTTATAAAGTTGTGCTTTTATACTTGAAATGTAATTATAATGCACTTTTCTTTATAGATGGAAATTTCTTGGCAATAGGTTCACACGACAACTGCATCTATATCTATGGTGTTTATGACAATGGGAGAAAATATAGTCGAATTGGCAAATGCTCCGTAAGTATCTTTCTTAGTTCGTGATAAATAAGAATGAATTATTTTCATAGCCTAGGTACTTTGAATTAAAAATGTATAATGGCAATGAAACTAATAAAATTCACTTCTCTTTCTAGGGTCATTCCAGCTTTATTACTCACGTGGATTGGTCTGTTAATTCTCAGTACCTTGTATCTAACTCAGGGGACTATGAAATTCTTTATTGTGAGTAAAATAAATTCCTTTGAGGTAGAGATAATATATGCATTTCATGCTAGGATATGTAACCAAGATAGAAAGACATTACTTTGCTATGTGACATGGGACAAGCAGATTATCTCTCTTCTCATGACCTCCATTTCCTGATCTGTAAAATGATGTTGTTGGACAAGGTGACCTCTAAAGTTCTTTCCAACCCTGACATCTTATAATTCTTTCATGTCAAAAATACCCTCCAGCAGTGACTTTCTATGGTCTTTGATCCTACAGGTTCAGCACTAATATTCCAAGGTTTCATGTTTTAGGGTCTCCTCTAACTCTTAAATGATACTAGTTTGACAGATTTTTCACTAGTTAATTAAAGCATTACACTTGAGCAAAACAGAAAACGAAATTGTTCAAGTGTGACAGTCAATATTCATTCCTTCTGCAGACAGCTCCCACGAAGGCAGAATGGGATAGTAGAGGGTCAGTCTGGCTCAGAAAGCCCTGGGAGGCCTGTCTAACGTGTACGTCTGTGCGCTCCTGAGCAAGTTGTGTACGTTCTGTGTGCCCCAGGCAGTTCTCCTAAGATTATAAATTACAAAGCAGTTGCTGATGTCTTTGGTTGAGGGAGCTTCCTTCCTATCAGTTACATAAGCCAATAAAATCACAAAAATATGAGCCATAGAATATCCAGAACTGAGGGAGATGTACAGAAAAACAAGCCTCCCCATGCCTTCATGTTCCAGAGCTAGCTGAAGTTGTGGGAAAAAATGCATCCCCTGCAGGTAGTATGATAAAATGGAAAGAAAACTGGATTTGAAGTCAAAGGACCAGAATAGGAACGGCTTCATTTTTTGTATTTGTTTCCCCAGCACCCAGAACAATGTCTCTCCCAAAGTCAATAGACTGATTAATAAAATCTTGTAATTTATTTTGTAATCAGAATTTGCAGGTGCAAAGATCTAGTCATACTCTATATTCTTTTCTCTCCCTAATAGATAACAATAGTTAAAATGAAGATCAAAAGCTTCCCTAAAGAAGATGTAATGATCCAAAAAAAGGGCAGCAAAAACAATTTGTGTGGAATGGGAAGGCCAGGCAGCACATTTTCTTTCTAACAGTACTAAAAAAAGACATAGCGTTCTTATCACCCATTGATTACCCCATCTGCTATTTTTTGTATTACTTCCTCACTTTCACAGCAGCACTATTCCTCCAATCACTCTCTCCATCCCTATACCACTAGGTATACTGTCCTAGGAACAGTACTTGTGCTCTGTTGGACCTTTATTTGAAAATGTTCCTTTCCTAGTTTTTAGCACTACTGCAGTGAGGCATGTGGATACCTCAGTGAGAGTTAGAAGAGTACCACAAGGATGATAAAGGATTGGTGAATATCTACCGTGCATGGATGGAACCGAGAGATGAGTAAATTGAGGACTTGTTTGATAAGGCTTGTGCAATGTTCTTCCTCTAATCAGTTTTGGTTGCAAGTGGACAGTGATGTTAACATAAGCAACCTACTACAAAGATTGAACACTCATCAAATGTTGGTTACTGTTGTAATCAAATCAAATTTAAACAGAGTCACTATGTCATGCATTTAATGTTATGAATAATCTTTATTGATAATTATGCACAAATGGTAAGTGGTTCCCATGAATGACTATGATCACCACTTTTGTACAGTGGAACCGATCATTTCTAGAATTGGCTAGGGGGAAAGAAAAGACAAAACTAGATAGATACTCCTAAGTCCCACTAAAGTGCCATAAACTAGAGGGACCCAAATTTCTCCCTGCTCTAGGACTCACACACTGGGACAAGAGGTACTGGCTCTCAAAGATACCTGTCCCCAGATTTTGAAAGCCAGGAGAGAGCAGGATTCCCCAGTGACACTTGGATTCAAACAGGGCACCTAGGAAATGAAAATTGGCAGCTTTGGCCTTAGGCTCCAAGGAGAAAGCTAGTCAAAAGGAAAGATGAAGAGCAGGAATAACTTCTTTTTATCGGGGAGATAAGTTAATTGTATAGCATGTGAAAAATGGACTGAGGGTCACAGCTGTCCTCTCTCCTCCCTCTTCCATGGGCTGGCTTCTAGAAGCAATGGGATAGAGCAGAGAGAACACCAGACTGAGAGTCAGGAAATCTTGGCTTCAGTGCCAGTTCTAACACCTACCCAAGTCACCCACCTCCTGAGCCTCAATTTCTTCATCTGTAAAATGAAGGAAATAATACCTACACTGCTTTCCTCACAAAGTTTGTTATAGGGAAAGCACTTTGCAAATTTTAATATGCTATGTAAATGTGACTCATTACAAGAAAAAATAAATTGCATTATTTAAGAGAAAGTTTTTGTCCCACAGATGTCTCCCCAGCACTGACTAAAATTCAACCAATAAGAAATTCATGTGGGTAAGCAAGACACTGAGAGAATTATAAGTGTCTAACAGTCATTCTTATCTTAATGGGAATTGTTCATGGTCTACTTTCCTAACACTAAATTTAAATGTGCTAAGGGAATGGAGATGTTAAGAAGATCCCTAATAATAGTTTATATAACATTCTCCACAATAGCGCCCCCCATCAGTTAGGCAAAGCAGATATTGTTTTCTTTGTTTCTAGATAAGAAAACTGAGGCTCAGAATCACATTAGACTAACTATTAGAAACGAGATTTAGAACCAGATCTTCGGACTCCAAGCCCAGTCTTCTTTTTAGGACATTACACCATTTTAGAAGATGGACTTAGGTAGGGGGAGAGGAAGACTTTAGGCAGTCAGAGAACAGTGAGAAAACTGTGTAAGAATGAGGATGCCAGAAGCTAGGAGAGAGGCACAGACAGAGAGGTGAAAACTAAACAAGAAATGGCCTTACACTTAACTAGGAGTGATTTGGATATTAGGAATGGTTTGTAATAGTGAGTTTTGGAACCACATAGAACTGATTATTCACAGAAGTTGTGAAGCCCTTTCTGAGGAGGACAGTAGAAATGCATACCTGAGGTCATGAAGGCAAGGGATAAATCAAGTCCATTTTAGTGTTTCGGTTCATCTCATCTATTTAGAGCTTAAACCATCAGTTCATTTCTTTTCTTTTCTAGGGGTCCCTTCTGCATGTAAGCAAGTTGTAAGTGTGGAAACAACCAGAGATATAGAATGGGTTACATACACCTGCACTTTAGGATTCCATGTCTTTGGTAAGTTTCTCATAAACTCATAAGCAAGAACATTTCTCTATTCATTTTCCAACAACTTTTTTAGATCAATGCCAGCTGTCTCTCTGAGTCCTCGGCTTCCTTCCCTTTGCTGTCTCTTTCCTGATCTCCACACAAATCTCAACCACTTGCTTGCCTAAACTAACTTGCAGACCTTTCTACCCCAATTAACAATTAGAATTTACCACTTTGGGATCCTGGAGAATTCTAGTGTAACAAGTTTATCTAGCTTCACATCTCTTCCCTGGGAATTCTTCAGTCTCCTTCCTTTGAAGAACCTGAGAAATGACTGAAATTTCTTAGATCCAAATCAAGATAGACACACTGAGTGATATGGATAACTTAGCTACATTAGATTGAAATACTTGAAATGGGATATTTCACTTCTTTATATTTCTTATCTTCAAGTTCTATCCCCCAGCATGTCATATGCATGCCCATCTCTCAGTGGGACTTGTTGTTGACCTGTCAGGAGCAACTGACACTTCATTTTTGTCCCTGGGCCATCCTCTCAAGAATTGGGTTGGGAGGCCTCCTCACCCTTAAACTTACTGTCACAAATAGGGATGGATCATGCCTTGGGTCCCCAATCCATCTTTGAAAACGAGAGTAGCTAAGCCCAGCAGTACCAATAAGTGCCTGGGTGGGTAGAGACCACAACTGATAACTAGGGTCTTAATCCTTTCATCATCTCTTGACTTAGCAATATGATGGAATGGATTTGGAGACCTCCTCATTCAAGAACCTACTGTCATGTGTGGAGGCAGTACCTATTCTACAGTGTTTCGCTCACCCATGTAAGAAAAAACAACAGTGCCTCAGCCCTCCATAATCATCATTTACGTAGCTATTAGACTACTGGCAGTCACGACCCCCATGCAGGGCCAAGGCCTCAAACACCAAGCCAAACAGGAAGGCAAGTATGTACTCAGATGCTTAGTAGCTTCTGAGTACTAGTCATCCTGCCTCATCTTGGGATGAAGCAAAGGAACTGGAGCCAAATATAAAGTTAGTCAGGCTCCTGGGTGTCTAATCAGATATTTCCCAATGCAGACACCTGACCAAATTATTCTTCTAATTAAACTTCTTCTTTCTTGATTATTGGGGAGAGAACAACAAACTGACCCTATCCTCTCTCGTTATAGTACACTGAAAGATGGCTTCAGTAATCTGGTTCTTCCCCTACCTTATGGCTTTCAAACTCCAACCTCCTTGTCCAATCCTTGTGATTCTAAATTAAAAAAAAAAATAAACTTTCCCATGCTACCGGTTTCTCATCTCTCAACTCATCCATGTCAGTCCTACCCCTCCCAGTCCCTGTTCTTTTCTATCATTGCCTTCCTTTAGCTCTCCCAAACCCTGGTTCTGTTACTAACAAATAACCTCTCATCCTAGACCTCTTTGCTTTCACATCCTTAGAAAGATGACCCCCTCTAAATTTCTGGCTACTCTTTAATGTAGTAGATCTTTTCTTTCTTAGTCCCCAACGCAGTTGGCCAGATGATAAAAGTAAATGTACTCCTTGATCTTATTGCTTTTTCCAAATTATCCCTTTTGTCACCATTACTCAGAAAACCAACGTTTTTAGGTTCACTCTATTTGTCTGTATTATCCTGTTCAGACTAGTAAGATAACTCTTTTTCAAAGTCTTCCTCTGCATGCCAACCCTTTCCCTTATACTCAGGAACTTCAGTGTACATGTTGATGGCCTCTCTAACATACAGCCACATGATTTATCAAACCCATGTTACCACTGTTCTTTGAAAGGGTGTGCTTCCATTCACAGTCCTTGTGAAGCCATAGCTCCCTTCCCTGACCACCACTATGTGGGTTGTCTCCCTCTTTAGAATGTAAGCCCCTTAAGGGCTGGGGCTATATTCTGTAACTGTATTCTTAGCTGCTAGCACAGTCCCTAGCATACAGTAGGCACTTAGTAAGTATGTTTTTATTCATTTATTCATTCATCTCATCAGATATCTGGGTTCAAGTAGCATCCCTATGCAGATGACTCCCAAATATAATATATGAATGTTACTTGTAGATTTTATATGTGTGTGTATTCTATTCATGTTTATGTATATACATATGTATTATGTATAGAGAAAAAGATGGGGTGAGGGGGGAGTAGGGAGCAAGACAGAGAACTCAAGTCCTCATCTTTGTAGCCTGAAATCACCACCCGCCTTATAGACCAGGACGCTGCCAATATACATCTAAAATCTAACTCTTCATCTTCCCCCATACTAACCAAACCTGCACCTCTAAACTTATTTAGATCTTCAAGAGTGCCAACATTCCTCCAGTTTCCCAGATTTGAAACCTCCTTCATCCCCAATATGCAAGTTGCCAGGTCTTTTTTTATTTCACTGTCACAATATAGCTCACATCTTTACCCTTTTTATCTGCTCTTCTTGCCAACAACCTAATTCTGGCTGTCTCACCTGGACTATTATAATAGCCTCCTGTTTGGGATTTTTCCATCCTTTCCTTCTCAATCTCATCTTCCACGAAGCTGCCAAATTAATCTTCTTAAAGCAGTAATCTGACCATGTCACCCCACTGCTCAAAAATTTTAAATGTCTTCCTATTTTCTTTTTAGTAAATTTCACATTCCTCAGCCGAGTATTTAAAGCCCTCCTCAACCTGGATCTAGCTTACCTTTCTAAACTTACTCCACATGATCTTCCTTCAAATTCACTGTCTTCTGTCCAAATTAGCCCATTTTCTATCTCTTTCTCTTTCCCCTCTTTCTCATTTCTGTTTCTTAAAACCCTTACTTTCTATCAGGAATGAGTTTGAGTACCATCTCCTCAAAAATCCAGAGTGCAATGCTGTTCCCTTGCTCAAAGTATCTTTATTTACTTCCTTAAACACAAGTTTCAGAATGTGTGAATGGAATGACTATTTCCTTTTTTGTGTCTTTTTATTCTCAGAGCCCTACGTGGCAGGAGCTTAATAAATGCCTGTTTTATTGAATTGAATAGAAATCTTTGCAAGTCGGAGATGAAAGTCCTTGTCTATCCTACAAGGAGGCTATGAGGGTCCAACACAATATGAATATGTTGTTTCAGTTACTCAGATTTAGTTCTTTCTGATGCGATACGCTTGAAAATATAGTAACAATCGTGTAAATATGTAAAATAATAATCGTTTCTAAATCACTTTGTAGTTTTTAGATGCTTTCACTTTTCATTTGCTTGTTTGATCTGCCTAGATGATAAGGTCAGAATTATTGTCCTCAATTTATATAATTAATCAGCAAGGATTTATTAAGTGGCAGACATTGTGTTAGTACCTGGGGATACAAAAAAGAAAGTAAGATAGTGCCTTCCCTTAAGGAATTTACATTCTACATAGGAAGAAACTGGGACCCATAGAGAGGAAGTGACTTGCCCATGGTCACACAGAGCTACTGAGTAACAAAAACTGCTATGTAACCTAGGTATGAGGTTCTCTAAATCCAGCACTCTTTCCACTGTAGCCTACAATCATGAGACCCGGGTTTGATTCTCCCCTCCCTGAACCTGCTATTTAACTAGCTGTATGACCTCAGATCCATCATTTTCCTTCTTGAATCTCAGTTTTTTCCATCTGTTTACAGCAAATGGATTGACCAGTATCATCTCTAAGGTCCCATCCACCTCTAAGATTCTGTGTTCTACTATCTTCCAAACCAAAATGAATAAAAAAGTCTTGAGTCACTAGGAAAGATGTGCCTTTATTAAGGGTAGGGAACCTAAAGCCTAAGTTGGAATTAAATCCTTAAGGAAAAGGAAATGCATCAAATATGAAATTTTTTTCCACCCTGTGTGGCAAATGTGAACCCAAAGGTGTCACAGAAAAGAGGTTATGATATGACCCCTGACTTCTATGGTTCCAAGTAGCTTTTATTTCTTTTTTGATGTTAAGAAATCTATCCTCCATGATTCGTTGAAAATAGGCTAATATGGAAAGATGAAAATAGTAGAGTGGGGAGAGCATTTGCCTTCTGAAGCCCTTAGATCCAAGGCTGAATTACTGTATCTTTGGTGGTATTAGAGGAATGTTAGTTTTTAATGACACAGAAAATAAGTATATAAAATATGTCAAAACTCTGTTCTATTTCAGGAGTGTGGCCAGAAGGCTCAGACGGAACAGACATCAATGCTGTTTGTAGGTCCCACAAGAAAAAACTTTTATCAACTGGTGATGACTTTGGCAAAGTACATCTCTTCTCTTATCCCTGTTCACAGTTCAGGGTAAGGTGTTCCTTTAATAACCACATTAACCATAACCTTACTTTTTGGGAGAAGTTCAGTAATTATCTAGCAAATAGGGAAAGATGATGGCTTGGGACCTTTATAATACTCTTATATTTTACCATGTAGGAATTTGTCTCTTATTTGTGTTTTGGACCCTCTCTGACTGTATAATCTCTTAGAATCTCTATGTAGACTATAGAATCACTTTCTGCATATTTCAGAGTCTTGGGTAGGCAACCATCTGCCAGAATTTAGCAGTGATTCTGCTTAAATTCAAGCATGACCCAGAGCAGGCAATATCCTGCTTTCTAAAATAACCCGTACACCCCACACCACTACAAACAATCACAAAGCATTCGAGTGAATAAGGAAGGCTGTGCTTGATGTTGTCACCACTGTCGTTATTATCTACAAGAACAATCACTGTCCGTGTTACAAAATGTAAGCTGAGTTCAGATGAGACTGTTTCCAGTTTTATGCCTTTGTATGCCTAGTATCTTACACGTAGGAAACTTAAGAAATGTCCTGTACATGGAATTGAATTGGAATTTTTGCAAATTGAAGGGAGATGAAAGTCCTGGTTTTATATAGCAGTGAAGGTTACAAATGTTACTATCTCTGTTTTGCAAATGAGGAAATGGAGAAAAGATTGGGAAGGAAACAAGGAATGATTAAATGCCTGATGTGTGACAGGCACTGGGCTAAGCACCTTACCAATATTATCTTATTTATAGGGTTTACGCTAGATGACTTTCTAAAGTCTCTTTCAACTCTGAGTTTCTACTCTATCATAATTAATTGATGGAATATCATAGAATAGTGGAAAGAGTGCTGGGTTTGGAGTCAAAGGACTTGAGTTTGAATTCTGCCTTTTCTATTTATCTTCTAGAAAAGGCTTTACCAATCCCCCTGAATATAAGTACCTTCCCTCTGTTGATTAGCTCCAACTTATCCTATATATATCTTTTTTGTACATAGTTATTTTCATGTTTAATCCCTCATTAGATTGAGCTCTTTAACCGCTGAAACAGACTTTTGCCTTTCTTTGTTTCCCCAGCATTTAGTAAGTCCCTGGCACATAAAAAATGCTTAATAAATTTTCATTAACTAACTGCCTACCTTGTGACATTGGGCTTTATCTCTGTGAGCCTCAGTTTCCTCCATAAAATGTAAAATAAGGGGGAGAGGGAGGAACTAGGTGGAGTCATGAGGACCTGAGTTCAAATGCACCCTCAGGCACTTGACACTTACTAGCTATGTGATTCTGTGCAAGTCACTTAACCTAATTGCCTCAAAAAAATGTAGTATGATGTTCTCAGGTGTCTTTACGCTCCAAATTTATGGCCTTATCATTGTGTTATAAACAATTATGCTACAAACAATATAATTTTACTAAGAACAAATATGACTCTTTTCTAGAGATAATGCTGTATAGACAAAGCAGAGCACACTTCTTGATAAATGTTTGAATTGAATTGAAACATTGCTAATTCTAAATGTTTTACAAGTAATATTTCACTTTCATATTGCTTTGTAGGCTCCCAGTCATGTATATGGAGGACACAGTAGTCACGTAACTAATGTAGATTTTCTATATGAAGACAGCCATCTCATCTCCACAGGTGGAAAAGATACAAGTATTATGCAGTGGCGAGTCATTTAGCGTGGACTTTAGCACTAATACACATTGGTAACCATGTAAACATGTCCTGTGTAGGCTGCATATTGAAGATCCCTATGTGCAGATGAGCTTGGTCACTGTGATTTTTTTGTTTTGTTTTGTTTTTTGTTTTTTGTTTTTTAAAAATCTTACAAACCTCAGGAAAATTTTGCCCTCTGCCAGTTACCTTAGCTTAGTGAGTCGATATGTGTCACTTTGGGGAGAACAATTTCTATTTCTTCTTTTTGTTGTATGATATATAAACAGTACAAAGTTAATATAAAAATGACTCCACAGTTTACAATACAGTGATAACAGCAAAAGTAACTGGTAAATACTTAGTAACTTTTCTATACTCTACAAAAATGGTCACAGAATGCCTTTTAAAATAGTATATCTATATAAATATATGTTCTTTACTAATTCACCATCTACACTACATAGATCTGCCTGTTTCAAATATTTATGGTAATACTGAGGTATTGAATTGTGGCTGTTGTTGATTAATTTGTCTGAAAAGAATAAGCCAACTTAGAAGCTACAATGTGACTGACTAGTACAGTTGAATGCAAGCATACCACATGGAATAGAATTAAGTGGTTCCTCCAAAACAGGACACTAGGAAAAACATTACACAGGGAATGGACTGCATAGAAATGATGCACAATGAGGCAGAGGTGCCATGTGGCAGCAGTATCGTGACATTATAGTGGGGTTTTGTTATAATGTACTAATGGACATAATTATGAAGCATTGACCTTGATTGACCACATTATCTGTGCTATGCCTGTATTTAGTTTTATTTGTTTCATTCTTTAAGATGTAGCATTAAGGTCTCCTGGGCTGAGAGAAGAGGAAGAGATGAAGGGGTCATATCGCTTTTTTGTTAAGCAAATTCTATTCCAAATTAATTTAAATATATTGCCAGGGTATGCAAGTATTTAACTGATTCCTATAAACTGTACTGCCTAACCAAACTAAAGACAACCTTTTAACATGCATATAAATCATACGTTCTGTGTAACCGACCACAAGCCCATTAATGGTTGAGACATGTAACTACCATAATCTGTGTATTAATTGGCATGAAATGGTATTGTACTTGCTTAGGACTCTAGCAATTCATGATAAATGGCTAAGGCTAGGCTCTACTTTTTTATGCTTATGGATATTGTATATTTGTATTTTAAGACCAAGTAGATCAAGTGAAAAGGATCTCTTTTTAAGTGTACCATAAAGCTATAAAGGAAAATGGAAGTCTTGAAAGGCTACATGAAATATTAATGTGCAACTTCTGGTCCCTGTCTTTTGTGCATGGGTGGATATTTATAGTATGAAATAAGATTGTGGTTTGCAAAGATGTAATAATGGAGTTGGCATACATTGTCAAGAAGGCCTTATCAATCTTGATTGTGTGACACAGATTGAAATTTATTGTTTACATTGGGGAATGTATCTAAGATTTTAAAAGAGAAGAGTAATTAGCAAACTCTTAAAAGATAATATTAAAATGTTTGCTTGTTCCAGACAAGTAAATGCATTGAATTCTTTGATCTCTCTAGCACTGGTTTTTTAGAGTGGTTGATGAAATACAAGAAAATAAATACATTTGGAAGGATTTTTTATTATTACATCTCTGGCCTGCTATATTGAAAGAGCAGGTCAGCAATAAACATCATGCATCAAAAACGAATTCATTCGTTTGTATCTTTACTATCTGTTTATACAAATAAACTGTCCATAATCCAGGAAACTAAAAGTGAATTTCTTATCCACTATGTGGCTTAAATGCAACTAATCTTATCCAAGTCTTCCTAGTAATTAATGAAATTCTTTAGTTCTTAAAATGGTAGTGCACAAATTGCAGTTACTTAAATATTGAAGTTATCCATCACCTTCTAATGTCAGTTTTCATACACAGATTATGGTTGAGGTTGGAGATGGGTATCAATTTTCAGGCCTTTATACATGTAATACAAAGTAAAACTATAGAGAGGTAAGATCATAGATTTTACCTATGGAAAGGAAGAGAAACCCCCTGTTCTATAACTAATGAAACTAAGGCCCAGAGAGGTCCTGTAACTTACCCGCAATTACTCAGCCACTTTGAAACAGAATTTGAACCCAGATCTTTCTGAACTCTGAGTTCAGTCCAATATTCTATCAATTGTCACATTACAGTGCTAAGTTATGAAGGATCTTGAACTCTAAATTATGGAATTTGAATATTCATTAGGCAAAAGGGAAACACTGAAGAGCAGGGGAGTGGCAAGAGTAGGCAGTATATATAAAGTAGATTAATCTGGTATCAGAAAAAAGCATGAAGTAAAGAGGAGAGAAAACAGATATGGGAAGACTTATGGGTAGGCTATTGCAATAATCCAAACAAAAGGTAAAGAAGGCCTGGACTGAGGTGGTGGTGAAAGTGGAAATAGAGAGGAAGGGCAGGAACAATGAATATTTTCATAGGAAGATTCTGGGAAGTTGGAGAAGTAAGAGATTGGAGGGAACTTATTTTGACAAAATCCCACTCATAAATTCTCAAAAGAAGCAAAACTACAAGAAATTCTCCCAAAAAAATTTTAAGGAAAAAGGAACATTTGAAGAAATGAATAAAGTTCTAGCATCATGGGAGGGAGGAAAAAAGTAAAAGAATTAAAGTTAGAAACACCAAGGGGAAAGAAAGATACTAAAGCTATATTAGTAGTGGCATGAAAAATAAGGCTAAAATTTTTTCAGGCCACATAATAGTCACCAAGTAAAGAAACAAATGAAATTACCAAAAAGATCACAAGATGAAATGAAGGGGGAACAAAATGGGACCAAAGAATCTCACAAAAGATGATGATGAAACTCAACAGATTAGAAATGCCTTTTGAGAATATTAACAAAATAATACATTCAATTAAAAACAAACTCATTTTACTAAAAAACAGTGATGGAAATGAAGAAGAATCAGAAAAACAAGCCCCCAAATTAGCCCAATTAGAAACAGATTTAAAAACTATGCAGAACTTAAAATGAGAAAGAGCTGAGATGATGGAGTCATAAATTTATTATTTTTTTATTTATACAAAATAATAAATCTGTACAAGTTTTTTAAAAAATGAATTAATGTTGAGGAATTTAACTACTGGAACCCCAAATCCCAACTCATTGCATGTGTTAGATTCAAAGAGTACAATTAAGACCAGTATGTCTCAGGGTCAAACAATAGCGATTCCCCATGGCCATGATTTACCTTTAAGTCCTACTAACTCCACAAGAGTCAGCAGATGAAGATTTTCTGAACTAGCAAAAGGAAAAAAAAAGTGAATCCAACATGTGGGCAGATATGGCCCATGCCCAGGACAACAGGCTAAAAGGAAAAAAAGTACTAGAAATTGAGTTAAGGTTAATCCTCTTTCCCTCATACTCCAGGTTACTCAGAGTAGGGACCCATTCAAATCAATCCTTACGTCCCTAATTTGGAGAAGCTAGAGTCTCAGTTGCTTAGTGTTGGGGGTCTATGCAGCAATGTAAAGAGGAGGAATTAACTAGTGAGAAGAGAACCCAGAAATAAGAACTAATTGAAAATATAGGAGAAAAGCTAAAAGTTCAAAAGAGGAACCTGAATAAAAATCTTGTTTGTGAACAGATAAACAGTAGAGAACAGAAAAGGAAGAGGAAAAAAGGAGTAATACCTCAGGAAGAAGCCAGGTCATGGGAGCCAAAATGGCAGAATAAAAAGATGGACCTGCTCTAGATCTTCCCACATAGCCCATAAAATACCTGTAAAAATGACTATAAACACATTCTAGAGTAGCAGAAGCTACAAAACAACAGAGTGAAAGAGATTTCCAGCCCAAGACAGCCTGGAAGGCCTACAGGAAAGGACTATCACACTAGGCTCAGTGCAGCCCAACCTCGGCCACACAGCATGGATGGACTGGAGCAGGTTTCAGGGAGCGGAATCATGGGTAGCAGCTGTGGTTCCTAGATTTCTCAACTCACAAATGCCAAAGACAACTTCAAAGGTCAGTGGGAAAGCCCTTTCACCTGGGTGAGAGGGGTGTGTGGTCTAGCCTCAGCCCCAGGCCCCAGGGCAACAGCAACAGCCACTTTCAGAAGACCCTAGGGGACTAGAGCAGCTGATCTGGATCTCAGCCCTGAGTGGCAGTCCTGGGGTGAGGATGAGAGCAGGCTGGCATAGTGGAGCTGATGGTGGTTGTGGAAAGGGAATCCTACTCAGCTCCTGGGCAGAAAAGAGTGCTTATGGGTTGCTCATAGACTAGAGCACAGGCCAGGACAGGAGTAAACTCCTCTCCCTTGATTGTGCCACCTTGAAGGAACTGAGAACTTACAGGTCCCTAGAGTAGACCCTCCACTTGACAAAGGACTCAAAAGTCAAGGAACTGGCTGGGAAAATGCCCCCAAAAGGGAAAAATAATAATACTATAGGAGGTTACTTTCTTGATGAAAAGTTATTTTCTTCCATCCTTTCAGATGAGGAAGAACAAAGTATACCATCAGAAGAAGACATAAAAATCAAGGCTTCTGCATCCAACACCTCCAAAAAAATATGCAATGATCTCAGGCCGTGGAAGAGCTCAAAAAGGATTTTGAAAATCAAGTAAGAGAGATGGAGGAAAAATTGGAAAGAGAAATGAGAACGATGCAAGAAAATTCATGAAAAGTGAGTCAATAATTTGCTAAAGGAGACCCCAAAAATGCTGAAGAAAGTAACACCTTTAAAAATAGACTAACCCAAATGGTAAAAGAGGTCCAAAAAGCCAATGAGGAGAAGAATGCTTTAAAAAGCAGATTTGGATATATGGAAAAGGAGGTTCAAAAGCTCACTGAAGAAAATAATTCTTGAAAAATTAGAATGCAGCAGATGGAAGTTAATGACTTTATGAGAAGCCAAGAAATTACTAAACAAATCGAAAGAATGAAAAAATAGAAGACAATGTGAAATATCTCACTGGAAAAACAACTGACCTGGAAAATACATCCAGGAGAGATTATTTAAAAATTATTGGCCTGACTGAAAACCATGATCAAAAAAAGAGCCTAGACATCATCTTCCAAGAAATTATCAAGAAAATCTGCCCTGATATTCTAGAATGAAATTAAGTGAAAAATTAGGGCTTGATACAGAATTTTAAAACAGTGGGATAGAAGGAAAATATATGATGGAAAGTATCTCAAAAAAGTTCCGAGAGAGGATAATGGATTTTAAACACAAAAATGCTAAAACAGAGGGGTAATTTTTCAGAAGAGAAAATAAAGAAAACAAGAATTCTACATAAGCCAAAGTGATTCACTTTAAAGACAGAAGGTACAGAGATAACTTAAGGATCATAAGTCTCTGAGAAAAGCAGAACAAAATCCTGACTATTATACTGCAAGAGAAAGGAAGATTGTCCAGAACTTCAGAATACAAAGTGGTAATTAAATGAATACACATATTACTGCCAGGAAAAAAAATACACACTTCAAGGCATGTAATATCAAAATTCACAATTTCAATAAAAGTGATTTTTGTACAAATCCTGAATAACTTCAATTATGAAGAAAAGACAATAGGAGGAGAGGAGAGGAGGAAAATTTCAATTAACACAGGATTCTGCATTAATGTGAAATTTCAAGAAAGAATAGAATAGCATATTCCCAAAAGCAAAGGAGCTCAGGCTGTGACCCCAAAAGAATATATCCTGTAAACTTGAACCTAATCAATGAAAAAGAGATGGAGTTTCAACAAAAGAAGTATGTGAACCATTCCCAGAGGGGAAAGAGATGAGATATTGAGCACCTAGTCAAGCACAGGATACAAAGAAAAGCAAAAGGCAACCCCTGTTCTCAAGGATCTCACAGGCTAACAGTGGAGACAGCATGCAAACAAATATATGTGTGTGTAGGTATGTATGTATATGTATTATATATAATATATGTATTAATAAACTTAAGTTAATCACAGAAGAAAAGTTTCTTCCAGAAGATAGGATTTTTAGCTAAGACTTGAAGGAGGTCAGAAGGTGGAAATGGAAGAGAGTTTTAGCATGGGGAACAGCTATTGAAAATTACCAGATTTGGGAGATTGAGTGTCTTGTGTGAGGAACAGCAATGTGGGAAGGGAAGTTGCAGGACTGGGAGTAGGGGGAAGACAGTGTCACTAAATTAAAGAGAATGTGGATGGGAATTACCAAGGGTCAGACAGCTAATACATATCTGAGATGATATTTAAGACAAATGTACATAATTAGGCAAGGGAAATATGGAAGGGTAGAATTAATAATATGGGCCAAAGCTCCTGAGCTCCTATAACTAAATCAGTAGCTTGTATTGGAAGGAATAAGAGAGTAGGAAATTGTTCAAATTAGGAGGGGAAATAAGGGATAAATGACAGGAGAACAATGGATGCACTCCTTATCAAGTAAGCACCTAACAATGAAGGGACAATTCCCCAAAAATTCCTCCAAAAAACGTCTCTCAAAAAAATGAAGGTGTATCTATAGGAGAATAGAATAGAAAAATTGGACTGAAGAACTGGAAAAGGGGAAGTGGGCTCAACCCAGAAGGGGAAAGGAAAGAGTACCAGTAAGGAATATTCTCATAGGAAGAAACATGTCTGCAGTAAGAGACTGAACTTCTGTTTTGCATATTTACACATTAAAAGACCATCTTTTCTGAGAAAAGGTTATACCACCCTAGACCAAATCCCTCCTGAGGAGAAAAGATATATGATTCCCTAAGAGTACCTAGTACCCATAATGGTAAAGTGGGGGGAGGGGGGCAAGAAGAGGACTACTTAGAATCAGATAGTTAATATGACCTTAGCAATGCCATATTCTTCTTTTTACTCTACCTAAGGGCAGGAGTTAAAACTGGGTCTCATAACTTGAGACACTATACAACACTGCTTCCATCCAACATGACTTCCTTCATGAATTGATATTTCTAAGAGTAATTCACAGAGTTGAAAACAGGGGGGTTAGCGGTATGATTTACAAATACAATAACAGGAGAGCTCAAAACTGGTACTCCAAAATCTTTGACCCTCCATGAGGGTCAAAGAATGTAGCCCATAAATCATTCAAAATTGACAAAAAGAAGAGAAATGATTAAAAGGGCAAAGCAAAGGGAAATTTATTGGGAAAGGAGAAAAAAATGTTACTTAAAGTAAGAGACTGGAGGAAAGGAAGGGAGGGAGGATTTCAAACCACTCAACTAGGCAGAAAAAGAACAGAGTCAAAAAAAAGAGAGAAAATAGAGGAAAAACCAATGTAAACAAAAATAAAGAGTCTAGAAAAAAATCTTCCTCCAGTAGTTTAACATATTTGTGAACTCACTGATGTGGCTATTTCCTCCAATAATTACAAATCATAGTTCACCCATGCCCTCTCATTCTTGCATCTCTTGTCCATGTTCTCATATAAAAACTTCATGAGAGGTTCGATGAATTTGCTTAAGTGCACCTTCTAGATGTCTAGATAATATGTGGATAAGAATGGAACACTCACTCTGTTCACAGGATATCCATTCACTCTTGATATAGGACTGAAATAGCTCTTTTTCTAGTCCACATACATGGATCACTTTTCATAAACAACTTCTCTTTTGTTACATGATTTAGCCTACACATAACCACCATGAACTTCTCTACTGCCCTTTCAGCAACCATGAACTTCAATTATTTGTAAGTTCTGGTGGTCTAGGACTCAGAGCCACATAGCATCAATGGAAAAATAGTGATGTTTAAAGATAAGCCTTTGTTCCATGGAAGACCCTGAAGTACTTTAAACGACTGCACAAATTCCCAAAGTTGATCCAGTCTCCTATTTAGTTATGTCTTCAGTTAACCATCCATTTACAATATCTCTTCAAGACTGTGTGATTTGTCCTTTATTCTTGAAGAGGACCATAACATCAGGAAGATGTTGCCATGACTTGCAAGTGAATTGGATTTAAGTGAGGGAGCTCTTCAAGAGATGGGTACTGATGAACCAATTCTATGGATTGTCCAACCAACTGGGTATCATAATATTGGTAACAGTCATTCTTTATCCACTTGCTTCTTTTTTGGGGTAATTTGGCAAAACTCCTTTGAGTAATCATTCATCTTATTTAGGAGGCTCTACAGTGTTCCAGTGCTTCATACAGTATGATGCCAGCCATAATTAAGTATATTTGTATGACTTCACCATCTATAGGGAATCCTTCCCATTGGACTCTGTGTTGAGCATCTTCCATGATGGTGGCCAACACCTTTAGTGGACATGTCTCTTTTTAATGTATGGCTTGCTTGATATTAATGGTCTAAAAATCACCTAATAAAGTTATATTTTTTTGTTACATCTCCCAAGGAATCTCAATGCTTTTTGTAAGTCAAAAAATAAGTAGTGAGATTTTGTTTCTTTTCCCCTTTTCAGTTAAACCTGATTGTAAAGATGAGGACTGTGGTAAAATAGAATTTTAAAAAGCCTACCCATTCCCTTCTGAAAATTTTCGTCAACCGTGCCCTGTATAAGCCTATAGAGAGATTTAAATAAAGACACCACATACACCAAAATATTTATAGCAAAGCTTTTTGTAGAAACAAAGTAGATACCAACTGATTGAGGAATGACCAAATGTGTTATATGAATCTGATGAAATAGCAAGGTGCCATAAAAAACAATGAATATGATTAATACTGAAAAAAACAAAAAATTTATAAGAACTGATGGAAATGAAATAACAATCAGAAGACTCATATCCACAATGACAGCAACAATGTGTATGGAAAGAGCAGAGCTTTTCAAGTGTTTGGTGCCATAGTAGCCTCAGGTCCTAGCATCTTTGAAAAGAGGTCACCATGAAGATCTTTATGAAGACCCTGGCAGACAAAACTCTCTTTTTAGAGGAAGAAACTAGTAATATTATTGTGAATGTGAAGGGCAAAATCCAGGGAAGAATGGACATTCCTCGTAATCAGCAAAGGCTCATATTTGCAGATAGGCAATGGTAGATGGTTTCTACCTACCTGACTACAAGAACCAGAAGGAATCTACCCTTCATCTGGTCCTCACTTAAGGATGACTATTAATTATTGAATTTATTATGAAAGCAGTAATAGTATTGTTTTTCACTCATAGACTTTTGATGTCTTAATATTTAGCTTTGAAATTGCCAGGTTCTGAATCTGATAACTGAATCTGAACTAAAACTAACAAAGGATTTTGTTGCACATTGAAAAAAAAATAGGACAATAGCAAAATAAATGAAATAATCCCGTGAAAATATAATGATAAATCTTGATCTCGTACATGATCTATGAGAAAACATCTCTCTACTTTCTTTGCAGACATGGAGAAATATATATATGCACAATATCAGCCATTTTCAACATATCGGTTAGTTTTGCTGAACTTAGGTCAAGAAATATTCTGTGCTCATGACGAGACCATGCCAATGTAATAAAAATGACTACTATCAAAATAAATTTATATTTTTAATCAAATCAAATTACCAAGGGAATGCTTTATAGAACTTGATAAAAATAACATTCATTTGGAAAAACAAAAGATCCATATTATCAAAGGAAATGGTGAAAAGAAATAGGGATGAAGCAGGAATAGCACTTCCAAGGCCTCTGGGGAAAAAATCCTTATCTGATTAAAAAAAAAAAACTTATGGGAAAATAGTCTGGGAGAAATTAGGCTTAGGTGAACATCTTATACCATATTCCACAATACATTCTAAATGGAACCATGACCTTAATATTAAAGATCATATTACAAACCACCCTGAGGTTTCACCTAATACACTGCAAACTGACAAAATTGGCACACACACACACAAAAAGGGAAGAGTCAATGTTGGAGGAGATGTGGAATGAAAGACACACTAATGCATTATTGGTGGAGTTGTGAAATAATGCAACCATTTTGGAAAGTAATTTGAAATTATGCAAATAGAGTGACTAAAATGTCCATATCCTTTGAACCAAACTCTATTACTGGGATTATCCTCAAGGAAGCCATCAATAAGAAGAAAGTCCTTATATACACCAAAATATAGCATTTTTTTTGCATGTGAGAGCAAAGAATTAGAAACAAAGTAAAAACCTATTAATTGGGGAATGACTACACAAATTGTGGTACATGAATGTAATGGAATATTACATTCTATATCAGTTATATGGCTGTGCTGTAAGAAATTATGAGTGCTGAATATAAAGAAGCATGAAAAGATCTATATAACTGATGTAGAGTGAGGTAATCAGTCAAGAAAATAATGTACACAGTCACTACAACAATGTAAATAGAAATAACAACTACACACCAAAAAATTAATTGAAGATCTATGAGAAGATACTGCCAACATACCCTTCTGTTCAGGGGAAAGATCCACAGGTATCACACTTTGAATACATCCAAAAAAAAAAGTAAGAATTGTAACTATGCTATCAGACAAAGCAAAAAAAGTTCATTCATAATATAAATATATAATTCATATAAACAAAATAATGCATAATATAAACAAGGAAATTAGTTTTAAAAGAACTATAGGCAACAAATTAATATCAATATCAAATGTGTATTTTAAAATTGGACAAATCTACCAATAAGATACCAAAAAAGAGAGAATTTTACAAAATGTTGCAAGAAGATGGAACAAATAAAGAATCTATATATGTGTGTATACCTATATACATATATATTTCCTAGCACTACATGGCACTTTAACAAAAACAAGTCATGCACTGGGGCAGAAATTGTACATCAATTTTAAGTTGTAGAAATCCTAGGAATATTTTTAATAACTAAGCATTTTCCCTGACCAAGTTAAGAATTGTGCAGAAATGACTTCAGTGAAGGTACATCAAGGGGAGCCTTTAACTGCCCCTCTGGCTACTTTTCAATCTGGGTTATTAAATTGGTCAAGTTCATGATACAACATAGTATTGGAAGTTATAGAGAAAGCTGGCTAGATCTCTTCTGACCCACTGGTTGTCTAGTTTATCTTTTCTCTGTGGACTTGTAATTCAGATCTAGAAGCTACTTTCTCCTTTGGGATCTCACTGCCCAAATAATTTCCCTCATCTCCATCTGTGTTCAGACCTAGATGACAGGCTAGGTGATCAGTAGCCAAGGGCTGACTTTGATCTTAAGAAGTATGAGTCAGGTATCCTCAATTCTCCTGGCCTCGCAAAGGCCCCTTTACCCCAGATATTTCCAGACTCTCTCCTAGGGTCAAGGTCATTTCTAATCAGGATCTTAATCTTAAGCATGGAAAACTAACAAAGTTATAAATGGACATTTCTTTGCAGTGCAGCTACCCTCAAAAGTGCCTGGCATATATTAGGCGCTTATGGAATATTTACTTACTGGCTGACAAAAGTGAAGTTTGAGTCTATTTTTCTGTCACCCCCACCTACTTTTTACTCCATCCAGACATTCTCGAAAAGTTAACTTATGTGCCTGTAGGTCTTCTTACTTAATGAAGACCTACCCCAATTCCCTTTGCACTTTACAAAGAGTGATGAGCAATAGTCCACAATCCCGAAACTTCACTTTTTTTTCATAGCCATGATCATTCCCCATTCATGAAACATCTTAGTCTCAGGAAATTATAGGGGATATATGAGCAATAAAATCAACACCCATTTAATAGATAAACTTTCATCTTATCTTGCCCAGAACCAAGTCTCCAAGTTAGTTTACAGACATTTCCAACCATGCCATCTCTCTTGATATACAGTCTTGCATCTCCACAGACAACTTGATGTCTCATAACCATCTGAAACTCAACACGTCCAAAATCCAACCCTTCCCCAAGTCCTACCCTGTTTCTAACTTTCCTGTTACTATCAAGAGCACCACCATCTTCCCAGTCATGCAAGCTGTCAACCTGGATGTCATCACACTCCACTCCTCTTTGACATATCTCTCATGTAGGCTCCCTTTGTTTGTTCTCCCTTCCTCAAACTCAATCCATTCCACCCTCTATTCAGCTGTCAAAATGATCTTCCTAAAGCACAGGTCTATTTTAACTCCCATTTATTAAACTCAGGGGCTCTCTGTTGCTTCCAGGATTAAATATAAAATCCTTTATTTGACATTTTAAGTCCTCAAAACCTGGCCACTTCCTTTCCAATCTTCTTAAATTTTTCTCTCCTCTTACTCCATGATCCAGTGACACTGTTCTCTCCAAATCCTAAGTTTCCACCTTTTCACTGGCTGCCCTACATACCTGGAATGCTCTTCCTCCTCACGTCCACAAGCTTCCCTAAAGACTCACCTCAAATCCCACCTTCTGCAAGAAAAACATTTCCTAGCCATACACTGCTGAAATAATTCCCATTCACATTGCACAGTGTCTCCCCGATCAAAATGTGAGCACCTTGAGGGCAGAAACCATATTTTTGCTTTCCTTTGGTCGGGTTGGTTTTTTAGTGAAAATAAAAAAATAAATTTTAACATTGTATATCTCATATTTACCAGATTATTTATATATATATATATATATATATATATATATATATATGTATGTATGTATGTATGTATAGTTTTTAGATTATACCTATTAGTTGAGTAGTGCATGTATATGTTACAAATAAATATACATATATTGGGGTGCATTCTTAAAAACTTTTTACTGATAAGGTGAATGATAAAAAAAAATGGAGATCGGTGGAGCAGATGATCTCTAAGGTCTCTCCTATCTTTGACATTGTGTGTTCTCTCATTCCAGCGCTCACATTTTGATTCCAAACCCTCGATATTCCCTGAATACACTCATTGCACTCTTTACCTGGGCTCCACACATCTTGGGAGCAGGATCCGTTGAGCCCCCCGGACCCATTCAGCCTTTAAGCCCCCTTTAAGCCTAGCTCCTGTGTTGCCCTATGTGGCTGTGCCCTTGGGTGTCAGCGCGCTGGGACCCTGGGTGTGCCCCACTTTCTTCCCCGGCCTTCTCCACGACCTTTAGCTCTATGTTGTGGGGCCTTCTCCCCCCTCTTACCCTCTCCTGAGGTCGGACCCGCAGAGTGGCTTTTGTGTGCTTTCCTCCTGCCCCAGGGAGTGTCTCCCCCAGCCCCCCGAGAGCCCGGGGAGGCGGGGGAGGAGACGGGAATGGGGAGGGGACACCCACGCGCGCGCTCATAGGAAAATGGCAGGGACCGGGCCGGGGCTGTCAGCTTCTGGCACCCGTGGCCACAGCTAGCGGCCTGGGGTCCCTCCCCCAGCCCCAAATCAGCCAAAGGACCCCCGCCCCCACGCCACCCGCGCCCGCGATGAGCCATCAGCGTCCTCCCCAATCCAGCCCAACGCTGAGTCGCCGCCACCTCCACGCTCGGGGCCGGCTCCCGGACTAAAGCCCCACCATCGGCCCAGGGTCTCCTCCCTCCAGCCCCCCGCAGCTGCAGCTGCAGCGGCCCGCGAGGACGCCCGCACCAGCGCCCCACGCCACGCGCCGCCAGCTCTCCCGGAAAAATGAGGTGAGCTCGTTCAGCCAGGTGAGGGCTGGTCTGGGGTGGGGAGGGCTAGGCTGGGGAACGCCTAGCACCTGGGTGCGGGGCGGGCGCGGCGGAGGGAGCGAGGGAGGCTCGCCCCTGCAGCCCAGCCCCGGGCCGGCCGCGCCAGGGAGGCTCCGCGGACCGGATCCCGGAGCTGGGCCCCGGCCCGGGCCGCCGGGAGTCCGACACATGTGGCTGGTGTTTGGCAGGGGACCGGCCCGGGGGAGGCTGAGAGGAGGAGCTACGGTGGCGGCCCCACCCCCGCCCCGCCCGCGGGGTCCGCCTGGCCAGAGCTGGCTGCCTTCCAGCGGGAGCTGGCCTGGCCAGGTCATCCCTGCGTGGGGACATGCGCGGCATCTGCCCCTTCTCCCTGCCTCTCCCGCTTTGACTGCCCCGAGGGTGGTGGTGGTGGTGTGGGAAGATGTTCTGGCGTGTTCTCGCTGTTGGCACGGGGAGGGGCTCACACCTGGAGGTGGGAACGTTTCCGGCAGTTCTGACAGCCACGACCTACACATGACAGCTGATGTCATCGCTTTCTGCCGCTTGACAATGAAGGAGGGGCAGGTGGCCGTGCAGGGGCCCTCTCGGAAGCTGTCTCCCTCCTGGGTCTTCCTCGTCTCCCCGTCTACCCAGCTCCCAAATTTCTCTGTTCGTGTCACTGCTGCTTTATCTCTTCTGGAGCGATATGTTTGCTTCCTTCGGTGTCTGTCAGTGTCTGTGCCCGGGTGTGCTGGTCTCTGCGCATGCCTTTCTCTCTGTCCCCTTCCATGTGTACTTGTCTCTCTGTCCCTGACTTCAGTCTGTACCTGTCTCTGATTCCGTCTCCGCGCCTCTCTAGGTGTCTATGTTTGCGTTTGTGTGTGTTGATCCTTGTATTCTAACTCGATGTGCTGTTTGTATATTTTTCCGAATGTATTTCTGTCTGTCTGTGCACCTGTGCTTCTTTGTCAGTGTCTGTGTATAGGTGCCCCTCTGTGTGAATCTAACTTTCTATCTCTGTGATGCCTTGCCCTTTCCACCCTGCCTTTTTGAAAGGATAGGAGTTGAGCTGGAAGGGACCCTATCAGACAACATGTGGTGTAATTCATAACTGAAGAAAAATCCCCTGGACAACCAGACGAGATCAACCAGCCTTTGCTTGGAGGCACTCATTCCATTTTGAATACTTCTAATTGTTGGGAAGTTTTTCCTTATATCAAAACTTAATTAGCATCTTTGTAATTTCTAGCCATTGCGTGCTGTCTCTCTCTCTCTCTCTCTCTCTCTCTCTCTCTCTCTCTCTCTCTCTCTCTCTCTCTCTCTCTTCTCTCTTCCACCTAATTAAAAATGGAGAGATGAGTTGAGGAATAAATATTGCAACATCTTCAAGCAAAACTAATCCACATAGAGGCCATGTCCCCCCAAAAACTGTATATCTCTTTCTTGAGTCCATCACTCCTCTCTCAGAAGATAGCTAACATGCTCCATCATAATCTGGAGAAATGATTTGTCATCACATTGGTCATCATTTTAAGGCTTTCAAATTTGTCTTTCAAGTGTTGTTCTGGTTGCATTCTCGTCACCTGCACCAATTCATACAATCTAGGATTTTGCTATATTTCTACACCAAACTGTATGTATGTATGTTTGTATGACTCAGATAAGAATGAGGTTTATCTGATGGCTACCTACCTCTTCCTCCATGCTTGTATACTCTTTGTGTGCACCTCAACTGTGAGTCATATAGAAAGCCCTGACCTCTCATTCCTTATTTCTAAACTATTGTGTTTCTTTACACTTCTTCTTGCCCTCTCCAAGCTCTCAGAACAGAACTGATTCATGCCTTGTTTTCTGTCCTCTGTTTTTCTTGTTTAATATCTTCAAAATCTTGTGAAAACATTATAGTTCTGAAGGAAGACTTGTTTCTTCTCCCCCATTAGGATATTAGCACTATATCATCATACAGAAAAAAATACATATTCAAATAAATTACTTTTCCAGATTTCTCTGGATTCTCATATATATATATATAGATAGATAGATAGATATAGATATAGATATAGATATAGATATAGATATAGATATTTTCAAGCATTTCTCACGAAAATACCAAAGTTGTCCTACTCAACTTTGGTCTTTTCGTGAGAAATGCTTGAAAATCTTCTATTTTGTGAAAGGTCTCCCTCCCCATCACCCCTGACCCCATAGAATTATATTCATCTTGGTTAGGGTTAAGTTATTCTGGATTGTAATACAGCTGTTGACTTTTGGAATATTCTATTCAAATAGTTTCTCTCATTTTTAATAGAAATTGCCAGATCTTATGTGATCCTGACTGTAGTTCTTTGGTAGGTGGATTCCCTCTACATTCCTGCCGTATTTTGGGGTTGTTGATGTAGGGGCTGTGGATATTGGCTATGACATTACTGGACTTTTCCTTCTGAGGTTTCTTTTAGAAAGTGATTGGCAGATTCTCTTTATCTTTACTTTATTCTCTTAGATCTGGCCAGTTTTCATTTATACTTTCTTGAAATATATGACTCAAAAGTCCTAGTGTAATTTTAAGCCTTCATAGCTTTTATTATATAATATAGTAATAATAACTTGTATATTATAACCCTATAGATTATATAGTGTAGAGGCTTTTTTCTAAAATCATCGGTTTTCAGGAAAACCGATGATTTTTAATTTATCTCTCCTTGCCTTGTTTTACAGGTCAATTTTTTATATTATATATCTTAAATTTTCTTCTATGTTTCCAGTCATTAATTTTGTTGTAATATAGTTTTGCTTCCCCATGAAGTTATTGATTTCTGTCTGGCTTATTCTAGTCTTCAGGAATTCTATTTCTTGGGTAAGGTTTACCACTTCCTCTTCTAAGCTATTTATTGTCCTTCCAATTCTTTCTACCAAAGTTTTTATTTCTTCTAGATAATCAAGTCCTTGTGGAATGTTCTTTTGTTTTCTTTTGAGTCTAGGCTTGAAGTTGTTATAGAATTTCTCCTTTTAGGTTGCATTTTTGAAAATCTCTGGACATGCAATAATTTTTATACTGGTCTGTGTCTTTCTTGGTTTACTCATCTCTCCTGTTTAAATTCCTATGCCAGGGTCATGCTCTGTCCCCTGCAGTTTTCTTTTTTTCTTGACTGGTTTACCTCCCAACAGTTTGGTTTTTGTTTTTTGGAAATGTTATTTCATTTTTTTCCAATTCATGTAAAGATAATTTTCAACATTCATTTTTAAAAGATTTTGAGTTCCAAATTTTTCTGCCCCCCTCCTTTACCCCCTCCCCAAGATGGTAAGCAATCTAAGTTATACACATGCAATCATGTTAAACATATTTCCACATTGGTGATCTTATGAAAAGGAAACAAAAGGATAAAAATGTGAAAATAATATGCTTCAATCTACATTCAAACTCCATAGTTCTTTCTCTGGATATAGACGGCATTTTCCATCGTGAGTCTTTTGGAATTGTCTAGGATCATCATATTGCTGAGAAGAGCTAAGTTTATTATAGTTGATCATTGCGCAATGCTTCTGTTGCTGTGAACAATGTTCTCCTGGTTTGGTTCACTTTACTCAGCATCAGTTCATGGAAGTGTTTTCAAGTCTTTCTGAAATGTGACTGCACATCATTTCTTATAGCACAATAGCATTCCATTACATTCATGTACCACAACTTGTTCAGTCATTTCCTAATTGATGTGCATTCCTTCAATTTGCAATGCTTTGCCACCACAAAAAGAGTTTCTGTAAATATTTTTGTACTTGTAGTTCCTTTCCCTTATTTTATGATCTGTTTGAGAAACAGATCTAGTACTGGTATTGCTGGATCAAAGGATATCCACAGTTTTATAGCCCTTTGAACATAGTTCCAAACTGCTCTCCAGAATGGTTGGATCAATTCACAACTCCACCAATGATTGCATCAGTGTTCCGATTTTCCCACATCTTCTCCAGAATTTATAATTTTCTTTTCTGTTATATTAGACATTCTGATACGTGTGAAGTGGTACTGCGGAGTTGCTTTAATGTGCATTTCTCTAATCAATGGTGATTTTGTGACTATAAATAGCTTTGATTTCTTTGTCTGAAAACTACTTGTTCATATTTGAATCAGTTCTCTATATATTTAAGAAATGAGGCCATCATCAGAGACACTTGCTACAAAAAAGTGTTTCTCAGCTTTCTGCTTTCCTTCTAATCTTGGTTGCATTTGTTTTGGTTGTGCAAGAACTTTTTAATTTAATGTAATCAAAATTATCCTTTTGCACTTCATATTGCTCTCTCTCATTTGGTCATAAATTCTTCCTTCTCTGTAGTTGACCAGTAAACTATGCCTGCTCTCCTATTTTGCTTAATGTCTTTATAGACTTTATGTCTATATCATGTACTTATATCGACCTTATCTTGGTATTCAGTGTGAGATGTTGGTCTAGGCCTAGTTTCGACTATACTATTTACCAAGTTCACAGCGGTTTTTCGTCAAATAGTGAGTTCTTATCCCAGAAGCTGGAGTCTTTGAGTTTAACTAACAGTATATTACTATAGTCACTGACTTCTATGTCTTGTGTACCTAACCTGTTCCACTGATCCACTCCTCTATTTCTTGGCCAGTACAAAGTAGTTTTAATGATTGCCACTTCATAATATATAGTTCTGGTATGTACAGGTCACCTTTCTTTGCATTTTTTTCATTAAATTCCCTTGATATTCTTGATCTTTTGTTCTTCTAGATGAATTTTGTTATTATGTTTACTAGTTCAATAAAATAATTTTTGGTAATTTGATGGTGTAGCACTGAATAGTTAAATTAATTTAGGTAGAATTGTAATTTTTGTTTCATGAACTTGGCTTACCCATGAGCAACTGATAGTTTTCTAATTGTTTAGATCTAACTGACTTTATTTGTGTAAAAAGTGTTTTGTAATTGGGTTCATGTGGTTCCTGGGTTTGTCTTGGCATACCTGCTTTATTTTCAGGGATGTGGATGGCTCTGTTTCATCTTGCCCTGTGGCACCTAGGTTCCTGCTCTGACCTCTGCCACCACATCGCTCAATTGCTGAGCAATTCAAGTGCTAGAACTTCAGGGCCCTCTGTGGTATCTCAGAACAGTGTGTAAGAACCTCAGAACCCCATGGTATCCTGGCTATTCCAGAGATTGCCAATCTGGGTGGCTTTTCAGACTCTGACACATTTTTTATTATATGTTAGTTTTCTCCCAATTACATGTTAAACAAATTTTTTACATTTGGGCTTTACAAGTTTTGAATGCCAAGTTTATCCCTCCCTCCCTTTCCTTACTCCTCCTTGATCAGATATAGGTTATGCATTTGCAATAATGTAGAACATTTCCATAGTAATCATTTTGTATAAGAAGATTTGAATAAAAGAAAAAGATGAAAGAAAGTGAAAAACAGCATGCTTTAGACTTACTCAAATAATATCAATTCTTTCTCTGGAGGTAGATGTGTGTTTCATCATTAGTCCTCTGGAACTGTCTTGGATCATTGCATTGTTGGGAATAGCTAAGTCATTTGCAATGCTTCATCGAAAAATATTGCTGTTACTGTGTACCAAGTTCTCCTGGCTCTGTTCCTTCACTATGCATCAGTTCATGTAAGTCTTACCAGGTTTTTCTGTAATCATCCTGCTTGACATTTCTTACAGCACAGTAATATTCCATTACAATCATATATCACAGCTTGTTTAGCCATTCAACAATTGATGGGCCTCCCTTTGATTTCCCATTCTTAGTCACCACAAAAAAACTCCCATAAATATTTTTGTACATATAGATCCTTTCCCTACCCCCTTTTTAAAATGTCTTTGGAAGATAGACTTAGCAGTGATATTGCTGGATCAAAGTACATGTACAGTTTTATATCCCTTTGGACATAGTTCCACACTGTTCTCCAGAATGATTGGATCAGTTCACAACTCCACCAATAGTGCAATAATGAAATTCTTTCCTTATCCATAGATCTGACAGATAAATTATTCTATGCTCTCCTAATTTATTTATGGTATCACTTTTTATGTCTAAATCATGTACCCATTTTGGTTTTGTCTTGGTATACAGTGTAAGATGTTGGTCTAAATCTAATTTCTATCATACTGTTTTCCAGTTTTCTCAGTGATTTTTATCAAATAATAAGTTTTCATTTCAAAAGCTTGGATCCTTGGGTTTATCATATACCAGATTGCTATGGTCATTTACTATAACATAATTTGTTCCTAATCTATTCCACTGATATACCACCTTATTTCTTAGGCAGTACAAGATTGTTTTGATAATTATCACTTAATAATTCAGTTACTGCTTTCCTTCACATTTTTTTACATTGATTTGTTTGATATCCTTGACCTTTTTGTCATTTTTTTCTAGCTCTATGGAATATTTTTTGATAGTTTTATTGATATGGTGCTGAACAGATAGACTAACTTAGATAGAATTGTCCTTTTCATTATTTGGCTCAGCAACTAATATTTTTCTAATTGTTTAGCTCTGACCTTATTTGTGTGAAAAGTGTTTTGTAATTGTGCTCGTATGGTTTCTGGGTTTGTCTTAAAGACAGACTCCCAAGTATTTTATTTTATCTACAGTTGTTTTAAATGAAATTTCTCTTTCTATCTCCTGCTGCTGGACTTTTTTAGTAATATATAGAAATACTGATGATTTATGTGGGTTTATTTAGTATCCTGCAACTTTGCTAAGGTTGTTTATAATTTTAAATAGTTTTTTAATTGATTTCCTAGAATTCTCTAAGTATGCAATCATAGCGTCTGCAAAGAATGATCATTTTGTTGCTTCATTGCCTATTCTAATTCCTTCATTTTCTTCTTATTGTTGCTATAGCTAACATTTCTAGTACAATATTGAATAATAGAGGTGATCATGGATATCCTTGCTTCACCCCTGATTGTACTGGAAAGGCTTGTAGCTTATCCCCATTACAGATAATGTTTGTTAATGGTTTTAGATAAATATTACTTATCACTTTAAGGTAAGCTCCATTTATTCCTATGTTCTCTAGTGTTTTTAATAGAAATAGGTGTTGATTTTTGTCAAAGGCTTTTTTCTGCATCTATTGAGATAATCTGTAGTTTCTGTTAGTTTTACTATTGATATGGTTATGCTGATAGTTTTCCTAATATTGAACCAGCCCTACATTCCTGGTATAGATCCCATTGTCATAGTATATATATATCCTTGTAATAGATTACTGTAATGTCTTTGCTAGTGTTTTATTTAAAATTTTTGCATAAATATTCATTAGGGAAATTGGTCTACAATTTTCTTTCTCTGTTTTGACTCTGTTTTAGTTATTGGCACCATATTCGTGTCATAAAAGGTATTTGGATAGGACTCCCTCTTTTCCTATTTTTTCTAAGTAGTTTATTTACTATTGGAATTAATTGTTGTTTAAATATAGGGTAGAATTTGCTTGTGAATCCATCTGGATTTTTTGTTACATAGTTCACTGATGGTTTGTTCAGTCTCTTTTTCTAAAGTTAGGCTATTTAAGTATTTTGTTTCTTCTTCTGTTAATCTAGGTAATTTATATTTTTTATATTAATCCATTTCATTTAAATTGTCAGATTTATTGGCATATAATTAGACAAAATAGTTCCTAACAGTTGTCTTAATTTCCTTTTCATTAGTAGTGAATTCAACCCTTTCCTTTTTGATACTAGTAATTTTGTTTTCTTCTTTCCTTTTTAAAAAATCAAATTAACCAATACTTTATCTATTTTCTTGGTGTTTTCATAAATCAGGTTCTATTTTTATTTCTTAGTTCAATGATTTTCTTACTTTTGATTTTATTAATCTCTCCTTTGAATTTTAGGATTTCCAATTTGTATTTAATGCAGGGAAGGGAGGCTAATTTGTTCTTTTTCTAGTTTTTTTAGTTGCAGGCTCAATTAATTGATCTGCTGTTTCTCTATTTTATTGACATGAGCAATTAGACATATAAATTTTCCCCTAAGTCACTTTGGTTGCATCCCATAAATTTTGGTATATTGTCGCATTGTTGTCATTTTCCTTAATGAAATTGTTTCTATAATTTGTTCTTTGCCCCATTTATATTTTAGGGTTACATTATTTAGCTTCTGATTAATTTTTCATTTATTTTCCTTTGCCTATTTTTGAATGTAATTTTTATTGCATTATATTCTGAAAAGGATGCATTGACTAATTCCGCCTTTCTGCATTTGGTTATGAGGTTTTTATGTCTTAATATATGATCAGTTTTTGTGCTGGTGCCACACACTGCTGAGTAAAAGGTACATTCATTTCTATTTTCATTCAATTTTCCCTACAGATCTACCATATCTAAATTTTCCAGAATTTTATTCACCTGCTTAACTTCTTTCTTGTTTATTTTTTGGTTAGATTTATCTAATTCTGAGAGGGGAAAGTTGAGGTTCCCCACCATTATAGCTTTATTGGCTCTATTGTTTATTTCCACCTGTAACTCATTCAACTTCTTCAAAAATATGCCATTTGGTGCATATGTCTGCAGTACCTTTCAACAAGATGTAGTATCCTTCTTTTTCTCTTTTGATTGTATCTAGTTTCACTTTTGCTTTGTCTGAGATCATGATTGCTACCTCTGCTTTCTTTGCTTCAGCTGAGGCATGCTAGATTCTCCTTCACCACCTTACCTTTACCCTGTGTGTGTCTCTCAGTTTCAAGCGTATTTCTTGTAAACAACATATTGAAGGATTCTGTTTTTTAATCCATTCTACTATCCACTTCCATTTATAGATAAGATCATTCCATTCATACTCACAGTTATGATTACTGTGTGTTTCCCTCCATTCTATTTTTCCTCCTGTTAGTTCTCTCTTCTTTCAACCTTTCTCTCCTTGACAGTGTTTTGTTTCTGTCCCCTGCTTCATCTTGTCTACTCTCTCTTCTGTCAGTCCTCTCCCTTCACAGAACCTAAGTACTTATCATTCTGAAGCTTTCTGACGACTCTGGGGCTTTCTTTTGGAAGCCTTCCACTCTAGCTGCCTCCAGAACCAGAGCCCTGCAGGCATAAACATGTGTCTCTGGTCTGTCTCTGCTTATTAGTGTATTTTCTAGTACTGGTTCTGGCTTTATTAGCATGACCTTTTCCTATTGCCTGTGGACTTTTTGTACATTTCTGAGATGGAAGAAAACATCTATTATAGTTTCTCAACTGATTTTTTAAACTATTATTCAGTTTGGTGTAGTTTTTTTCTAGGGTTTTTTGTAGAGTAGGTCTATGTAAGGTAGCCAACCTCATGGTCAGAAGTCCAACTCAGCACCTTCTTACCAACCCTCAATTCAACTCCCTATTAGCCACTTCATTTTGTTTCATCTTAGCCAAAATTCATTTCTCTTTATAGAGAAAGCAAAAGAAAATCAGAGGAAAACAGTTCAACCTTCTCTCTGTCTTTTCTGTCCCAATCCTATCTCTTTGATCCTTCTCCTTTACTCAATGTAGCTTTGAAAGGAAAAATAACAACAGATTTTTGTTACTCTTAGGTTTCCTCACTTATTTCCTCAGTTTATTTTGAGTTTTGGCACTCGTGACACTATTAGTACAGGAATATACTAAGCTTTTGTTCTGTTACACTCCTGATTTCCAGGTTAAAAACAAGCATTATATATTTTTTTGTTTTGAAGGCTGAGTTTATCAATGACTTCCCTGGATATCTTCGTCAATTCCTTTACACATTTCCCCTATCTTCCAGTTCATCATAATTGTTTTTATTTGTGTTTTAATAATTTAATTCTTGAGAATGTTCTAGCTCCTCTTGGCCTTGCTTTCTTTGTTGACCTTTAGACCATGAGATGCTAGCTCTCTTTTCTCCGGACCCATTGGAATCTACTATTACAAATTCTAGGTTATGTGTCATTCATTCATTCATTCAACCAGCATTTATTAAACTTATGCTTAATAAATGTGCTAGGCATTTGCTAGGTATTGGTTCATATTTTTCCTTCTTTGTCACAAATTCTAAGATAAAGAAATGGAATGATCTCTTCCCTTCGAGGTTCCTATCATTTCTCTTCCAATAACCAGTTCCTTTTAGTTAGTGAGACTGAGATCCAAAATACAAGTTCCTCCTTTTTTGGTTCCTGTACTTTTTAAAAGATGAAATAACAACTGCTCTTGTTTGGGAGAGAGAAGACCAAGAAGACCAGAATATATTTATATAATTGAATCTACTATCACTACTATATTATGTGTATGTGCCTAGATTGTGATTTGTTTCCTGAACTCCTCATCCAGAATCCCTTTTCTAAGTTGTCTATAGCATATGTCTATAGCATATGTCCATGACAATATTCTTTAAGTTTCTTCCTCTAGTGATCTTTTTCCCAAATTCTCTCTATTCTACCTCTCCTCCTTTGATTCCTGGATTTCTTCACATGCCTATAAATGCAAGAATGATATGGTACAGTGAAAAGACGTCCAGATATGGTATCAGAAGATGTGGGTTCCAATTATGACCCTCTCACTTCAGTACCTGTGTAACCTTGGACACATCCTTAACCTCTCTGGGTTTCAATGTCCTTATCTATAAAATGAAGGAGTTGGACAGAGTAGCTTCTCAGGTACTTTCTAGCTCAATCTATCATGCTGTTGTTACTAGAAAATACTAGCCATTCCTTCTTTGTAACTGTCCTCTTCTTTTGAATATTGTTCCAGAGTCATATTCCAAACATATCTCATCCCAACAAATCTCAGTGATGTCTATAATGTTGAGTTTACATCACCTTGCTTCTTTGTCCATACTTTGTGCATTTGTATCTTTCTCTATTGCTTTTGCTGTGTTTTTCTACTCTTTCTCTCTGTATTTCCTTTGCATTTTGCTCTATGTGTTTGTCTGTCTCATTGTGCTCTGTGTCTCTGTTTTTCAAGTCATCTTGTTTTTGTGTCTGTGTATTTCTCTCTTTATCTCCCTATCTTTGTATCTTTTACTTTCTCCCTCTATATGTTTTTTCTATGGTTCCATTAATAGAGCATGGTCTACTTGATGTATCTCCCAGGAGATACTTGAAGGGCTGCCTTAGCAATAGTAGCTCATATTTGAATTGTTTCCTGCTTTTTGAAAGCTTGAAGAAGAAAAGATTGTCAGTTCATTGATTAATTGATTAACCACCAATTGGGTATAGAATATAATTTAGAAGCATATGAATCTATCCTAAGCTATGAAGCTACCATTCAAGCGATCTTCTCACAGGTGATCTAGTACTCATGTTCTTGCTGTCCCTAACTGTAAGATATGCATTTCTTTCCATAGTGCTCACCACAGTCTCTTAGGTTACTTCTCTTCCTAAAACCCTGGCCTGTCAAGTACTGAGGGCAGAGAGGGTGGAATAGCTGGGATTCAATACGGATCTAGAGATATGAGGAAAATAATAAGGAATATTATTCTGAATTATGAGATTTATAGAAATATCTATGTGATCTTAGAGCCCTACCCACATTTGTCTGGGAAATGTCCACCTATCTGATTTATTTTTCTATAGTTACATTACACATACTATGGCCATATACATTTTATTAAAAAATAAGGCATTTGTTAAGATGTGTTTCATGGTGTGTTCAGCCCAATTGCCTTCCAACTATCCCTTCAACCACATTCACCATTCCTGGGAAAATGAGAAAAAAGGGACTAGAGGAAGAAGTTATGTGTTTGGAGCTCTCTGAGATTAATTCTGCCAACAATTAGAGAAAAAAAGGGGAGAGTGGGAATTGGCAAGTGCCTGGAATCAGTTTCCCAGCTTGATCTCACCAGCAGCTGAGGTCTCCTGGTAACTGTTGATCCATTCCCATTCCATCCCAGCCTTTAAATCTTACCAACCCAACATTTTAGACCTGTCTCTCCCTCAACCATTACAGTTCTCCAGGACCTATCCATGCTCCGCCTTCTCTTCATTTTCCTCAACTAGAAATGACCAGTGGCTGAAGGTTGTCTTTCCCACTGAGAACTCTCACTTTAGGAATTCCTGATCTTCTGAAAGAAATTTAATGGAGTTTGAGTAAGAAGACTGGTGGGCCAGAAGGCTTTTCCAAAGGCAAAGCCAGTGACTGATCCAAGGGATGACAGCCAGCTTGCACATCCATACTAAAAATCTCCCCCATCTCCTACCTATTCATGCAACTTCACTCCTGCCCTGAGTCTATTCAATTACTTCCTTCTTTCAATATCCTGCTGACTCAGATTCCCTAGTCATATCTCTCATGTTCTCTGAGACTCCCAGAAAGATGAAATATACCATAGACCTTGCTCAATCTCTTTCTTGCCTCTTTCTCACTTTCTTCCTCTTCTCCATCTCTGTTCTCTATCTTCCTGTCTCTCCAGATCTCAGTGTGTCTCCCTGTTTCTATATCTCTCCCTATGCATGTCCCTCTCCTCTGTACATTTGTCTTTCTTGTTTTCTCTGTTTCTGTGTATTTCTCTGTGGTTTTTCTTCATGTATACATATGAATTTCTCTCTGTTCTTGTCTATTTGTCTCTATCACTGTGTATCTGTCTCTGTGGGTCTGTATGTATTTTTATGTCTCTGCATATCTCTGTCTGTCTCTGTATATCAGTCTGCCTGCCTTTCTTGCCCTCTACCCTTTCCATGATCTAATGGTCAGATGGCTAGTAAATATCTACATAAATTTTAGCTATTATAATTGTAGTAGATTTCTGTACATTGGTATGTCTATGAATGCTAGCTCTGCATGGCATCTGAATAGAATATTCTGGGAAACAGATTCATCTTTGGCACTTTGTCTCTGTCTGTCTTCCCTGCTTCCTTAAGATAAATGAGATAACGGTGCTTATTTTTGCAAGAATTGTTCGAATATTATGTCTGGTAGAAGCTGGAAGAAATCTCTGTCATGATTGGAGAATATTAATTGCCACCATCGTGGAAGCTGTGATATGAAATCAGAAGACTTTCTGTTTCCTTCAGTGTAGTGTAATGGGTCTGGATTCAGGGGAGAGCTGAGTTTGAGTCTTGTCCTAGACACCTGAAAGCTGTGTCATCCTGGGCAAGTCACTTAACCTTCCTAATCCTGAATTTACTTATTTATAAAGTAGGAATAAAACGTATGATAATTTCTAGGGTTCTTATGAGGATCGGATAATATTATATATGTGTAAAGTACTTGTAAAACTTAAAGGTCTATATAATTAATTTCTAAACTTTTAAAATTTTATCAGTAAACAATGTTTTTTGAAATGCACTCTAAATATCTTTATATTTATTGATAAATTACATACATATAGCACCATATTAATAATCATTTACATTGTAAAACATAAAAATTTTAAAAGATGAGAAAAAATGAAGTAATACTTGATCATGGAGGATATAGGAAATTACTGGAGTTTATTGGGGAGGAGAATAGAGAAATTAAGCCTTCACTTGAGGAATATCAATTTGTCCATTATGAGAATGGATTAGAATATGGAGAGACTTAGTTCAAGGCCAATTAGAAGACTATTGCTATAGTCCAGGTAAATGGTAATGTGGACCTGAACTAGACTGTGTGAGTAGAAAGAAAGGAATGGATGTGAGAGGTGTTGTACAGGTAGAATCAACAAGACCCAGCCACTGATTGCTTATGAAAAGTGAGAGAGAGTAAGGAATCACAGATGGCATGGAAGTTTTGTATCTAAGTAACTTAAAGGGTTCTGGTGCCCTTGACTGAAACAGTGATGTATGAAAGAGGAATAAGTTTGGGGGAAAATAACATACTGAGATAACGTAGTTCTGATCTCTACCCATCCATGCTTTGTCATCCTGTGTAACTCATTCTGACCCACCAAAAATGAAAAGGGAGAGTTTTTACTCAAAAGTCACTGTCTAGGAATATAGAAACAAGATGCCTTCCCCTGCCACCAAGCGATCTGAGAGGTAGTGAGGAAAGGGAAAGGGGGGAGGAGAGCATGGAATTTTGTCTGTGCATTTTCTGGAAAAGATGCCTGACTTGCAAATGATAAGCACCCAGAGGAGCCATGCTCCAATCAGAAGAGGAAGCGATTAAGAGCTCCCACAACCCCTGGAGTCCAGGGAATAAGAAGGGAAATAGCAAGCGATGGAGAGAAGTTGGGATTTTTGAGGAGACAAATCCCTCTATTGGCTTAGTCTTATGGGAAGGATGTGACCCATGTTCCCATGCTCCCATTGGATACCCCTTGAGATCATGTCAAGGTCCCCTTGCTGTCTTGCTATGGCTCATTGAAATGCAGCCCCCTACTCACACACACATGAACTATGGAAACAGCTGTCAAATATAAACATTAGCTATTATGATAATTACAATGGATTCTTCACATGTGTAGATGACATGCATGTGTATCTGCATGCGTACATATATGTATAGAATACTCAGAGAAATGAGTTAATTTTAAGAAAGATTCCTTAACTCCCTTGTACATAATTAACTCAAATGTACAGCTGTTTGCTCAGATTAATACCATAAAACACTATTTTGGATGCAGACGGTTTTCTCTTTTTCCCTCACTGTTTCTCCCTTATGTTTCCTTAATTGTTTTTTGATGAAAATTTTCTTATAACTGGTCCCTTTAGAATACAATATTACTTAATTTTTTGATCAAGAAGAGCATAATTCATTTTATTTCCTCCATCTCCCCACCCCTACAGACATGCACGTGCACATACACACACACACACACACACATACACACACACACACGCACACACTTTGGGAACAAGTACACAAAAAATAAAGGTGTAGGAAAGTAAGAGATTCCAGTGCTTGGTGGAAATACAGTCCTTCCTTCATTGGAAAAAAAGTATTTTTAAACTATCCCTGACAATTTGTGGAACCAGCTCTTTTGTGATGGTCCCTAGATTAATGTTTATACTGATGACAGTGAGCTCCCTGTCATTAGTATTTCCAGGGCTTACCATAGTGCCTAGAACATAGTAAGCAACTTAGTAAATGTTCAGTGACTGACAAGTGAATCACTTGAATCCTCTTGGAGTATGGAAACATCTTGTCAGTTGAGATATTCCCTGAATGACATTTACAAATGTATTTTGTTTCAACAATAAAAAGGATGTTCCCTTTCCACCCTCTGCACGGTTTTGATTTTCAATTGTAGGATGGAAAACTAAACCACCAATCATCTTTTTAGCTTGGCATGATCCCACTTCATCAATGAGTGCCTGAGCTAATACATTTCCATAATTGACTTTTAAAAAAACATTTATCTAAGTCTATAGCAAAACAGAAGCAGCTCTCTCTTTGGGAGAGTCGTAGGTTGGCTCAACAGAGAGAGTCCCAGATATCACCTAAAAAGAAATGCCCCAAAGTCTCTAGGGTAGCAAGCTGAACATAGGGACATAATGGAGACTGCCTCTCATGTCAGTTTCTTCCCAGTCTCATTCTCCCTTCAGCAATCTGAAGTGAGGTTCGGTGTCATCCATATTCTATCTCAGGCACCTAGATACCACCAGTGCACAGAGCACTGGATCTGGAGTCAGGAAGACTCATCTTTGTGAATTCAAATCTGACCTCAGACACTTACTAACTGTGTGACCCTAAGCAAGTCACTTAACTCTATTTGCCCCAGTTCCTCATCTATAAAATGAACTGGAGAAGGAAATGGCAAACCACTCCAGTATCTTTGCCAAGAAAACCTCAAATGGAGTCACAAACAGTCAGACATGATTGAATAACAATATTCTATCTCAAAGCTTGAAGCCTGAGGCACCTAAAGTTGAACCTGAAGAGATTCGAATAGCCTGGCACTCATCTTTCTCCAGTTCTTACCAACTCCACCCTGCCTCTTGCAGACACAGGGCATTAAGAAGAGAATCCCAACACAATTGCCTTTAATGGTGCTGTAAGAAGAGCCCTGGTTTCTTTATGTGAAAGATACATTCAGCAAAATGAACTGGACAGTTATAACATATCAATGCTAGAGGATAGATGGCTAAAAGGGAATTGTAATCTAATTGACCCTCTTAGAAAACAAAGAAACCCAGGGAAGGGATGGACTCATCTCGAAGATAGTCACTGGCAGAGACAAGATTAGAAGAGAGGTCCTCTGCGGCCAAGACTAGTTTCTTCTCCACTATGCTATATAAACCAAAATTTGAACCCAGATTCTCTGTCTCTAGAACCAGCATTCTTGCCACTGTGCCCTGGGGCCCAGAGAGCTCCCTCTCACAGGGCTCTGGGCTCACATCAACCCAAATTCATCCTGCCCCCAAAGGGAAGGGAGAAGCTGGCTTTTGTTTCCTGGTTCTGTCCCCACTCCACAGTAAAACTGAGGAAATCTCCAAAACAAAGCTTAGCTGTGGCTTAGGTCTAGAATCTCTCCAAAATATGGGTAACAGGACTCTGTCTAGGAATGCCCAACACGGCTGTAAGATATAGGACCACCTACTAAATCACATCCCTACTAAAAGTACCAAAAGAAATGCAGAAAGCATAAGGCATCTCCGATAACTTTGTTTTCCTCCCTTCCGAAGGGAATAACAACTCTCCGACACTCTTGAACAGACCTGCTCAGGCCAAGCAATTGCGACACATTCCATCTCCTGTCGCTGTGGCAGGATATTTTTTTAGTCCTTCAGCTACTAGATCCTTCCAGCAGTGCTCATCTCTCCTTTGAGAAGGAATCAAGGGGTAGCTGGTGGTGCAGTAAATAGAGCACTGATGCTGGAGTCAGGAGGATCTGAGTTCAAAGCCAGTCTCAGACACATGACACTCTTACTAGCTGTGTGACCTTGGGCAGGTCACTTAACCTCAACTGCCTCACCCTCCCCCCTCAAAAATAAAAGAAGGACTTGAGAATTCTTGAAATTTCACACTCATGAGGGAATTACTAAGGCTGATATCTAGACACCCAGGAAGGACAGCAGATGGATAGTGTTGAATTCGATTCAGGAAGACCTTGGTTCAAATCCTGCCTCAGATACGTAACTGTGTGACACAATAAATCACTGAGTCTTTTCTGTTGACTCAACTAAGAGGTAAGGAGAATAATAGTACCTACCTAAAAGGGTTATTGTGAAGATTAAAGGAGGTATTTGGAAAGTGCTTTGCAAAACTTTAAAGTGTTTTCATCATCATCATCATCATCCCTTAAAATCTGTGGTCTGAGAAGGAAATAAAAAAGCAAAAGAAGACATCCAGGGAGAAATTCAGAAGGTGGCAGTGGTTGCTGTTTGTTATGTTCCTACATGTTTGTTATGTTCCTACATCAAGGGAACATGGTCCTTCGAGAAGTGAATATTTTCTACAAGAGAGAAGAGTAATTGCTTCCCTTCTGCTTACTTGGAGTCCAGGGATACCCTTGGTATGTACTTAGCCAGCCTGCCAGAGAATGTGGCTCTCACTCTGCGCTTCAGATTTACAGTGGCAGTAGAAATGTTCCTAATGTGACCCTAATCATCTGTTGTCTTGTAGCTCAAATCAAGGATAAGTTTAAGGAAATGAAAGTCCTAAAGCCTGGAGCAGGATAATAAGCCTCTGCTAGATGTTCACCTCTGCTCTCTTTGGGAATGTTCAGTGCTTATATCTTGACCACACACACACTCGCGCACACACACACACACACACACACACACACACTGGATGTTTTCTCAGAGGTCATCCTCAATTCCCAAGACCTCTGAGGCAGCATGGTCTAACAGAAAGAGCACTGAGTTTGATCTGGAAAACCTGAGCTCAGATCTGACTGAGTATGGTGAGGTAGATAGGTGGTTCAATGGATATATTGCTGGGTTTGGAGTCAGGAAGACTGAATCTGGCCTCAGACACTTACTAGTTGTGTGATCCTGGGCAAGTCACTCACCCTGTTTGCCTTAATCTCCTGGAGAAGGAAAGGGGAAACCTTTCCAGTGTCTTTACCAAGAAAACCCCATGTCTTTGCCAAGAAAAACCACATGGGTGTGCTATAGTCCACAGTGTCATGAAAAGTCAAACATGACTGAATAACAACATGTTGTGTGACACTGGACGAGTTTCTGTGCATCTCTGAGCATTAATTTTCTCACCTGTGAAAGCAGGAAAATGAATCTCTTGGTGTCTAAGGTCTTTTTAGATCTAAATCTATAATCCTATGTACCCAGCTTCATAATTTAGAGTGTATTAGAATTTAAATTAAATTCAACAGGGCAATGTTATATTTAACTAATCTTTTTTCTTTTAATGAACTTTTTTTAACTTATTTCTTGGTAGAAGTACAAAAATATTCCAACTCTCTATATGCTCCAGACGCAGAATTGCTTCATTGCATCTTGATCTCAATGATGTATAAGAAAAATGTCAAATTCTCCTAATTTTAAGTGTTTTGATAAGATTCTTTGGATGGGTAATCATTTTAAATTATAATTTAACTAAATATAACTAAATAGTACTAGATATTACAATATAATTATTACTTAAATACTTCATGGATTTGTAATTTTGTTGGCCTTGATAATTCCTTCATTAACAGTAGATTCTAACAGGTCTACAGTTTGGTAGATAGTCTCCACGATTTGCTTTAGCGGAAAATTTTGTCACTCTCAAGGCAAATTCATTATTAACCAAATTTGACTACATATGTCTTTCAAGAAGAGAGGGGCAAAGCATCATTGTCAGAGAAGAAGAAGACTACTGGGACAAAATATTGCATGCATCGCCAGATAACATTTTTGTGTTGGATGATTTCAGTTTAGCTGTTTTTCTTGTCCACAAAGAAGGGAGCTAGGAGGAGGTTGGCATAACTAAGATTTTTTTAAAGACATAAATGAAATGCAAATAAGTAGTCATGCCCATACTTGGAGCCTTTTCCACTTCAAAGGATCCAAGATTACTTTGTTTCTATTTTGTACATGTTTTATGTGTATCTAAGTGTGTATATATTGTCTTCCCTGTTGTAATATGAACTCCTTCAAGTCAGATTGTTTGTCTTTGTTAGCATATGACATACACACACACACACACACACACACATATACATATATATATTTAGAGAGAGAGAGAGAGAGAGAGAATAGGTCTCAATAAATTTTTGCTGACTAACTGATTAATAGAGAAGACTTGGCAGAATTTGAATTCTACCTTTAAGAACCTAGGGTTGTATCCATGCCACAGTAAGATTTTAGTAAAAAAAAAATTTAAGTAGCATTAATAATAGTCAGTTTAACAAATCTGGCTATAGACACTTACTAGCTGTGGGACCCTGGGCAAGTCACTTAATCCTATTTGCCTCAGTTTCCTCATCTATAAAATGAGCTGAAGAAAGAAATGGCAAACCCCTCCAGTATCTTTATCAAGAAAACCCCAGATGGGGTTAAAAAAGTTGGATAGATTGAAAAATGATTGAACAAAAACAAATTAATGTAGTAAACTAAGAAAGAGATTGATTTGTTGACTGAGTGATTTGGATGCAAATGAAAGATAGACAATTCCTGACCTCAAGAAGTTTGCAAGAAAACCTGGGCTGGGGGGAGAGGAAGACAGTATCCCATGTGGAAAATCTTTGGCCTGGAACCCCTCCTTTAAAGAGAATTTTTGACCTCATGACTCCACTATTTAATCAGAGGGGCAGAGGTACTGATGAGACACAAGTATCAAAGCTGATTTGAATGATAAAATTAATTTTTTTTTATTTTTGGAGAGAGACACAGAGAGTGAGAAAATCTTTAAAGTCTATTTTCTCTTCATTTCTTTTTTTCATTTTTTCCCATGAGATTATAGAAATTTTGGTCCTTCAAATGAATTTTGTTATTATTTTGTCTGATTCTATAAACTGCTTTGCTATAGAGCATACTATATGTCCTGTACACTCTACTACTATAAATCTCTCAGTAGCTGGACTGATATAGCACCAAATTTATAAATTAGCTTAGATAGTATCATCATTTTTTGTCATATTGTCATCGACCAACCATGAGCAAGGAATATTTCTCCCATTATTTCTCTTCCTTTATATCTTCAAACTGTCTTTTATAATAATGTGTGTGTATATAAATACAGTTATGTAATATATATATACACACATACGTATAGATTTTACATGTCTACATGTACGTATGTATGCATTTCTCAAATGTGTCTTGGTAAATTGACTCCTAAATAGTTTATGTATTTTGCAATTATTTTCAGTGGAATTTTCCTTTCTATTAATTCTTCCTGGATGTTATGATTGCTACATAAAAATACTTTTGGGTTATACGTATCTATTTTGTATCCCACTATTTTGCTGGGGTTATTGCCTCAATTAGTTTCTTTGCTGATTCTCTAGGGTTTTCTAAATCCAGACTAAATCCATTGTGTTGTGACTATTTTTGTCATTTTGCCCAAGAACTTAGCACTTGTATGGAGCTTAACAAATGTTTGTGGCAGTGGCTTAAATTTCTCCATTTTGTCCAGAAGGATATAAGAGACTTTGTCAAATGTACTGCTAAAACTCGAGTTATGGTTATGGCATCTACTAATCTACTATGTTAGTAACTCTGTGGGGGGTGGGAGGGAATGAAATGAGATTATTCTATCATGAATTTTTAAAAGCCTGATTCATAGTGATCCCTGCTTTCCTTCCTAAATGTTCCTGAATCATTCCTTTAATAATCTATCCCAGAATTTTACCTGAAGTTGAAAAGGATCTTACTGTTATCTTTTTTGAAAATCAGGAAAATGTTTTCTGACTCCAAATTCCTTAGTGTCTCCCCCATTCTCCATGTTTGTTTTTTCCCAAAGCTCATCAACAATGACTCTGCAACCTTATCCATAAGCACTTAAGTGCCCTGGGATATGGTCCATCTGGTTCTGGGGAATTTAATTCACTGAGAATAGCTAGTTCTCTCTAAATATACCCTCACTTATCTTGGATTTCCATGCCCTATTAATTTTTGTTTTATCTTTCCCAGTATGAAGATTATTCTCCTTCATAGAGAAAAGAAAAACAAAGGTTGACGAATTCTGCCTACTCTTTTCATCTACAATTATCTCATAAGCAGTAATCCTAACCCTTTCTTCTTTTGCTCCTTTGGCCCCCAGTGGAGCTTTAAAAATTACCTCGTTGTTGTTATATGTGCTTGCTTTGGCAGCATGTATTCTAAAATTGGAATGATAGAGACAAAATTAGCGTGGTCCCTACACAAAAGTAAGACACAAATTTGTGAAGCATTCCATATAGGGGGAGGGTGATGCTAGGTAGTGCAGTTGATAGAGTGCCAGGTCTAGAGTCAGAAAGACTTATTTTTGGTATTTCAAATACAGTCTCAGGTATTTACTGCTGTAGAATCCTGGGCAAGTCACTTCTGTTTGCTTCATTTCCTCATCTGTAAAATCTGCAGCTGCAGAAGGAAAGGAAAGGAAAACCACTCCAGTATCTTTGCTTCAAATGGGATCACAAAGTCGGGCATGACTGAACAACACTGTGACATCCTGTTATGACCAGCCTTCCCCAAGTCATGTGCCTAATTCTTCTTGACTCCCATCGAAATTTACTAATCTATGTTACAACTTTTCTAACTTCTCTGGAGCTGAGAAGCTAATGAGCCTTAAAGAGTTAACAGATGAGAGTAGTTTAATGCTTAATCCTTCCTGGCTTGCATTTTAACAGGAAATTTGAGCAGGTTGTGATAAGAATTTCAGACATTTAGAGAAGCTGGTGGGAAGCTTATTTGGGGACAAGAGGACTTTTCACATTCATGTCTCAAACAGACCTCTTTGGCCTTTGGCTACTAAGACTAGATCTATCATGGGACTTAGGGAAAAACAAAATCATTTCCAAAATGAGGGCAGAAATTCTCAAATTACCAAGAGAGAAGTCATTTTGATATGGTTTTAAACACATGCCCATTTGAGTGTGTTGAGACTTGTGTGAATCAGTTTGGCCACACCAGCCTGTCAGAGTATCCATTGCTGACTGGATTTTCAAATTCCGTGGCACCCTCCAGTGAGATTAGCTGCTCAGATGCTGACTCAAGGGCTAAGAACTACTGTGATGGTGAGAAGAAGAATAAAGTTTTTATTGCTAAACAACTTTTTTTTAATGTTTTATAAACAAAAGAGGGAATACAGGAGAATGCAGATAACACTGATTCATATTGCTAAGTCTCAGTCCACTTAGTAACTGTGTGACCTTGGTCAATTCACTTAACTTTTCTGGGATTCAGTAAAATCTGTAAAATGAAGGACTTGGATTGCTCTTCAAACTCTTAACAGCAGAAGAGAATTTGGAGTAACAACTCAGAGCAATATAGAATCTCACATCTTCAAGGTAAAGCAATCTCATTACTTAATTAATTAATTAAAACAAGATTAAAACAATCTCATCAGATTAGACCCTTTCTTCCAAAGGAGGAGAGGGAGAACTAAAAGACAGAAACAATCAGAGTAACTGATGAAACCATCCAGAGTTATAACCACTGAACACAAAATATAGTACACCAATGTATGCATGCATTCTTCCCTGGCTTACTTCTGATTAGTATATTCAAAGGTGCATGGGGGTCTGCCTGCCCTATATTGATTCATTTAAAATACTTTTTGATTCCTTTTATTCCCTTCTGAATGACAAATAGGATAAGTATCCTATTCTTCCCATGGTCTCCCATGAGCAGTGCACAGTTCTGGCAGAGCTGGCTGCTTCCTAGTTGGACCACATGTGTTCCATGACATGCCAGAAGTTAGAGTAAAAGGAGCACAGCTACTGCCTTACAGGTTAGTGTATGTCCTCATTGTACTCTTTGTTTTAATATCAGCAAATTACAACTAGATGAGTTCTTTCTGAGCCTGAGCTGTGTCTTCCTTGTTAACGTATTGAGTTCATTCAACATGGAATATCAGGTATGGAAAAGGCTTTAGAACCATAGAAACACAGGAAATTAAGGAACATTAAAAGAGCAATTAAAGATAGAAGGGATTTTGTCCAGTCCCTTTAACTCACAGATGAAAAAATTGCAGCTTTCCCAAGGTCACAGAGTTCTTAAGTAAGAAAGGTAGGACTAAATCTTTGAACTTTCAGTCCAGTTTTCTTTCCAATATATCACAATATGTTGAGGGGCGGTGAAATGGAATAGAAAAGGCCTTTAAAGGGAACCTTGAGGGTTTGGATTTGAGCTCAGTTTCAATGCTTCGCCTATCTCAGCTTCAATTTTCCCATGTGTAAAATGGGGATAAAAGTTTTTACTGCCGTCCCTCTAAAGTTGTTTGTGAACTTTGATTGTAATAGACACACGAACTATAATAAGCATTACTAAACAAGACCAATCTTCCCTGGATTATTAATAGCCAGTCTCCTTGCAAGAGAAGAGAGTTCCTGGATTTGGGATTGAATCTCAAGTAAACCCACATTTGAGATTTTTAACTCCAACCTTCTAGGCAGTGCTCCTTGGGAGAGAAAATACGGTTGTGTATACTTCTCTGTCCACAGGTCCCAGCACATGAACTTACACAGAGCAGGATGTGTGTGCCTGTCAATGTGTGCTGCTGATGAATTTGTGAAGCTTAACTTGTTACCATCTGAAGACTCTTTTAGCATAGGCTGTGCATTGTGTGGTCTAATAACCTTCTATTCCTCAAATTACAAACACCCAAATGTAACAAATATTTATTTAGTATTAAAAAATTTAGATTGAATGGAATCTAAACCCTCATAGATCTAAGTTTCTGGCTGGAGGGAGAAACTGCAAACACAGAGTGCATGATATTATATGAGAATTACATTAGAGTTACAAAAAAAAAAAGCATTATATGAAGTCAAAGGGAGAAAGTTACTATGGGTAGAGAGGATCCAAGAAGGCTTCATATAGGAGGGTCTTAAAGGATTGGCAAAAATTTAACAGGCAAACACTGGAATATAGTGTTCAAGTGAGCAGGGCTAGTACAGAAGCTTCATTAATTAGGGAGTTGTCCACGAGAGAGAGAGAGAGAGAGAGAGAGAGAGAGAGAGAAAGGTAACAATAGTGATATTCATGTCCTTAATCAGTAGCCAGGCTGGATTCATTAACAGTAAAGGGCTTTTAATTAAAAAAGATTTTAAATAAAAAGAAGTGAATGCATTGGAGAAGCAGCTAATGTTGTGAGATTTGAAAAACATACCTAGACTGGAATGAAGATCAGATGCTGAGGTGACAGATTGTTCACTAGTGAGGCAGTGTACTACAGTGGGAGCTGCTTCATCAGTTACCAAGCATTTAGTAAGCACCTACAACATACTGTGCTTTTTCTTTCTCTGTGAAGGAGAATAATCTTCAGAGTGGGAAGGATAAAGCAAAAATGAATAGGGCATGGAAATCCAAGGTAAGTGAGGGTATGTTAAGAGAGAATTAACTAGTCTCAATGAATTAAATTCTCCAGAACCAAATGGACCATATCCCAGGGCACTTAAGTGCTTATGGATAAGGTTGTACAGTCATTCATTGTTGCTGAGTTTTGGGATAAAACAAACAAACATGGAGAATGGGAGAGATGCTAAAGAACTGGAGGTGAGAAAACACTTCTGTGCTCCATCCTGCCCAAGAAGCTTCCTCAACCTGGAAGTTCCCTCTGCATCTGTTGTTCCTTCCTCTGACTGGTTCGTTACCCCTAGAACCTCCATTGTAAGAAGTGCCCAGATCAGATATGTCTTTGTTCGCCTCTGGGCTCTAGTCCAGACCTTCTCCACCATACTTCCCTCCTTCTTCTATTCCTCAAATTTAAAAAACCCAAACCTAACAAATATTTACTTAGTATTAAAAAATTTAGATTGAATGGAGTCTATCTCCTTTTCCCCTTCCCCTTCCCCTTTTCAACTTCCTTTTATGTATTGCTTTCCCTTATTAGAATATAAATTCCTTGAGAGTAGCCTTTTTGTTTCTATTTAGATTCCCAGCGCTTAGAAAAGTGCTCACACATGGTAGATATATAATAAATGTTTGTTGATTTGTCTTGATTCTATTATCCAACATAGAGAAAGAGACATTCTAGTTAATGGAAGGTTGTTGTGCACATGCATAGATTCCCAATTTTCAAAGTATCAATGGATGTCAATGCAGAGTAACCCATTTTCTACACCTCATTGTCTTTGAGAACTTAAGTGATTTGCCTAGGGTCTCACAGTCAGTTTTAAGTAAGAGGCAGGCATTGAACAATATTGACTCTATATTCACCATACCTTGTTTATCTATAACTCTCCCAGTGTATGTCTGTCTCTCTTAAATATGATGCCCTCAACTGGCCACAATATTCCAGAAGTAGCTTGATCAAGGCATAAGACTGGACGCTATTGCTTCCCTCTCTCTAGAAAGTTAATGCCACTGAAAATCATGTTCTTTTTTTTTTCTTTAGCTGTCACATCATACTCTACCCATATCAGACTTGTTGTCCACTAAATAATCGCAATAACAATACATATTTATACAGCCCTTTAAGCTTTGTAAAGCAATTTTTAAATTCTGCTTAATGTCACCATGTTAGTTTGGACCCCATCTCGGTAGAATGCCCAAATTTGGGGGGTATTGATTCTGTCATCCATATGACATATTCTAATGTCATCTGCAAACGTGGCGATCATGGCTTCCATAACTTCATTAAAGTCATTCATAAACAGGGTGGATAGAATGGGGCCAAAGGACAGAAATCTGGGGCATGTCACTAGAGGATTCCGCTCCCTCCAGGTTCACCCCCATCCATGAATCATTACTTTGGGACATTCAGTCCACATCTTTCCAGGCTGGCCACTGTAAGGACACTATAAGACTCTTAGGACACTTAGGCAAGAGCCTTATGAAAGTCATAGGACTAACATGTCCCTCATCCACCAGGTATTAAAATATGATAATAAATTTCTGCTGGGTCTAAGAGCTGGGGTCCCACAAACCTCTCCCTCTCTATTAAGGGGCCCTTCTTAGTTCTAGACCCAGGTAACTGAGACCAGTTTTAGTCCTGGAATTTCCTGACCACCTAAAGGGAAGGTTAGAATCTTTTTCTCATGGTCTTTTGTTTTTTTACATCCTCCATCAAAGTCCCAGGAAAAAATACTTCAAACTTAAGTTTTACCTCATGTCTAGGGATCTCCCCAAAGGTGGGGAAGTAGAAAGTTACTCAGTGGATGATGCAGATCAGATATGGGACAGCTATTATTTCCTCTGCACAAAGAAAATACTTAAAACACACAAGACTCAGGTTATTGTTGATAAAGACATAAACATGATGCAGTAAGCAATGACTGTTATTATGCTTATCCAGGATGTTGAAACATTAAAAAAAATTATACTGCTGCTGAATTGGAATTTCACCTTCATTTTGATGCTGTACTCCCTGAACACCTCCCTCAAAGTCCATGTCTTTGGTTAAGTCAGGCCAGGAGTTGAACTTCTTTTGTTAGAAGAGTGAAGGAATTGGACATTTTCAAACTGGAGATGCCATTTAGGGTAGAAATGATAATTATCTTCAACTACCTGGAGATCCCTAAATTTCCTTCTGATTCTAACAGGCATTCAAATATGGAGGCCAAAGTCCTGGATAGGAAGTCAGAGGACCTAGTCTGAATCCTTTGTACTTTACCCTCTGGACACTGGTCATTTCATATCTCTGACCTCAGTTTCCTCACTTAAAAAATGATGAGGTTGTATTAAATGGCCTGCAAGGTCCTTTTGGCTTCTAGATACTATTACTTAACACTCTATATTGTCCTTTCCAGATCTAAATTGAATGAATACTGTAATTCAGGGGGCAAAGAGGAATGCATTTCTAAAACTAAACAGACAAATTCAGCAAAGCAGCTTGTTCCTAATTCAAAACCAGTTAGATTCAATTCTCCATCCTCCACCCTTTCTTTTTTTTCATAAAAGGAAGTGATCATTTGTCAAACACTCTTTCACATGCAACTCACCTCCCTCGAAGAGACTCAGTGAGCGTGCTATTGTTACTCACAGACTACAATCTCCACCCCTAGACTGGAAAACTAAATGTTTCTTCAATGTTCCATTCTCTGAAATCAAACTTGTTCAGTGTTTAATTGAGTCCCTGCATTGAGTTTGTCATAACATGATAAAACTTCACTGAGTTTGTCAAAACATGATAAACTAGATGGACAAAAAGTCAAAGAATGTCTGTGCATCAGACAAGGAGAATGAAAAAGCAGTAAAGGGGCAGGGTGGAAAAGGGGTGGTTTTCATGACTAGGCGTTTCATGAAACCTGGGATGGAGACCAGGGGCTGCTGCCAGTCCCTTTTTGTCATGTTACCTTGGATTAGACACTCTTTGGATCTCAGAATTAGCACCTGTCAAATGAAGGGATTAGATTAAGTAATCTGTGATTCGTTATAGTCCCAATGCTATGAAACCTCTGAGGTCCCTCCCAACTGTGAGGTTTTATGTTTCTTTGACTTCCATAATTACTCAAAAATGACTAAGAGCCATGGAATGAGGTCAATTAATTTAGAATGGATCATAGTATCACAGGACTTAGTGATGAAAAGGACCTTCCACATCATCTATGTCACCCCCTCACTCCACCACACTCCACTTCCCTCCCTCAGAGGCTAAGAGAGGTTAAGGTCACACAGGTAGAAAGGAAAACAATTTTGAATTGCAACCTCAGACCTCTCACTTTAAACGTGATAAATTCCTACGTCTCTGACCCAGCTCTATACAGAGCTAGATTCATCTGTGGAACTTGGGAAGTACTGACCAACTGTTATTAAAGATGCCCCTAATCTTCAAATGCAGTGAGTCGTTACCAGTTAGTAATAACTTAGCTCAAATCATCTTTTCAGTCCTAGGTACCAGAAAAGAGCTCATCTTGGCTTGAGGTATCCCTGGATTCTTGAGGAGTACTCCAGAGAAATTTTAATTCGGATGGGACTTATTAAGCCAGGAGGCTTAAAGTAAGGGCTCAGCAATGGATGATGTCTATGGTCCAGAGATTGGCTTCATTAAGCTTGGAGAGTCTTATCCCCAGAGGCTTATCCATAATGTTACTGGCTTGTAGGTCTGTTCATTTGTTTTTTTTATTGCAGGAACGGCTGTAGTGTAGATGTAACCACATAGATAAAATCCTTAAAATAAGCATTCTTCACCTGGAATCTACAAACTTGTTTTCTAAAACAAATATGTGTTGATGATTTTTAATATACCTAAGTATATAAATATATATTTATATATAGTAAGTATATTTCCTTCATAATCCTATGTATTTTACATTATGTGTATGTTTACTTTATAATCCTATTTAAAAACAGTACTCCATAGTCTTCACCTGCTAAAAGGGTGTAGGATACAAAACAATTAGGAACCCCTGCCTAAAAGTATTTAAGTTTTAACCCTATCAGAGAGCAGCAGCAACAGAGGGAGGAGGTTAGCCTAGGGTGAGTGAGTTGCTTATTTATTTGTTTGTTTGTTTTAATGGGACTGAGAGGTCATCAGGAAAGAGTTTCAGGGAAGGGCAAAGTCAAGGGGCAACAGGAAAATTGTGGAACCCATAAGGTACATGGGGAGTGGAAGAAGGATAAAATAAAAGGGCTGAACCCTTTGCACCTGCCCTGAAACTTTCCAGGCTGACATTAATCTTTTAATAAATACTCTGCTTCCCATTATTCATCCAATTATGAATTCTCCTAGCTGTCTGATCATCTTTTCCAGAGATGTCAAACACATGTGGACTTCTTTTGCCACACTACCAAGTGCCCCCAGAACCATATTGAAATATAATTGGGAAATAGATAACAGAAGAAATAAAAATACAATTTTTTATTCAGTCATTTCAGTTGTGTCCAACCTTGATGACTCTATTTGAGATTTTCTTGACAAAGATACTGGAGTGATTTGGCATTTTCTTCTCCAGTTTATTTTGCAGATGAGAAACTGAGGAAAACAAGGTTAAGTGACTTGCCCAAGGTCACACAGCTAGGAAGTATCTGAAGCCAGATTTGAACACAAGAAGATAAGTCTTTCTGACTCCAAGCCAACCATTCTATCCCCTGTACCACCTAGCTGCCACCACCCCAAATAGTATACAATATAGATAATGTTGATATATGGTTTTCTAGGTCTATATGTGTCAGGGTTCCTTATCATGGTTTAGTAACTCCAGTTTCTATTTGAGTTTGATGCCCATAGCAACGACTTGAAAGATTTTTGCTGAAATAAGATGTAAAATTGATATAATAATTTTATCATACTAAATATTATTATAACAATATGTAAATCAAACTTTACCTACTTTCATAATTTAATGGACCTAGAGAGGAGACTCTTCCTGTCTCAAAATGCCCTTGCTTGTAAGCACAGATTACAGCTCAGGGCTCATCAAGAGACATCAAGCTCAGTTCAAATTTAGGTTATTTTTATCTTCGAGAAATTGTCTCTCCCTTTTTTTTAACAGGATTTATTTTTATTCCTTCTAAACCTTGAGGTGGGGAGGGCCCATATCCTTGCTTTTTTTTTTCCTTACACTTCTGATCTAAATGCTTCAAATACTGGGGGCGGGGGGGGGCACTTTGATCTGTAATTTCCTGAGAGCTCAGTTGGACTCTTCCTTTCTGATTCCTCTCTGAAAGATATCCTCTCATGACTGGTGGAAAGCATTCTAGACTAGCATTTGGACTTCACCAAAAAGGAGGAAAGGGAGACTAAGTTTGGTGGCCCTGCTGTTTTTCAAAAGAAAGCTGTTCTCATTCCAAAGGGAAGAATATTTAACATCACTGGGCCAGCTAAGTGACTTGGTGGACAAAGTACTGAACCTGGAGTCAGAAAAATGCAAGTTCAAATTTTGCCTTAGCAGTTTACTAGCTATGTGACCCTAGACAAGTCACTTAGCCTCTGCCTGACTCAGTTTTCCTGTCTGTAAAAGCAGGATAGTAAAAGCAATCCTCAAAAGGTTGTGAGGATAAAGTAAGATCTGTAAGATGCTTTGAGAATCTTAAAAAATGCAAACCGTAATATTTTTATCAACAGTATCATCTAGAAATTGGGAAAAATAATGCCTGAACTATCTGACTCTCAGAGTTGTGAGAAAAAACACTTCGTAAATCTTAGAGAACTACAGAAAATCAAAATAATTTTATTGTTAATATTCCCTCGTTATGAGATTTTCATTTTCTAGGCAGTAGAAAATTTATTTAATTCTTCTGTACCTTGTTATATGACCTTGGTCAAGTCACTTTCCTTATGAGGGCCCATTTCTTCCTCTGTAAAACTACTGGGTTGGACAAAACTAGGAGTGTTCAACTTGAAGTATATGCCTATTTGAAGTTTATAGCGTTCATTTATTGCTTTTGTTATCTGTACAGCTACTGTGTGACCTTGAGCAAGTGCCATCCCCACTCTGAGTCTCAGTTTCTGTATCTGTTGAATGAAAAGGCTGGAGAGTAGACAAAGCCTTTTTGAGCTCTCAGTCCTTTGAAGATCGATTTGTGAAGCACCATCAATGAAGGGCAGAAGCAAATTTAGGGAAGTAACCAAAGAACATTGAGTTGGGAATTGGGAGATCTGGATTCTAGTGCTATCTCTTCCCTTACTTTTCAGTGTGCCCTGATATAGTACAGTGGATAGCCAGACACTGCTTGGTTGAGGTCTCTGGGGCTGATCACCTGTATCTATCTTTTTCCTTTATCTATCCCTGAAGTTTGACTTGGGTTCATTGTTCTGTGGTTGCCTCTTTTCTTAGTAAGGGAATTAGACTCCTCAGTGTTTCATTCCATCCCCATCTTGGATTCCTAAGGAACAAAATCACTTTGGGTTCTAATCTCGGGATTCTGGAACTGCCCCCTTCCCAGGGGAAGAACCTAATACCCAGTATGAATCAGAAAAAGAATGATAAGATACAAGCAACAAAAATATAGTCCCTACCTTTAAAGGGCTTTTATTATGATGGAGGAACATAATGTATTGTTGGTATTGGATATTGGGAAAGAGATGAAGAGATGGGGTCCCCCACAGGACAAAGTGAAAGATCACAAAGTAAGAAGTGGGAGCATGAATGGTCTAGACTAAACATTTCCTTGGAGGATGATTCTAGGCAGAAACTAGCTAATCAGAGAAGGGTATCTAAGGAGCTAAGCAATAAAGATTCATAGAATGCTTGAAAGAGAATCCAATAATGAATTACTACTGGTAATCAATTAGCTACTAGTCAATCAAGGAGAGGCTAATATTTAAACCTCAGTGGGACATTTGCAGACTTTTTATTTTTGAGGGCTACTAACTAGCCATTTGACCTCCAGCGAACCCATCTAATCAATGGTCACAAGACTTGTTCTTTCTGGTGATCTCTTTCTCTGGGTGCCATTTTTTTAGGTTCCTTATTCCACCCCTGCCTTTGTATTCCCAAGGAACAGAGCCATATTGGACCATAGTTAGTCAGCCAGTAAAAGTAACATTTGTTAAATGTCTACAATGTGCCAGATACCGTATTAAGCAGTGGAAATACAAAGGAAAAGGATGTTCCCTGCTCCAAAGGAATTCACAGTCTAATGGAGGAGACAATATGCAAAACCCTATGTGCAAACAAGATCTAAACAGGAGAATTGAAAATAATCATCAGAAAGAAAGCACTGGAATTAAAGGGGATCATGAAAGGCTTCTTTTGGGGGAAAAAAAAGATTTTAATAGGGACTTGAAGGAAGCTGGAAAAGTCAGAAAATCAAAATGGACATGGTTTTCTGCTCCTCTCTGATGGTAACCAAATTTCCATGGATTTGGGCAAACTTATTCCATTTCTGTAAGGTTCTGGACTAAATTAATGGTCCCTGAGGTCTTTTCTAGTTCTAGCATTCATTCATTCATTTACAAACTTTATTAAATATCTTCTGCTGTTCAGAGCACTTGGCCAGCTACATGTTTGAGGAGATACAAAGTTCAACTAAGACTATTCTAGAATTTCCTCACCATTCCAACCCAAGGAAGAAATAAAAGAAATTATAAATATATATTATAAATCAGGCAAATAAAAAATTACACAATAACTTTATTTTAAAGACAAAAAATTTTGAAAGCTGTAGGAACTATGATAGATAAAATGACCATCCATTAGCCTAGAGAACATACTATCTACCTCCTGACAGAGATAGATTCAGGATACAAAGTGAAACATGTATATCTATTTATATCTACATGCACGTAGATATAAACAGATATATCAATATACATATATATACAAAGTGAGACATGTATATTCATTCTTATGTGTATGTGTGTATATATAAGATATAGATAGATATACTTATCTATATTTGTGCATATATAGATATAGATATTCATGTTTCCTTTTGTACCTAAATTGATCTCCATAGATATAGATATTTGTATAGATACAGATAGACAGATAGATGTCTATCTATATCTATCTGGAGGGAGAGAGAGAAATTTTATATTCTCATTTTATATCTTAAATATATGTGTGTATATATACACATACACATATATACATACATATATACATATATGTACATATATGCATATATGTACATATATACATACATATGTACATATATGTGTACATATATACATATATATGTATATATACATATATAGTGTATATATGTATTGAATGAAGTGGACTAGGGGAGAAAATAGATTCTATAATTTTTTTTTAAAAACTTTTAAGAAATTGTTTTTAGGAAACAATTTAAAATAGAGAATACTCCAGATGTGGAATGTTGTACACACTGTCTAATGAGATCCTTATTATTAGTTTTAAGACACATCAATAAAACTTTTTTAGAATTCCAAGGAGCAAGAATACATTCCCAAGTTCTAGGAATATGCCCCAATTCAAAGGATTAAAGGTTACCTGGTTACCTCGCTCCAGTCATCCTTTATATAGCACTTTAAGATCTGCCACGTATTTGACTCAAAACAACACAAGAAGGTGAGTATTACAAGTTTTATTATTCTTGTTTGATTATTTCAAGTACATCAAGTTTTATTGTTATTGTTAACAGTGAAACCAAAGCTCAGAGGTTAAATGCCTTATTCAAGATCATTCATTTCCTAAATATCGGAGGTGGAATTCTGAACCCTGATTACTGCTGATTCCAAATCTACTGTTCTTTTCATTCTTCTATGCTGCCAGACTCCACACATATACTAAAACCAACAAATAGGAACATCAACAAGAAGAAAAATAGCTAAAAATTTGTACTAGAAAGTAAAAATTAACTGAAAAATAAAATGGTTAATGCCAAGTATTGACACAATTTTTAAACTATCCCAGAGCAAATGAATTAACTAAATTCCCAAAAGCAAGAAATGTAAATGAAACTATATGATCTCTCCCAAAAGAAACCCTTAATGGATAAAGGACATATTCAAATCAAAGAAATTCAATAAAAACTAACACTGGTAAAAAAAAAAAATAATCACAAGACAAATTTAAAAGAGGTTAAAAAAGAAAATGATTACTGGAAGAAGTCATACCGGAATTAATGGATGTTATAAAAAATATATTGGAATACCCCAAAAGGAAGAAGAGAAAAATGAGAAAGGAATCATGTGTACCAAAATGTTTAGCAGCACTTTTTGTTGTAGCTAACAACTGGAAAGAAAATGAGTGACCAGTACATGGGAAATGAATAAACAAGTGAATGTCTAGTATGTTATGCTTTTTAAAATGATAGAAATGTCTACTTCAGAGAAATCATAAAACATTTATGAACTGGTACAAAGTGAAGTGAGCAGGATCAACAATTTATAGCATAAACATCCTAATTAAAACACTGATAATTCTGAGCAGTGCAATAAGCAATTGCCGTTCCAGATGACTGATGATAAAAGTATGCTTCCAATCACTTAGCAGACAGGCAATGTAGGACAAAAATTTCCAGGACATACATTTACAGACACAACAAATGTGTAAATCTGTTTTGCTTGACTGTTCTTAGAATGATGTGTGAATTACTTGGGACGGGTGTTAATTTTGTAACTAAACATAGTCATGTTTGTGTATTTCTGCTGACACTAGACTGATAGACAATGTCTTAACTTGACCACACCAAACTGTATTGAGCTGTTTCCCTCACTTTTAATTAATTTAGTTATACATATTTCATTTTTTCCATTCCATTTTAATTCTGTTGTTTTTAAAGAATGGACATTACTTCAAGGAAATAGGCAAAAGATTTATAGTTTTTAAAGAGCACACTTCAATATCTGTTAGAGATATTTTATCAGCTTTTAGTTTTCAGAAATCAAGCATTTCAAGGATTATTAAATCCCACAATGAAATAGGATCTATTGATCCTATTTATTGAACTTATTGATCCTTTCCTAAGCTCAAAAATAGGTCAAAAACAACAAAAAAAACTTCAGGAACTGACAAAACTTTTTCTGAAAAACAATCTAATTAGGCAAAAGAAAACAAGTAAAAATCTTCAGAGGAACCTGGCAGTTGGAGATACTATTATTGTAGGCTTCTTGAAATTAGAGGTGGGGGGAATAAAACCATTTCTTTTTTTAAAAATCTGCTAACCATTGTTATGAAGGTAAAATATTTGACATGGAAAAAAACAATATGAAGACTAGAATACTGAAGATTAAGAAAGGGTATTTTTACCAATAAAACTCACTTTTTAATTCAAGGCTCTGCCAAAAACCTTTGTCAGAAGAGGTTCAGGTAGGTCAAAAATATTTGGACATCTTCATCAAACTACAAAATATTCACCCAAAAAATATTTGGGGGATTTTTTTACTTCTGGTAAGCCTGGAAGTCTGTGACCTGATACTTACATACAAAAAGGACAGTGAAAGGGTCTGGATGGGATTAAGGAGTGGTAGGTAGTCTGGGATGGGTCAGGTGTAAAAGTGAAAAGATTATCAAGTAGTCTAATTAAGTGATTTAGATGGGATTAAGGAATGGTCTGTATAAGCAAGTAGTCTGGATGGGAGAAGACAGATAGCATGTGTTCATCATTGCTGAAGAAGACCATGCCATCAGAGAAATAATGACATGACTTGCACTTGACTTTGTTTTGAGTGAGGTCTGTGCATGTCACCAACCTCACTTCTCTACCAGAGCCATCTGAATCCAGTGGCCAGATATTCCTCAGGATGACTGGAGATGACCCAGGATGAGGCAATTGGGGTTAAGTGACTTGCCCAAGGTCCCACAACTAGTGAGTGTCAAATGTCTGAGGTGAGATTTGAACTCAGGTCCTCCTGACTCCTGCACTGATGCTTTATCCACTACACCACCTAGCTGCCCTTGACAGACAGTGAAAGAAATGTCAAATAAGCTAATTAGGTGATCTAGGTGGTCTGGAATGGACTAGTTGCCATGAGCAGAGGTACCAGTGATCTGGGCTGCTGAAATGTATACGAAAATTCAGGGACTGGGTTGCTTTCAAAGACATGATCTTTTCTTTTTAGGGATTCTGGCTTCATCACCCCATCAGAAATATTCATTTTGTTACTGTTTTTCAATATCAAAATTAGAAAAAGAAGATATGAAAAAGATAAAAATGAATGAATATTGGGAGAAAAAGTAATTTTTAAATGACCAATGTCGAGAGTGTGATGTAAAAGCTCTTCAATCAATCTTTCCCATTACCCCATAATGCTATTGTCTTCTCTCTCAGATTATCTCCAATTTATCCGGTCTATGTCATTTGTTTCATATTGTCTGTTCCTATTCCCAGCCCCTAGCAGTAAGTCAGTCCACTGGTATTTATTGAGGTACATGGTTGGTTGGTTGGTTGCTGTCTTTCATTCTCGAAGAGGACCAAAATGACATCACCGTGATACGTAGTAAACAACCAAATTCTGGCTATGTTCTAGGAGTACAAATACAAGCAGAAGGATTGTCCCTCCTACATTTTAATTGGGTTAAACAACCTACAAAAAGGAGCTGAAGTTAGGAAAAGGAAGGTGTGGGGGTGGGGAGGATAAGAGAGAGAGGGCAACTGGGACATGGTAGAGAAAGTCCTACAGAGAAGAGCCTGCATGGCATGGAGAGCAATGAACATGGTTGGCTTGGGTCTCCTCCTTAAATTGAAGGTTCGTCCAATCAGAAGGTAAAGCCTCAGGGATAGCAGGTACTTCCAATGTGAAGTATAGTCCAAGAACTCCTCAAGAACTGTTCCTATTTGTGGTTTGGTTTTGGGGGGGTTTTTGTTTGTTTAGGGGGGTTTTTTGTTTGTTTAGGGTCTTTCTTTGTATCTTCAAACACAGTACAATGCTTGGCACACTTATTAAATGTTTATTGACTTGACTTCAAAAAATCTATAAAGGAAAAAAAATGCTACTTACTACAGCAAAATCTGGAACTGCACAGAATACAGAGCAGCTAGAAACACAGGCTTGATAAAGAAGTCAATGAATTTTTCAGACCACTGGGAATCTTGTAGACCCATGTAACAGACCCAGAAAATCTGTTGAAAGGTAGAAAATTTCAGGATTATTAACTTCCTAGAAAATCTAGGGGAAACAAATCAGAACATTTCAAAGTATTGTCAAAGAAATTTTCCTAAAATTGGCAAAACAAATAAACAAAGAAAAACCTGGAAAGCCAAAAGAAATAGGACTTGAACAAACAAGAAATTAAGATTTAAGTGTAGACATTATACATTAAGGTTCTATAAAGTCTTTGAAACATATGTTCCTTCCACAAATGCAGTCTAACCCCCTTAGAGCTTAATAGATAGGTTTTTGATAGATCCTGTGGCCAAATAACTCGTATCACAGTTGTCAACCTGGTAATTCCTACAAAGACTTCTGTCTGAGCTTAGCAGGCTTTTCTTCAAACAGAATGCATCATTTGAGTCCAAGCCCCAAAATAATAGCACAGAACTTTCCAGAGCTGAGATTGCATGCTCTCCATTGACACAGGAGTCCAGTACTTAGGGCCACCTCCAAGCCCTAACGAGGCATCATGGTCATTTCTTTCTGTTTACTTCAGGTTGCCTAGACACATCATTATTAACTCCAAAGCCAGAACAAGGAAGAAAACAGTACAAACTTCCAGAAGGACACAAGTCAAACTGTACCAAAGAACATTAACAAAGGTCACAGCAGACTTTTATATTCTTATTAAATATATTTTCATATTAGTCGTGTGTTATAAAAAAGAATTAAAATGAATGGGAGAAAGCACAAGAAAGAAAAAAAAAACAAAAGAAGAGAGGGAGCAAATAGTATGCTTCGATCTGCATTCATACTCCATAGTTCTTTCTCTGTATATAGATAGCATTTCCCATCATTTGGAGTTGTCTTAGATTCTTGCATTGATGAGAAGAGCTAAGTCTATCAAAGTTAGTCATTGCACAATGTTACTATTACTGTGTGCAGTGTTCTCTTGTTTCCACTCATTTCACTTGGCATCAGTTCATATAAGTCTTTCCAGATTTTTCTGAAGTCCACTGGCTCATCATTTCTTATGGCACAATAGTATTCCATTACATTCATATACTACAACTTGTTTGGTCATTCCCCAATTGATGGGCATCCCTTCAATTTCCAATTCTTGGCCACCACAAAAAGAGCTGCTATATATATTCTTGTACACATGAGTCCTTTTTTCATTTTTATGATATCTTTGGGATACAGCCCTGGAAGTGATGTTGCTGGGTCAAAGGGTATGCACAGTTTTATAGCCCTTTGGGCAAAGTTCCAAATTGCTCTCCAGAATGGTCAGATCAGTTCACAACTCATCAACAATGCATTTGTGTTCCAATTTTCTCACATCCTCTCCAGTATTTTTCATTTTCTTGTTTTGTCATGTTAGCCAATCCAATAGGTGTGATGTGGTATCTCAGAGTTGTTTTGATTTGAATTTCTCTAATCAATAGGGATTTAGCACATTTTTCAAAAGATTATTGATAGCCTTAATTGCTTCCTCTGACTACTGCCGGTTCATATCCTTTGACATTTATCAATTGGGGAATCACAGTACACTTTTCAAAGAAAACAAGGGCAAATTGGAAATTTTGAAGTACACTCACAAAATTATAAACACAGGCCAAGAATTCAGAATTCTCATACCAGAAAAAAAAACTCATGATAGGCTAATAAAAATGGAAGGTAAATAAGAAGTGAGCAGACTAAAATATTTACAAAAACAAGTCTTGTAACGACAAAAAAGTCTAGCAAGAAATAAACTTCTTAACTGAAAAGATAAGTATTTAAAACAATTTATCCTTCTTCAATCAAGTTCTTAAAAATATGTGAAAATCCCTTTGGTCACTGTAATGGCTATAAAAATAGGTTCAGAAGATTATTCCCAAGAAAACAGAAGAGATAAGGGGAGACAGAGAGGAGGAGGAGGAGAGGGAGAGGAGAACAAGAAGAAGAAAAAGAAGTCGAAGAAGAAGAAGATGATGATAATGATGATGATGACAACAGAGGCTAAGAGGGAATGAAGTGAAAAAAGAGGAAAAATTAAAAGAAATCTACATAGTTCATCTGGAGACCTGTGATTTTATTGATGTAAGAAGTTAGGGAGGAAGCCCCCTACATTAATGTAGATCAGCAACTTTTTAGCAACCTACAGCATTAGAAAATTTCCTGGGGCTATTGAGGAGTAAAGTCATTTGCTCAGGGTTGTTGCTGTTCAGTTATGTCCAACTCTTCATGACCCCATTTGGGGTTTTCTTGGCAAAGATACTGGAAATGGTCTGTCATTCCTTCTCCAGTTCACTTTACAGATGAGAAAATGAAGTAAGAAAGATTAAGTGACTTGTCCAGAGTCATACAGCTAGTAAACGTTTGACACCAGACTTAAAATCAGGAAGATGAGTCTTTCTGGTTCCAGGCCTGGCATTCTATCCACTGTGCCAACCTAACTGCCTTGCTAGAGTCACACAAAATCTTAAAGAGGCCAATCTCTGAAGCTCACAACTTTCTACTACTCTCTGTGGCCTCTCAAATTTGGATTAAAAATAGAAATAATTTTTAAAAGGATATACTCCTTTACAACACAATAACTTAAAAAACAAATCCTCCTATTTTTAGATGCGTTGGTTTGGTTTGTGCAGAAACTTTTTAATTTTATGCAATCAAAATTGGCATTTTACCTCCTTTCAATCTTTCTTGTTTGGTCATAAACTCTTCCCGTTTCCACAGACTTAATAGATAAATTATTATATGCTTCTATAATATACTTATGATATAATCCTTTATGTATCATTCATGTTCCTATTTGGAGTTTACCTTGCTGTGTGGTATGAAATGTTGAGTTACACATAGTTTCTTCCAGATTGTTTTCTAGTTTTCCCAGAGTTTGTGAAATAATGAGTTTATGCCCCAATAGCTGGGATCTGGGGGCTTATTAAATATTAGTTTATAGTGCTAATTTCCTTCAATATGTTATGTAACTAAACTATTCCACAGACCAACCACTCTATTTCTTGTCCAGAATCAAATTTTTGGACAATTATGACTTTGTGACATAGTTTGAGATCAGGTACTGCTAGACTGCTTCTTTTCCAATTTTTTATAATTGATTCCCTTGATATTTATGATATTTTGCTCTTCCAGATGAATTTCATTATTATTTTTTCTGGCTCTATAAAGTTATCTTTTGGTGGTTTAATTGATATCTGAATATGTACTGAATAAGTAAATTAATCTTGGCAGCATTGTAGTATTTATTACTTCACTCAGCCTTCCCATAAACAATTAATATTTCTTCAGTTATTTAAATTTGCTTTTATTGGTGTAAATTATGTTTGTAGAGCTCCTAGGTATGTCTTGGCAGGTAAACTCCCAAGTATTTTATATTGTCTGTAGTTATTTCAAATGGAATTTCTCCTTCTGTCTCTTCCTGTTGAATTTTGTTGGTAATATATAGAAATATAGATGATTTGTGTGGGTTTATTTTGCATCCTGAAACTTCCCTGAAATTGTAAATTGTTTCAAATAAGTCAACTCTTTTCGGTTCTTTAAGTAAACCATAAGAACATCAGCAAAACATGATAATTTTGTTTGCTTTTTGCCTATGTTTATTCCTTTAATTTTCTTTTCTTGTCTTATTGCTATAGCTAGCATTTCTAGTGCTCAATAGAAATGGCCATAATAGCCATTCTTGCTCCACTTCTGAGCCTATTGAAAAGGCTTTTAGCTTATCCCTATTATAGCTAATACTGGTTCTTGGTTTTAGATATATACTGCTTATCACTTTAAAGAAAATTCTGTTTATTCTTATACTTTCTTATATTTTTAATGGGAATGTGTTCTATTGTGTTAAGTTTTTTCTGTATCTATTAGAATAATCACATTTTTTATTATTAATAGGGTCAATTTTGCTTATAGTTTTCCTAATATTGTACCAGCCCTACATTCATATATAATCCAGGCTGGTTATAGTGTATGATCTTTATGATATATTGCTGTAATCTCCTTGCTACTATTTTATTTAGCATTTTTACATCAATATTCATTCAGAGATGTTTGCATTGTTTGCTAGATCTAGAGGCCATATTCCTTCTACTTTTACTGTTTTTCCTAGTGATTTATCTGTTTATGTTCAAGGTTTTTGAGGATTTTTTTTTCTTTGGCAATCTTTGGCAAATTTTGGTCTTTTTTTCTCTTATTCATTTTCTGACTCCCTCTCCTTTATCTGTGTTTTTTTTTTGCGGGCTGGATCTCAAAGCATCTCAGCCACCTCCCATGTAAGCAACGTAGGTCTCTGCCCCAACTAACTTCTAACTTCTGAGTGGTCAGAACTGGCCCTAGTTGAGCCAACTCTGTCTTAAGCTTGGTGGAATCTTGCACAACTCCCTAGTCCCCAAGAGCCCATGTGCGCGCACACACACACACACACACACACACACACACACACACTGTCCTGTCCTAATACCCTATCTGACTCTACCTGCTTCTTGTTCTTTGGCCTGGCACCAGCAGTTCAAAGCTTGGTAGTGTTAGTGCGACAGAGCCATCTGCCTTGGCACCAGCAGTTCAAAGCTTTGCAACACTGGGACTTCAGAATTGTGACCCCCTGGAAACTTTAGCTCCTGAAATGCTATAGCTGCCTGCCTGGCTGTTGCATTCAAGGCAAATTTCCGTAGCCTGGAGCTATAGTCTCCACATCACTGGAAAGAGGGATGGGGAATCAGAGGATTTTGTTGTAAGCCTGTGTCCCACATTATTAGTTTTGTTTCTTATTTCCTCCTATAACTCATTTAACTTTTCCTTTAAAAATTTGAGTGCTGTACCATTTGGTACATGTAATGACTTTAATTCATTGTCTGTGGTACCTTTTAAAAATGTAGTTTCTTCATCTCTTTTAATTAGGTCAATTTTGCCTTTGCTTTGTCTAAAATCTTGATTACTGCCTCTGCCTTTATTACCTTGCTGAAGAAAGGTAATAGATTCTGCTCCAGTCGCTTGTTTTAATTCTATGTGTATATTTCTGTTTCAAGTATGTTTCTTGTAAATAGCATGTTGTTAGATTCTGGTTTCTAAACCATTATACTATCCCCTTCTGTTTTATGGGTGGGTTCATTATGGTCACAGTCAAAGTTATGATTGCTAACTATATAAGAATAATGAAATATATCAGATACTTGAACATTAACTTGTCAAAACCTACACTGTGACTGTGTGAAGACAACTTCAAAATTATATTAATAGAAATAAAAAAAGAAACGAACAAACAGATATCATTAAACTAAACTCTGCCTACCCAGGGATGCCAAAACTGTTGTGGTTTCATGAAGTGTTGTAGTGGAATTGTCTCAAAGAATTCAGTCAGACCACCTCTAATTCAAGTATAGGCATTTACAGAGATTGATGCCTCTCATGAAACAAGTTCCAAGAGGAACTTCAGAGAAAGCAAGATAGATTTTTATAGGCTAAAAGGGACTTATATAACAGAAATTGTGAATATTAAAAAGGCAAAAGGGGGTTTGTTATGGGATTAGGTAATAGGGGAAGAGTCCCTTCTATGGTTCAGTGGTTAAACATTCTGGTCATGCTGCCCTCCAGCTGGCTAGCAATTGTGGTCCTGTCTGGTCAAGATGGATAGTTAGTTATTGTGTCCTCTTTTGGGCTAAATGGATGATGTAGCTGTGGTTGAGTACAAGAACACAACTGTTCAAATATGAAGAGTGGGTCTGGGGGCAGTGGCTAGCTAGAGGCAGTGGTTAGGATTCCATCACATGGACACACCTGCTGTTCTGTGAGAACTATGAGTTCAGAGTATGTTGCGGTGGGGAGGGTGACTAGGTAGGGGCAGTGGGCCTGCTGTTTAGTGTGGCCTATAAGGAAGTTAGAATATTGGGACTGGGGGCAGTTTTATTAGGATTTCATCAGTATGGTCCCCTATTTGTGATTAGAACAAACAAATGTAAAAAAGAAAAAAGTCAATGCTTCTCAAACCAATTTATAGATTAACATAATAGCAATCAAAATACAACTAAGTTATTTCATAGAATTAGATAAAACTATAACGAAATCGATGTTAAAATGGGCAAAATATTAGGAAAAGTAATGAACAAGAAATTTGAGGGGGAATTAGTGCTATCAGATCTCAAAATATATTACAAAACAGTAATTATGAAAAAATAGTAAAAAAAATAGAATTATGTCTATTATTGGAAAAAAGAATAGAGAACTTAATAGGACATTAGAAAATTCAAAATTAGAACCATATGCATATTGTGATAATATTTTACAGACCCATGTATACACAAACCCTGGAGGAGTGGAAATACTATTTAATAATAACCATTGAAAAAACTGGATGGCTGGATGGCAGAAATTGAGTTAAGATCAATATCTCACATATAATAAAATGTAGCTGGATAAGCAATCAAAATATTTTAATGAAAGAAAAGTTGTCTTAAAAATGAAGATCAAGGACATTTTCAAGAAAAGAGGAAATTGTGCAAATATAAAAGGATTTTGCTAAAGTTTTTTTTTTAAACACTGGGGAAGAAAGTTTCATTCTACGTATCAAATAATATATGCTATCCAAAATTGAGATTAATAATATATACTACACATTGATGAAACAATGATCAAAGGATGTTTTCAAAGAATGGAAATGAAAATTCTCAAGTTTTCTAATAATCATAGAAATATAAATCAAAATAACCTTAAGCTATCATTTTATACCCACCAGAATGGCAAAATGACCAAAAAAATAGCAAATTAAATGTTGGAAGAGCAGGCACTCTACAGGAAGCAACATATCAGGAATAATAACTCTTAGAGCCTAACTGAAAGATACAATTAAAGAAAACTTTGTGAGAGAAAGAGACTTCCAGACTATAAACTGTACTGGTAAAGGATGCTGGACTCGAGATGTGGGCCCTGGGCCTCACTGAGCTGCAGTCAGCTTCTTTGGGCCTCAGGAAAGTACCTAAATAATTCTGTTTGCACCTAAGGATAGTTACTAAGGGCTGTTTACCTGGAACTTTCAGAATGGTATGAGTATACAGGTTCAAAGCTGTTCTTGAGACTTCTTGAAGAAACCAAACCTCTGACATCTAAAAAGTTTAAGTGACGTGCTTAAGATCACACAGACAGGTAGCAAAAGTGGTATTTGAATTCAGGTCCTCCAGTTTCAAATTGATCATACCCTAGTTCACAATTTTAGGCCTAGGATACACAGACAGATTGTGTGTGGTAGAGGAAGTAGCCACACTAATCAGATCCATCAAAATGTGGAAATAGAATTTTTCTTGTATATTTTGCTTTAGATTGTAGGTTTCTTGAATAATGGGACTGAGTCTTATTTTTTTATCTCCCTAATCTTATATACAGTTAAATATTAAAATGATTTAAAAATTAAAATGTTTAAAAATCTTTAAAATGTTTCTTAAATTATATAGATTTAGAACTATCTTAAGTATAATAAATCTTGAATAATAAGCAGTTGTTTTCTGTTAAATAGAAAACAAGAAGATAGAGGTTTGCATAACAGCTTTCTCACTTGGAAAGAAGTGCCTTTATTTAAAGAAGTTAGCTATTATTTCTTTTGTTTTCTTTCTTTATGCAAGGAAATATGGGTTAAGTGACTTGCTCAGGGTCACACGGTTAGTAAGTGTCAAGTGTCTGAGGCTGGATTTGTCAGATCCTTCTGCACCACCTAGCTGCAACTTATAGATTATTATTTCTTGAAAAACATGGGGCATATACAAAGTATTTTGCTCCATGAGCTCATCTAATCTTGTTTGTCAGTATAGATCGTGTTTTTTATTCAGAGGCAATGTGGGGCAGTAGAAAGAGCCTTGGCCTTAGAATCAAAATACCTAGATTCAGATCCTGGCTGTAGTACTACATAGGCAAGTCAATTCAGTTCTCCTTGGTTTCCTCAGTTGCAAAGTGTACACAGTAATATTTGCATTATCCCTCTCAGAGGGTTATAGAAATAAGATGTAAAATTGAGTAAGCTGTAAAATAAATAATAAAAAGTAAAATATAAAATTGAATAAGATATAAAATAAACAATAAAGATTAAATAAAAAAGTAAAATATAAAACTGAATAAGATAAAATAAATAATAAAGACACAAATAATAAAGTGAAATATAAGACATAGGTTTTTAAACTATTGTAAATATGAGCTACAATTATAATTAGTGGCTAAGTAATGCATTTCTATTTCAAGAATATGCCATTCCTTACTAATGGACATACTGTATATTAAATTATTTTCATAAGCATATATTCCAGATTCAATGCTGAGCTTCTAGCAATTTTGGCACTTTTACATTTTCGAGTTTATGATGAGCCCCCTGAAGCAGAAGGCCACCAGGCTTCCTAAGAGGGGGTGAACTGACTCAGGTTGGGACCACAGGATGATTAAATTTCCTTGAACTTGATGTCATTGAACGACAGACCAAGACTCCAAAGTCGTGCTGTTTCTTCATTTGAGGGGTGGAGTTGAGGTGGAGGGAATAGTGCAAAGAAAAAAACACTGAAAAACTCATTATTAAAAATTGATCATTGTAATTAAAAACCAAGATAACAATACAGTTCAAAGTGGTTCGCTGGTTTTGTTCTTTACTGGTCCCAGGCTTTCTCACATCAGCTTTTGGTCTACTATGGTTGACAACGTCCTGTCCCAGGAGGTAGAAGACCTAAGTTCTATTCCTGGCTCTGTGGGGTGACCTTGGTCAAGTCACTGTTAGTCTTGTCTCTTCAATTACAATCTGAGAACAAGGTCCATCCCTTTCCTAGCTTTAAATCTTCATGAAATGTCCGGCACTTAATATTTGATGACTAAATGAATTCCTGTTCTTTGGATAATAGTTGCTATACATCATCATCTTGTTTTTTTCTCTTCCTTTTCCTGATAAGGCTTTCTTGGCTCACTTCTGCATATCAGGGTGACATTGGAGCAGCTGCAGATGTGCATTGCAGGGTATAATTTGGCCTCTTTATGGGTACTTCCGCAAGGAGGATGACTGCTGACTAAGTGACCTGATTGAATGCCAACTTCCAATGAAATCATCCCACCAAAATGAGGACACATGTAAATTCACTCTTATGGCCTAAGCATTCCTGTTGAAAGTTTTTCATCTTTTCCTTGTTTTGGTAACATCAACCACTCATGAATGGAAGAACTAATGTCCAAAGTCCTCCATGCCTCAAAACATATAATAGTACCACCTAAAACTCATGTGGAGTCCTGCAGGTTCTAGAGGTACTCACACTCATCTCATCATCTCACTTGGATCTCACATCTATTTCTTTGGATTCCTCTCTTCTGTCAAAGCACAGCTCAGTCCAGGCAATAGAACCTGATTGTGATCCCTAGTGCTGGGGAGGCTGAGGCGGGAGTCCTAAATTACAGGACTACAGTCAAAACTGATAAAATCCAGCAATTATATGGTGAACCCTCAGAAGCAGAGGATGCCAAAGAAAGGGCAAACTGTCCCAGGTTGGGAAAATGAAGCGGATCAAAGAGTTAGTCCCATTCAACACCGGGATAAGGGCTGCGAGTAACTGCTGCACTTCTAGCCTGGGCAAAGTAGGAACAGGTTAAAGAGTTTGCACTTCATGATCCACGGGGCAGCTTTTGATCTGGAACATCCCATAAATGATTCATTATTTTAGAATGATTACTGTGGAAAACAGTGTTTTAGAGAGAAGGGAGGCCTGGAGGAAGGGAAATAAGGACTGATACAGGTATGGGGTGAGAAGGACCTGCTAGATAATGGACACAATCCAAATGGAAAGGAAGCCATGGATGAGAGGTAGCATGGCTTGGGAGAATTGTCAGCCAACTGGGATTCCTGAGCTTCTCTTCTCAGTTGACCATCTCCACTGAAACTTTAATGAAGGATCAGGGAAAGGCAAATAACTATAGGTTCCATTTCCTAACACCACGTTTTTGTAAATTCTACCTTCATGCCTAGAATGCACTTCTCCATTAGAATCCCTCCTCCATCCAAGCTCAACTCAAAGAGCGCTTCTACATATACATATATATGTGTGTGTATGTGTGTGTGTGTGTGTGTCCTTTCCTAGATCACCCCCACAGTGACGAATGCCTCTTCCCCCAATTGTTTTTAATTTACTTTGTGTATCCCTGCCCCCAATAGGATGTCAACTCCTTAAGAGCAGGGCATATTGCATATGAGAAGCATCAAGAAGAGGGAAGGAAAAGTCAAGAATGACTACATGACTTTGAACCTGAATGACTGGTAGGATGGTGATGCATTCAAAAAAATAAGGAAATTTGAAAGGGAGACATGTTTTAGGGAAAAAATAATGAGTTCTCCTTTTAACGTGCTGATGATCAAACTGTCAAATTGATAATTTCACATAAAAAAAAGAACATCTATTGCTAATAACACTGAATGGAATGTTTTTATGCTCCATTAGAAAGTGGTGTGCCCGACAACTCTTTTGAGACCCATTTCTGATCCCTGTCCCATCTCACAAAGTACTCTGTTTTACAACTCTCTGAATTCATTCAAGATGGTTAATGTATTGGCATATATCCAGTTATCTCTGTCTGTATCTTATCCTTCAGTGGTATGCTAGTAAGTGTTTTACAATCAGCTCTAGGTGAGTGGGTGGAGGTATATTCAGGACATACATTTGATTTAATTATTAACATTTTATTATATATAATTTTAACGTTTTCTCCATTGCTTTCTTAAGTGGAGACAGTCAAAAACAACAATAAATCCAGTCCTGGTTTTATAGCCTTTACCGGTTTTATCAAGTAGTTTTTTTCCAATTACAATTTGTAACATTCATTTTTAAAATTCTGAGTTCCAAATTCTCTCCTTCCCTCCCCTCCTCCTTCTTTACCATTTCTGAGATGCAAATGCCATTGACTACCCCCAGACAGAGATAGTTCTAGTACAAGCCTGCCTCCCAGACTATGTTTCCTATAGGCAGGAGCTATGTCTTATCTACACCCTCATCCCCAGTACTTAACACAATGTTCTGCACACAGGAGACCCTTAGGAAATGTCCAGTAAATAAATGAATGACTCTGACAAATTGTGGAAGGCCTTTGGTGACTTTTTGTTTCTCCTGATGTTTTTCACCTTCTGACCCTCTGTCCTTCTGAGGAAATGCTCAGAGAATAGTTGTTAGTAGCAGCTACAAAGGAAGAAGATTGTATCAAGAAGGGAGAATGTTCAACCTGAAATTTTTAGTCTTTGGGAATTTTTTTAATCCAAGTAAGGAAGACTCTACCTAAAGATTCTGCAGTTGTTTTTTTTTTAAAGAAAGGAATACACATACACACTTTTATATACATATATATGCACATTTCAAAAGACAAATTGAATGTAGGAAGAGCTATCATCAAGGATATATATATAAAAAACCAGGAAAGTAGATGGGCTGGTTATGTAGTAAGAGTGAGGGATACAATCTAAGTATGTCACTAAAATGAAGAAAATGTGATTGTTATTAATGATAAAGATGTTAAGTCATTTCAGGCATGTCTAACTCTTTGTGACATCATTTGAGGTTTTCTTGGCAAAGATACTGGAGTGGTTTGTCATTTCCTTCTCCAGCTCATTTTACAGATGAGGAAACTAAGGCAAACAGGATGAAGTGATTTGCCCAGGATCCCACAGTTAGTAAGTATCTGAGGCCAGATTTGAACTTAGGTCCTCTTAACTCCAGACCCAGTTGACCTAAGTTGCATGTAGGAAGAGACATCATAAAGGATAAATGTGACCAGGAAAGTAGATGGGCTGGTTATGTAGTGAAAGTGAGGGAAAACAATCTGAGTGTTGCCCTAGAATAAACAAAGTATTCTAATGAACAACCAAAAGGAGGAGTCAGCAGGGTGCTGTGAACAGTGGATTTTGAGTAAAGGACTTGGTTTAGATCTCACCTGTGTGCTCTTGGACAAGTGACTTAATCTATCTTAGTCTTATTGCAGGATTGCTCCTGATAGTGCCAAAAGTGTTTTCCAGTTCTAAGTTCAGAGTCCTACGGTGCTGCTCCCTGTCCCAGGACACTATGGACTTGGCCTTTCAAGGGACTTGCAAAGTCCTCTGTGTGGCAGAGGAAAAAAATACACAGCCAAAGCTATTAGGGATTTCCTCTCCAACTGCAGGATGATGTAGGCAAGCATAGGAGTGGCCTAACAATGCTGTGTTGCTTCCCTTCCACCCCCAAAGACCATGTGAAAGGACCAAGTATACAATGGAGACATCATAATTATTAATTACCACCACTGGGAGGTAGAGGCAATATGATGGTGTAAAGGAAGGGACTCACCTGAGCTCTCCCCCAAACTCTTCCAAATACCTTTTATAAATGATTCTAAACAAATTCTAGAGCAGAAGATGGAGTGAAACAAATTTCCAGCCCAAGACAACCTGGGAAGTCAGCAGGAAAGGTCTATTAGACCAGTGTGAGAAGAGCACAGTCTAGCACAGATTCCACCAGGTCTGGCCAGGCCCCAGAAAACCCGGAGCTGGCCTTGGGAGTGACTGAATCAGCAGTGGCAGTGGCAGTGGCTGCTTCTAGAGATCTCAGCCTGTAGAAAGTAAGGGGGTCTTTTTATTTTTTATTTTTATTTTTTTTTAATTTTTTTAAAATAAATTTATTTAACTTTTTACATTCATTTTCACAAGATTTTGGGTTCCAAAATTTTCTCCCCATTTGT
>CM053769.1:406426360-406481518 GCA_028658325.1 Potorous gilbertii
CTCGGCAGGACAGGACTCCGCTCCCGTCCAGGGTACCTTTGTGGTCGGTTTTTCAGGGCTCTCTGCAACGGAAATCTCCTTCACTGTGTTGCTGCGTGGCTTCCACTGTTCCAGAATTTGTCAGTTCTTTTTACAGGAAATCTATGCCCTGTGGGTTCGGACCTAGCATAGGTGAGTCTTTCTACTCCGCCATCTTGGCTCCCAAGGGGGTCTTTTTAAAGGGGTCTTTCTATAGCACTAAGGCAAGACTCTGTTGCTTTGCCCATGCTTGAATCTGGGTCACAGTCCTGGGTGGCAGTCCCAGGTTAGGGAGGAACACTAGCATAGCAGAGCTTGTGACCACAGTGGAGGGGAAACCCTCTTCACAGTTCCAGGGCTGAAAAGGGTGCTTGTGGTCACTCTCAGACCAGAGCACAGGCCGGGAGAGTAGTAAATCTTACTTAGATCATGCCACCTTGGAAGAAATAAAAACTTACAGGTACTTCAGAGTATCTCTGAAAACCCTGCACAAAACCCCTGAAACTTGGGACAGTGCATCCTCCACCTTGGAAGCAGAGCCTTACTTTAACAAACACTTAAAAGTCAAACGATAGGATGGGGAAATGAGAAAACAATGGGAAAAAATTCTGACCATAGAAACTTACTTTGGTGACAAGGAAGATCAAAACACACAGTCAGAAGATAGCAAAGTCAAAGCCCCTACATCCAAAACCTCTAAGAAAAATATGAATTGATTTCAGGCCATGAAAGAACTCAGAAAGGATTTTAAAAATCAGAGAGGTAGAGGAAAAATTGGGAAGATAAATGAGAACGATGCAAGAAAATCATGAGAAAAGAGTCAACAGCTTGGTAAAGGAGACATATATAAAAAAATACTGAAGAAAATAACACCTTAAAGAACAGAGTAGGCCAAATAGCAAAAGAGGTCCAAAAAGCCAATGAGGAGAAAGAATTGGGCCTTAAAAGCCTTAAAAAGAATTGGGCAAATGGAAAAGGAAGTCAAAAAGCTCACCGACGAAAGTACTTCCTTAAAAAATTACAATGGAGCAAATGGGGGCTAATGACTTCATGAGAAATCAAGAAACAATAAAAGAAAACCAAAAGTATGAAAAAATAGAAGACAATGTGAAATATCTCATTAGAAAAGTCATTGATATAGAAAATAGATCAAGGAGAGATTATCTTAAAATTATTGGACTACCTGAAAATCATTATCAAAAAAAGAGCCTAGACATCAAGAAATTATCAAGAAAAACTGCCTTGGTATTCTAGAACCAGGGGGTAAAATAGACATTGAAAGAATCCACTGATCAATTCCTGAAAGCTATCCCAAAATGAAAACTTTCAGGAATATTGTAACCAAATTCTAGAGTTCACAGGTCAAGAAGAAAATATGACAAGCAGCCAGAAAGAAACAATTCAAGTACTGTTGAGCCACAGTTAGGAAAACGCAAGATTTTGCAGCTTCTAAATTAAAGCATCAGCTTGGAATATGATATTTCTAGAGGGCAAAGTTGTTAGAATTACAACTGGGAATCACCTACCTAGCAAAACTGAGTATAATCCTTCAGGGGTAAAAAGTGAATATTGAATGACATAGAGGATTTTTAAGCATTATTCATGAAAAGACCAGAGCTGAATAGAAAATTTGACTTCCCTGTACAAGACTCTAGAGAAGCATAAAAAGGAAAGGAAAATTAAAAGTGACTTAATAAGGTTAAAACATTTTATATATATATACATACATACATATATGTATTTATATGTATGTATGTATATATATACATATGTATATGTATATATGTATGTGTGTATATATATATATATATAAAGACAGAGGGGACAGGTGCAAGTTCAATATGAGGGATGATATCTAAAACACAAAATTAAGGGGTGAGAGAGGAATGTACTGGGAGAAAAAGAAAGGGAGAGGTAGAATGAGGCAAATTTTCTCACATAAAAGAGGCAAGAAAAAGCTTTTACAGTGAAACGGAAGATGGAGGAGATGAAGGTGAGTGAGTGAACTTTACTCTCATCAGAACAGGCTCAAAGAGGGAATAACACACTCAGGCAATTGGATATAGAAATCTGTCTTACCCTACAGGAAAGTAGGAGGAGAAGCAGGGCATAATAGAAGGGAGAACAGTTTGGAAGAGGGATAGTTAGAACATTTTTGAGGAGGAACAAGGTAAAAAGAGAGAGAGAATAGAATAAATGAGAGGTAGGAGGAATAGGATGAAGAGAAATACAGTTAGCAATAGTAACTACAAAAAGAATTTGAAGCAAGTTTCCTTGATAATGGCCTCATTTCTCAAAAATATAGAGAACTGAGTCAGATTTATAAAAATAAGAGCCATTTCCCAACTGATAAATGATCAAAAGATATGTTTGCAGATGAAATAATCAAAGCTATCTATAGTCATATAAAAAATACTCTCTTGATAGGATAAATGCAAATTAAAACAATTCTGAGATATCACTTCATACCTATTAGATTGACTAATAGGACAGAAAAGGTAAATGACAAATATTGTAGAGTATGTAAGGAAAAGAAGACATTAATGCACTATTGGAGTTGTAAACTGATTCAGCCATTCTGTAAAGCAATTTGGAACTATGCCCAGAGGGCTATAAAATCAGACAAACCCTTTGACCTAGCAACACCACTAGGTTTGTGGGTCTGTATCCCAAAAGGGATTAAAAAAAGAAAAAGGATCTATATGTACAAAAATATCTAAAGTACCTATTTTCTGGGGGTAAAAAATTAGAAATTGAGGAAATGCCCATCAATTGTGGAATGGCTGGAATGGTTGTATGTAATTATGATGAAAGACTATTGTACTATAAGAAATGATGAAAAGAATGTTCTCAGAAACACCTGGAAAGATTTGCATGAGCTGATGCAAAGTGAAATGTACTAGGCACAAGGTAACAGCAATATTGTAAGATGATCAGCTGTGAATGACTTAGCTATTTTCACAATAAAATGATCCAAGATAACTCTGAAGGACTTATGATGAAAAATCCCATGCATCCGCAGAGAAAGAATTAATGATATCTGAATACAGATTGAAGTATATATTTTTTTTACTTTCTTAATTTTTCTTGAGATTTTTTTATCTTTGTTTTCTTTAACAACATAACTACTATGGATATGTTTTACATGCCTACACATATATAGCCTATGCCGAATTGCTTGCCTTTTCAGTGAGGAGGAGTAGGGATGAAGGGAGAGAATTTAGAACACAAAGTTTTAAAAAATACCAAATTTTTAAATTGATTTACTTATTGTTTGTTTTCAACATTCACTTCCATAAGATTCTGATTTTAAAATTTTCTTTCCCTCACTCACCTCTCCCAACCCAAGATATAGGCTCTTGTTATGCCTTATACCATATAAGCAAATGTTTGCAACACTCACTTCCATAAGATTTTGATTTTCAAACTTTCCCTCCCTCCCTCATCTCTGACAGGTAAACTATTCTTTGCTCTCCCAGTTTGCTTAATATCATATATGAAACATATTTCTACTTTAGTCATGATGTGAAGAAGAATTAGAACTAATAGGAGGAACCACGAGAAAGAAGAAACAAAACAACCAAAGAAAAGGAGAGTAAATAGTATGCTTCCATCTGCATTCAGAATCCAAAGTTCTTTCTCTGGATGTGGACAGGATTTTTCATCATGAGTCTTTTGGACTTTTATCCTTGTATTCCTGAGAAGAGCCAAGTCTATCAAAGTCAGTCATTGTGCATTATGACTGTTACAATATACAGTGTTCTCCTGGTTCTGCTCATATCACTCAACATCAATTCATATAAATCTTTCCAGGTTTTTCTGAAGTCTTCTTGTTCATTTCTTATAGCACAATAGTATTCTATTACATTCACATACTACAACTTGTCCAGCCATTTCACCCCCTCAATTTCCAATTCTTTGCCTCCACAAAAAGAGCTGTTATAAATATTCTGTAGATGTGGGTCCTTTTCCCATCTGTATTATTTCTTTGGGATATAGACCTAGAAGTAGTAGTGCTTGGTCAAAGGGTATGCATGGTTTTATGGCCATTTGGGGATAATTCCAAATTGCTCTCCAGAATAGTTGGATCAGTTCACAACTCCACCAACAAAGCATTTGTGTTCAAGTTTTCCTACATCTTCTCCAGTATTCATCATTTTCTTGTTTTGTCATGTTAGCCAATCTGTTATGTATGATGTGGTACCTCAGAGTTGTTTTGATTTGTATTGCTCTAATCAATAGTGATTTAGAGCATTATTTTCATATGGCTATAGGTAGCTTTGATTTCTTTGTCTGAAACATGCCTATTCTTATCCTCTGATCATTTATCTATTAGGAAATGACTTGTATTCTTATAAATTTGACTCAGTTCTCTACATATTTTAGAAATGAGACTTTTATCAGAGACACTAGTGGTAAAAAATTCTTTCCCAGTTTTCTGCTTCCCTCCTAATCTTGGTTGCATTAACTTTTTTGTGCAAAAACTTTCAATTTCATGTAACCAAAATCATTAATTTTGCATTTCATAATTTTCTCTTGTTTCATCATAAATTCTTCTATTTTCCATAAATCTGACAAGTAAACTATTTCTTGCTGAGTTTGCTTATAGTTTTAAAAACAAGTGTTAAAAATTGTTTTTGTAAGTAACTGGGGGAAAATAAAATACTAAATAAACAGAAAAATAAAATTGTTTGAAAAAATTTTAATTACCACCACTATGATATTTACATAGCACTTAAAGATTTTCAAAGTAATTTACACATCACATTTTATTTAATCCTCAGAGCAACCCATTGAGTTAGATGCCAGTATAATTTCCATTTTACAGATGAGCCTGAGAATGACAACCATTAAATGACTTGCCCAGTGTCATGCAGTTAGCGAGTATATGATTTGAACATCAGTCTTCTTGACTCTTACAGGTCTTTCAGCACTCTCTCCAATATGTCACCTAGACTAGACATATCATCCATTATTTTTGTGACCTCAAAAATAGTCAATTTGGATTTGAAAACTTCCCCATCATCTTTTGCTTTGGGAGGTGGGAGGGAGGAATAGGGTAATGCATATAATCTGTAAAGAGGCAGATTTTGGTTCAAATATGGAAATGTTAAGAGGCAGCTTGGCTTGGAGCTAGTTGAACCCTAACATGCTGTGTGACCACGGACAAGTCATTTAAATTCTTATTCCTCTAAGAAAGTGTTCTCAAAATTATTTTGACTTTTCATCCTTATCAATTAAAAAAAAGTTGCCTATAAATTACATGTATATACTAATGTGCTGTTACTTTATGAAGCATAGACTAAATAGACATTAAGGTAAAATAAATTTAAAATATTTTCTTTTATTTATTAATGGTACAGAAAGCTTTTGCTATCACTAAAATGCTAATTTTTAGAAAGAATGATATCCCTAAATATGCTTTACTATTATAATTTTAAAACTCTGCATATATGTCCTGGCAGATAGGAGAGTCTTATAAATAAAAATTGTTTTTAGTAATTAATTTTCCAGTTAATTTGATATAAATATTTAGTCAAGCATGTGAATTTTCCTTGTTACTTTATTGAAAGATATGCAAGATAACAATAACAGGTCATAAGTCAATGAGATATTTATATTAATCAGAGTGATCTCTTTTAGGATAGGGATTGAACCTGTGAGTTCATTGGCATAGGAAACTCCAAGGTGAGGAAATTTCTTCTATCAATGCGGGACTGTATCTTTTCCACATTTGACCTAGAGTTACCTACAGTGCTGAGAAGTAGTGACTTCCCCAGGCTCACCTAGCCTGTATGTGTTAGAGGCTGGACTTGAAAGTCAGATATTTCTTGCTGCCAGGATAGCTCTCCATTTACCACTCCACATTGCCTTTAATAATGTTGACTGCTTTTTCTATGGTTTCCTTGATGGACTTGTTTTAATACACACTTCGTTTGAAATTACTTAATGCCACCATCACATTTTGTTTGAATATCTCGTTTTACACGATTCTATTTAGATGACAGGAAGAGTAGATACTTTCTAATCTCTGTTTGTCATCCCCTGTCTCTCTGCATTTCTGTAGTCTATCCTCCTACCCTGAAATGCACTCCTTCAACTCATGCCTGACAAGTCTTTTTCCCCCTCAAGGATGAGCTTAGGTACCACCTCTTCTTTGATCCTCCTAGTTGTAAGTTCATTTCTCCCTAAATTTTTCTTGAACTCTTTGTACACTGACCTTGAATTCATCAAAACCTGCACTGAATTATAGATTTCTGTACAGGATTGTATCTTTACCTTTGTAGTTCAATTCCTAATTAATAAGTGCATGTTAAGAGCTTTCTATAGTTTAGGTACTGTCCAAGGTGGTGGAGACACTAATACAAAAGTGAGACCAGTTCTTGTGCTCAAAGAACTTAAATTTTGTTGGGTCTGAGGAGAGGGATACAAAACAAAGAACACAGAGAAAAGAAATGGGGTGTCATGTATGAGGGGAAAAAGTGGTACTGAAGCATTTGTTGTATGAGGAAAAATAGTGTGTAATCAGCCCAGAAAGACAGGATAGAATCAAACTATAAATGACTTGAAATACCAAAGAGAAGACTTTATATCTTATCCTAAGACATTAGAAAACCATTGAAGCTTCCTTTTTAGAAAGGAATGAGATGATCAAATGTTGAAAAATTTTGGTCGGTGTAGGAGTAAAATGAGCCATTCTGTATAAACTGTTTTCTTGTAACATCTGATGAATACTGTCTCCAATAACCAGGAAAATGGGGGAGGGAAGATTTACTCTAACCATCAGTGGTCTCAAACACTTCATGGGACTGTAACTTGAATAGTAGTGGTGGCCACTATGGTAATAATACAGACTTAGTCATTTTGTCTCTATAACAATTCAGTGTTTCAAATCACAATTCTTTCTATGGAAAGGTAAATAAATGCTGTAAGCTGATTATTCTAAATCTTCATTGATAAATTGGTATACCTCCTATGGGCCCAGGAATTTTACAATACATTTTTTTCACCAAATTGTTCATATAGACAGGATAGTACCTGGAAAAAAATGTTTACCTAGAGTCCCCAAACACCCTAGGCATAGCTCTGGGCTGGAGAGTGCACACAGGTGAAATCCTGAATGTATGGTCAGTCCACAAGCATTTAAGGGTTAACTATCAGCGAATGTGTTAATCAATGGAGATATTAAAAAAGCAAGACCACAGTCCCTGCTCTTCAAGACCTTGCATTCTAATGGGGAAGAAAACATACAAATACAGTAGAAGTAGAAGGTAATTTCAGAGGGGATGCATTCATGAGATTGATGGAGAGCCTAAGAAAAGTGTCTTACTGAAGATAAGATTTTAACTGAGTCTTTAAAGAGACCATGGAAGCCAGGAGGCAAAAGTGAAAGGACAGGATATTTCAGGCATGTGGAAAAAGCATAGAGTTGAAAGACAAAATGGAACAGAGAAAGGAATAGAAAAGAGGCCAGTACTATGGATCCTAGAGTACGTGAAGAGTCAAGAATAAGATGATTGGAAAGGTAGGAAGGGGTAAAGTCATGAAAGAATTCAAAAGCCAAACAGAGGATTTTTTATTGGATCTTGGAAGTAATGGGGAGGCATTGGGGTTTATTGAGTGGAAAGGTAGAGTGATTAAATTGGCAGTTCAGGAAATTACTTTGAAAGCAAAATGGAGAATAGATTGGAGTAGGGAGAGGTTTGAAGGAGGGAGACCAACCAAAAGTTTATTTCAATAGTCAAGGGGTGAGGTGAAAAGGGCCTATCCCAGAGTCCTGGCTGTGTGAGTGGAGAGAAGAACATTATAGAAGAGATGTCATGAGGGTAGAAATGACAAAATTTGGTGACAGATTGACTATATGGAGCAAGGAGTTGAAGATAACACTAAGGTTGTGAATCTAGATGACTGGGAAGATGATGTAGCCCTTAACAGTAATAAGAAAGTTTAGAAGAAGAGGGGGCTTGGGAAGAAAGAGAATGAGTTCTGTTTTAGACATATTGAGTTTGAAATATCTGTGGTACCTCTAGTTTACGATATCCAATAAGTAGTTGGTGGGCTGAATGAATGCACCTAGAATTGTCTGCTTCGAAATGGTCATTGAATTTCTGGGAGTTCCACCAAACAAGATAGTATAGAGAGAGAATAGAGGAGGGCCAAGGACAGACCTTTAGAAGTCACTCAGGGTTAATGACCATGTCCTGGAGGAAAATCCAAGAGGAAAAAAACTGTGGCTAGGTAAGAGAAGGACCAGAAGAGGGCAGTGTCACAAAAACCTTGAGAGAAAAGTATGCAGAAGAGTGTGATCAATAGTGTCAAAGGTTGCAGAGAAGTGGAGAAGGATGAGAGTTAAGCCCATTCAATTTGCAATTAAGAAATCATCTATAACTTTGGAGAAAGCACTTGCAGTTGAATGATGAGATGGTAGAAGTCAGACTGCAGAAGATTTAGAAGAGAACGAGAGGAGAGAAAGTAGAGGCACCATTTGAAGATGACTTTTTCAAGGACTTTAAACACTAAGAGGAAGAAAGATAGTAAGATGATGCAAGTGGGGATGGTCAGATAAAGCAAGGGTATTTTTAAACATGGGGGAGATATGAGTATGTTTATGGTCAGTAAGGAAGCATCCAGTAAATAGAGAGAGATGAAAGATTAGTGAGAAAATGGAGATGATAGAGGGAACAATCTTCTGGAAAACATGGGAGTACATGTAGAGTGTTAATCTTGACAAAGAGAAGGGCTGATTTCACATGAGACAGGGGTAAAGAAGGAGATATTGGAGGGAGATATCTGAGTGATATGAGATAAGGAAGAGGGGAAAAGAAAGAACTCTTGGCAAATGACGTCATTCTCTTAAAGAAAGACAATGTCTTCCATTGAGAGGGTAAGAATATCCAGAATGGAATAAAGGGTTTTTTCAATACCTAAGACTATACCCAATGTTTGACTACTTAACAAAGCTTGACAATCAGTAGTGTTATATACTCATGAGACAGAAATGTAAGTTGAGTACCTACAAGTAGAGAAATGGTCTCCTATTTGTGGTATCCAAAAAGTTCATTCTGCCCCAAGATATTTGCATGTGCACACACATACAAACACACACACACACACACACACACACACACACACACACTCTCATTTGGCATATAAAAATCTTGCATTCAAGATTCACTTTTTTGGGTTAAGGTATTGTCGCCTCCTGATGTTCCTGTTAAAATGCAAATGCTCCTAGCAAGAGTAATATGTTATTATGAATAATTAGCAGGATAGTATGAATTAGTCTAGCAATGTGGAGCAAAGCATGATATAACTGAAAGAACACTGTCCTTGAACAGGATATGCTTGAAGACTGCTTTCAGGGCTCACATTCTTTGATTCTGTCATTCAAATCCCCTCTCCCTACCTCTGGAATTCTGTGCTCTAATGCTACTTTAACATTCTATGGTTATAAAATAGGCACATTTTAATAGGGGAAGATGAAAGTTTAGACCTAAAGTAGTATTCACTAAAGATAGTAATTCTTAGTAGACACACCTGAGAAAGAGGACAAAGCAGAAATAAACAACATACAAGGTACAGTCATGAAATATTAGAATTATAGAACCTCTGAGAAGCAAGAGACTTCAAGGACCACCTAGTACAATCCAATGCACAAATCTCCTCTAAACTGTCCCTGATTGGAGATCATCTAGCCTTTACCTGAATACTATCTGGTGACAAGGAGCTGATCACCAACCCAGAAAGCCTTCTTTATTGTTAGATAGTATTGATTATTACAAAGTTCATTCTTATATCCAGAGATACGCTACAGCCAGATCTTATTAGAATTTATATGTAGAGTATATCATACAAAATGCCAGGCTGGAATCAAAAGAATTTATATGTAGAGTATATCATACAAAATGCCAGGAGGAATCAAAAGCTGGAATTATAGCTGTCGGGAGAAATATCAACAATCTCAAGTATGCAGACAATACCACTCTGATGAGAGAAGGTAAAGAGGAATTAAGGAGCCTCTTGATGAAGGTGAAAAGGGAGAGTTTAAAAGCTGGCTTGAAGTTTAACTTTAAAAAACTAAGATCTTGGCAACTGGTCCCATCAGAAGAAATGAAAGTAGTGCCAGACTTAATATTCTTGGGCTCAGAGATCACAGTGGATGGCTACTAAAGCTGTGAAATTAAAAAATGCTTGTTCTTTGGAAGGAAGCAATAGCAAATCTGGGGAGGCATACTAAAAAGCAGAGACATTACCTTGCCACCAAAGGTCTGTATAGTCAAACTACTGTTTTTCTAGCAGCAATGTATGGCTGTGAGAGTTGGACTATGAGGAAAGCTGAACACACAGAATCGACGCTTTCCAGTTGTTCTGGAGAAGAATTTTGAGAGTCCCTTGGATAGCAAGGCAGTCAAATCAGTCAACACTTAAAGAAACTAATTCAGTCTATTCACTGGAAGGTCAAATACTGGAATACTTTGGCTGCATAATGAGAAGGCAGGACTTATAGGAAAGAATGCTGTTGTTAGGAAAGATTGAAGGCAAAAGGAAAGGGGGATGGAAGAGGATGATTTAGCTAGAGAGTATCATGGAAGCAATGAATATAAATATGGACAGACTTGGGGAGAAAGTGGAGGATAGAAGGGCCTAGTGTGCTATGGTCCATGGGGTCACAAAAAGCCAGACATGACTGAACAATAATTTGGAGAGCCAGATTCAAAACATTTATCAGCACATCCCAGCTTACATTAGTCAGAAATCTATTTTCTTGCTACCTTTGGTCCCAGCTCTCAGTGCAGAAAAAGCTGGGGTAAGTGAATCTAGATAAACCTATCTATATTTGTAACCAGCCTTGTCCTACAAAGCTTTTCCTTTAGCTATCAAAAATGACTGATTTTTCCACTCTGGAAAAATTACTTACTAAAAAGCTAGTTCTTCCCTGATTAGCTGTCATATGAAGTTCAGCATTCAGTTCTGGTTCTATGTTTTAGGAAGGACTTTGACCCATTGAATATAGATTTCAAGATAACAGAGATGTAACTGTCAATTTTGACAGCTTCTGTATATGCCTTCAAATGTACTTTTTATAACTTCAGCTGGGGAGAGAGGAACCTAAGAACACAAGCCCCATAAGAGAAGAAACCCTGAAATACACAATCAGGCAGGAGACAGAATATAGATCACGAGCTCCTTGAGTCTCCACTTTCTAGATACGTTGAGACTAGTTTGAGGAAGAAAGAGTTATGGGATGTAACTGGACAAGGAGAAAATTTACCTGGGGTGCAACTGCTAGAGAAGTATATCGTTTGCTAGCTTCATACTTTAATTCATTGTTCTTGCTAATTAGGTGCTAAGCTTACTTGTTTCTATGCTGCTCAAGGAGTTTAGTGTTATCAATATCCTTTGAATTTTGGCACCCTGGAACAAAGCCCTAGTCAGGACATCACAATTATGATTGAGAGATTTCTAGGAGCCTGGACTCTATGGCTTATGAGAATTGTGTAAAGAAACTGAGGGAGCAAGAAGTGTTTAGCCTGGAAAAGAGAAGACTTAAGAGGGGACTTGATTCCTTCTATAATTTTTGCTGTTATTCAGTCAATTGCAACTGACTCTTCATGATCCCATTTGGGGTTTTCTTGGCAAAGATACTAAAGTGGTTTGCCATTTCCTTTCCTATCTTTCTATAATACAGAGCACTGATTTTGAAATCAGTTGACCTGGATTCAAATTTCAATTTCTATTAATTGTGACTTTGAGAAACTATTGCATATATACTTCATCTCCCCCTCATTTCTGCAAAATGGGAATAAAAATAATAGTCATCACTTGTATAACATTTGGAGTTTTGAAAAGTGCTGTCCATACGTTATTTCATTCTACTCTCATAGCAGCTCTGTGAGGAAGGTGCTTTTAAGAGAAGTAAAGTGACTTGTCTGTGATCACACATCTATGAAGTATCTGAAGCCAGAGTCTTACCCAGGTTTTCTTGACTGCAGTTCCAGTCTGTTAGCAAGTATAACCATGCTAATTCTAATAGTGATTTTTTCACTTTCTGACTTATGGAGTTGTTGTGAAGAAATCATTTTAAACCCCAAGCAATATTTAAATGTTATTGTTATATTTCTATAGCCTATGGTCCTTGATCCGTATTCTTGTTTTTAGTCAGCTCATCTAGTCCAGATGTCAATATTGTCTTTCAACCAGGTGGAGGATATACTGTAGTCTAAGGTGGGGTTTTAAACCTGCACTATAGCCTAATTAAACAGAGTGAAAATATTGGGGGCCTTTGGGGCCTGATATTGTATTTCCTTGTCATAATGGGCCCTTGGCTGACCCACAGAGGAAGCTATCCACATTACTTTCCACACCAGAGAATCATTTGACCACATCTGTAGGTCTCCAGATGTTGATGCATCTGCCATCCTAAATTAACCATAGACATCTGAAGATTTTAATCTACTTCCAGACCAGGCTTGCACTTTAGGAGATGCAATGGTCAAGAGAATATTTCTCAAGGCATGGATTGAGAGATAGTCACTCAATCTAGGAACATCTTCTACCAACTCAGATGTTGCTGAAAGGAGAGTGTCAGATGCTATATAGATTAGGCAAGTTTCTGCAGAACCAATTTACAGACTAAATTTTCTAGACTTAACCCTCTTCTTTGTGAAAAGTGCAACAAAGGGTTACCCAAAGATCACCCAAAAAGTCAATCAGTCCTTTCATTCATTTTAAACTTTTGTGAATCACTTGCTGTGTACATTGTCCTAGATGCTGCAGGTAAGACACAAGGATAAATAGGAAATGATAGTCTCACTGTCTTGTAGGGAGTTAAGACACATACGTAGATAAACATAATACAAATTCCTTTCACAAGCAAACTTCTAAGAAAAGTTGTTTGTATTCATTTCTTCCACTCTCTCATTTCTCACTTACTTCTCAACCCTTTTCAATCTAATTCCTACTCCACTCAACTGAAAGTGCTCTTTCCATGGTTCCCAATGATTTCATTAACTGCTAAACCCCTTGGCTTATTGCTTAGTCTTTATTCTACTTGACTGACCTCTCTGTCACTATAGACACTACTGACCGTCTTCTCCTCTTATATATTCTCTCCTCTCTTGGTTTCTGTGATGCCACTTTCTCCTAGTTCTCCTTCCTATATTGTCATTCCTTCTTAGTTCTTTTTCCTGAATCATTACCCATGTCTTATTTTATATAACTCTTCCCCAAGGTTCTGTCCTGGGCTTTCTTCCCTTCTCTCTCTCTATTCTTTCCCTTGGAGAGCTCATTAATTCCTATGAACTCACTTATCATCTGTATCAGAAGTTCTTAATTTTTTTTTTTTTTGGCAATTTGGTGAAGTTTAATGGACTCCTCTGAATAATATTATAAAATGTATAAAATGAAATACATAGGATTACAAATGTAACTAATTATTATGAAATAAAGTTATTAAAATATTTTTAAAGCAAAATTCACAGATCCCAAATTAAATACTTTTGTTCTATTGATAACTCATATATTAAATATATATACATAACACATGCATACATGCCCATAATATATATGCACATATTAAACACATGTATTTATATATAAGTTTTGAATGTTTGCAAATGCTTGTTGAACATCTCCAAATGAATTATCTTTATAGGCATCTGAAATAATGTCCAAAATGGAAGTCATTGTCTTCTCCCCTAAACCTGCCCCATCTCTGAACTTACCTATTTTTGTGGAGGGCATCACTATGCTTTCAGTCACCCAAGATAACAACCTCAGCCATCCTTGACTGAGAATATCTCATGTCTAATCTCTCATATCTAACCAATTCCCAAGTCTCATTGTTACCTCCACATCTTTTCCATCTTTCCCCTTCTGTACACTCATTCTGCCATTTTTTCCGTTTGGGCCCCAATCATCCTCTTTGCTGAGCTATAATAGCCTCCTAACTGATCCTCCTCTTTGCAGTCTCTCCTTTCTTGAATCCAGCCTCCATACTGTTACCAAAATAATCTTCTTAAGGTATAGGCAGATCTAACCATGCCAACCTCAGCTCAAAAATCTTTAATGCTCCCTATTGCCTCTAGGACACAAAATCTTCAGCCAGTTTTTAAAAGTCATCCTCAATCTGGTTGCAACCTACCTTTCCTGATTTCAAATCTTTTCTTCTTCTCTTTATGAATCCTTCATTCAGGATAAACTGACCCTCAGGAGAGAGTCAGCATGGTGAAGTGGATAGGGCACTGAGTTTAGAGTCAGGAAGATCTGGGTTGTAATCCTGAATCAGACATTTACTAGCTCTGTAACTCTGGACAAATCTCTGAACCAATAAGCTATTTCTGAAACTTGACATTCCATCTTCTATATCTGTCTGTTCCTTTACAAGACTTTACCCATGCTAAGAATGTCTTCTTAACTTCCCAGAATTTTTACTTTCAATCAGAGTTCCAGCTCAGTTGAAATCTTTTCCATGAAGCCTTCCCTAATCTCCCCAATAATTACTATTGACTCTCTTTCTTCCAGTTCCTTTGTATATCTTTACTTGTTATTTGGGTGCATATTTTATCTCCATTGCTTCAATAGAATATAAACTTCTTGAAAGCAAAACTACTTTTTTTTTAATTTTTGTATTCCCAGAACCTAGCAACAGTACCTGGTACATAGTAGGTGCTTAATAAATGTTGAATTGGAGTACATGGTGTTATGAGATCACAGAAAGGAGTGGGGAACATGGGAATCAGGAAACAACTTACTGAAGCACTGGCTATATACAGAATACTGTCCTTGGTGCTATAAGAAAAATAAAATTTAGATAAAGTATAGCTGTTAGCCCCATGGAAATTTTAATTTAGTAGTGCGATAAAGCAAACTCATATGATTACAATCCACAATATTATATGATAAGTGCCCTGGAAACACACAAAACAGTGCAAAATGAAAGATGTGGGAGGAAGAAGAGTTTTTCCAGTTCCAAGTTGTTACTGGTTGGGCCACGGGATAAGGAAATGGTATCCAAGCAGGGTGAATTCTATTTACATTTTAAAGACTGAGTAGGAATTCAACAGGTAAAGAAAGGAGAGGGGGAATTCAATTAATGGGAAAGGGTGTGGATAAAAACATGGAAGTAGGAGAGAATAGTACATGTTCCAGATTCTAGATCAGCTAAACTAACTAAAGAGATAGTTCTTTGAAGAGTTGGCATTTTAGTTCCTCTCATGAACCCAGTCCTAAGTTTGTCAAGAGAAATAGACATGGTTGGTCAGTCAACAAGCATTTATTAAACACCTACAACGTGCCAGGTCTCACATCTTAAGGAATTTCTTTGGGGAAATCTAGTTGAGAAAACAACACTACCATATGTGATACAATTCAAGGATTTTTGTTGTTCAGTCATATCTGATTTTTTGTGACTCTAGTTTTGAGATTTTCTTGACAAAGACACTGAAGTGTCTTGCCATTTCCTTCTCCAGCTCATTTTACAGAGAAAACTAAGACACACAGAGTGAAGTGACTTTTCCAGGGTCACACAGTGAATAAGAGTCTGATTTGAATTCATGAAAATGAGTCTTCCTGATTCCAAGCCCAGTGCTCTATCCACTGCATCACTTAGCTGCCCTTCACAATTCAAGGGGAGAATAGTATAGAAGCTGGTACTAATTGTGTATTATGAACAACAGATGAATAATGTCTTCTTGCATTCATTCTTTATGCTCTTCCTTGTACATAGATATAGTTAAGTCACTCCTCTATTCAAAAACTGTCCACTATCTCCTTATTTTTACATGGTAAAGTACAAAACCTTCAGTCCAACCCACTTCCTTGCGCTATCAAATAGGACTTTGCTTCATGTATTCTATACTCTGTAGCAAAACTGTACTACTCACACTCCCCAGAACACACACCCTGAGTTCTTCCACAATTGTGTTTCTACTATAGTCAGTACTTCAGTGGCCTCCCTGCTCCAACTAAATAAAGATGAGGAAGCCTGAATCTCCTGACCTTGTGTTTATCCTTTGGGAAATAATGGCATGACTTGGAATTGACTTTGATTTGAGTGAGAGAGGGCTGTACAAGGTCACCAACCTCACTTTCTCCTCTTGAGCCATCTGAGTCCAGTGGCCAGATATTTATCAGGGTGACTGAAGATGGCCCAGGATGCAATGGGAGACCCTTGCCCTTTTAGGCTAAGTCCTTCTCAGGTACTCACTTAAAGTGAGGTAAGGCCCATTCAGAGAATAGACCTTGCCTCTTTAAGAAGTGAGTTAAGGGTTGGCCCCTTTAATTAAAAAGAAAACAAAACAAAAACAAAAAAATCAAGCTGGAAGGGGAAGACCCTCAGGGTTGCTGTTCCAAAGAGAAACAGTTACCATTGACATTCACTCTAAATTCACTCAAATCCAGGAGGGCCCAAAATACAGCCATTAAGTGGAGCTTGGCAAGGAAGGAAGGAAGGAAAGAAGGAAGGAATCTAGGCAGTAAACCCCAAGTTAACTGAAATTTTCCTCCTGGAGGGGCAGAGCCAAGATGGTGGAGTAGAAAGATGCACATACTATAGCTCTTCCCCCACAGTCCATAAGACATCTGTAAATAATCCTCTCGACAGATTCTAGAGCAGCAGAAGCCACAGAACGACAAAGTGAAAGAGATTTTCAGCCAAAGGTAACTTGGAAGGCCAACAGAAAAGGTCTATCCCATGGGACACTTAGTGGAATGGAGACCAGCCCCGGCTGCATGTCACCGGGAACAACAGGACCAGAACAGGCCTCCGGAGCAGAATCCCCAGCAGGGAGTGTCTCAGATCCCTCAACCTATAAGCACCAAAGAAAGCTTCAAAGGTCAGTGAGAGGGCTTTCCCAGCTGAGCAAAAGGGGAGCAGGGTCCCTTCCAGCATGGGCGCCCAGCAGCTGTGGTGGTAGCAGCAGCAGGGCAGCAGTGCTGCATGGCAGTGGCTGAGTTGGGCAGCAGCTTCCGTTGTGGGAGCAGCTCAGTTTAAAGCTCCTGAGGGAATTGAGCAGCTGATCTGAATCTTAGCCCTGAGCACAGTCCTGGGGTGAGGAGAAGCACTAGGATCCTCCTCTTGACAAAGGATTCAGAAGTCAAGTAACTGGCTGGGAAAATACCCAAAAAGGGGGAAAAAAATAAAACCATAGAAGGTTACTTTCTTGGTGAACAAGTATTTCCTTCCATCCTTTCAGATGAGGAAGAACAATGTCAAAGGAAGTCAAGGCTTCTGCATCCAGTACCTCCAAAATGAATATGCAATGAGCTCAGGCCATGGAAGAGCTTGAAAAGTGAGTCAACAGCTTGCTAAAGGAGACCCAAAAAAATGCTGAAGAAAATAACATCTTTAAAAATAGGCTAACAACTGAAAAAAAGAGGTCCAAAAAGCCAATGGGGAGAAAAAGGCTTTAGAAAGCAGAATAACCAAATGGAAAAGGAGGTTCAAGAGCTCACTGAAGAAAATAGTTCTTTAAAAATGAGAGTGGAGCAGAGGGAAGCTAATGACGATATGATAAACCAAGAAATTACAAAACAAAACCAAAAGAATGATAAAATATAAGATAATGTGAAATATCTCATTGGAAAAACAACTGACCTGGAAAATAGATCCAGGAGAGACAATTTAAAAATTATGGGACTACCTGAAAGCCAGGATCAAAAAAAAGAGCCTAGACATTATCTTTCATGAAATTATCAAGGAAAATTGCCCTGATATTCTAGAACCAGGGGGCAAAATAAATATTGAAAGAACCCACCAATCACCTCCTGAAAGAAACCCAAAAAAAGAAACTCCTAGGAATATTGTGACCAAATTTCAGAGTTCTCAGGCCAAGGAGAAAATATTGCAAGCAGCTAGAAAGAAACAATTCAAGTATTGTGGAAATACAATCAGGATAACACAGGCAGCTTCTACATTAAGGGATCGAAGGGTTTGGAATAGGATATTCTAGAAGTCAAAGGAACAGGGATTAAAACCAAGAATCACCTACCCAGAAAAACTGAGTATAATACTTCAAGGGAAAAAAATGGTCATTCAATGATATAGAAGAGAATGTTCAAGCATTCTTGATAAAAAGACCAGAACTGAAGAGAAAATTTGACTTTCAAACACAAAAATCAAGAAAAGCATGAAATGGTAAACAAGAAAGAGAAATCATAAAGGATTTTCTAAAGCTGATCTGTTTACATTCCTATGTGGAAAGATAATATTTGTAACTCTTGAGACTTTTCTCAGTATTTGGATAGGTGGAGGAATTATACACACACACACACACACACACACACACACACACATATAGACAGAGAGCACAGGTGGAATGGGGCAAATTATCACTCATAAAAGAGATACAAAATATCTTTTTCAATGGAGGAGAAAAGAGAGGAGGTGAGAAGGGAAAAGTGAAGCTTACTCTCTTCACATTTGGCTTAAGAAGGGAATAACATGCTCACTAAATTTGAAAATCTATCTTGCACTACAGGAAAGTAGAGGAGAAGAGGAAAAGTGGGATGAGAGGGATGATAGAAGGGAGGTCAAATGGGGGAAGGGAGTAACTAAAATTAAACACTTTTGGTAAGGGACAAGGTAGGATGGAGGGAAATATAGTTAGTCTTACACAACATGACTATTATGGAAGTCTTTTGCAAAATGACACATATAACCTGTATTGAATTGCTTGCCTTCTCAGTGGGGATGAGTGGAGAGTGAAAAAGGGAGAGAAGTTGGAATTCAAAGTATTAGAAATGAATGTTGAGAATTGTTATTGCATATAGCTAGGAAATAAGAAATACAGGTAATGGGGTATAGAAATCTATCTTGCCCTATAAGAATAGAGAGAAGATGGGGATAAGGGAAGGATGGGGTGTGATAGAAGGGAGGGGACATTGAGGGAAGGGGTAATCAGAATGCAAAATGTTATGGTGTGGGGGAAGGGGAAAGATAGGGAGAAAAATTGGAACTCAAAATTTTGTGGAAATGAAATGAATGTAGAAAGAAAGGAAGGAAGGAAGAGAGAGAGAGAGAGAGAGAGAGAGAGAGAGAGAGAGAGAGAGAGAGAGAGAGAGAAGAAAGAAAGAAAGAAAGAAAGAGAAAGAAAGAAAGAAAGAAAGAAAGAAAAAGTTTATCTCTCTTTGGAGAGTAGAAGGAGGAGAGCTAAGTTACCCAACTAACTATAGTCAGTACTTTGGTACCTCCCTGCTCTAACTAAATAAAGATAAGGAAGGCTGAATCTCCTGAGCTATCCAGCTGAAGTAAGATGTGTGCTTTTCCCTAAGGTGGGAACTTTGAGTATCAAATAGGCATGAATCAGCACAAGTCCTTGAACTATCACCTGCACATCAAGTCTAGAGGCCTCCCTCTTCCCCCACCTCCCCCAATGCCTAGTCCTTCTTGACCCAGATATTTGTTGTTTTTGTGTTGCTCAGTCATTTCTGTTGTATTCAACTCTACATGGCCCCATTTGGGGTTTTCTTAGCAAATGTACTGGAGTGGTTTGCCATTTCCTTCTTCAGCTCATTTTGCAAATGAGAAAACTGAGGCAAACTGGGTCAAGTGACTTGCCCAAGGTCACACAGCTAGTAAGTGTCTGAGGTCAGATTTGAATTCAGGAAGATAAGTCTTCCTGACTCCAAACCCAGAACTCTATCATATGGGACTGAGGAACCTCTCCACTTCCCTCTGACACTGGGATTATGACCTCAGCCCTAAATTGTGCATTACTCAGTTGCTTCCTTTGGGCAACAGAAGTGACACAAAAAAGCTTTCTGTCTCTTCCTTGTACTGTCCCCTGGCATCCGAAAGCTAACTCAAACTTTCTATTAAGAGAGCTCTGTGCCTGAAATGTTATATTCCCTACATGTCCTCTCTCACATGCTGAATTTCCACATATCTTATCAAAGTCATTTAAAACACCACCTTCACCTCCTCCAAGGAGCCTCTCTTGACACTCCCAGTTAAAAATGAGCCCTCCCTCTAAAGCCAAAAGTGTCACTTCGCATTGTTGGTCACTTTGCTATTGGATGGATCTCATTGGTGTGGGTACTCTTTTCATCAGTGACATCTACAACTCCTCCATACATCTTCCTCTATCTATATCAGAGGTTTGCAAACTTATTTGGGCTACCATCCCCTTTTCTTTTGTTTTTAATAATTAATTAATTTTTAATTTTCAACATTCACTACCCTAAGCTTTTGAGTTTTCAATTTCTCCCCCTTCCTCTCCTCCCTCCTCCCTAAGATGGTGTGAAATCTGATATAGGCTCTACTTACACATTCATATTAAACATATTTTCACATTAGTCGTGATGTAAAGAATTAGAACTAATGGGAGGAACCATGAGAAAAAAGAAACAAAACAACAAAAGAAAAAGAGAGCAAATAGTATGCTTCCATCTGGATTCAGATTCCAAAGATCTTTCCCTGGTTGTAGATAGCATTTTTCATCATGAGTCTTTTGGAGTTGTCTTAGATCTTGCCCTTTTTTCCTTGCTGAAAAGAACTATCAAAGGAAGTCATCACACAATGTGGCTCTTATTGTATACAATGTTCTCCTGGTTCTGCTCACTTCACTCAACATCAGTTCATGCAGATCTTTTCAGGTTTTTATGAAATCTGCCCACTCATCATTTTTTATACCACAATAGTATTCCATTACTTTCATATATCACAATTTGTCTAGCCATTCCCCAATTGATGGATATCCCCTCAATTTCCAATTCTTTGCCACCATAAAAAGAACTGCTAAAAGTATTTTTGTACATGTTGGTCCTTTTCCCATTTTTAATGATCTCTTTGAAATATAGACCTAGAAATGGCATTGTGGGGTCAATGCTACCGCTCCCTTTTCAAAAAGTCAGATTTTTTTTCAAAATGACACATCTTAAATTTAGTGATTTATTGTAAATTTGTGGGCTTTTTCCTGCATTGAAATTTTGATGTCACAATATTACCATGCAGTATTGTATTGTAAGCAAGTCAGCATACCTGCATATTCCTGGCAATGAATGCTGGATTTCCTGACAATGCACGACAGGCTCGGCTGCCAATATTTGCTTGACAAGAACTGTTGGTGGACTTGACCACTGATCTGTTATAATTTACGTTTTGTGTGTTTATTTGGAAAATAATATAATCACTACAAATTTAATTCTGTTACAGATCAAATGAAACATACAAATGATTTCTCAAATTTTTCTTCTCTCCGCTTCTTTCCTTATACTTTCCTTATACCCTTATTTTTATTTAATGCCCCCCAATTGACCCAAGGCTACTACCACCCTTCATCATTCCAGCATCCCCCAAGGGATGGTATCACCCAGTTTGGGAAGATATGATAGACATCTGGCATCTTGTCCATGTCCCCCTCAAAATCCTCCACATGGAATCCCCACAGTACTCTGCAAGCCTTCTTCTCCATCTCCTGATACTACTTGGGCACTTATTGTTCATTCCTTTGTATTATAGTTATTTTTATGAGTCTTTCTAGCCTGTAAGCCCCATAAAGAGTCTGACATATAGTAGGTGCTTAATAATTAATCATTGATTGATTACCCGATGAAGGCAGTGACTGTGTCTTTTTTATACTTTGTAGCTCCCTGGGTCCTGATGTTGTATTCATCACCCAGGAGGCATGTAATAAGTATTTCTTGAATTGAACTGAAGAAGATAAGGGAAAACTAAGTATTTAATTTCTCATAAAATTGTCAACAATGTAGTGGAAAGAGCCCTGGATGTGAAATCAGAGGACCTGGATACAAATCATGACATGGCTAATTATTAGCTATGTCACCAACTCACTTGTCTTCTCTGGGACTCAGTTTCCTTATCTGTAAGATGAAGAGATTGGATCAAATCAGGGTTCCTTAAGTTTAGTTCTGTGAATTTATTTTCTAAAATATTTTTGAAGCTTTATTTTAACATATTTGGATTCCTTATTATTCCTATGTGTTTTGTTTTGTGTATTTGAAAATACTATTCCAAAAAGGATTTATAGGTTTTGCTCAACTGAAAAGTAGTCCATGACACGTAAAAGAATAAAGGAATAACCCTTGGACTAAATGATCTTTAAGGGTCCTTTTCATCTCTAGATCTATTATCTGCCTCTGATAAATTCTCAGTAACATTTGCTATTTGTACATCTCCCAGCTGATCTAGTAACCAGCTGAGATAAGGAATTGGGTGAAAGCCCTCCGGACAATGCACAGTGCTGATAAGAGAATGATTTGGGCTGACAATCTTGGTACTTATAAGGCTGGTGCTCATATATGTTGTATATGTCCTGTGCTTCTACATTCCTATCTGCCATTTCAGCCTTACCTTCCAATGCATCCTGTTGTGTGTCCTATGTGTCAGCTAAACTGGATTACTTATCATTCCCTCCCTTCTGATCCTGCCCTCTACCAACTTCATACTTTAGATTGCCTGTCTTTGAAGTGGACACACTCCACCCTCTGTCTTCACCTGTGGAAATCCTCTTTCCTAAAATGTTCACCTCAAATATGACCTTTTCCATGAAGCCTTTGATAATTCCCTCCTATTCAATACCTCACTCATTGGAAATAATTTCCCTATTCTAGGATTTTTCATTATTCTTTATTTGGTTTTCTCCTATGTGTCAGCATTTTAATTTGTAAGCATATTTGACCTCTGTGAGCTCTTCCATGAGGACTTGCGGTTTTAATTTGGACTTGAGTCATGCATGAAAGGAGTCCATACTCACCACTCATTTGGTTAAGGGGATTTATTGGCAAGGACACTCAGCAGGAACCTGTACACCTCAGCCCATAGTCATCTCTGGATCTGAGAATACCCCAATGCTGATATAGTTTTTTGGCAATGCATCGTCTCTGAGTGGGAACCAGCTGGTCTTCCACAAAGGGGTGGAATGTTTTTTGGGAGACTGGAAAAGCCAGTATCACAGATTTCCATAGTGCTGCAGCTTGGTCTGAAATCTGCCAGAATTAGGAATCATTTTGCTTAGGACCCTCTTGTTGAAAGTGGAAGGGAAGGAATGTATAAGTTTTGTATACTTTCTAGTGACATAAGTCAAAAAGTCATAGCATGAACCAGTCGTTAGCATCACAAAGTAATCTAATGCTAAGCAAAGCATCACAGAGTGTTCTAATCATAATCAAGCAATCCAAAATTCTCTGAAGGGGGCTGTCAAGCAAGAGTATACTCTTTCAGTCATATTAAAAATCAGTTAGTGAGGTCATAAAGTGCATATGAGGCAGGGGAGAGATTATGCCAAGCACCATCTGCTTGATTGGTGACAGGGGTGTTTTTGCCTTTCTTTGTAACTCTAGTGCTTAGCCACAGCACCTGACACATAGTAAGTGCTTAATAAATGGTTATTGACTGACTATTATTTGGACCAAGCATTGGATTCAAGTGCAAGAAAGAAGCAATTGCAGGAATTGGCTGGTTGAGTACCCATGAGTGGGGGTATGCTATATTTCATTAGTCACATAGGCTTATAGTGACCAGGTTCTCTGAAGAGCAAGACTTCCCTATTAGATCAGATGTGTGATATGATGGTAAAAACACTGGACATGAAATCAGAAGACCTAAGACTGAGTCCTGCCTCTGATATTGACTAACTTTGTGACGATGGGCCAGTTGATTCATTTCTTTCAGCCTCTGTTTTCTCATCTATAAACTGGGGACTATATGATCTGCCCTAACTACTTACAGTTGTGAGAAAAGCACTTTGTGATATGCCCCTGAAATGTGAGCTGTCGTTGAGATGATGATAAGCAATTTGAACACAGGGATAATGGGAGTCCTGTTTATCTTATACTGCCCATAGTTCCTAGGACAGTATTTTGTACATTATAGGGGATTGGCCCATATCGGTATAATTTAACATAGTTATGTCAATTTCATGTGTGCCCCCTGAGTGAAAAAGAAAAGGAAACAAATGTGGTCAGTCAGTCTAATATTTGCTGATACCCAGATGGCTATGTTAGACATCTGGAAAGCAGAATCTGCTTTCCCATTTTCTTCCAGATGTGGACACAGACTGAGCTTTTCTCTTCCTACTAGGATGTTCCCTGGAAGTGACCTGGGCTTCCAGAGGGTACATAACTTGCCATTTCCTTCTCCAGCTCATTTTACAAATGAGGAACTGAGGCAAACAGGGTTAAGTGACTTGCCCTGGGTCTCATAGCTAGTAAGTGTCTGACAATGTCTTCCTGACTTCAGGCCCAACACTATTCCCTGCACCACCTAGCTACAAAACTAGGACCAATGAGCAGCAAATTGAAGGAAGGGAGAATTCAAATAAAGAGGAGAAAAAAACCCTGCCTAATAATTCTAGCTGCCGCACAATGTGATGAGCTTCCTCAAGAGGTAGAGGTTCCTTATGACAGGAGATGTTTAAAAGGAGGTCAAGCAGACACTTGGTGGTGATGTGTGGCATCAGTGGGCTGTATAACCTTTAAGATTCCTTTGAACTAAAGATGCTATGATTCTTAAAGTCCAAGTTCAAGTTGAAGTGTATAAGGAGTACATTGGCCTTAGTGTCCTTAACTTAGTCTATATTCTATACAACTTCAACACTCTGGGAGAGTAATCATTATTTTTAGACAATTCTACCCAGAAATGCTCATTTACAAGATGAATCAGTCCAACCTAAGATGGACCTTAAAAAAAGAAAAGAAAAAGAAAAACTTCCTAACAAGTATAACTTTTCTAAAGTGTCATGGGAAAACTCAAGAGTTTTCCTGCACTTGAAGTCTTTGAGCAAAGGCTAGATGACCATTTATGAAATAGACTGTAAAAGGAATGGACTGGTTGGCCTCTCAGTCCTTTCCAATCTGAGATTCCATGATTTTAAATAATAGAATTCTATTCAGTGAATTTATTAAATAAGTCCTTACTATGGACAAGCCCTGTGCTAAATATTAGACACATAAAGATAAAACAAGATGTAGTCTTTGCCCTTTAGAATTATTGTTCCTTGTCCTTTGTGCTCAAAGAAAACCAATGATGTCAGGACTTACAAGTGATTTCGATTTAAGTGAGGCAGGGCTGTGCAAAGTCACCAGCCTCACTTTCTCCTCTAGAGTCAAGTGACAAGACATAAATCAAGAAAACTGGTGATGGCCCATGCCCATTAGAAACTCCTAATTTAAAGTGGGGGAGGAGATAAGCCATGCTTGCAAATAGGTATGATACAAGGTCAAGTATGATAAACAGCAGGGCAGCTGTACAGACAAAATGCTCTTAAACAAATTGGGAGAGACAAAGATCCTTTTCAGCTGGAAGGATCAGGAAAGACTTCATGGATGAGGTGGCACCTTGTCAATACAGATACAGGAAAGTTTGTGATACCCAGACCCAGCAGACGGGAATAAGAAGCTCCCGAGAAGACAATAAAACAAACCATTATGTTGAACAGATGTGCTCACAAGATAAAGGGTAGTCAGGGAAGATTATGGAAACAGGACAGATCTGGGCTCTTGGTTGGGATAGGGCACCCCCACCTAGGGCACCCTCTTCCAAACCAGTAAAGCCTGGTGAGTTTTGACAGATTCTTAGGTACATCTAATAAAATAAACCAAAATAAACACTAGGGGAACACTAGGGGAAGTGATTGAGAAGCCTGAACCTATGGAATAGTGCTCATTCAGATTGGGAGGAAGGGGAGGCAGAGGAAGGGGAAGCAAAGGGGTTTGGGGTTGTAATTATTGGTCTTATATTTACAGAGTAACTCAGCCTCCCTGACAGGGTTTCTTCGATTAGCCTCTCAGGCCAATGTATTCCTTATACACTTCAACTTGAACTTGGACTTTAAGAATCATAGCATCTTTAGTTCAAAGGAATCTTAAAGGTTATACAGCCCACTGATGCCACATATCACCACCAAGTGTCTGCTTGACCTCCTTTTAAACATCTCCTGTCATAAGGAACCTCTACCTCTTGAGGAAGCTCATCACATTGTGTGGCAGCTAGAATTATTAGGCAGGGTTTTTTTCTCCTCTTTATTTGAATTCTCCCTTCCTCCAATTTGCTGCTCATTGGTCCTAGTTTTGTAGCTAGGTGGTGCAGTGAATAGTGTTGGGCCTGAAGTCAGGAAGACATTGTCAGACACTTACTAGCTATGAGACCCAGGGCAAGTCACTTAACCCTGTTTGCCTCAGTTCCTCATTTGTAAAATGAGCTGGAGAAGGAAATGGCAAACCACTCCAGTATCTTTGCCAAGAAAACCCCAAAGGAGATCATGAAGAGTTGGACATGATTGAAAGCAACTGAACAACATTGGTTTTATGGAATAATACAGAATAAGTAGAAGCCCTCTTCCCCATGATGACCCTTCATATATTTGAAAACATGATCAAAATCATCATGGTTTTCTACATTTTTCACACAGATTGTTAACTGTCTGAGTGAACTGCTACCTTTTAGACCTGGTTTTTATTTATATTTTATTTATTTCAGTCCTAGAAATTATTTGAAAAAATGAGAGGAAATTTCAACTCTTCAGTATATATTTGTTTTCATGTGGTATCCCACATTAGATTGTGAGTTCCTTGAGGTCAAGGATTGTCTTTTGCTTCTTTTTGTATCCCTGGCACTTAGTACAGTACCTGGCACATAGTAGGCTCTTAATAAATTGATTAATTGGTGCTGAGAAATTCATTCTTCCCCTGTATCCCCCAGATCAAATCGAATAGTACCCAGTTCTGTATTATGTTCAAACCACCTTGCCCCAGTGCCTTCCCATTCTATGATGTTTTTGCCCTCTCTCCTAGACTTTTAGCCATAGATATCAATGTTTGCCTCTGGTTCAGTCCCTGCTTGTTATTTCCATCATGTTTCAATAATGATTCATCTGACAACAGGTGGATTGGGGGAATGAATCTAATTATACCAGTTAGCATTAAGTGATAGTATCATGGAATGAAGTCTCCTCCACAGACTTCCTAAATATTCCAATTTTACAGAAGAGGAAACTGAGGCACAAAAAATTAAGTGCTGCACATCTCACATACTTCCATCACCCCCTCCCAAATCTGCCAAAGGTCATAAAACTACCCAGAAAAAGAGGTGTGATAAAAGCTTAATCTTTTGTCTTCTAGACTAGGCCATACAATCTAATGGAAGCAGATGTTATGGCTACCCCATTGAGAGGTCAGACTTGGTCACCCCTCATCAAAATATATTTTCCAGGAGGACGTGGAAAACACTGGTTGACAACTTGAGATTTGAAGTTCCTACTCTGATCCAAGTGGTGCTAGAGAAAGAGTGATGTATTTAAGGTCCAATGACCCAAGTATGGATTCCACTTTGTGTCACTTTAGTACCTCTGTGATCTTGGGCAAATTACCTGACTTCTCAGGACCTGAGATTCCACATCTGTAAAATGAGAGGAGAGACAAGGTTATCCCCAAGGGCCATTCTAACTCCAAATCAGTGATTCTCTGATCTCCCCTAGCGGCAGCTTATCTGAGGTCATGCAGTGAGTTTGTGAGAGAGTCCGAAATAGGGCCCATAGCTCATAATTTAAGTTTCTCACTATCAGAGTTGCTAGGAAAAGAAGGATAATAGCAAAATGAATGTGGGTTTAGGAGTCAAAAACTAGTTTCAGCTCTGCTTCTGACTAACTATGTGTCATTCCCCTCTCTTCCCCTCCCCCCCCATTTTCCCACTAATTCTTGGCATTTGAGTTTTCTCTTAGGATGTTACTGTGTTGTTTAGTTGTTTCCAACTCTTTATGACTCCATTTGGGGTTTCTTGGTAAAGATACTGGAGTGGTTTATCTACCATTCCCTTTTTCAGTGGATCCATTTTGCAAGGCAATCAAAGGTTAAGTGATTTGCCACATCGAGGCTAGATCTGAACTCAGTTCTTCCTAACTGCAGTTCTCTATCCACTGAACTACCTACCTGCCTCTCCTAGGATATTAGACCTAGTGATTATACTAATGAAATTACCTGGCCAATCAGGAGGCTCAGAGTAAAGTCCAACTCAAGGTCATGTGCTCTTGAAAAATTAGACCTTTTTATAAATATTCACATTTGAACAAATTTCTCAATCTTCTTTTACCCTGAAAGAGGGTAACAGCCATCAGAGTGGCTTCTGGTTTTGCGTAGTGGTTGGACAGCAAGAAAGGTGTAAGAAACAAAACTCAAGTGACATTTAAAATTCTTTATGTGATTGCCAAGGGAAACTGCCTCCTAGTAGGCTATGTTTGCATTTGAAGAATTCAGGTACAATCCTGCTTTCCTCCCTCAGCTGAGCCTGGGTTTTTGTTCTAAGTTTACTGAGTTTTTTCTTTCCTTTTTGGGGGGTGGGGCTATCATCATCATCATCACTAGTAATGGTGAAATTTGGCTCTGGAGAATTTTCCATGACCTTATCCTATCATACCTATATGATCACAGAAACATTGAATGTCAGATCTGAGAGGAATCTTAAAATCACACAAACACGCGTACACGCAGTCATTTCTCAATATGTGTGCTCTTATTTCTCTATGCCTTTTCTGGAGCTTAAAAAGATGAGTAGGGATTCAGTGATGGAATGAGACATAGCGAAGAATCCGAGCAGAGAGTACAATTGAGCTGAAGGAGACAGAGAGGAGAAAAGATTGGAAAGGGAAGGCCATTGAGTCCAGACCTCTCATTTTAAAGATGAGGAAATTGAGATTCAGAAAAGGCGCAGACTAGAGCAGACACAGCAAATTCAGCTCATTCGCTTCCGAGGCAAAATTGGAACTCCCGCCATCTGGGTGGTGCCAGATTGCAAAGGATGCTGAGTCCTAGGGAAAGGTCTTGAACTTGGGGGACGGGAGGTAGACAGTGAAGGTTTAAGAGCAGAGCACCAGATTTCTGAGGATTTTTCCCAAGTCGGGCTGGATGTCCGTGGCCGCTCCTAGTGAAAACAGCCCCAGCTACCATGGCTAGCCACACTACCCCAACAAGCCCAGGAAGCTGCTGCTGGATCCCCCCATTAGCCCAGCAGATGACAATGACAAAGGCTGGCTTCTCCTTGTTTCTGTCTTGACTCCCCCAACCCCCACCTCCCTTGGAGATGCCAACCCTGGAGGGGGAGGTGTGGTGCTGAAGCCCATCGATCACTGATTGAGCGCGTGGCCCAGTCGGGTCCTGCCCAGAACCTGCCTGCCACCGCTGTGGAAGAAGGCAGCTCCCAGGGTGCTGCATTCATCAGAATTGCTGAGCTGATCACATGGTTTTCTTCCTGCCTTCCCCGTTAGCTGCTCCTTGTCAGCAGCTGGCGGAGCCCGAGGCCGCAGGCCAGTGTGTCTGCAGAAAACCTTTCCCGGCCCTACGCTGCAGAACGCCAGCCTCCTGCTCGCGCTCCCGCACCCGCGCCGCCGCCAGCCCGCCTCGCTAACTAAATGGTTTTCCTCCGTGCCAGGGAGATTACCGTGGATCCCAAGGAAGCTGCCTCTGACTAGGCCATGTTTGCATTTGAAGAATTCAGGTAGGCTCCCGCTTTCCTGCACCAGCCCGAGCCCGGGTTTTTGTTCTACGCTTATGGGGTGTTTTTTCTTTCTTTCTTTCTTTTCTTTTCTTTTTTCTCTTTCTTCTTTTTGCTGTGTAATGACACTGGGATCTGGCCGCTGCTGCTGCTTCCCAGCAGGGCTGACTTCAGTATTTGTTGGCGGGTGAGAGAGAGATTTGGTTTGGGGAGATTAGGGTTGGGGGGTTGCGGGTGGAGGTGGGAAGCCCGGGATCCAGGGAAAGGATGCTAAGTGAAGGCTGAAGTGATAGCTAGATAACTGATTTTTCCGTTGCACGAACTGATTAAGATCCACCTGGATGCCGGTGTGGGGCTCTGAATACCAAACAGCCCAGCGTCGGTCCACCCTTTGTCAAGCCCAGGAGAGAAGGATGCTCCTTTTAAAAATAAATAAATAAATAAGGGGGGGGGAGGGGGGGGGAATGAAAAGAATGTTAATGGTGGTAGCTGAAGCCGGAGAATTTTGGCAAGTCTGCAGAGCTGAGATTTGGCTTTGACTTCATCAGATGTTTGTTATTTTTAATAATAATCTCCTGGCTGGGGAGCTCTGGGTGAAGCCTGTTGGAAGGGTTTTCCTAAGCAGGCTTTCTCTTTGCTGTTTGTAAGCGGTTCAGCTGCTGCTGCAGTTATTAATGTTCCAAATTAGCATCTTTTGTGAGGCTGACTTGCCCCCTCTTTCCTCAGAAAACCCATCTCTGAGTATCAGTGTGGGAAGGGTAGTTTGGGCGAAATGAAAATTAAGGAGGGTAGGGCTGAAAAGGCAAACAGATGTATTCTATGTTATGTGCCACCTCGTGAGCTTATGAAGGAGTGTGTTTGCTGGGATTCCTGACCTCTACAAGCCTCTGGTTTTCTCAGAATGATTTACTCTTTATTTTTATACTAAGCCAAACCATTAAAACAGCTGGAAAGACTAGTGACTCAGGATGTTAGAACTGGATGAAAACTTGGAATCATAGAACATGGAATGTTGGAATAAGCAGGGACCTTGGAGTCACAGAATATGAAATGTCAGAGCAAGAAGGGACCTTAGAATCATAGAACATGAAATGACAGTGCAAGCAGGGATGATGGAACCATAGAAGATAGTATGACCGAGATGGAAGGACCTTAGAGATCATCTGATCTATTACCTCATTTTACAGATGTAGAAACTGAGGTTCAATGAGTTTAAGTAATTTATCTAAGGGCGTACACCCAGGAAATGGCAAAGTTAAGATGAATCCAAGTCCCTTGTTTCCAGTCCACAGGGTCTCCGTGACAGCTTTACAGCCATCATCACAAAACCCTTATCTGATCTCCCAAAATGCTGCAACCCTATCCCCTTATTTAAAATAATCACAAAACAACCACCTTAGTAGATACAATAATTAGAAGAGTGAGGGAGGGAATGAATGAAAGAGGGAGGAACCCTTTTCATACAGACAAGGAAAAGGAATTACAAGGTTGGGCTATAGATGTCTTTCCATAAACTTGGCTCTTAAGTTCAGGGATTTCAGTTTGCGTTGTGTTTAAGAGGCTTGCTTCTTAAAGTTAGAAATTGGAAAGGCTTATTCTTATGGGTGGAAAGAGGTCATAGATGGTGAGGAAACTGCAAGGACTATTTTCTGTAAGCAGTGGTAGAAATTAGGATGGTGGCATTTCATACTTACCAGTAGGTTTCTTTGGCCTGAGTAAAGGGGTGTTCCTGGAGTCTGTTAAAATGCTGTGTAACTGCAGTTGCCAGAGCATTGTTAACCACAGTCCATTCAATGATAACAGGAACTCATTTGACAAACATTTATTAAAATACCTACCATGTAATAGGCACTGTGCTAGGCACTTAGGGACACAGAGACAGTCTGTGCCCTCAAAGTTCTTAACTTTTTTAGTCACTTCATTTGAGAACTTGAAAGAATCTTTTGAGATCATCTAGTTTAACTCCACCTAGTTCGAGTCTAACTTGTTGCCCAAGGTTACACAGATAATGACTATCAGGGACAGGAAGTAATAAATGGTGGAGTGGAGATTCAAACCCAGATCCTTCTAGAGTTTTCCTATTATACCATACTGGCTGCAGGGTGGAGGGGGGTGGGAAGGGATGCATATAATGTACTATTCAAACCTGTTTCCATTCTTAAAGGTCCTGGCAATAAAGTGGACTTAGTCCTAGTGCCCAGAATTGGGGAAATAGTTCTCTACACACTCTGCCCTGGTCAGACTACACCTGGAGAATTGTGCTCAGTTCTAGGCAACCCATTTGAGAAACAATGTTGATTGGTTTAAGATTGGGAAAGCTACCAGTAAGAAGAGGCCAAAATCAATCTGAATGAATCTTTACTGAAGGAGCTAGCAAGCTTAGCCTTGAGAAGACAGAGGCAGGACAAAAGGCATTGGTGTGAGAAGGAACTGTATTACTCTAATTGTGCAGAGGGTTTTTTCCTCCCCCAACCCCCAATTCAAACCTAAATCTGCTATTTCCACCTACTGCTCCTGTTTTCTGGGGCCAACCAGAACAAGTCCCTCCTCCAAATGATAGTCCTTCAAACCCTCTAAACAATTAGAGGAATACAAATGTAAGATGGGCTGCTTCTAGAGATAGTGGGTTTCTCATCACTACAAAAGCTCTTCAAGTACTTGGGGATTTTATAGAGAGGATTTTGGTTATGGATCATATTAGATGAACTCAGAGATCTACTAAGCTCAAAGATTTTAGGAGTCTGAGCTCAGTGTAGTCAGAAGACTACAACATGAGCATTCATATCTGTCAATATGCATTTTTTAAGTTCCTATTATATGCAAAACATCATGCTAGGTGCTGGGGATACAAAGACAAAAATTAAACTGTCTGCCTTAAGGTCAGTTCAATAAACATTTATTAACACCCACTACCTACACGGAACAAAGTGCTAGGGATACAAAAAGAGGCATCAAGGAGTTTATAGTCTATCGAGAAAAGAAACATAAATCTGTGAATACATGCAGAATAAATACAAGGTTATTCAGTAGGGAAGAAGGCACCAGCAGCTGGAGTGAAAACTTCAGAAAAGTAGAGCTGAGGTAGGAGTGCATTCCAGGAATGGAGGGTTAGTCTATGCAAAGGCACAAAACTGGAGATGAAATTTCATGTGAGGACAGATTTACCAAACCATAGTAGGTGAAAGGTAATATATAACAAGACTGGACCCAGGTAATGAAGGGCTTTAAAATTATATAAATAGGAGAGATCGTATTTTACTCTAGAAGGAATTGGGAACCACTGGAGCTTACTGAACTGGGAAGTAACATAGTCAGAACTGCTTTAGAAAAGAAATCACTTTGACATCTGTATGTAGGATGGATTACAGTGGAGAGTGTCAGTCAATAAACATTTTTTAAGAGCTCATTATGCACCAAGCAGAGACAGACCCTGTTCTCAAGGAGCTCACAGTTTAATGGAAGAAACAACATGCAAACCATGTACAAACAAGCTACTCATAGCATAAATTGGAAGGGAAGGCACTAAGAATTAAAGGGAATTAGAAAAGGCTTCCTATAGAAGATGGGAATTTAGTTGGATTTTAGCCAAGGAGTCCAGGAAGCAGAGATGAGGAGAGAGAGCATTACAGCACAGAGGATAGCCAGAGAAAATGCCTAATATTGGGAGATAGAATATCTTGTAAGAGGAGACCAGTGTCACCGGATGTCAGTCAATAAACATTTATTAAACACCTACTATGTGCCAGCAAGGCGCGGAGCCCTGAGGATACAAAAAAGGGCAAAAGATATTCTCTGGTCTCCTCCAGATCACAATCTAATAATGAAATAGAGAACTGGGAGTAAGGAGCTAGGTATAAAATAATCTGTGGAGGGATGAGGAAGATTTGAACCAGGGTAGAGACCTTTTGAATAAACAAAGGGGATGGATATAAGAGATAGAGAAGTGAATAAGACATGATTTGACACCTGATTGTGTGAGGTGAGGACCAGGAGGAGTCAGTTGTGTCTCAGGCTATAAACCTAAAACCACTAGACCAACGTAAGTAAGAATACAATTAAGAGCTAGATAAAAACTTACATTACTCCAAAGTGTTGGTAAAGTGTTTTCCTCACAATAACCATGTAAGGTATATATGGCAAACAATATTATCCCATATGCCACATGAGGAAACTGAGGTTCACCGAGGTGAAGAGAAAGAACCTGGTCAGGTTACTGGAGAGAAAATTTATTTTCAGGTTGTTATGTACCAGATTACTTATTTTCAGGTATGATTTGGAGGATAGGATCACTGAAACCCACTCCAGCTCTGTGCTTGTGTGATTCTAAGCTCCCAGTCTAGACTGAGAGATATAACATGAAAATAATCTTAAACAAGTCAGAAGACTTGAGTTCAAATGCCACTTTGGGAACTTACTAGGTGTATGGCCTTGGTCAGTAACAACAGAGATGACTCATATTTCTATAGTGCTTTAACGTTTACAAACCATCATCCAAATAACAACTCTGTGAGTTTGGGAGACCAAAAAAAATATTATCACCCATGTAAAGATGAGGAAATAAAAACTGAGAGAGTTTAAGTCACTTTCTTGTGGTCACATGACTATGAAATGTCTGAGACCAGACTCAAACCCAGGTCACCACATAATTTCCAAGATTAACTTTGCAGCTTTAACTCCTATGATGCTAAGGGACTTGTCCAAAGTCTCACAGCTAAAAGGGAAGTAGGGAAGGGAATAAGTATTAATTAATTGCATATTACATGTTAGATCATGTACTAAGTACTTTAGAAATATTATCTCATAAGTCTCAGAGTCATGATTTGAATCTCCATGATGTCATTCCAAATCCAAAGCTCTTTCCGTCACACTGCTCCCCATAAAGGGTTAATAAATAATTTCCTAAGTCCCAGAAACAACCTGCAAACTACATACAAACAAGCTACCCAGAGCATAAATTGGAAGGGAAGGCACTTAGAATTAAGGGGTATCAGAAAAGGCTTCCTATAGAAGATGGGATAAGACTGAGTGCCCTCATATCATGACTCTACCATTTATTTACAAATGCTTGTTGACTTGATTTGACTCTACCTAAGTATTTGTATGACTTTAAACCCCCATCTATAAATGAGAGTTTAATTTATTCAGTCATTTCTCAATTATGTCTGACTCTTCCTAATCTCATTTGGGATTTTCTTCACAAAGATACTAGAGCAGTTTGCCGTTTCTTTCTCCAGCTCATTTTACAGATGAGGAAACTGAGACAATAGGGTTAAGTGACTTGCTCAGCTAAGTGTCTGAGGCCAGATTTTAACTCAGGAAAATGAATCTTTCTGACTCTAGGTCTGCTGCTCTATCCACTGAGCTACCTAGCTGCCCCCCTCAACTTCTGTACCCTTGACTAAAGCTTTCGTATTTGAAGATGACAGGGACTGCTAGGATTGTTATGCAGGTGTCAGTGGAAAGACCTCTGTGTGTATATACAACTGCTTTATAATCAAATTTGCATTGTTTTGAGCATCTACATCAAAAGGATCTCTTATCTGGGCCTCAGTTTCCTGATCTGTAAATGAAGTGGGTGGACTCAATAACCTGAAGTCCCTTGTATCTCTAAATCTAAGATACCATAATCCCAGGCATCAACAATGTCTACAGCTAAGATTAGTGGTCAGTAGTGGGGCTAGTGGGTGTAGTAGTGGTGGTCCTGGCTGAAAAAAAGGGAACCCCAGAGTTAGGGGATGATTTCAAAGGTTTTCAATTCAATTCTTCAGTCAATTCATTGATTCTAGTGCTGACATTCCTTCTGAGGTTGTTGAGAGCTCTCCCATACCACAAATCTCCTTGGGAAGAACGGAAAGAGCTCTGGATTTCTGCCACTTACATCCTTTGTGACTTTGGCTGTCACTTCATCTCTCTATGTCTTGATTTCCCCATCTGAAAAATGATAGCTAGGTGGCAAAGGGGACAGAAGGCAGGGCCTGGAATCAGGAAGACTCATCTTCAGTTCAAATTTGAATTTGACACTTACCATCTGTGTGACCCTGGGCAAGTGACTTAGCCCTGTTTACCTCAGTTTTGTCATCTTAAAATGAGCTGGAGAAGGAAATAACAAATCACTCTAATATCTCTGCCAAGAAAACTCCAAATGGGGTCACCAAGAGTTGGACACAACTGAAAAACGATTGAAATGAAAATGGTCAACTGGTAAATTTGTAGGACGGATCAAATGACCTCCATGGTCCCTTCCAACTCTAAATTCTGTGATGTTCTGACATTATTATAGACGCTATACCTCTAGTGTCTTCTAGGAAGATGAAGAAGGAAAACTTCTGGAATGGGTAGTCCCCAGAACTCTTTACTTAAAGAAAGTGGAATATTTGCTCCTGTATCCCTAAATGGAGGGCACTTTCTCATAAGCTATTAAAAGCAATGTCATAGCAAAGCACTGCATGTAGATTCCTCAACTCCAAAACAAGTTATTTAACATCTCTGGGCCTCAGGTTCATCATCTAGAAAGCACTGGATTAGATGAACTAGAAGGTGCCTTCCATGTCTAAATCAGCCCTCCCTCACTCAAATCAAAGTCAACATCAAGTCAAGTCATCATTTCCCTGACGTCTCGGTAGTCTTTGGAAAACAAAGGACAAACACAATGATACTATTATTTCTGCCTATCCCTCCCATCTCCCCATACCCCCAGTAATTAGTCACTTTGTCTCAAATTCAAACATTAGCAATTCAAATGATAAATTCCCTGAGGGCCTGGAATTAGGAAGACCTGAGTTCAAATCTGCCTAAGGCTCTAGCTGTGTGACCCTAAGCAAGTTACTTAACCCTGTTAGCTCCAGTTTTCTCATCTGTAACGTGAGCTAGAGAAGTAAATGTCAAACCACCCTAGGATCTTTGCCAAGAAAAACCCAAATGGGTTTTTCAGTTCAGGTCAGACATAACTGAAATGACTCAAGAACAACAAAAACTATGCCCCTATAAGTACTTGATAAAACTGAATTGAAAGAGGGCAATCTTAGAAGGCCCTTTTAGCTCTCAGTCTATGAAGTCACTTGACTTCTGCCTACCTTAGTTTCCTCATTTGTAAAATGGAGATAATAGTATCATCTATCTCCCAGGGTTGATGTGGGGATTAAATGAAATATTTATAAAGTGCTTTCAAACCTTAAAGTGGTATATAAATGCTAGTTGTTATGGGGGAAAGACGTTTACTTTGTATGATAGACATGAAAAGAATTACCCTCCCTGAGTCTGTTTCCTCATCAGTAAGATGAAAATCAGAGCAGGTGAGAAGAGACCCCTTCTAAGTTCCCTTCCAAGTTAAGTTCTGTGAATCTCTGATCCTGTAACTAATAATACCAGGAAGTATCTGATGCTTGCAAATAAGCGGCTTGGAAAAGATGCAAAGGAGTTAAGAGAGGGGAGATGTCACTGTGATTCCGGGATGGTCGGAAAATGCTTTAAGTAGGGAATAAAATTTGATTTTGGCCTTGAAGAATAGCTTGCGTTTTGATAAATTGAGAGGAGTGGGAGGGCATTTCTAAAAGAGGAAATGGTGTGAGTAAAACAGAGGAGGTGGGAAAATACAAGATATATTCAGGGGACAATAAACTATACCAGTTTGATGGCCTTGTAGGCTTTCTACAGCATTAATGGGAGACAAGTCGGGAAAGGTTGGTTGGAGTTGAATTATGGAGGACTTTGAATGCCATACCAAGGAATTTGGATTTCCATTGCTAAATTCAATACCTCAGTGATCATATAAGTTTCTCCCAGAGGCATTGATGAGCTGCTAGAAAATCTTTCAGCAGAAGAATAGCGTGATGAAAAGAGTAGACCACTCAATCCTTCATCCACAATGGTTGTGGGAAAATGGATTAGGACGTTGGTGCTTCAGGTGGATTTCACTCACTTTCTATGAGCAAGTGATAGATGGGGGTTGCCTTAAACTGAGGCAACTGTGTTGACCAACTGATACCTGGAAAGACCTTAGCTTAAAAGGCCAAGGTCTCCAACTGCACCTGGGGCCATCACCAATCATCTTGACTTATGTCTTGCCCATTAGCCTCTGATGACTCCAGAGGAGAGAGTGAGGCTCATGATTTTGCACAGCCCTACCTCACTTAAATCCAATCTACTTGCAAGTCAAGACATCACCCTCCTAATATCACTGGTCTTCTTCCAGGATGAAGGATGGATAGCAACAATGATCTTATAACGGGGGATGTTTAACTTGGAAAAGAGAAAATATAGGGGAATCATGATAGCAAGATTGATGCATAAAACTGGGTCCTTCTACCATCACCAATTGTGTTCAACAGTGAGCAAGTGAAAGACAATCTTCAGTTGGAGTACATTGATATGAGAGATGTGAATTCTAGATTTGAATTCTAGATTCATTTTGAATTTTATTCAATTTCATGATAAACCATTATGAGTCTGAAAAGTCCATTTTCTTTTTTCTTCCTTGGTTCCACAGGTAATTTTAAATTAATTATTGTGAAATTTTCAAAGTCACCGATTTTGTTTTTCAATAGAGGAACTATATTTTGGGGCTGAAAATGTACTGCTTATAAAAAAAACCATGTGAGATAGACAGAGAAAGGCAGGAATAACATTAAGACATGTTTGAGGAGATAATGAAAAGATTGGTCTGAATACAGCAGATGATTCTTGTGGAAGATGACTGAGAAAAACATGGATAGCTTACTACTGAGAAAAATGATTATTAATAACTAATGACTTGGGGACACTCAGAGTTTCCTCTTTTTCTATTTTCAGGGCCTCTGCCTCTGAGGGTTGAGTTAGGCTCCTCTGTTTGACCCCACCCAACCTTAGAAGGAATCTCTATCTAAGGTGAATTCCATTCCATCAAGCTTGGGTAGAGAAAGACCCTCTTGTCTAAAATGCCCAAGTCTCCAGATGGTCTGAGTATGGAGAGAGTCTCTCATTCTTAGGATAACTTGATGTCATTCTCAGCTCTTCATTGTAATAACCATTCTCTCATTAATTGTTATCTAATCAGAATTGTTTTGAACACTCCTCTTCCGAAAGAGCATTTAAGCCTGGAACCCACCACCATGATTTGTCTTTGGTCTAAGAGAGACAATCAAATTACCATCCTTTTAGTAATAAATGTGCTGGTCTTACTAACAATATGATCAAATTACCCAGAAATTATGGCCTTCCAAGTTTTTTAATCACCACACTGATGAGAAAAAAAAATTGATAACTATAAAACTTTTAAGGTTTTCAAAGTACTTTACATATATTATCTCATCTGAACCTCATAATAATGATATGGCATATAATACTTTTCACCTCTATTTTACCTGTAAGGGAATAAAGTGAAGAGAGGTTGATCCATGGTCACACAGCCCGGTAAGTGTCAGAACTATGATTTGCACCCAGGTCATCCTTCCTTCAGGTCCTGGATGATGTGCTGTCTCCTATATATAAACTGTCACTAGTAGAGGTGACTTTGACCTTTTCATGCTCCTTGTTATGTGACCTCTGCCTAATGTCCCAGTATCACCATGGTATATAGGACAGGAGTGAGTATAAGTCATGTTCTAAATTAGGGAGTGCTTATTAGTCAAGAAGGAATTGATGATAAGGGGACCCACTCCCCTAAGAGTGAGATCTATTTACCTTTCTTCTCTTTCTCAAGTTCATTGGCTCAAAATTCAAGAAACACATCACATAGGAGGAACTTCCTATCCATTGTAAGCGTCCAATTCAAGGGGCTTAGAAGGTAATAAGTGAATAGTTTATTATACGATAAGATGAACATGATGTGACAAATAGATTCAGACCTAAGCTCTTGATCAACATTGATATATAAATCAGTCTTCTAAGGGAGATGAATGAAATTCCCTGCCATTTACAGACTGGGAGTGGGTCAGATGTACTCTCTCTGGTTTGTCGTGATGTTAGAACCACATCCTTTAACCTAGTGTTGGGACTTTCACTAGTGCCTTAGTTATAAAGCTCCCTCTCTTTTTTCAACTGTTCTTTCCTCATGGTTTCTGAGTCAAGTGACTGAGTGCTCTTTCAGTGATTCACAGATCCTTAGAATTGGAAGGGACTCATCAGTGGGAGTTTGATGATACAGGGGATGTGTTGAATATTTGAAGTTCAGTTTAGTCTTGGAGTTATATCTAGCATATATAGAGTTATATAGAGAGTTAACCCTTATGAGTTCAAGTCAATGTTATGAGTTCTGAGTCAAAGGTCATCTAGACCAATACATACCTGAGCAAGAATCCTCTAAGTTGCTCTGATGAGTTCCTTGTCCCCAGAAGACAGAACTGTAGGCGACTGTTGCAGTAACTTAATTTGGGGCTTGGTGTAAGGAGGACCTATCAATTGGAAGTGTCCAAAGGTGGAATATTGTTGCCCTTGGGGAATGGGGGAGGCAGTCACTGGATGCTTTTATGTAGAACATGGATGGACAGCTATTGGCAGATAGTCACCATAGCAGTTTTTCAGAGAGAAGTTTTGGTTAGGTATTTGGGTTGAACTGGATGACCTCTAAGGTGCCTTCCAACTCTAAGATTCTATGACTCTTTCAGCAGTGAGCAAGTGTAAGACAGTCTTGAGTTGTAGCACCATGATATGAGAGATGTGTTATAACTCTGAAATTTAGATTCATTTTGAATTTTATTCAATATCATATAATAAACCATTATGAGTCCATTAAGGTCTATTTTCTTTCTTCTTCCTTGGTTCCAAAGATCAGCTAGTCCCACCTATATTTGTAAAAAGAATTCTATAGTTTTTTGTTGTGGTTTACGCCTCATTGATTTTATAGGTAGAAAGCATTTAAATTCATAAATGTATTATATTTTCAACATGCAAAAAATTTTATGTGTATCGCATTATCAGTATATGTCACACCATTCTCACCTCAGAATGTACTTTGTCATGATCAGACCACATATTATGTTATATCCTAGGTGCCATATTTTGGAAAGAACGATAATAAACCATAAAGTATCCAGAGGATGATAGCATAGTTAAGCCTTATTATAAACTAAAGGAAATAAGGATGTTTAGCCTGGAAAAGAATTAGTTAAATGAGTGATGGAGCACATGAGACATGATAGGAGTCTAAATATTAGAAGAGCTGTCATGTGGAAGGATTGAATTTTCCTACATGACCTCAGAGGTCAGAATAAGACAAGTGAGTGGACATTGAAAAGAGGTAGATTCAAGGCAGTTAGGTGATACAGTGAATAAGGCCCTGGTCCTGGAGTCAGGAGGACCTGAGTTCAAATCCAGCCTCAGACACTTGACACTTACTAGCTATGTGACCTTGAGCAAGTCACTTAACTCCAATAGCCTTACATTCCTCCCTCTGAAAAAAAATAATCAAAAAAAAAGAAAAGAGGTAGATTCAAGTAAGCTATAGGTTAAACTAGATGATCTCTGAGATCCCTTCAAAGTTCAGAGACTGACTGTGAATTCATTTTGATTTATAAACATTGATTAAATCTCTACTTCATTCAAAGATTTTTAAAAATCACATAACCCCTTCCTTCAGAGAGACTATAGTTTATTAGAAGGGTATGACATGTACAGAAATTATAGCACACGGTAGGATTTGTTAGGGCAAAGGAATATTACAGAACAGAGAGATTCCCCTACTTTTATGGTTCACAGTACCCTTAGTATATCAATAATTTTTCCACAGCATCCATAGGCCAAAAGAAATACCCACAAATTCTATTTGTTAAACTGTTAGAAGCAAACAAACTAATAAGTATTTGTGCTAATAAACTAGTAACTTTTTAGGAGAATAACACACAAAAAAAATGGAAAGAAAAGGATAATATTTTTACTTCACTCTTAACCACAAAGACTTACTAATGAGGGACGTGTTCCTGCGGGGCATTGCCCCACTTCTAAAACCCTGGAATCATATTGGATATCACCATCCTCATTTCCTGTTCCACATTGATTTTTGATCTGGACTGGCAACCACCAAAAATGCAGTTTCACAAGGATAGAACATGACATCTGAGAAAGTTGGAGACATTTTTGGCAGAGCCAAAAGTACAAATAAACAAAAACATACCTTAAACATTAAAGCATGTCATAGAAAGGAATGTAAGTAATCTAATATTGAATTACCTCGAGCTAGTAGCTTGTGTCTAACATCGAGTATCACTTGTTTCCCTCAGAAATTTAAACTATTAGGGGCATCCTTGTGAGTTTGCTGCATGCAAGGGTTGGAAATTGGGATTATAGACTGAATGCTGTAAGAAGGTATTAGGAGAAAAAAGTCGTTTCAGCTGGGGTAAAGGCCTCTGTGGAGGCAGGAAGGAGAGGACTAAATGAGATAAGATAGCAAGTAGGAAAGAGGTGCTTAATACATTTTTAGATCATATTGGAACAATAAAAATAACTAATGTTCCTACTGATAAATGTTTAGTAGCTTGTTTTCTAAAGGAAAAAAGTTAAACAGCACACATTGAAGTTTAATCTGTATTATTAACACTGTCATCATCACTTTCTTAAGCCAAGCAATTGGCAAAATAACTAATCAAGCTCTGATTTGTATCATTTGATGATTTCTGAGGTGTAAATGCTCACACTGAAAATTTAACAATCATCTTTCAGAACCTGTGCGTCTGTTACAATAAGATAGTTTAATTTATATTTTAATATTTAGGCAATAGGGAGTTTGGGGTGGGGGGAGCTAGGTTGCACAGTGGATAGAACGCTGGACTTGGAGTCAGGAAGACCTGAGTTCAAATAGAGCTTCAGAAACTTCCTATCTGCATGTGTAACCTTGGGCTAGTCACTTAACCTCTGTTTGCCACTGGAGAAGGAAATGGCAAACCAGTCCAGTATCTTTGCCAAGAAAACACCATGGACAGAGGTCCATAGGGTCATGAAGATTCAGATACAAGTGAAACAACTAAACAACGAAAATACTTTTCCGTAAGGTAGTGACCCGGTCTTTAGGAAGATTGTCCTACAGCTGAGTGAAAGATGATTTGAAGAGGAGAGAAGGAGGCAGACACACCAGATAAAAGGGACTATTAGGTGATCTGGGTGAAAAACGCTGAAGACCGTAACTCAAGCAATAGGTAGAGTTAGTAAAGAAGAGATAAGATACAAGAGACGTTATAGAGGCACTTAGACTAAATTTAAATAGCCTATTTCAGAGATGAAATATATAGATATGGTAAGAATTAGAGCTTACACTTATATAGTACTTCATTATCTACAAAGTACATTTTTCACAAAAATATGTATGACAAACAATACATTTGTATCTACTGTAGTTTTAAATATTTTTCAATCAGTGAACAGGGTTTGGCTAAATAGCATTTTAAGGCTGACCTTCCAATTATAGGATTGTAAATTATGTCTTTTTGAAAGAAGACCTGAGGCCAAAAATTTATTTTTGAGTACCCACTATTTGCAGGGTCCTATGCCAGGGCTCTCCCATAGAGCAGCTATCCTGGGGACTTTGTTTCATTGATTTTTCTTTGGAACCTTCCATTCTCCCTCTTCCACTGCCCCCCTACCTTTGCTGAGTGTCTCCTTGGTGGCAAAGAGAGGAGAAATCAACGTTGTTCCTCACAAGGATCTATGCACCTTGAATAGATTTTCTTGCTCAGAAATCACAGGATATCAGAGCTGGAAGGCACTTCAGAAAACATCTATCTAGTCCAATGGGTATCCCTGCCAAGTAGTCACCCAGCTTTCATCTGAACACCTTCACTGAGAAGGAACTCAGTACTACCAGAATTCCGCGGATGGATGGCTCTGATGCTTCCAGAAACCTGTCCCTTTGAAGAGAAGGCCCAGGAGTGGACAGGATAGAGGGCTGCACCCATAGCTTTCAGCCCCAGCTCTACAGAAACTGAGTCTCACCATTGTTTATAACTTTTGGCATCTGGAGGTTGCTAGAAATTTAAGAAGCAGTGCAATGAGGGGTGGATTTAGCGCCCGGAGATCTGGGTTAGTATTTAATCTGCTTCTTACCAGCTAGGTAACCACAGGGAAGTTATTTCATGTTGTTGAACTTCAATTTTCTCCTCTGTAAATAAGTATTTGTACTTCCCATAATGCCCATCTCCTGGGATTATTAAGAGGAAAATGTGTAGTAAACAGTTAAGCAGTATAATAATGCAAATTGTTACTGATAATCTTCATTATCAGCTTCATTTATTCAGATCTTTTGATGACACAGTGGTTAGAACATTGAATCTGAAGTCAAAAAGACCTGAGTTCAAATCCGGTCTCCTACAGAAGCTGCATAACCCTAGGCAAGTCATTTACCCCCTTTCTGCCTCAATTGCCTCATCTGTAAAATGGGGAATAATAAGAATCCTTACCTCCCAGGGTTGTTTTGAGGATAAATCAGGCTGTATCTGTCAACTTCGTGAACCTTAAGCACTATAGAAATGCTAACTATTATTACTATTCAAGCAACATTGACCAAGTACTTAATCTGTATCTACAACTGCTAGGCAGTGGAAGATGCTAAATTTACATATAATCCCTGCCCTCACAGAGTTTAGGTTGGCAAGGTTAACAGATTGCCCGATGTCATATTCTTCTTCTCAAACCAAAGTCTGGCTTTGGTCTAGCTCACAGATAATGGTCATAAACAACACAGCACGTTAAATGCATTGACAAATTGCTATGCCAAGTCCCATACGAGATCCAAGCTGTGATGCTAATGTATGCTCCCAGAACGTATTCCATAGCTGAAGGAGTATTCGTCCTCAATGATGTTATCCCTTTTCCTAGAGAGAGGACACATTCATAGCCACATATGTACCTTGGAGTATATCCAGAAATGTAAAATGAATGCAGTGCTTTTTTTGTTTACTGTTACTCGACTGGTGGCAGGGGGTGGGAAGACATGATTCCCAAGATGCGTCAATGTTGGTCTCACCATCCAAAGAGGAGGGATGTCTACATCTGCCTCACCGGTTGTCTTGGCTGAATGAACCTTTGATGATATCACATCATTGGTGGGAAGGAAGCAGGGAGAAATCAATCAGAAGATTTTGCAACAAGCGAAATGGATGGAGCCTAGCTTAATGGATAGAGTGTTAGATGTGGAGTCAAAGAAATCTGAGTTAGAATCAGACACCTACCTGTCATAATAAGTCAGCCATTTAATCTCTCAAGAGACTTCATTTTGGAGAAGCAGTACAATAATAAGAAGAAACTGTGTGAGTCAGGTGCTATAATAATAGCACATATCATATCCCATTTACAGATGAGGAAACTGAGTCTGGGAGAGATTAAATGACTTACCTATAATCACATGGTGAGTAAATGTATGAGGCTAGATTTGAACTCAAGTCTTCTTTCCCACAACTCCTATGAGCTACTCTAATTGTAATATAAAGTTAATGGTGAGTGGTGGGGTGCGGGGGAAGAGTTAAAGATCTTCCCCATCCATTAATAGGCTTCAATACCTTTTGTTAATTTCTTTTGAGACACTGGATCTTCCCCATCCATTAATAGGCTTCAGTACCTTTTGTTAATTTCTGTTGAGACACTGGATCTTCCCCATCCATTAATAGGCTTCAATACCTTTTATTAATTTCTGTTGAGACACTGGGTCAGAGGATCTTGTACTTTAGCTCTGAAAAGTGTATAAACATTCTGAGGTGAGGTTTTACTTGGGGGCTTAGTTTTTGGAAGAAGATTCATGTGCCAAATGAGACTCTGGGAAGTTGCTAAGGAGCCTCCTCAGCTTTGAAAATCCAGATGTTGGTGCTTCTCTCTCTGGTAACTATGTATGTATTGCTTATGGTCAGACAGATGGAAGTCCTGTCTGTTGATCTTTATTCCTCTGTATTTTCTCTGAAGTTCAGGGTGCTGACTTTTGACCCTGAACTTAGTGAATGATATATGTGCTTGATTAAAATAGATTGTTGACCCCTCAAAAGTTGCTTTCCTTTAAAAAAAAAAAACAGATCTAAGAACCTGTACAGCAGGCCCTCCTGTATATATCGTGGTCCTTGCAGTTACAACTACCTACTTGTTCACTGGTGTGGGGGAAAGAACTTCAGCTTTAGAGTGCTAGGACCTGGATTCAAAATCCTGGCTCTACCACTTATGTCTGAGTAGCCTTGGGCAATCACTTAAACTCTCCCAGTTTCAGTTTCCTCAACTGCAAAGTAAGAGGTTTGGACTAGGGTGATCTTGAATGCCTTTTTCCAGCTAATCTATGATCCTATGATAAATCCATAGATTTGTCTGTAAGATGAATGTAATAACATTTATGCTACCAACCTTACAGACTTGTTAATGCTTTGCAATCAAAAAAGTTTTTGAGAAACGTGAGTTTACAATTACTACCAAGCCTGTCAAAAATATTTTGAGGGCTGAATTGCAGCAGAGAGGAAGGCAAGGGTAGAAAGAAATAGTCAAAGTATGTTATGGAAATTAAATCATGAGATTGTAGGATACCTATTCTTTTTTAGCAAGACCTTCTGTTATCCATAATGTCAAGTTCAAGTTCTTCAGCCTGGACTTCAAGGACCTACGTGATCTAGCCCAAGCCATTTATAGAGCAATAGAATAATCACCTTTATTTGGAGTAATTTAGGAATACTTTAGTGATCTTTAAAAGAGTGAGGGAAATGGTACGTGGTCCCATGTTATTTGACACATAGCAAGTTCTTAATAAATGCATGACTGATTGACACAATATAAGAAAAACATTGTCCTGGGTTGTTGTTTTTTTTTAAAGTACTGTAAGAAAATGAGCTTAACTTCAATTCCTGGACAAATTCTGAAATGTGTTATTGAAGGGATGGTCCATGACCATCCAGCAAACAAAGTCATAATCATCAAGAACCATGTTGGCTTCATCAAGAAGAGGTCATGCTGGACACTGTTACTTGAACTATGAATTAGTCCCATCATTCTGAAAAACAAGGTGGAATTTTGTGACAAAAGCTATGAATCTATGCTTTTTGTGTTAAAAATCTACTGCAGGACATACACCCCAAAAAGAAACATAGGAAAAAAGGTCCCATATGTATCAAAATATTCATAGCAGTGCTTCATAGAGTAATACAAAAGAAATGGAAGCAAAGTGAGTGCTCATTGATTGGGGAATGACTGAGTTAATTGTGTTATATGTGTTAATGAATATTATTGTATCCTAAAACATATATGAAGAATTCAGAAATATATGGAATGGTATATATAAACTGATGCAGAATGAAGAAAGTAAAACCAAGAGAATGGTATACACAATGAATTTGGTCATGTATGAAAAAGCAACACTATAAAGCAACTAAATTCAAATTAATGCAATGGTCATCTTGGTCTCAAAGTGATTATGACAAATACTTCTCTTGGTAGAGAGGCAAAAGATTGCGGATGTGGAATATTATATACATTGGCAGAATCAGTAGGTTTGCCCACTAGTTTTAGGGAACTGGGTTTTGTTTTGTTCTGTTTTTATTACAAAGGAGGCAGATACAGTGAATGAAGGATATTATCAAGAAATAATTAAGGTGCAAAATGCCCCCCAAAAATCAATAAAAATTTAATTTGAAAAAAGTACAGATAAAAATAAGAGAATAGATGATGTTAGAATAAAATCATTTTTGACAGGCCTATCAGACTAGTATGTCAAGAAAATGTTGAAAATTATGTGATATTTAGATTTTTTCTTGCTTTACTTTTGAGTAAGATGGAAGGATGTAATCTAGATGGTAGTAAATTGGATGGATTTAGAAATAGTCCAATGACCAAATCCAGAGAAAAGTAGGTAAATAAATGGTAGATGCCAACTTAAGATGAAGGCTCTAGAGGAGTGCCTGAGGGTTCTATGGTTGACCCTGTCTTGATTTTCATTTGCAGATGAAAGTGACTTCTCCAAAGTTACCAATGATCTCTCAATTGTCAGATCCAGTGTTCTTTTCTCAATCATCATCATGCTTGACTTCTCTGCAGCATTCAACTCTGCTGACCACTCTCTTCTCCTGGGTACTTTCTCTACTCTGAGCTTTCAACCCTGCTCTCCCTTGGTTTTCTTCCTGACCATCTTCTTTGCTGAATCACCAGCTATGTCCTTTTGCTCCCTAACTGGGTATACTCTTAAGTTTTTATCCTGGTCCCTCTTTTTCTCTCTTTCTACACTTTCTCTTTGGTGACCTCATCACTTCCCATGAATTCAATTACTATTTTAATGTATATGACCCTCAGATTTAAATATATAACCCTGGTCTTTCTTTTGAGCTCCAGTCTCACATCATCAGCTGCTTATTTCACATTTTAAACTCAATGTCCAAGTACCTATTGAGTGTTTCAAACTCTACATATGTCAAATAGAACCCCCCCCCAAAAAAAACAATCCCTTTTCTAAATTCTCCTATTTCTGGCATAGGCATCATCGTCATCATCATCATCCTTCCAGTCAGCCAAGTTCACAACTTTGGAATCGCTTTCAAGTCTTCATGCTCTCATCTCACATATTCAGTGTGCTTCCATGTATCTTTAATCCCACTTGCCTCTACATCTCTTGCATTTTTCCTCTTCTACTCTAATTTCACTACCCTACCCTAGTCCAGTCCCTCATCCCCCTTCCCTGGACTATTGCAAAAGCCTTTACTTGGTCATCCTGCCTTATTGCTTCCTTCTCCAACTTATTCTCCATAGAACTGTCAAGGTGATGTCTCCAAAGCTCACATTTAACCACACTGTTTTTCTGCTCAGTTAGTTCCAGTGACTCCTTATTGTTTCTAGGATCAAATCCAAACTCCTAAGATACTATATAACCTGACTTCTAAACAGCTAGGTGGAACAGTATATTGCACAGAGTGCTGAACCTGAAGTCTGGAAGACCTGAGTTCAAATGTAAACTTAGACACTTACAAGTTGTGTGATCCTGGGCAAGTCATTTAACCCCTGTATGCATCATTTTCCTCTTCTGTAAAATGGGGATAATTTCACCAACCTCCTAGGGTTGTTGTGAGGATAAAATGCAATAATATTTGTAAAGTACTTCACAAATCTTAGTGTTACATAATTGCTAACTATTTTTGTTACTATTATTGCCTTTCTAGCCTTATTTCATATTACTTCCATTCAAAAATTCTACTATCCAGTCAAATTAATCTTCTTGTTATATCTCACAGATGACACCCCATCTCCAATATCCATGCACAGGCTTTCCCCTTTATAACTAAAACTATACCTAGAATGTAAGACTACTTTCTGCATGTCTCTTAGAATTCTTTCAAGGCTCAGCTTAAATGCTCCCTCTTACATGATGCCTTTCCTGATCCCTCTTCCCCCAGTTTTTATTGCCTCCCCACCAAAATTACTATTTATATCTATTATATCCATCTCTTCATCTACATGTATATATTCATATATATGTGTGTGTGCCTATATATGCATATGTGCCATAAATACTTATTTCTATGCATATTGTCTCTCTAATAGAATGTAAATTTCTTAAGGGAAGGGCAGTCTCATTTTTTGTGGTTTTATATATCCAACACCTGGGACAGCACCTAGCATATCAAGGGCACTTAATGCTACATTGACTTAAAGATTAACAATAAGATTATAAAATTTTCAGATGATACAAAACTAGGAAGGAAAAGTTACTGGATGACAGTGAGGATCAAAAAGATATTGACAGATGAAAACATTAGGTTGAAACTAAGAAGTTGTAATTTAATGAGGAAATTTGTCTAGTTTTGGTTTAAAGAATCATCACAACTGCAGATTCAAGAAGACATAGCTAGAGAGAAGTTGAGAGGATAAGACCTGGTGGTTTTAGTGGACTACAGGCTCAATATGAGTAAACCGAAGTACATCATAGCTAAAAAGCAAAATCTATCAGGCAGTTTTAATAAAAGTATAGGGTCCAGAGCAGAAGAGGTGATAGTCCTGTTGCACTCTGCCCTGCTGGGACCACATCTAGGTTACTGTTTCTGATTCTGAACAATACATATTGTCAAACTTGGGAGTATCTGGAATAAGGTGACTGCAATTATAAAGATCTTAGAACTATGCCCTACATGTCCCCATTGAAAGAACTGATCCTATTTATCCTATGGTAGAAAATGCTTAATGGGGAGTTGTGATTCCAACATCCAAATATCTGGAGGGTTTTCATAGGGGAAAAAGTTAGAATAATTCTGTATGTCCCTAGTTGGTAGAAATTATTGGTAGTTAGGTGTCAGCTAACTTCAATGCAGAACTGCCCAACAATAGAATGGGCAGGATACTAAATTCCCCTTACTGGACCTAATCAAACAAAGACTGGATGACTTCCAGTCAGGAATATTGGAAATAAGTTTCATACTTCGGTTGTGCTGGGAATAAGATGTCCTCTAAGAACCCTTTCTTTGATTCTGTAATGATGACAGCTGACATTTCTATAGAAATTGACAAGGTACTATCCCTTTCTTCTTGTAGATAATAAGCATTTGTTGAATTAATACCAAAAATCTTTATATGAATTATTTCTTTTAAAATATATTTTGTTTCATTAAATATCTTCCAATTGCATTAAAAAAAATTTAACATTCATTTTTTTAAATTTTTGAGTTCCAAATTCTCTCCCTCTCTTTTATCCTTACATGCATTGTTTCTATCTTCTCATGAAGCAGATAATGCAAGTACGTTCATTCCCTACTTTATAGACTTAATGAATAGGGAAAGTGATTTGTCCAAGGAGTAAGGGGGTCTATGACTTGTATTTCATGCTTGTAGATATGCAAATGCATCTATGATCTCATCAATGTGTATGGTCCTTCCTCCCTACTCCCAGCAATGCAAATTGAGTATATTCATGCTGGCCCATCCTGTACAATTCTTCTCCCATATATTCCCCAAAGTTCCACTGAGTATGCTAGGACTTTTCCTCAATTTCTCTTGATACTTAGAGGATATTAGCAATCTACAGACTGTCTATTATTCCTCCTTCACTCTTGCCACATGATCATCCCATTTCATTTTTTGATCATATAATTCTTTATTGAAATTCTTTGCTCTGGTTCTTATTTATACATCTTTATTTGCTATGTGATACTGCTTACTCACCCACTACGTGCTTCACTATTGTCCTCTGAGGGAGAATAATTTTTAATTTTTTTGAAACTATAATGTTCCATGACTTGTAGCAGAATAATATTGATACTGCCAGAATAATATTGATATTTCTTAAAAGGCAGACTCTTGTTTCAGGGAAAATTTGAGGAGTTATAGGATCATAGACTTAGGGAAGAAAGGATCTTTGAAGTTGTCTAGTCCAATCCTCTATTTTTGCATTTGAGAAATGGAGGCCCTGGGATGTGTCAAAAGTTTCATAGGTTTTACTAATGGGATTTGCAGATAGATAGATAGATAGATAGATAGATGGATGGATGGATGGATGGATGGATGGACAGATAGATGGATAGATATTTTTACTGCTAGGAAGCTCTGCAGGTTTTCTATCTATTTGAATGTCGAAATCTGCATAAAGTACATTATTCATGCATCTGTTTTCTTCTGTGTGGATAGTTAGGCCACACTCTTTGAATCTCATACAGGAGATTCTGTAAGGTTCTAGAACGTGATGCAAGTCATCTACAAATGTCTGGAAGATCTCATCATCCACAAGGAATCCCTGTTCAACTTGAATTCTTTACGAGATCTCGTCCTTGACAGTGGCAAACATATATTAGTGAGCACATATCTCCCTGTCTTATGCTTCACCCCTTAAAAGCATTTCTTTTTTCCTTTATGTTGTATCTTTCAAGGAGTCTTCCATAATTTTGATATATAGAAGGGGACCCTTCATTGGAAGAAAACTTTTAAGGCAGTGTTTTGCTTTACTGATAGTCAACAAACAATAAACAGTAAAATAGTATACTCTTAGTTATATGATGGTAAAGATGCAATCTACGTCTAATATTCTCATCTATTATTAATGTATATGGTGATGATTCTCATTAATTTTTTTATAGATGAGGATGTAGGCATTTAGGTCAATAGCTGTTGATGTTTTGTCAGTCATCTTATTTTGCTATTAATAAGACTCAAGATTTTTCCTTATTTTTAGTGTCTTCTCTTCCTTTCAGATACCCTGAGAATCACTCCTTCAATATATTCAATATTGTATTGACTCCATTTCTTATCTCTTCTTTGCATACTTGGTCTAATCCAGATGCTTTCCTCATACATATTCTCTTATACTATCAGTTTTTCTGGGTCTGTGATTGTCATTTTTGTGTGTAATGGCTCCATTGTCCTTCATGGTAAATTGCTATAGAGATCAATCATAAAAAAAACTCTCCCAAAAAGAAGAAATTTCTTTTATGCAGTAGGATTTCTTGGAAATTGTTTCTCATTTTTTTTAACTTAAAAGAGTATATTTTGACTCCTCCCACAGACCATTACTACCTATGTACAAGCTAGTTGGCCAAATTAAATGTGTGAGCTTATGGCCACTAGAATGGCATTTTCCCTCTGTAGAAATCATTAAAACCACAGTTTTAGAACTGGAAAAGATCATCTCTTCCACCCTCTCATTTTACAGATTGAGGTGCTAAGAGGTAAGAAATGGAGCTTGTAAGCCTTGATGAAGGTCACTTTACAAGTAGTCAAGTCACAAATGTAATATTTGAACCCAGGTTCATTCTTTCCACTACACCAAGAGTCTCAACTGCAGCCTAGGAGCAGCAAGCCATCTGCCAAATTTTCCAGTGCCCACTAGAACAAAATTAAAATAATTGGGAAATGTTTAACAAAATAAATAAAAATACAACATAAGTACTGGTGATTTGTTATTTTCTAAGTCAATATGCATCACATAAGGATTCATTCTATGCAAATTTGACCCCATTGAAGTGCACCATGAAAACCAAGAAGCCATACTCTATCCCCAAGAAGATTACAATAATTTTTTCCAAGAACATTGGAAGAGTTGAATATCCTTACCAAAATGTGTCTTTAGCACCTACCTTGCAGAGTTGTTGTAAGGATTAAATGAAATAATATCTGCAAAGTGCTTGGCACACTATCTGGAAGATACTAGATGCTAATTAAATGTTTACTCCCTCTCCCCCTTACCTTTAGGAACCTGCAGTTCTCTCTCTTTGTCTTTTTCTTAACCACCACCACTACCATCCCCTCCCTTATTTCTAGTGCCCCCAGACTTCCCTTAGTCACACTGACCTTTCAAGCCTGGGTCAACTGCTCTACACATTTCTTACCCACCACATCAAAACTGAGCTATCCATGGTCTTATCTTATAAGGGGCCTTACAATGGAGAGATAGAAGACTGTAAAAGGAAGGCCTCTGGCTAGGCATTTAAGGATCCTGGGTTCTGTTCTACTTCAGCCACAAAATAGCTATTTGAGGTAAGTCACTTTGCATCTCTGGACCTCAGTTTACTTGTCTGTAAGATAAGGATGCTGGAAAAGATGACCTCTAAAGCTCTTTTTAACCCTGATATGCTATAGTGATATGTTGTAAGGGATTTTCTATCCCTGAATTAGCTGAGGACTGAGAATGATCTGAAAACTAAGATCTAAAAGAGAAAAGAGAAAGCTAAGAGAACTGATGGTTTCATGTTCTAAGATCCCTTGGGGCTCTAACATTCTATGGTCCTTTTATTCTAAGGTTCCTGCTGCCTCTGACATTCTAGGATCCTGTGACAAGAATTAATGTGATCACTTCATTCTAATGGAGGTATTCTGTTTAATAGAGATAGTCCCATTTTAGCAGCAGTCTTCAGTACCATAATTTGATTCAGTAAACATTTATTAAATGACCACTGGTAGAAAGAAAATATTCCCTTAGTGGTGAGAATTTCAAGTCCTCAAGGAAGATCAGCTGGGGACATTCTTTTGTCAAACAGAACCACTGGTCTGCCCTTGTAAAATCATAAAATATTAGAAATATAAGGAACCTTAGCATTTTCTAGCCAAAGCTCTCACCCTGTAAAGGAATCCCCCCCTACAGTATACCTGACAGGTGGTCGACCAGACTCTGCTTGCATGCTTCCAGAGATTGGGAGCTCACTAACACATCCTACATTTACAGCTGGCCCTGTGTGTGCAACCATCTGTCACTTGCAAAGAAGCTGCCACTATGTTCCCTGAAAGATCTAAAGTATCAATCATTCATCAAACATTTATTCAACAGACATTTTATTTAATATTTACTCTTTGAAAGGCCTTATTCTTGTACTGGTTATAGAGAGGCAAAAATAGATATGAGTCCCATCTTCACAGAGCTTAAAGTCTAGGTGAAAAGAAAGAAATGCTCTGGAATCAACATCTCAGAATCTGATATCACCTTATCCAATCCATAAGTAAACAGAAATCAGCCCTCCACAGTGCTTGGCACATAGTAGGTGCTTAATAAATGTTTATTGATTGAATGGTTATCCAACCTTTGCTTGAAGCCCTCCACTAGGGGAAAACCATGACCTCAAAGGGAAACAGTTCAATTTGTGTTTAGTTCCAATTGTGAGGAATTTTTTTCCTTCTGTTGTCTCTGTGACTTTCATCTGTTGCCCCAAGTTCTCCCTTCTTTGTTCAAGGAGATTATAGCTCCTTCCTCCTTTATGTGGTAGACCTTCAAATATTTGAAGACAACTATAATATGTCCCCTTAGTCTTTTATCTAGGCTAACATTCTCAGTTACATCAAATAATAGTCTCATGGCATGGAGCATCCCATCTTTTCTCTTCATTCTGCTTGTCCAGTTCCAAAAAAGTCACCTCTAGAACAGAACAGGGTGCTCTAGATGTGATCAGACTCCATCATCCCACATATCCGGCTTCTATTCATGGAGCCCAAGATCAAATTAGCTAATCTGGATACTCTCACACTCTGACACTTAATGAACAATCTACTAAAACTTCCAAATATTTTTCCCATAAAATGTTATCTAATCATACTTCCCTTATCCTACATTGTATCATATATGTTTTAATCAAAATATGGAACTTTATATTTACATTTGTTCCTATCAAATGTCATATTATTTGAATCAGCTCGTTTTTCTGATCTGTAAATATATTGGGATCTTGATTCTTTTATCCTAAACCTTTTTTGATACCATCTTAAAATGCCTTCTGAACCATCCAGAAAGGATTCGGTAGAGTTTTAATGTTAAATACTTTTTGCAATATTCCAACTGAAAATTGGGAGTTCGCAGGGCAATATTCTATTGCAAAGAATATTCAGTTAGAATGCCAAACTTCCCAGGTATGTTAGGTGAAAGATAAACTATTGTATAAGTCAAGAGGGAACTCATAGTCCTCTGTGTGAAATTGAAAACATACCTGGAAACAAACCATTTTTCAAGTCAATGGTATGAGTCTATACCAGATTACAAATGCCATTCACAGAGTCGTAAACTATTGGAGTTGGGAAGAACATTATGTCATAAAAATTACAGAGGATGTTACAAATCTTTTAACCCAATGTTTCATTGTACAGATGGAGAAACTTGAGGTATAAAGTAGTTATACAATTTACCTATCCCACATAAATAGTGGTTTCCTTTAACCTTCATGTGGCAAGGCTCTTATAGAACACAAAATGCTCAGATACTGAGAGGGTGTAGCAGATAGAGCCTAGGATTTGGAATCAGGAAGACCTATCTCTGACACTTACTAGCTATGTGACCTTGGGCAAGTCCCTTAAAGTCCAGTAAATATCTTAAGTCTCTAAGGCTG
>CM053769.1:406482018-406505979 GCA_028658325.1 Potorous gilbertii
CTGGGTTTTCCAGAGATCTATTCTCCACTGGTCAATCACTATTTAAGGTTGCTCAGGATGATTTGGGGTTCTCCTCCCTCTTCTTCAGAAATGCCCTGGAATCATTCGGTAAGGAATAGGTCAAGTCAACATCCCTTTCTCCCCTAACTAAATAACAATAAGAAAAATAGATTACAAAAAGTTCATTTAAACTTATCACTCTTCCATTTATAAAGTGTTCCTCCCAATGGCCTTGAGACAGTCTACGTATCATAATTTCCATTTTAAAGTCGAGGAAACAAAGTCAGAGAAGGGAGGGAACCTTTAACTTTGCTAAGGTCAAACAGCTATTAAATATCCAGTCTCCTGACTCTTGTTCTAGTGCTCCTGTCACTATATTATTTTTGAGAAAGGCTTAAAATTTTGTAAAACAAGGGCTTAGACGAGACCAGTGTTGACAAACTCAGGTAGAGAGAAGGGTCATTAAATTGTACTTAAAAGAGTCTCATGGGTGCATATTAACTGAAAAAAACCACGCATATTAACATTATATTTTATTTGTTTTGTTAAGTATTTCCCAATTACATTTTAATCTGGTTCAGGCCTTACTCAAGAGAGTTGTGGGCTGCATTTGACAGTGTGTTTGACATCTCTGAATTAGATATCTATCTTTGGCAATTGTTTAATGTGATAACATCAACTTTGCTAACTGTGAGCCACCCTTCCAATTACCATAACTTCCACCGTTCATTTCTTTTGCCACATAGTAAGAACAACAAGATTTCCTCAAAGAGTATGTCCACTCATTGGTCACTGGATAAAGATCTTGCATTTGAAATGTCACTAGTCAAATTAAAGTTAAATTTAATTAATGGATGGTCTAAAAATTCTGTGATTCTTCTGCCCCTTTCCCAACACTTTGTTACTATAACCAAAGAAGCAAATAGGTCAGAAGCACATAGGTTGGAGGATTGCTTTGTGTTTTTCTTTGTTGCATATGATACCATGGCCAACTGGTGTGACAGGTGCCCAACCTTTTAGAGATAAGTCCTGCCATGTTTAATTAGGCTAGTCCTTGGAAACCAGATTCAATCTGTTGCTACTTGATACCTTTATAACATGGTAGAACTCACCATCCTGTGTCATAGCTTTAGAAAACACAGGGCCACCCAACACCACAATGAGACATTAGAATTGGATTTTGTAAAATACATACCTATTTTGATCTTAATAGTCAGGGGGCATCAAAAGAAGCTACTAGATGCTATATCACAGAAGGAAATTTGTATGATTCTGACCTATGCATGGAAGATATTGTATTGGAAGAAAACATTTTATTCTTCTGAATTTAGTGGGGTTTTTTTAATGGTCAGCAAATTAGTAGAGGAGTCTTATATTCTCTATAATATTTCATCCAACTAGGTGACCATAAAGATAAGGTTGACTATATAATATAGTTTGTGAAAGCCTGCCTCCTTTCTTTCAAGAGCTGGAAGACTATGAGTATGGATTCATTTGATGTATTGATTGGTTTTGTTTAATTGCTTCATTTTTTGTTTTTATTCTTTATTGTAAGTTTTTGTAGGGTAGGGGAGTGGGGAAACAGGTAGTTGGAAATGAGGGTGATATAAAAGAGAAAGATCATTTTTTAAAGAAACTAATGCTGACCCAAACCTTGACCCCTCCCAAAGACTGCTTATTCCCTTATCATGTGTTCAAAAATGATTCTTTTACTGTAAATTATTCTTGTTAAAATTTTATAGAGATGTAAAAGTAGGCATATACAGCAATGTTATTGACATTTTCTTGTCTCTTTTCAGTAATCATTAAGTTTGACTATTTTTTTTCCTACTTACTTTCATTTTCCTTTCCTCTTTAAGATGCAAAGTTGTATCATCTCCAGCAATGATCTTGGTGTATATTTGATCCACTTCAGTTATTCTGATTGCTGTTCCCTCATTTGAGTAATGCCCAACTATTCATGACCCTATTTGGGATTTTCTTGGCAAAGATACTGGAGTAGTTTGCCATTTCCTTCTCCAGCTCATTTTACAGATAAGAAAATTGAGGCAGAAAGGGTTAAGTGATTCGGCCAGGGTCGCACAGCCAGTAAGCATCTGAGGCCAAATTTGAACTGAAGAAAAAGAGTCTTCCAGTCTCCAGGTCCAACAGTTGATCAACTGCATCACCTAACTGCCCCCCAGTTATTCTTACCATCTTTGCTTTTAGTGCTACTTCTATTTCCAAATGTAGCATACATTTGTTAATGTGTTAAATGCACTGTGACTGATGGTGAGTTTGTTATCAAAATCTACACAGATCTTTTCCATTTTTCAATTCTTTGTTATCCTCCTTCCAAAATGCCTTTGGGATGACTTTGCTTAATTAGATTTGTCTCCAGACTTTAAGATTTCTCACTGTTGTATGAGATAATATGGCTTATAATCCTTGACTGTCCTTTTTCGTAAGATTTTGCAAAAATTTATATTAAAAAGCAGTATCACCCTCAGTCATCATAGCTTCCTTCTTGGCAAGAACAAGGGTTTGTTTACTTTGCTTACTGATATAGTTTATGACTATAAATGATTATGACTATGCTTTGGTTTCCTCATCTCAATTCATTTATAGAACTTGAGCTTCTTTAGGAAATGGTTATAATCTATATCATATCCATTTCTCTCTCTCTCTCTCATTAGCAGTTTATTTATTTAAAAATCAGGGAGGAGTTATTTTTTATTATACTAAGTTTTTTTCTAATTTTTTTATCCTTTGTACTGATTTTTGTATTATGTTTTATTTTTATAGTAGAAATCAATGGTCAGATAGTATAAGGCAGATACAAGAATGACTCTGTATAAGAAATAATAATTTCCTATCTGTTAAAAATATATTTTTCTTCTTTGTTGTTTACCATATCCAGTAGCTCCTGACTTCTTTGTAAAAGAAAGTATTCATGATACATAAGTATGAGTCTTTTCTTCCTGATAATTTAGATTTTAGACTCTCACTTCTTTTTCATGATTTATATTTTTCATATCATCATCCTCCACTATTATTAACAAGAACTAATATTAGCTGACATTGCTATACTACTTTAAAGTTGGTAAAACAAATTATTCACATTATTTTATTAAATAGTCACAGTAGCCCTGTGACATCATTTCTATAGGTTCATTTCATAGGCTCAGAGTTTCCTGATCACATACCTAGAAAGTTGAAATGGTTGAATTTGAAAACAGATCTTCTTGGCTCTAAGTCCACAGTGCTCATTGCAATATGTATTGTTTCTTCTCAAGAAAGGATCAGATGTGGAATCCTCAAGATAAGTTTACAAAACACTGATCAGATTTCCTCTTAAGGTATATGCTCATGGTTTGCCTCCCAAGTAATGCAGGCTATTCGTAGACTACTTGTTTCTTTTTTAAAATAATGTTGAATATATTTTAAGTTTTTTCTTGTAATCAGTAAAAATTACCTTCTCCAAAACTGAGAATGAAAAATAGCAAAACTCCTGTTAAAAACATATATAGTCATCAAGCAAAACAAATTTCATCATTGGCCATTTTTTTAAAAAATGCATGTCACATTCTCCATTCTTTCACCTTTGAAGAGGTGGGCAGCATGTTTAGTAGCATTAGTGCTCCGGAATTGTGGTTGGTCATCATGCTGATCAGCATTCCTAATTCATTCAAAGTTATTTGTCTTTATATTGTTGTAATTGTATAAATGGTTTCCTTGGTTTTATTCATTTCATTCTGTATCAGTTCATACAATTCTTCCCAGGTTTTTCTGAAACCTTTCCCTTCATCATTTCTTATAGGACAATAGTATTGTACATAGCATTATACACCATAACTTATTCAACCATTCCCCAATTGGTAGAAATTCCCTCAATTTCCTATTCTTTGCCACCTCAAAAAGAGCTATAAATATTTTTGCATATCCTTAATTTGAGTTAGTTTTGCTTAGGACTCATCTGTCACTTGATAGTGAGAGAGTCCTCTAATTCCCCCTTCTCCTTTCCCTCTTTTCCCTCCTATTTTCCTGTTGAATGAAATGTATTTCTATGTTCATCTGTGCTTGTGTGCCTGTATATTCCTTCATGCTTGGCCAGTTCAGATGAGACTGAGCTTTAAGTATCAGCTATTTCCCCCTTCCCCCTCCTCCTTGATTGGATAGATATCACTTGTACACCCATGGGTGTATGCTTGTTCAAGGAAGACTAGCACCTCTGGTGTGAGAGCTTGTTGAGCCATTTTCAGGGCTGCTCGTCCACCTTTGGTGTCCACCTGTCACCTAACTCTCAACCTGTGGCTCCAAGAAGCTGTAATATGTGTAGTGACCATACCCCAGTAAACCATCTCAGTAGATAGGCTAAAGGAGGTTGATGGTAACCAACAGGCCACAAATCCATTGGTGAGTTTGGGGGATATGTACCTCATGTATTTGAAGACTTGCCCAGTGGAATGAGTGGATAAGAATAATTTGTTCCAGTGGCCTTGAAGGTGACAGAAGCAGGCAGTGTAGAGTGTTTAGAGGTTGGTCAGACATAGAAGGTGCCAAGATCATTCACCAAATCCCAGGCCTGTAGCAATCATTCTGACTTTTTTCTTGTCATTGGACTTCAATGATTCTAGAAGGCAACTCGACAACTTAAATCCAGCAGCACCCGTCAAAACATCACCCTGTGATGTCACTGGTCCTCTAAGAAACCAAAGGATAAACAATTTATACACCCTAATTATTTGAGATAATTACATCTAACATTCCTTTCTCTGCCCGTACCCTGTGTATTCCTTTTCTCTATTCTTTCTATTATTTTCTTAATATTATCAGCACATAACAGAACCCCTCCCACATCTTGTCTAATTAGACCCTTTCTAGACTCCTGATAATGATAAATTGATTTAAAGAGGATGTATGTATTATCTCCTCATATTTGAATGTCAGTACTTTGTCCCTCGTAATTGTTGTCCTACTCTTGGCAACCTCATGCACGTTTTCTTAGCAAAGATACTGGAGTGGTTTGCTGTTTCCTTCTCCAGTACATTTGATAGATGAGGAAACCGAGGCAAGCAGGGTTAAGTGACTTGCCCAGGAGTCACCCAGTTAGTAAGTACCTGAGGTTAGATTTGAACTTAGCTCTTCCTAACAACTCCAGGCCTGGTGCTGTACCCACTGTACCACCTAGCTACCCTCATTTGTGTTTACCTTTTCATATTTCTCTTAACTATTGACTAAAAAAGAGACTTCAACACATGCATATACGCAAGTGGTCTTTAATTTCATTAATGTATAGAATTTTCAATGTGACATCTCCCTCTGCCAATGAAGATTGTGACTCATCTTAAATTCTATGGAATTATCAGACTCACATAGAGATTATCAGGATCACCCACCTAATAAGTTTGAAGGCATGTTTTGAATTGAGGTCTTCTGAACTCCAAATCTAGTACTGCAAACTCTATATCATACTACCACCTTACTTGAACATTTTTTTTACCACCATCAACAGCTGTGTGTGTGTGTGTGTGTGCATGTGTGAAATAAAAATCTCCTTAGCACATACCAAAAAATTTCATCCTTTCAATATGCTTCAGGTGGAGAGACAAGATTACATGGTGGGTAGAAAGCTGCTTTTGGAGTCAGGAAGACCTTGGTTCCAGTATTGCCTCTTGGGCAATACTGTGATCTTGGGCAAGTCACTTAATCTTTTGAGTACCTCAGGTAACTCAAAATTACAGTATTACCACTGATGACTCTTATATAAGTGTAGAAAACTTCTAAGAGGAAAGGAATGGTTGATTAGAAAGGTCAGGTAGAAATAGCAAGGGAAAATCCAGATAGTGCACTGGTATGCATGAAATATTAAGAGATATTGAGAAAGACCTCCAGGGTGGATCATTTCTGAAAGATCTAGGGAAGTTGGACCAGAATAGTGTAGGATGGGGGAGTGGTTAGATTGCACCATTAGAAGGAATTTCTTCACTGATGAGATTACAAATCCTTTGAATTAATGAGATCTACTAATCCTGCCCTACACTTCTTCTGTTTGAGTTACCTCAGGTAACTCAAAATTACAATATTACCACTGATGACTTTTATATAAGTGTAGAAAACTTCTAAGAGGAAATGAATGGTTGATTAGAAAGGTCAGGTAGAAATAGCAAGGGAAAACCCAGATAGTGCACTGGTATGCATGAAATATTAAGAGATATTGAGAAAGACCTCCAGGGTGGATCATTTCTGAAAGATCTAGGGAAGTTGGACCAGAATAGTGTGGGATGGGGGAGTGGTTAGATTGCACCATTAGAAGGAATTTCTTCACTGATGAGATTACAAATCCATTGAATTAATGAGATCTACTAATCCTGCCCTACACTTCTTCTGTTTGACTTTTAAAACTGTCTCTAACCTGGTCTCTTCCTATCTTCCTAGGTTTTTTATAACTTGTTCACCACCACCAACATACATGCACGTGTGCACACAGACACACAGACACACGCATACACACACACACACACACACACACACAGAGATGGTCACGTAAGAATGATGGCCCTGGTAAGCACAGGATTTAAAGTCCTGTTTGAAGGCTCTGGTTGGGAAACCCTGGCTCTACTATTTATTATAGTTTAACCTTGGAAGAGTAATTTTACTTCTCTAGGACTTGGTTTCCTCATCTGCAAAATGAAGGCATTGACCTCTAAGGTCCCTTCCAGATGTAACTCTATTATCCTATTATAATGAATAACTAGTTGGTGGCAGAGCCAGCCCCAAAGCAAGTTCTCCTGATCCTCCATCCAGTGATCCCATGTTCTCTTACACATTACACCACACTGCCTCCATCTTGACACATCTATTTCATTCTCGACAAATGTGTCAAAAAGAAAAAACCAAATCACATCCCTGAAGGAAGTGATTCGTTACTGAGATGTTAACGTGATCTTGAATTAAACATGCCATCTGAATGATGATGCCTGAAACAACAGTCAGGACATTTGGACAAAGATAAAGAGGTTTCTTTTTTTTTTAATTCATTAACATGTGATTTTATTTCCTCTCAGCCCAGACTGAGGGATGAGACAAACCATCTGCCTTATTCATAACAGCTTCTGTTGGACAAACTTAAAAAGAGCAATGGTGCAGGAATCAGAGAAAGTTTGTACCAGAACAGAGCCATGGAAGGTTAGAAGTAGGAGGACCCCTAGAATCATAGAACATAGAATAGTGGTCAAGAGAGGCTGATAGGCATCCTAGCAAGCATCTAGTTCCGCATCCTCATTTTACAAATGGGGAAAATCTCAGATAGAGGAAGCAACTTGACCTAGGTCACATAGCTAATTGGGACAGAGCTAGGAGCTGACCCTCAGCTTTTTTTTATCATTATTCTGAGGCTCTTTTCCCTAATTCCACCAATGACTCTCCCTTTCTCTTTCTTGTGGATGGACCAGTGGTAGGATAAAGTCATGGAATCTCAGCACTAGAACAACAGCAGGAAAGACGTACCTTGTTTTATTGAGCTTTGCTTTATTACACTTCACAGATCCTACAATTTTTAAAAATTGAAAGTTTGTGGGAACCCTGTGTTGAACAAGTCTATCGGCACCATTTTTCTAATAGCATGTGCTCCCATTGCATCTCTAAATCACATTTTGGCAATTCTTGCAGTATTTCAAATTTTTCCTATATAATTATATCTATTATGGTAATATATGGTATTATATCTGTTATGGTAATCTATGATCAGTGATCTTGGATGTTACTATTGTAACTTTTATAGATCACCACAAACTATACCCACAGGAACTTAATCGATAAATGTTATATGTGTTCTGATATTCTACCAACCAGTCATCCCCTATCTCTCTCCCTCTCCTTGGGCCTCCTTATTCCCTGAGACACAACAATATTGAAATTAAGTCAATTAATAACCCTACAAGGGCCTCTTAAGTATTCAAATAAAAGGAAGAGTCAAGAGATAGGGCAAACTTCCTTGTTGTCTTATTTTAAGAAATTGCCACAGCTCCCCCAATCTTTAGCAAGCACCACCCTGATCACTCAGCAACCATGAACACTGAGGCAAGGCCCTCCACCAGCAAAGACTGATGGCTAGCATTTTTTAGCAATAAAGGATTTTTTAATAAAGTTTTGTACCTGATCCGCCCTGGAGGTCTTTCTCAATATCTCTTAATATTTCATGCATTGAGTTTTTTTTTACATAATACTATTGAACACTCAATAGACTACAGTCTATTAAAGCATAAACATAACTTTTATATGCACTGAGAAACCAATAAATTTGTGTTATTTCTTTATTGTTATATTCATTTTATTGGAGTGATCTAGAATTGAAGCTGCAATATCTCCAAGGTATGCCTGTATTCATAATAGCTCATAACTCTTAATGCATATGGAATGATTGGTAACTATTACAGCTAGCTCTCGATTGGGATGGATAATGAGTCTCCTGAAGTGGTCATGTTATCAAATTTACACCCTTTGTGATTATTTCTAATGTGTTATTTGGTTCTTCTTCTTGTTCAGTCACTTGTGATTCTCTGTGACCCCATGTGGGGTTTTCTTGGCAAAGATACTAAAGTAGTTTGCCATTTCTCCAGTTCATTTTACAGATGAGGAAACTGAGGCAAACAGGGTTAAGTGACTTTCTTAGGGTCACAGCTAGTATGTGTCTGAGACCAGATTTAAACTCAAGAAGATGAATGTTCCTAACTCTAGGTCTGGCACTCTGTCCACTGCCCAATGGAAATGTGCAATATAAATTCAAATAATCCAGCCACTTGAGGAGAATTTATTATCTGTATTAATTGGGACCTGAATGTATTTCATTTGATTATGATAATTGCCAAGTGATTAAGAGATTCCCATTTTATAGTGAAGGAAACTAAGGATCACTTAGCAATGCTGAGAATATATCCAAGTGACTTAATTGTCCACCAAATGCTTTTCCCATCTTAGCAAAAGTATAGGCAGATATAAACAAAAGATAGCCTTAGAAATATGCAAGAATGTTGGAGGAAAGAACACTTTAGAAAATACAATACAGAAGAGTAATGGGTAAACTATACACCCTATACTGACTGAAGAATATGGGACCCATTTCTCCATGGACTAGCAAGGCAACTTTGCCATTTTTTTAAAAAAGGAATTTTACTTGCAGATGAAAAAAAATAACAACTACCAAAGCATATATTATAATTTCTTGAGATTTATGAGCCATTTCTTCTTTTACTCTTGTGTTCAAGCTATTCTTATTGGCTCCACCCCCTTCACCCTATCCTTTGCTAACCTTCCTTACTCAGTTTGGATTCAGGCATTGTTAACAAATCCCTTAGATGTCATACCATTAAAAAAATAGCTGTAACAATTTTGAACAAAAAAGAATTACAACATCAGAGAAATACAGTAATCATTGCCCCAAAGCCATGACTCCAAGTACCTGTTCTCCCAAACCCTCAGGAACACAGGATGTGAGCCCAAACTTTTTCTCATTTCTCTCCTCAGTTGCTCCTTCAATGGGCTAAGTCATGGTAGTTTGGTGCCTTGTAATAAACCTCCCATCTCCTCAATGCCCCAGGAGTTGGGGATTGTCCCAGTTATTCAAGGCAGGAAGTCTGTAGAAGAGTTGGGATGTATGTTGTTGTTGATGGAAGTGGTGGTGGTTGAGTTGTTTCACTCATATCCAGCTCTTTGTGGACCCATTTGAGCTTTTCTTGGCAAAGATATGAGAGTGAAATGGTTTGCCATTTCCTTCTTCAACTCATTTTACAGATGAGGAACCTGAGACAAACAGGGTTAAGTGGTTTTTCCCATAGTCACACAGCTAATAAGTATTTGAGGCCGATTTTGAACTCAGATCTTCCTGACTCCGGGTTTTGTACTCTATCCTCTGTGCCACCTAGCTGTCCTATTCCTATGCACAGCTTCTAGAAAAACATGACCTCTGTTAGCACTGACCCTCTGCAGTTCTTCCTCCACAATCTTGACAACTCAACATGATAAGAAAAGGTAAAGCTTCCAAAGGTTTAATTGTCATCTCTCTGTAGGCATCTCCTAAATCATCATAAGCAAGCCTACACTATTGCTTCTGAATTCATGATCGATATCATGAAATGCCTATTGTATATATAAACCTGGATCTCCTTTTGGCAACTCAAACTTAGCATTTCAAAATGGAACTCACTCTTTTCTCCCCTAGACCATACCTCCCTCAAACTTCTCTTTTCCTGCTGAGGTCACATTATCCTTCCTAGTTAACAGGAAACTTTCAGGTTCACAGCTTTAGAGTCACCCTCTTTTCTCCTCTTTCTTTCATTCGCCATTTCTAATCAGTGGCTAAATATTATCCATTCTGCCTCAACACCAAATCCCACATCTACACTCCACTCCTTCTTTCTCTACTGACATTTTTAACACCCTTCCATCCCAGGCTTCCATCACCTCTGTTCTATTACAACAGTCTATTCATTGGATTCCAAATGTCCAGCCTCTGGCTTCCTCAATCCATTTTCCACTTAATTAGCTACCAAGATAATCTTCCTAAAGCACAATTCTGATCCTAAAACAGTCCTGTGGAAGGTTGATTCAGACAGAATCAGTAAGAGAAGTTCAAGTTTTATAAACTATGCTTCCATCACTAAATTCACCATCCTATGATCTTATTATTAAAAATGTCTCATACTGAGATGCTAGATACTGAATAACTGTATACAGATATTAGATATTGAGATACTAGATGAATACTTTCTTCAAGAAGGGAGTAGGGACTTTCCATGTGAGATATGGCATGCACCAAATAATAAAGAAATAAATGTGATATATTTTAACAGAAAGGAAGTAACCAGTTACCAACATGAGAAGTATGTCAAAATCAACTGTCCATAGACAGTTTGACCACTGATTTATTAGAGCAAAGTTCAAAGTTAACATCAAATTAGAAGAAAAGATAAGTAAGAATTATTAATGCAAAATCTAACGATTTAAATAAGACATCATTCCCCAACTACTAAGTAGTCAAAGGATATGAATAGGCAATTTTCAGAGGAAGAAATCAAAGCTATCAATAGCCATAGTAAAAAATGCTCTGAATCATTAGTAATTAGAGGAATGCAAATTAAAATAAATTTTAGGTATCACTTCATACCCATCAGATTGGCTAAGATGGCAAAAAAAGAAAACAACAGATGCCAGAGGAGATGTGGGAAAATGGGCACATTAATGTACTATTGGAGGAACTGTGAACTAGTTCAACCAGTCTGGAAAACAATTTTGAACTATGCCCAAAAGAACATTAAACTGTGCTTACCCTTTGATCCTGCAATGCCACTACCAGGGATAAAACCCCAAGAAGATCAAAAAGAAAACAAAAAGACCCATATACACAAAAATATTTATAGCAGTCCTTTTTTTGTAAATAGTATTTTATTTTCTCCAATTATATGTAAAATTTTCAACATTCATTTTTTAAAAAGATTTTGACTTCCAAGTTTTTTCTCCCTCCCTCTTCCCTGCCCAAAACAGCAATCTGAAATATGTTATACATGTGCAGTCATGTAAACATCTTTCCACATTAGTCATGTTGTGAAAGAAAAAACAACAAAAGGGAAAAACCACAAGAAAAGGGGGGCAAAAGTGAAAATGGTATGCTTTGATCTACATTAAGATTCCATAGTTCTTTCTCTGGATGTGGATAGTATTTTCTCTCTTAAATCTTTTGGAATAGTCTTGGGATCATTGTATTGCTGAGAAGAGCTAAGTGGACCATAGTTGATCATTGCACATTGTTGCTCCTACTGTGTACAATGTTTTCCTGGTTCTACTCATTTCACTCTGCATCAGTTCACGTAAGTCGAGGTTTTTCTGAAATCACCTGCTCATCATTTCCAATAGCACAATAGTGTTCTATCACATTCATATACCACAGCTTGTTCAGTCATCCCCCAATTGATGGGCATTCCTTCAATTTGCAGTTCTTGGCCACCACAAAAAGAGCTTATAGCAGCCCTTTTTGTGGTGGCAAAGAATTGGAAATGGGGGCGGTAGGGGAGATGCCTTCTGGCAAATCATTTTTTCCTAAAGAAATTTAATACCCCATGGGAAAAAGCTCACTAGAAATACATTGACATCACCAGAAGACATTGATAGCCCTCTAGCATCAGGGCATAAGTTACCCTTCCACATGGGTGCCCTGTCCATATAAGCTCCTTTCATTAGGGTTTTTGCCATACATTGCCTACATGAAGGTATCCTGATGTGAATCCATTCTTTCCACTCATGGTGTGTGTATTTATGTTATACTTACTTGTTTCTATGCAATTTCATGAAATGCTTTTGTTTCTAATTTATCAGTTGGCTAATAAAACTAAATTAATCAAAAGACATATAATCAGAAATATTAATTGCTCATGGGTAGACTGAGCCAACATAATTAAGATGACAATGCTACTAAATTAATTCATTTATTCAGTGCCACACTAATCAAACGACCAACGGATTACTTTATAGGGGTAGAAAAAATAATTTTTACAATTCATCTGGAGGGAAAAAAGGTCAAGAATCTGAAGGAAATTAATGAAAAAAGATAGAAAGGAAGGAAACCTTCTAGTATTAGATCACAAATTATACTACAGAGCAATTATAATCAAAATAATTTGGAGGTTAAGAAATAAGGAGACTGACAAGTGGAAAAGTTTAGGTACACAATATACAGAACTAACCAAGTATAGTAGCCTAGTAGGATCTGGTCATCACAACAACCAACCACAGTTCCAGAGGACTCATGATGAAACAGGTGATAGATCCATCATTAAATTGGGAGCTCCTTAAGGACAGGATCTGCCTTTTACTTTTTGTATCTCCAGCACTTAGCACAGTTTCTGGCAAATAGAAAGTGCTTAATAAATTAAGCTGACTTGACTTCTAAAAAGTAATATATTATAAATTATTTTGTAAAAACTGAAATTATTTTGTAAAAAGTGTAATTTTTTTTTGTACATGACCATGCAGGAATTTGCTTTCCTTGACCATACATGTTTGCATTTCTTGTTTCACTGTTATGATAAATGGGGGCAGGGAGGAGGTGGGAGGGAGAGAAAATAGATCTTCATTTTTTTAATTTAATTTTTAAATATTATTGTGGCACTTGTGGACTAAATTTTTGAGTAAATGAGTAGTCATAAGTCATCTTGAATCTAACTGGATTTTCTGGGGGACCCATACATAAGAGGGAATTTCTGGGTACTACAAAGATTCAGAAAGAACTTTCTCTGACAACCTTCCAATGATTAATATCGAATGAGGAATGATTGTTGTCCTTTGTTGTTGAAGAGGACCAAAATGGTATGGGTGATGTTTTTTTATTCCTGCGTAAATTGGATTTAAGTGAGGCAGAGTTGCATGAAGTTGTCAGCCTCATCACTCTCTCCTCCAGAATCATCACAGTCCAGTGGCAAGGCAGAATCAAGATGACTGGTGATGGCTCAGGCTGCAGTGGATGGTCTTGGTGTCTTCAACGTCTAACCAAGCTCTAAGTACTCCACATCATCTGCTTCAGCTGCCTTCATGGCCATTGGAACAAATTGTTCTCATCTGCCCATTCCACTAGGGGAAGTCTTCACATACTTGGAGTAGACACCCCTTAACTCACCAATGGGTTTGAGACCCCTCAACCTGTTACCCTCAACTTAGTTTGGCCCATCCGCTGAAACGGTTTACTTGGGTGTGACCACTGCACATGCTGCAACTTCGTGGAGCCACAGGTGGACACCAAAGGTGAAAAGCAGCCCTGAAAGAGGCTCAGCAGCCACCACACCAAAGTACTGGTCCTCCTTGAACACACTCTACATCCCGTGAGGAATAATGCAAAGAGAAACAGTTACCAGCAGGTTTTGGCACCGTCATGGAGACTGACTAGTGCAAAAGCCAAATAGAAGAATTCCTTATAGATAATCATGCCATCTGTATTTTTCCATTTTCAAATGAAATTATGCAGATTGAATCCTTGCCCACAACAATGTGGAATCTCCAAAACAAGAAATAGGTGGATATATAGATACACACACATACAGTCACCCAAAGAATTTTATCTAATTGTTCCTACTGGAAAAAGCAAGTAGATAAAGTGAGTTTTAAAGACAAAACATAGAGTTGGTTCCTCAGTAAATATTTGCAAACAGAAGATAAGCTGGGTTCAAAATTTGAAAGAAAGAATAAGGCAAGTGAGATTGATTTGGGGAAATCATGTAGTGAATATAAGACCCTAAGCTTTTTTGTGAAACAAGGATCTAGCTTTCTAACATAAGTATTCTTTTGAAGATTTTCTGTATGGTTGTGAGACAGGGGTACATGGAGCTGGCTCTTACCAGTGAAAGCCAGTTGCTAAATTTACAGTGTGAGTATTTATACCTCAGAAATTGACAAAAGCTATAGTAAATAAAGGTTTAAATTTACTGTTCTGTTGATTGTCCAGAATTAAGAAAGTGATAGGAAAACATTAATAATTCAGATTAAACTTGTAAGTATGTTATGCCTACTTTTTTTGAGAGCCAATTGCTGAGAATTTACCAGCACTCTGCTAGTTGTTAATCATGGAATACTATAGTTGAGGATCTCCCAAAGAGAATTCCATTACATGGTTGTTAGTAATAAACTTATATATATTACCAGCCAAAGAAAGTGATGTCAAGATGCCAAAGGGATGTATGATTAGAAAATGAGGACAACTAGTAAAATGGTGAGACTGATAGATTGACAGATAGTTCATATGCTGCACTGGTGTATATATAAAATCAAGAGAGCTAGCAGAAGCTCCCCAGCATATTGAATGAACTTCCTGTTGAGAGTCTACAGGAAAATGTGATCTAGAGTCATATGGGACATTGATGAATGAACAGAGATTTTGAAATATGTGCACGTATGTGCTAGTACTAGAGATTCAAAGATAAAAAATTATGCTTGCCCTAAAGGAGTTTATAATACAGTAGGAAAGATGAGACCTGTGCACAGGTATAACAATTCACATATTTATAGCACGTTCATGTTTACAAGGCACGTGATTCACAACCATGTTATCTCCCATTTTACACCATAATCCTATGATTAGAATGTGTGAGAGCCTGGATTCGGACTCAAGTCTTCTATATCCTGATGCTCTTGTCAAAGCAACATGTTGTCTGCCTGCCTGCCTGTCTGTCTGTCTGTCTGTCTCTCTCTCTCTCTCTCTCTCTCTCTCTCTCTCTCTCTCCATATATATATGTATATAAGATCACAAAATTTAAAATGGGTTAAGTGCAGAGGAGGTGTTGAACACAACAACCTGACAAAGTCACTGAGAAAATAATCACTTCTACTTGGAGGGATCAGGGATGACTTCATGCAAGAGGTGCAAAGATGATAATAAGTTGTATAAGATGGAGGGAAAAGGTAGATCCATTTCAGTGCTGGATGATGGAAATCACAATACACAAATATGATAAAGGAGAAGATAAGATCTCTACCATTGAGCTCACCTCAAAACAGAGGAGTACCATAAGATAAGTTATTGATTGATTGATTCTATTTCTATTCTGTGTTGCCTTTCAGGGTAACAAATGCCATACATTCATTCCCTGAGTGTAATGTACTATAGGCTAGGATTGAACCTAAAACTAACTCCTTAATTCACATGGAGACATTAATGGTGCTGTACTAGTAAGTTTCAGTTTCCTTTTATCTATGCCTCATCTGTCATGCCTAAAACTAATATTCTCCTATGTCCATTTCTCCCTCTACCTCTGTCACAGTCTTAACCTATTAACCTTCCTTCTCCTCAATAAAGCTTTCCCTTCAGGTAGAAGTGATCTCTCCCTTAATGAATGTGCAAGACCACTCTGATTCTTCCTTTGTACTACCCAGATCCCCATTTTTCATTTTTTTTCCAAATACACATAGAATATTTGAAAAATGGATACCTTTAGGATACAACAAAATTAGAAATTAATTTCTAAAGACCTTATCCTTGCTAGATTTGGGGAAATAAGATTTTTTTAATGTAGGTTTTTATCCAAACTAAAAAAAATTATTGGCCAAATAATGCTTAAATATTAAATAATAAAATAAAAATTATATTAAGTATAGAAATAACGTAAGTACTACTATGGCTATCTATGGGATGCAAAGTAGTAATGAAGGGAAAATCTGTAGCCCAAATTCATGCAAATAAAAAAGAGAAGATAATAGGTTGAATTTGAGGTTAAAATAATTGCAAAATTAACCAATTAATACATCATAGGCAAGCATAAAGTAGCCACTAGAATTAGAGAAGTAATTGACTAAATAGAAAACAAAAGAACAATGGAATAAAATGAAAGGACTTTTTTAAAAAGACTAATAGAATTTATAAAACCTCAAAATTCATCAAAAAGATGAGAAGAAAATCAATGAACCAAATCAGAAATGAGAAAGGGAAAAATTCAACAAATGAAGACATAAAATCAAAAGAGGCTTTTATAAAGACATATACCCATAAAACTGAGAATGTCAAAGAAATGAATAAATGTTTACAAAAGTGTAAAATGCCCAAATTGGCAGAATAGGAAAGAAATAAACCTATTTAGAAACAGAAACTAAATTGACTGTGCTCTCCAAAAATAAAACAAAAACTTTAGGACTGGATGACTTCACAAAAAGAACAAAGAATACATATCTCTTTCTTTCTTTCTCTCTCTCTCTCTCTCTCTCTCTCTCTCTCTCTCTCTCTCTCACACACACACACACACACACACACACACACACACACACACGCACCACCACACCACACATTTCCCCCCTCTCCCCTTTTTTCTAGCAAAGGCAGAATGGTGAAGTGGGTAGAGAGTCAGTCTTGGAGTCAGAGAAACCTCTATTACTGGTTGTGTAATTCTGAGCAAACATTGAAACTCTCAGTAGCCCCACTAGCTCACTAACTTGAAGAGCAAGTTGTGGATATACACTGGTAGAAGGAGTTTCTTTACTGGGAGTTCTCAGGGAAATCACAGGTACAGAGGAAAAAATAATACAAATTCTTTGAGAGAGAGAGAGAGAGAGAGAGAGAGAGAGAGAGAGAGAGAGAGAGGCTACTACCTATTCTTTTTTGGAGTCTAACATGATCCTGATTCCCAAAGGATAAGAGAGATAAGGATAAGATAGGGAAAATGAACTATGGAACAATAGCATTAATGTATATGGACATAAAAATAATATCCAAAACAGTATTATTAAATAAAGTACTGTCAAATTCAAACTAAACTGAGGATGACTCAGAAGAAATTATAAATCAAAATAGATATCTAAATGAAAAGCTTTTGCATGATAAAAGTCCTACAGCCAGAATAAAAAAGAAATAGATTGGAGGGGAAAGAAGTCTTTGTAATCGATATTTCTTTAAAAATCTGACACCTCAAATCTATTAGAAATTGACATAAAGTTCTTAATAAAATGTATTCCCAATATAGAGTGAATAGTCATTTTCAAAATGAAAAATGAAAATAAAACTCACTTTGAAAAGTAGGTAAAATCTCTAACAATCACAGAAACATTAAAATAAGAAATATCATATTACATTCATCAAATTGGCAAACAGCATTAAAAATGAAGAATATTCAGTGCTAGAAGGAGAGGCTATGGAAAATAAGTATAGTGTTACATGACTGTTAGAGTCACTAATTGGCACAATTTGTTGGAAAACAATAAATATTTAGACAACAAAGGCTACAAATCTGTTTGTAACCTTTGAGTAAGGATTTCACAATTTGGACTATATTCTGAGAATCTCATTAACTGGATTAGTAATGAAGTAGTTCTGAAGTAGTCTTTATCCAGAAGGAGAGGAGAAATCTCAAAGTGTCCAAAACCATAGATATATCTACACTTGTCAATTATTCCTTTTTAGTCTTTTTTCCCAGTGTTTCTTCTGAATGCCTTGATGCTATGTACTTAACCAATCAGACTCCACATTCTTTGCATGCTAAGAATTTCAGTAAGAAGCAAATGAGCTTATAAGAAAGCATCAAAGTACTGGAAAAATATGAAAACCCACGCTTTTCACCAAAATGTACACTATTAAACCAAATGTACCAAAGAAATGAAAACAAAGAAACATCCAGAGGGAAAATATGTACCATAGTAATGATAGGGGTATGGGGACAAGTCGGCAGCATAGAGAGATAGAGTGCTAGACCTGTAGTTGGAAAAGTCTGAGTTCAAATCTAGCTTTAGATAGTCACTAACTGTGTGACCCTGGATAAGTTACTTAACCTGTGTTTGTCTGAATCTACTGGAAAAGGAAATGAAAAACTACTCCACTCTCTGCCAAGAAGACCCTATAGACAATATTGGTATGCTATGCTGCATAGGATCACAAAGAATTGGACACAGCTGAACAACATGGGGACAAGCAAGATATCTTGAAGGAGGCATTATTTGAGTTTAACTTTAAAAGACAGATAAGAATCCAACAGGCAAATCTAATGCCCGGAAAGTAAAAATTATTTGTCCAAGTTTACCCATGGAGTGATAGAAAAGGTGAGATGTACAGGGTTCCCCAGATCATTAACAGTTTTTCTCTCTTTTGTTCATGTTTTCTGTCTTTCCCTAAATCCCCAAAGTTTCCTTTATCTGAAGATGGAATCATTCCAATTCCTAGAGTTTTTGTTTTGTTTTCTAAGAACAGAGTCTATTTAATTTCTATTTCTAAATAGGTTTGTTTAGTTTATTTCTTTCCTATATTGCAATTTGGATGTTTTATACTTTTGTAAACATTTACTCATTTCTTTCACATTCTCAGCTTTTTTGGCATTTCTCTCTATAAAAGTCTCTTTTCATTTGCTTTATTCATTTGTTGGACCTGCAAGACGATAGCTGTCAGTATAAATCAGTTCTGCCTTTCAGAAGGTGGAGGAAGTGATAACAGGGGGCTTTTTCCAGTCATCTCTAATTTTTCCTGACTGCTCTGAGAAGGTAGCACTTCCGGAAACATTAAACACACCCCCAAAATAGAAAACCATGTGTAGAGATTTGTTTAGTCTTTTCTCCTAGTACATTATTTTTAATTGCCCCTCGAAAATAATGGCCATATGTCATTTGAGGAATGACCAGACAAATTGTGATACATAAATGTAATGGTATATTTCTCTGCTATAAGAAATAATGAATATGGTTCATGCAAAGAAGAATGGAAAAATTTATGAAATGATACAGAGTGGAGTAAACAGAGTCAAGTAAACAAGAGATACAATAAATATAACATGTAAAAGGAATGAGCAATCATCATGAAACAACTGAAAATGAGTCTTGCAGAATTGCAAAGAATAATCATGGTCCCAAAGAAGAAATGAGAAGACCCCTTTTTTCTTTACAGAGGTGGAAGATCCATTGGTATGGAACATTGCATGTATTTTCAAGGTTTTTTATTTTAATAGGTTTTGCTGATTTTTATCTCTCCTTTATCCTTTAAAAAATGTTCTTTGATCTATGGGATGGTTTGGGGGAAAATGGGAAGAGGAGGGATAGGAGAAATACAGACAATGTGAAAACACAAGATATCACTAAAACGTTATTCTAAAAGTAAAATAACGGGCACTGTGTGCCTCATCCTGGTCCATCTTCAAGAATGGTCTTGCAGACTTGAATGAACTGATGACTGAGTGAAGTGAGCAGAAGGAGGAGGACATCGTACACAGTAACAGCCATAAGGCGCAATGACTGACTTGGATAGACTTCTTAGCAATCAAGAATCCAAGACCACTCCCAAGGACTCAGGATGAAAAATGCTGTCCACATTATTTGCTCTCTCTTTTGTTTTGTGGAGTTTTTTTCTTATGGTTTCTCCCACTGGTTCCAGTTCTTCTTTACAACATGACTAATGTGGAAATAGGCTTAAGATGAATGTCTATGTTGAGCCTATATCAAATTAAAAGCTGCCGGGGAGGGGGCGGGGGAAGTGGAGAGATAGTGAGAAAATTTAGAAATCAAAATCTTATGGAAGTGAATGTTGAAAACTAAATAAATAAATAATTTTTAAAAAGTTAAAAAAAAAAAAGTGGTCTTTGACATCCAGGCAGGGAACAAAGGACAGTGTGAAAAGGCTGGCCAATAAAGGTTGCAGATAGCATCTCATTATCACATGTTGAACTATCTTGGTAATGGCTTTTAAGGCATTCCTCTCATGGCAGTAGAATTGAAAATGCAAGTAACACAAGAAGCCCCTAGGCAGATCCAATTTCTACTCTAACTTTCAGAAGCTTGGCTGAAATTCTAAAACTAAAAATAGTGGAATTTGATGATTGCTTTAAAAAAAAATAGGAACAAACACTGTAAAATAAGGGGGTTTAACTCAATGACCTCTAAGGTCCCTTCACCTGTTGGATTGTGATCCCATGTCTTTCCCACAGGCTTGCTAGTGGTGATGAAGGCTATACGGTACAAAAGAAAACGTTAGACACAGAAGCAGGGGATCTGGATTCAGGTCCTGACTTGGCCAATATTGTTATACTGAGCCAATCACTTTTTCACTCTGAGAGTCTGTTTTCTCCTCTGTAAACTGGAAGAGGTTACATTAGGTGACCTCTAAGATTTTCTCCTGCTCTGGTATTCTATCATTCTTTGATTTCTCAGTTCTCTCTCAACTTGGTCTATGTTTTCTCTAAAATAGTATTCCAAAATCCCTTTTAAATATGACATTTTGTGTTCTCTAATTCTAAAGTCGATTACAGTTCTGACATCCTATGTTCTATAATTGAAGTCCTATCCAATTCTGATATAATGTTCTATGAACTATGTCATTAGAGGTCTTGATCTCTGAAATCATACACCTAGTAAAGCGTTAAGTACCTTTCATTTATCCCTATAGCTTGTGCCCAAACCATAGCTTCCCCTAACAGCATCATAATTCAAACTAATTTTCTTCCCCACAAAAGGCCTTAGGTCTCCTGCAAGTACCCAGGCTAACAGGTTTTTTGAAAAAGGTTTATTGTTTCAAATTAGAGGTTTGTTGAAAGCAAGGATGAACATAAATTTTAAGCTATTAATAAAACGCCAATCTGTATCAACGGAGGGAATTTCCCATTGTGCCTGGCACATAGTAGGTGCTTAATAAATGTTTATCTCCTTTTTTTCTATTTACACTCCAACCCATAGGGTTCACTCACCCAGAATTTCTTAAATTACATTCCCCTTCCCTACCTCAGTGCTCATTAGGCACTTTTCATTGAGACTTTGGGGCAGGGGGAGGAGAAAAATGACATTTTCCATTTACCTTTTTGTCTCTCAGGTGACCATGTCATACGCTGAGATTCAGAGAAGTCTCAAGAAATTATCAGAAATGTTAATGGTGGTACAGCAAAGATGGCAGCCACTGCCAAGAGCCCTAGTGCGATGGAAAAGACTCCTGTCCCTATGATGTATAATTCTAAGGGTCCTTCTAACTCTTACACCATACCTGCATGATCTTTGATTAACAGTTCTCACAATTCGACAGCCCTGCCTGTACTGATTTGGCCTGACTTTCTCCTGAAATAAGCAATATTTCTTTATATCTCCACTGTTAGCCCCTGGTTACAGATAATGAAAAGAACCCTGCTGAAAACATTATTGAAATTAATCCTAGTATTTCTAGCTTCCCTTGGAGTCTGGTTCCTTTCCCAGTCTCCACCACTATGCTCTGCCCCTCACCAGAGATGGAAAGGAAATGACTTATCCAATGTCACATAATAAGTTACTAGTAAAGCTCAGACTAGAACCTAGGTCCTTTGACTGCTAGCCCAATACTCTTTGCACTATACCAATTAGTCTCTCTTTTAGTCTAAGGGAGCCTTTTCAGAGTATGAAGGTTCTTTAGAGAACATCTGAGAAAGTTCATTTTTGCCTGCTGCCCACACAGACTGTGGAAGGCAAAGGAAGTATTTGGTGAAAGTGAAAGCCCTGTGTTGCAGAAGTGTTCACTGGTTGGGCCCTCTGAGCCTATGTGAACTGTGTGAAAAGGCCCCTTGCCATATCTGTAATCAAAAAAGCCTGCACATGACTTCTAAGCCCTTAATGTGAGCCATCTAAACCCAGACCCTTAATTAATTTGGAAGAATCCAAGAATACCCATAGGACATAGAACACTAACCTCCCTATGGCATATTTTGAGAAGCAATCATGCATGAGAGATCCTCTGCCCCCTGGGCTTAGGAATTGAGATTTGGGCCAATGTCAGGGCTCTTGGTGAGTAGGACTGATCAATACACAATTTTTTGTTTTTGCAGGCTATGACATTCAATCAAACCTCTACCAACAGAAATGCTGAAGCATAGTGGTAGTGGGTAAGGTCTGGTTTATTTAACCACTGGGTAACTAAAGGCTAAGCTTGAAACCATATTCCAGCCTTCCTTGCTGAACATCTTAGTAAAATATCTTATTCTTAGAGAATGACTTCTGAGAATCATAATAAGCTCCCAAAATCTTGGAATTTTCTAAATCTAGGGCTTAGAATCATGGGCCTCCAGTCATAGAATCTCAGAGTTACAAGAGACCTTAGGGCCCCTCCAGTGGGACCCTTACTCTACAAGGAAGTCAGGCAACCTCAACTTAAGGGCCTTCTGTGATGGAGAACTCACCACCATACAAAGACATTTGATTCATTCAACTGTAACCCAAGGACTTTGGTTGAGTGCTTGACCTGAAAGGACCTTTTTCCTCTCCTTGGTTCAAGCTCTGAACCTGAAATTCTACTCTGAGGAAAACTCTAAAGTCAAGCTTAAACAACTTGTATATATATTAAATATATTTTGTATATTCTTATACGTGTACATATTGTCTGTTCTAATAGAATGTAAAGTCCTAGATGGCAAGGCCCATTTTATTTCTGTCTTTAAAAAATCCCAAGTGCCTAGAATAATATCTGGAACATAATAGAGTGACTCATGTCTTTGTTGTTTAGTCATTTTTCAGTCAATTCTGACTTTTCATGATGGGGTCTTCTTGGCCCCAAGATACTGGAGTGGTTTGCCATTTCCTTCTTTAGCTCATTTTACAGATGAGGAAATTGTTAAGTAACTTGCCCAGAGTCACACAGCTAGTTAGGATCTGAGGCCATATTTGAACTCAGGAATAAGTCTTCCTGACTCCAGGACTGGCACTCTATCCATCAAGCAGATGTCCCTGATATGAATAACAGAACCTCTACCCTATCCCTTCGATCTCCCATACACAAGCTGAATGTATAATATAAAGTATTAAAGCATATTTCAACTATCACATATCACAGAAAACCTAGAAGATGTAAAGAACACAGGAGCACAGTCTACCAAAATATGTCCACACAAATAATCGATTAGTCTCATTCAACAATCTTTGGGAAGAAATAAACAGTTTGGGGACTGGTGAGCAAACAGTTCCCCTTCCCATCAGACCTAAATGTCTAAGAAACTCACAGTAAGAACATCTGCAAGATCCAGATGTCTCAGTCCAAATGTGCTGCTTGAGACCTTCACACTCTGTCTGCTTCCCACATCTGGATTGCACTCCTTCACCTCTATCTCTCAGTACTCCCAGTTTCTTTTGAACCTTAGCTCTCAGACATCACCTCCTATATGATGCCTTTCCTGATCCCCTAGCTGCTAGTGTACTCAGTCCAATGACACTGTATATATTTTAAATATGTTTTGTATAGATTTATAAATGGACTTGTTGTTAGGCTGCTAGGTAGCACAGTGGATAGAGTGCCAGTCCTGGAGTTAGGAAGACTCATCTTCCTGAGTTCAAATCTGACCTCAGACACTTTACTAGTTATGTGACCTTGGGCAGGTTACTTAACACTGTTTACCTCAATTCCTCATATATATAATGAGCTGGAAAAGAAAATGGCAAACCACTCTAGTATCTTTGTCCAGAAAACTCCAAATGGGGTCAAAGAGTCAGACATGATTGAACAGCAAGTACAAGTTGTTCCTCTTTATAGAATGTGAG